>RPOG01000076.1:0-600000 GCA_008086565.1 Thalassoma bifasciatum | reverse complement strand
GGGCAATAAAAGTTTGAAGAATCTGCCATAGTTCAAACTGAACGACCTTTTTACTCATGATATAATGACAGATTTTTATATGAAAAGCATAAACTCAGCGTCTATTACGACTCAAAGTTTGTTGATGCCAAAACAGATCATGAATAAAAAAATTGCTGACACACTTTTTAAAAAAAGTGTTAGCTAACCGAAGCAAGCAATAAAATCCCATTACAAGACTTTGAGCAACAATTTTAACATTAATACACAAGTACAAAGTTAGGAGAAATAGAGGAAGGAAGACAAAGGTGTAAAGGTACAGACACTCTAACACCATTTTGTCCCTCATGTAAATGTGTGTCTGTGAGT
The DNA here is from genome assembly GCA_008086565.1 of Thalassoma bifasciatum. Lineage (NCBI taxonomy): Eukaryota > Metazoa > Chordata > Actinopteri > Labriformes > Labridae > Thalassoma > Thalassoma bifasciatum. The sequence continues at coordinate 599,652 of RPOG01000076.1, read as the reverse complement.
GTTGAATGTGTGCAGATAGATGTAGAATGTGAAATATTATGAAAAGCATCTTAATCTTATAAATGACTTTGAAACAACATCTAAAACAGAATTATTCTGTCATTTTTCATGGTTTATAACTTAGTATAAGTTTTGTATAGAATGGAGACATTGTTCACAATGCTGGTCACATCTTCTCAACAGCCCAAATAGATGTTTTTGAAACCAACCATCCAAAAAATAAAAGACTGTTTCATTATCATAAATGACAAAAAAGCAGCAAAACCTTTCACTGAAAATTTGTAATTAGTGAATGCTTGACAATTTTGCCCAAGAATGACAAAAAAAAGATTCAGAGATGACTGAAAACATTGAGTAATTAATTTTCTTTGCTTCACTGTAAAGCAGACTGATTGCAGCAAGATGTTAATTGTCTACTCCAGACTCGCTATGGCAGCATGATTTATACATACAGATTATTCCGCTCCTGTGTTGTTCTGCTGCTCCGTCACTGAAGTCTCTGGATGGTAATTATGAGGCAGAGACATTTCATCTTTGTTCTGCCTCTGCAGACACTCGGTTTCCAGATAAAAAAGAAACATCACTGACATTTGTAGCTCCCAACCAAGGTTACAGACCAGTCGTGTGTGATCATACCCAGGAGTCAAGATGAATCAAAGCTCTGTTATCAGTACGACCAGTCCCTGATCTGGAAACCCAGGGAATGAAAAAGGTAAATTGTCTGATGTGACGTAGGAGTCAAGAGATGAGCCAGCATTAAAGGTTACCTGGTTGTGTTGTGTTCTGACTCAGAGGATCTTATTTCATCTTGTAGAGAGGGAAAAACTGGAGGCACAATGTGGTGGATTCAACCTTGGCTGCTGCAGTGGACTTCTGCGGGTGTTTTAATTTCTTTCATTTTTAGACCTCTGCAGATTTTTTTAAGGTGCAAGGAGGAAGCAAAAAGCTGTGGGTGTGCATACTTTAATTTGTACTTTTTCCCCTCAGGCAGCCCCCACCTGCACATTAAATATATTCTGGTAATTTTGGGGCATGGGTTACTGATGTTATAGAAGAAGACACACTCTATGTAGGTTACAAAATATGTGGTGATATAGACACTGTGAAAGATACAAAATAATCAGATAAATTCAGTTCAGTATCTGAGAATTTGGCTCTCAATCAGCACACAGGAGGGGGCTAACTGCAACTCTGACTGCAACTCTCTGGATACTTTCTCATTACTTGTTCAACATCAATCTCTTGATCCTTCCGGTTTTCATTAAGATTTTGTTGTTCCATCATCCTGAGCCCTTCTCACAATCCAAACTCTTAGAGTTTACACACTTCTTTCTGTTGAAGTCGATGAAATTTCACAGAGTCTTGACATTGATTTAAGAGAGGTCACACTCTTGTCTGCCATCCAGAAGAAACTTGTAGAGATTGCCAGTTGAAAATTGTGGCTGTATTAGAAGTTTAACTTGCATATGACCCTTCAGATACTTTGTATAATCAAAATTCATTTTGGGGGGCAAAGGAAGTATTAATGTCATAAACCAACACTTCTATATTGAATAAAATGTGCACCCAACTTATCTGTACCTGAGTGAAGAAAATTTACACTTGGTCTTACTCTTTGAAACTTTTTCTTCTAACTATAAATCCAAAGAATTAAAAAGAATCCTCAAAGATGTTGTTTAACATTCCCTATGTTTGCTTTCTTAGCCAGCTCTCTCTAACAAGAGAAGAGGAGAATCAAAATTAAACAAAACACAGGTCAAATTTCCACCAGTCAGGCATTTCATGGTATTAAGTTTACAAAGTGTAATCTGGTCTGGCAGCATTGAAGAATCTTTGATATACTTTACACCCAGTTCTTGCTTACTTTGGTAGATTTCCGGCTGATACTGGTGAAAAAATAAAACAGCTCATTCTTGTAGAAAAACATACAAAGACAGAAGCAACAACATCATTTGGTCTAAACCGACTGCCAAGTTTCATGAGACATAAACCATCTCATACTGTAACTAATCTGAAACAGACAAAAACAGCTTTTAATTTGATCCGAAATGTGTTTCAATTCCTTTTTTCCACATTTGACTTTTAAATATTCTCTACAATGAGGGCACAAATATGAGTTTTATTGTGAGGTCAGTTTCATGATCATACAGTCTTGTCAATAATTATCTTTTTATTGATACTAGATATCACCCAATTTGATTCTCAGTTCAACAAAATATTTTCATGATTATTATGACAAATTAGGTCTTTACTCCAACAATATAACAACTTAATTCTTATGAAACGACAATTTTGTACTTAAAATACACAGGAGTCAGCACCCTGACATCAGTCATAAATGTGTATTTTGGGGACAGATCTCAGTTCTTTAATTGTCAAACATCTGCAGGAGGGCAGCTTCGTTTCACCTGGCCCAAACCCTGGGAGTCTTCACACGAGAGCAGCTGGTGTAATAAACAGTTCTGCTCAGTAGCATGCCAATCATGTTTCCCTCCGGAGGTTTCTGAAATGTATTTTAGGAGTGGACCGTGACTTTTGAACATGACTTGGCAAATGAGGGCTGCAGCTCCTTTCTCTTTTTTCTATTTCGTTCAGTCTCACTGTGTCTTGCACCACTACAGCTAATAATTGTGATGAAAATTTAATTTGAAATGATAACATGTGGGGCAGAAATTGGGTCACTTGAAACATTTACTTTAAACAGAATGAATAGTTTGATAGAGTCTGAAGAGGATTGTGAGAATATTTTATGTTGGAGACTTTGGGAATTGTACAATCCATATGCTTTACAACTAAAATAGACTGTCTTCTCTTGGTCTTATTTCTCCTTATATTCCTCCTCCTTCTCCCTCCTTTTCCTCTTGCCCAGGCGGTGTTGGAGAGCACGTGGCCCTCCAGCACCAGAGGAGGATATTTCCTGTGGATGAAGCTGAGAAATGTCGTCCTGGGGGTGGCTCAGTTCAAACGGGCGCTGCGACGTCACGCTACCCACACTCAGAGTCCCCTATCAGGTAACTGTAAACTCTGCTTGTCTGTGGAGAGGAATGCTGATGCTATTTTAGTTGTTCAGTTAATCCAGTGCATGAGGGAAAGATGATGAACTCTGACACGTTCAAGACACGATTTTAACACCTTTCTGTAGCTTGAACTCTACCCAAGTAATGAATGAAGGCATCAAAACTGGAGCAACCACTAACACTTAACACTAGAGTCCTAACTTCTTGATACTTTGATGTACAAATTCTATTTTTAAGCAAAGAATTTAGACTTTCGCTCATACCTAGGTTAATTCTCACACCAAACCACTGGTGGGACAAGGAATTCAGCTTCGTCTCAAAACCTTAAATACGAGTTGTATACGAGCATGGGAAAAGATAAAGACAATGGATGATGTTATATATTGGAGCACAATGATGAAAAATACTTGATAGCTTTCCTGTGTCTCTTTGGCTTGGTCACATTCATCTACATTAGACTATAAACTCAGAAGATACAACAAAATAAAAGAAACCTTACAAAAACCTGCAGAGAAATGATGAATTGATTAGAGTGCTCGTTGGTGAAATTTTCTTGACGGCACTGAACCAAGTCTTGAAATGTGTTTTTGTTGTAGGGATGATCTATTTTCAATCTAAAATACCTGGGCGTTTATTGGCCAATTAAATGGCTATCAGCTTTTTCCGGCCCCAAACTATCACTGTTTAATAGCCCTTTAAAAATCCACTTAGTCAGCCTTGAGGAGAGTCTTTATCCAAGAAGTCATTATCATAAATGCAACATAAATAAATGATGAACAGATACTTGCTTGATAGTAACATTATAAACAATAAATAATCTTACTTTAACCTTGGAGAGTCACACCCATGTTGCTCATGCCTGCTATGCATCACATTTAACCCTTATTATTATCATAGCAAATGGAAGTTAAAGGTGAAACTATAAACTATAACATTTACAACATGTGGTTTGACTGCCCTGCATGCCTCTGAGTTTCTGCACATCCTGCAGAGGCTAACTACAATTCTGCTAATCCCTGCTTCTTTGAAGTACCACTTGCCTGCAGTGGACATTGTGTTCTTAACATCCCTCAAAACCAGCCTCAAAGATTGTGACATAACACGAGACCAACCTGAGCAGACATTAAAAGAAATATATGTGTTTATTAGATGTCATCAGTAATTTAGAGTGTGTCAAACAAAACAGAAGGAACCTATCATTGTCAGGTCTATCATAGTCAATCCATTGAAGGCCAAACAGAGTGAATGAGAGATCTGGAGGGATTTTTGGGGGCGGAGTGCAACATGCTCATGCAGCACATCCAGCTGATGACCCTCCAGCGAGCACACACCTCCCCTGAAACTCACAATCAGGCAGACACCAGCTCAAGTGACCTGGAGGAGGAGTTGAAACATTCAGTTTTACATACACAAAGTTACCTGAGGAAGAAAAAAAACCCTTCATCCATAAAAAGCCTTAAAAGACAAAAGCCACACCAGGGTTTTCAGTCCTATTTGACACAATGGCTTGTTTCATCTTTATGTAACCACTGAGTCACAGATACAGATTTCTGTTTCAAGAGAGCACCCAACAACGAGAATCATTCACCAAACCACAAACACACAATAACCAGTGAAATAATGAAGCATTTTTAGAATTTAGCAGAAAATTAACCACTACAAGGTGAATTAAACTCTGGAATAATCTGTAATTTCTTGTTTATAGTGGGTGTGATGCAGGCAGTGTTCCTAGTAGTTGATAAACATTAGTTATCCAAAATAAGAGGACTTGATCTTTTCAAAGTCATATTTAATGAAACCATGAAACAAGGGCCCAGTTAAACCCGTAATGTTCATTCATTAGCATGAACCCAATTCTTCATATATGTTTATTTATTTGCCGTAAATGCTCTCTTGGAGGCAAGTTAAGCTCTCTGTATATTTACCTGACCTGATATGCACCTGTTCATAAACTCCCAAAGCTGTGCTAATACAGAGTTGGACTGGATTCATTAGAAATGTTAAAGCTAAGTTAATGTTTTTCTGTTTCATTTGGACTGATTTAAATCATTAGTTTTTACTTCTTTACTCTAATGGCTTAGGAAAAAACCTCTATGAATTAAAAAAAAGATTATAACCATGCTTTTAACTTTGTTGCATGAATTTATTCATTTATATTTTCACATCTCAGCCTTACTCTGGAATCATTTAAAGCTAAAGAATCATTTTCTCCTGTTGCTAATTAGTTTGCAAAAAGGCTCCAAAAAATTAAGTTCATAGAAGTCATTAAAACGTGACAAAAAAGTAGAGTTCATGCCTTTTGTGATAAAAGTTGAAGCCAAAAAACAGCACCAGCTTCCTTTAACCCTTTGTTGTTTTTGGGCAGATGGCAGCGACCTGGATGCTGTGAGTCATGGCAGCCTGGATAGTTCTGCCGACACTAACCTGACTGAGCAGAGCGCCTACCCAACTGACTCTGCAAAAGTTTACCCCACTGACGATAGATCTAGCACAGGTACATTCATGAGGCTGCTTCCTCACCTCATCTTTCACTGGCAGCCATCTTGTCCTTCATCTTTTGTCTCTCAATGACACTTGTCTTTATCCTCCTTCCTCACTTTTCCCCACTCAACAACCTTTGTTTTCTTTGTTACGCCTCCTCTTCTTAATCCTCCATCTCTCCACCGCCTGTTTTTCCACCTTCCTTTCGTTCCTGTTGTTCATCCATGTCGTCCTCCTGGTTTTGCGGCTGTGGTTTCTGCTCTGCTCTGTCCCTAACCCTGCCCTTCACTCTGGCCCTGCCTGTGTTGCCCTTGCATGCAGCCGGCGGTGGGGGCACCAGGGCCCCGGTGGTCCACTCACACTGGGGGGGCTCTGAGCTCAGAGAAGCCACCCTCCATCCAGGTAAACCTCTCTGTCTGCGTGTCCGTCTTTTTCTGGTTTCACTTCTGTGTCTCACCTGCTCTGTGATGACGTTTTCAGGCCTTTCATTGTCGCCTTTTCTACCGCCTGTAAATTTGTCTCCTCATTGTGACATCTCTCCATCCAGCACATCGTTTATTTCTGCTCCTCTTTTTTTGCTTCCTTTCTTATTTGCTTCACCGCGGAGTGATTTGTCATTGTCAATTATGCAGAGTAATTACCAGAGGCACATTCTTTTTGATTATGGAAATCATTTTAATGATGAAGACGACACATCAGCAGGAGACAGCGCTTCTTGATGCAGCGAGTCTGAGGGGGGACCGCAGCTCACAGCACAGCAGGAAGAAAGGACCTCGATGTGCACTTCATTGGTTATTACAGTCCTGGCATGACTTTTGTTACTTGCTGTGCAGTCTAATGTTTTATTTAGAAGTGACGGCCGTAGAGGTTCACGGCAAAGATGAAAGAGGGCAACAAATCATCAGACAGCTGGTGGCCTGCAGACCGAGGGGAGTTTTAGAGACAGATGGAGTCAGCCTGGAGTGACAGCAGCTCCTCAAACGACGAGTCTCGAGCAGTTAAATTCATTAGCAGCTGTGAAACTGTGGTTAGCTTCCTGACTGTACGTGTGGATCTGCGCGTGCCCTGAGGAGGATTTTGTGATTCAGCACAGCTTAGCTGCTTCTCGACTCCTCGCTCTGCTATTGTGCTTTACGTCCCAGAATAGAAGAGATAAAAGGGAAGACAAGTCACTTTTTTCAGTTACATGGTTTGATCTGTCTGCTACTGCAGGGTTAAAGCTCCTGTGAGAAGTTCTCAGCTTATAATGAATCAAACTGAGATCAAACCTGAAGTTCTTCTTTACAGAAAATAAGACCCTCGGGCTGAGGATTAATTACAATCATACAATGATTCTATACTTGTGTTGTGTCTGCTGCAAGATGATGTCATACAAGGTCTTACACTGTAGAAACAGCTTTTTTTTAGACATTTAACCACCCCAAAGATGAATTGATAGTTTTTTGGTAGATGTTTGATAGAAAGAAGGATGTGAACTTCATGTCTGAGAGCATGAGATACCTGTAAACAGTAGAGGATCAGCAAAAAGATTAACCAAAATCAGTGCAAATAAAACAGTTTCTTACAGCTTTAGGCGACAGTTCCAAGCTTGTTCAGATATACATGTTAACATTTTGGGGCACACTGATACGTGTAGTACACATAATAAATAATTGGGACATTACCTCTTGGGTTACTTCCAGCTCTTGCTTATTTAAAACCTGTTTTGAAAACTTTCCGGACCTTAAGTTTCCAAGCAATAAACACATGGTACATCTTTGTGTATTCAAAGGGATTTTTCAGATTTGTGCTATTTTGGGAATACTTTATCTATTTATCTATTCCTATTATTAACAAAATATTATTTCCGGAAGTTATTATTCATGTCACTGTTTTGAAGAAAAAAATGTGAGTGCTTTTTTCAGTAACAATCTTAAAATAACTCTTTCTGCATTTTACATACTTGGAGATAATTGGAAAGAAGTCACTTCAGTCTCTTTTCTCGATAAAAATTTTTAACTTTTCTGTGATCTATTTGCATCATGAACCCCGGATCATTACACCGAACAATTCATGAGTCAGTTCATCGCAAGTTAAAATAGGCATAGGCAGTTAAAATTTGAGAAGAAATGTCATCTCGGAAATGTTGTCCTCGACCTGTTCTTTTGGTCAGGTTTTTCATGTTTGGTGTTGCATATTGATCTGTCACTTTGTAGTTTATCAGACACCTCAGTGACTTTAATATTTTTCTAATATAACTTCACCTCTCTCTCTTTTTCTTCTTTAGGTGACCAGTCAGATTTGGGTTACAACTCACTGTCCAAAGAGGAGGTTCGGAGAGGAGACCCCAGTGCCCCAGACTCGGCCCCTGACAAAGACGACAAGAAGGAGAGCGACTGCAGCTCCTGTTAGTTTTCTGTCTGATCACCTGATACTTCTTTCTGCTTTGACTTCTGAAAAAAAGTGATAGCTCGGCTGTCTCACAGCCTCACAGGATTTCCCCTTCCTCTGCCTTGATCTTTCCGTCTCCCCTAGAGATGATTCATTCATTTTGATTTCTCAGCATCAAAGTGTTTCAGCTGTGTATCATCCTTCAATGGATTTTTTTAAGAACAGATCCTTTTCCCAAGCTGTGCTGGTTGTAAATTTTAAATTGTAATTTTGTGTTTGTAGTGTCGGAGACAGAGAGCAGCAAAGGAAGCAAAGACTGCCTGCCTCAGCTGGACGTGGAGAGCCAGTCCTCCTTCAAACCCAGAGGAATTGTTCGCAGTAGTTGTCCGTTTGACGATTCGTCATGTAAACCCAAGAGCTCTGCCAGCACAGGTGAGTGGGTGGACCCGGGGGTTTTGTAGAGTTGAAAGGAATGCTGGTAAAGTTTTCTATTCCAGTCTCTTCGTTTTAATACTGTCAATATGATGATTCTCAACTGCAGGAAAAAGAATCAACCTTACAGGTAGATGGATGAGTGGATGGTGCCTCTTATGTGCAAGGAGAATAATGCAAATTTTAATAGAAGTGGAAAAAAAAGGCAGTTTCAGTGAAGTAGAGACTCTGTTCACCATTTGAAATATATGGTTTCATCAGCTTCATATTTCATCTTAGCTCTACAAAGATCTGCCTTTAACTTCCCGGTCCATTACCAGCTAATGCAACAGCATTGAAAGCTCAGATGAATTTGATGTTTTCTTCGTTAAAAAGATTCTTGGCAGCAGTGAACTCATGCACGCAGGCTTGCACCTTCAGTTTTTAATCAAAGAACTAGATATTTTCTGAAACAGTGTCTCGTTTTTTCATTAAAGATTTATCCAGGAGAAATTTCACGCTCATCTGAGCTTTGAATAGCACCTTGGATTTTCAATGTCTGTGTGGGAAATGATTTAAAACTCCAACACCCCTTATCTCTCAAATCCTACTGATTAAATATTTGCCTTTCCCCTTTCTCAGGACATGTTGCAGGCCTCCTTTTCACCTCCTCCTTGGAAGAGATAGGTGAAATCCATACCAGCAGTTTGCTCAGGAGGCATAAGAGCGCTCTGGAAGAAGTGGTCGGCAGTTCTGGAGGCAGCTCCGCTCTTGACTGGCAGGGTGTGAGGGGCCGTCGCCTGAGTGGAGACACAGTGGGCAGCAGCGGTAGTGGCACCACAGTCCTTGGCCTGGGCATGAGCCAGGCTGAAACTGATCCAGAAAAGATTGCAGGACACCTGGGTGCAGATGTCAAAATTCTCTCTGGTACAAACTTCAGTAAGAAAATGAGGCCTCGATCACTGATTTTGGGTCCAACAGAGGGGGCTGCTGTCAAGGCAAGTGTAGGCAGGTGTCATGACCACATGGAGGAGGAAGAGGAGACAGAGGGGCTGGACTCTAGTGATGAGGACAGAGGTAACACTGAAGCCATCTTTGATTTGGAGGACATAGATTTAGACAAGCCAGCTCCAGGAGGAGGAGAAGGAGGAGGAGGTATAAGCTCCAAAACAACTCATAAAAAGCCTGTCGGGCGCAGCGCCAGCTATGGTGGCATTAGCATCGAGGTGTCAAGAGGCGCAGTGAAACGCACCGACATTGAGACAGGGTACGATCCTCTGTCCCTCCTGGCTGCTGAGTCTCAGACCAAACAGCAAAATGAGGACCAGTATCCAGAGGTGGACGCGGCGAGCACGCCAAGCTCCCGTAGGCACCTCGCCAGGGAGATCGAGCTCTACATGAACCACATGGGCAGCCCGCTCAGCAGCCGCACCCCCAGCCTGGACCTACAGGACCCAGCCAGCCCACGTCTCCTCCACCCCTCCTCCCTCTCAGCCCCCCGCAGAGCTAGCCTTCCTCACAGCTCCCCCCTCAGGACTACAGGAGTACCACGCTCCTGCACCTTCCATCCACCCTCCCCCTCTGAAGCCATCTCACGCCAGCGTTTGCTGTCGTCACCTTCTTATCGCAGCTCAAGCACCACCCCGAGCCCCAGCCCTCGACCCAGCCCATACAGGGAGAGGAGTGACAGGATGAGCCTGGCCTCACCCTCACCCTCCTCCTCCTCCTTTGCTCTGGACACTCTGCTCACACCAACACTTGATGTGTTTAAGACCAGTGTGGTCTCTGCTGGGAAAGGTGTGGCGGAGAAGGCAAGCCGCTGGTATTCTCGTCTTGCCACGTACACCACGCCAACTAAGGTACAGAGCTGATGTTCAAAGTTGATTTATTAAGACAATTTGGAACTCCATCTTGAAAAGAAACATAAGTGCAGGCTGTAATGATGAATCTGCCTCAAGAGCATTGCAATCTTCACTTTGCTTAGATAATGCGATGAATTTGTCAAAGCTGCATCTTTTTTCTTTAGGATCTGATGCAAATTTGCAACTTTGAGATTCAGTTTTAGGCTCTAAATACAAGCGTTTGTACAACAATGAACTAAAAGTTGGCTGGTACTGCCACCTTGTGGCCTTGTGAAAGCTTGACAGTGTTCCATTAATGGATAATGTGGAAAAAGCTCAGTGGTCAGCTTTTGTAAATTTGTTTCTGCTTTCTTCACATTACTCTTTCTCAAGTCCATTAAAGAAATTGATCAGGTGTTTGTCCTGGGGTTTGATTTCCAATCTGATCTGTTAAATACATCTTTTCTCGAATCATCATGCAGCAGAGTAAAATACACTTTTTATTTAGGGAATTGGTTTCATGATGTGAACTTCTAGCTCGACATTTTGTTGTGTGCTGTTTGTTACTTTGCTGATTCCTGATGCTAACATTTTAAAGTGATGTATCTTTTTGGTTTTAAGATTGTACAAAACTTAAAAATATTCATTTTGTCTTACAGGAGGGGCTCAGCGATCACCTGAGTGTGTCCTCATTTGGTGTTGGAGATCCAGATTGCCACTCCATGCTGGACGAGGGGGATTTTGGGGGGTCGGGGAGCTCTGTGGTTTCTCCTCTGAGAAATGGCCCCATGGGACCTCGTCGGAGTCCCAGACGAAGCCCCCTACACAGCAGACTGGAAAGTCCCACGGCAGGCTCCAGCGTGGGGAGACCCTCATCCCTGCTCCCTGGTAAGAAAACCCCTCACCTAACAGTTTGATATACTTCTAAAGAAAGATTAAAAAACTGTCTACATAAGTATGTTTTGAGTCCCAAACAACTTTTTGCTTCTTTTTTTTCAGTTTCTGGTAGGTCAAGTTTTTTTGTTTTCTTGTGTCACCCTTAATGCCTTGTGGTTAGTGATGAACAAAGAGACAAAGATGGAAAACAACATGCACAGAGAGTTAACAATAAAATGTGGAAAAAAATGCTGAAACTCTTAAAAAACAGAGTAAGAAAACACAACATGTCACCAACAATAAGACAACTTTTTTTTCTCTCCATACTCCTACAGGGTGTGTTCTCTCACCCCCCGATTTCCCTTTGCCAGATAAGTCAGACCTCGGCTCTTCACGCTACACCAGCAACACCAGCATCTTCAACAACTTTGCCATGGAGGTAAAATTACAAGATGGGAATTAAAAATAGCAGAAGTCAAATTTGGGTGAAGTTTCACCCACTGTCTTTCACCAAACTTTCACCAGAGACGAGCATGTTTTGGTCTTCTTTATTTTAAAGCCTAGCTGTAACGATTTATGAGGAAAAATAAATTGTCTTTGGCTTGTTTCAGACTTTTATCACTGGAGTGTCTTTGCAAGCTATAATTTTTTTTGGCATTGATTTGTTCTTTTGTGAGTGCTTATTGTAGTCATTCGCAGACCTTGTCATTAAAAAAATTTAATTCAAGTAACTCAAACTTAAAAGACCTGCTAATCTTGTTGGAAAGTTGAATTTGGAGAACACTTGTTGTGATTCGCTACTGACTAAAAAGACATAGAAGCAACTTCACCCAAACAACTATCATTAAATTTCATTATTTCCATTATTTTTTACTGTTTTTATTTATCTGCAGTAGTCAAGATTCACAGTATAATAAACGTTCATCTTGGCTGAACCATGTTGCATTTAGTGAAGCTATGACATTCGCAGAAATACATTTCCAGGCTTTAATCCATTTGTGTGTGTGTTTTTCCAGCTGTTGATCTCCAGCTGTTCTCGCTGTAAGACGTGTGACTGTCTGGTGTACGATGAGGAGATCATGGCCGGCTGGACGGCCGATGACTCCAACCTGAACACCACCTGCCCTTTCTGTGGAAACCCTTTCCTGCCGTTCCTCAATGTGGAAATCAGGGACATGAGAGGACCTGGGAGGTAAAACCATTGAAATCAAGTTTATAAAAAACAGGCATGGTTTAGAACAGGTTTTTTTGTGACAAAGGGAAGAATCAACAAAAAATTCCCACATCTCCTCTCTACAGACTTTTCCTGAAGGGTAGCCCGTCTGTAGACGAAGCGATGACGTCCTCATACTCAGCCTCCACAGGTCTGGATACAGGAACGTCCACTTTATCCACCCCCTGTCCTACAACTGCTGTCTACCCTCCCTCACCTGTGATTGCAGTCCAGGAGTGCTCAGGCAGTGGACGGTGAGACTTCACTTATTCACACTATGATCCTGATTTAGTTTTATGTAATATTTATTTTCTCAGCTCATCTTTATTCAGCTTCCAGTTTGTCTAATTAAACAATGCTTTTGAAGTAGCAACCTGCTGTAGCTGCCTCCAAAAGCTCCACATCTGCATTGTAAAAGAGCAGTGTGAGGTGAATTGCAGCACCTGGTCTGAACAGCGCTCTCTGTATGAAACAACAAAAACCTCATCAGGTTATGAAATGTGTGAACAACAGAGATGAAGAGTGAGATAAACCTTGATGCCAATCAACAGGCAGCCAAACGAGAATTGATCTGTTCTCTTTGAGTATTTGCTGAAATTTTTTGTACTTGAAAAATCTGCTGTAGGATTTGTCTGTGTCTTAAGAAAGATGCTCTTTAGCAGAGCTACAAAAACATGTTTGACTTAAACCCCCTGAATCCTGAACCCGCTGGCAGGAGCAAGAAATAATCTTTGGTTTAAATGGCATATACAAACTGTTTGTCCAGTTTAAAAGCTGAAAAAAAACCTAGCGTAATTGTCAATGGGTACCTGGATGTAACACAAGTGACATTAGTGACATGCAATCATAAAGCGGAGAGGACAAAATAATTTATTATGCCTTGCTTCTGGGCTTTAAGATGAATTCACACTTGGTGTTTCTGCAGGAACCGGTCAACCAGAGCCCAAGGTATCGATATCCCCACAGACCACCGACAGGGGGCACTGTCTCCTGGAGGACTTATGGCTCGCAGCGTCAGCGCTTTTGGTCCTCTGGAAGAAACATCTCGACCGCTTCGCTGTGTGCCGACGTCAGGGAGCCTGCCAAGTCGCCTTAATGAAGCTCCTGTATGTGTATTCAGAAATCAAGGATGCTTTTAGAGTGACAGAAATTGGTTCATAAGTCTTGATTAATAAATCAAATCATGTATTAGATGCTAAAATGAGGGCAGACAGTTTGTAAAAAACTCCAAGTTAAAAGCATCTATAATGGACATTTTTATACTTTGAGATTTAGGGAGACAATCATCTGTCTGCCTTCCCTCTAACTTATCCTCACTCGTAATCATATTGATACTTTATTTTCAGGACCCTCTGAATATGGAGTGGCGACTCCACAACCCCGAGCCAGTAACAGTCCCGTACTTGAGCCCGTTGGTTCTGTGGAAGGAGCTGGAGAGTTTGCTGGAGAACGAAGGCGACCCCGTGATCACAGAGGCCGACATGGTCGACCATCACCCCATCATCTACTGGAACCTGGTCTGGTACTTCAGACGTCTGGACCTGCCCAGCAACCTGCCGGGTCTCATTCTCACCTCAGACCACTGCAACATTGACTCCCAGGTCAGACACATGAGAAAAACACAGACTTGAAAAATATTTAACTTTCAGGAGCTGATTTATCATAAAGTGTGCCTGATTATGGAGCCTCTGTAGTTTTGTTGACTATCAGTTAAATGTTTCCCTGACAAATCTTCTAACAGAATTAATGACAAATGAGAAGACTGTTAAAACAGCCCCCATCTCATTTTGAAAGACTTGAAAAGTATCAGTCAGATTGGGAAAAATACTTCTGCAGAGATTTCTACTCCCTCACAGAGTCACCTGTTGTCCTTGCTCTCATCAGGTCCCTCGTCACTGGATGTCAGAGGACAGCAAACACGTGTTGATTCAGATCCTGTGGGACAACCTGAAGCTGCACCAGGATGCGATCCAGCCTCTCTACATCCTGTGGAACACATACAGTGAGTCAGTCGACCGAGTTTGAGTCAGAACTGTTTAATATTCAGCAAAGCGGTTTGGTTTATTGACTCTCAGAGAAGTCCCGACTGCTGCTGGAACAGGTTTAAACACAATTTAACTTAGAGGGTGAACGGTGCATAACAAGAAAAACTAGACTGTATAAAAAGGGTGACAATAAACTTTTAATGCTAGAAAATAATAACAGAAGATAGGAGGATGTGTGGATTAATCAGGGAGAGAGTAAATGCACCTTTAACTAACATCCCAATGAAAACAAAAAAAAATATATATATATATATATATATAATGAATTATTTCATCAAGCCTTTATTTCTTGAAATGATGATGAACTTGGCTTACAGATGATGAAAACCCAAAATTCAGTGTCTCAGAAAATTAGAATATGACATAAGATTTTAAACAGAAATCTAAGGTCCTTGAAAATTGTCACTGCTTTGAGGCCACTCCAAGTTCTGTTACCATTTCCTTCCCTTTTGACCAGTTTTTGCTGCTTTTTAACCATTTTCATCACCTTCAACCTAGTTTTATTTCTACTTCTTGCTGTTTTTGCCACCTTTAACAACATAGGGTGGAGTAACACTGGTTACTGTATTAGAGAAATATTCCAGTCCACAATATTGCAGCAAGCCGTGTTGCACTTTAGTCTAATTTGCTATTAATGGCCAAGTCTAATTATAATGTTACCTGGACATCACAACAATGAATTTTTTTCTTGTACAACTGCTAGTATTTGCATTGCATTTTAAGTCGTCTACAATTCTTTGAAGCCTTAATACTAAATAAAATCATTAAGATCAGAAAAAAACATCTATGGGCTTTTTGTTAAACCAGAATGCATCTTACTAGATATTAAAAAGGTTAAAAGTGAACAATTTGTGCGCAACTGATTCCTGTTTTACGTGCATTTGTTAAAATATATGAACAGAAAAACCCAAAAATGTGAAGAACAAAGACTAAACACTGTGAAAAAAGAGTGATAGAAACAGACTTTAAGATAGAGGAAGCAGCCGTCCTAACTCCTTCACTGAAAAGAGTAAAAGTTGCATCAGATTTGTGCGTAGGCTCTTACAGTTTTAAGAAGCTGGAGTTGTTGGAGTGTGAAGCTGTGATGTGTCTGCTCTGTGCAGTAATCAGTTGTTTAATGGAGAGGGAGGTGTGGCAGCAGCTGGCTGATGATGTGCTAACAGGCTGTCTCTGCTCTCTGTCTTGCAGGGCTTAATTGCTCTCTGTTCTTAGAGAGTGAGTGTTTCTCTCTCCTCTTGAGACCAGTCTCGTTTTTATGTGTGCTGTTCTGTCTTCAGACCTGCTTCTCCTGTGGTGTCTCTCTCTCTCTCTTTCTCTCTCTCTCTTGCTTGATGCATTTCAGTGTATCATCTGTGAAAGTTCAGCCTCCTCCTCCTCCTCCTCCTCTTCTTAAAGATTCACTGTGTTTGGAGTGAGCGTCTCTGTACGATGTAAACTTGCTGACAGAGGGATTACACTTTGTGTTTGAAGCACTGCTGACATGGAGCATGTTTGTCTGAAATACAGCCTTTCTCTGTATTTGAAAGCAGGTTTGCGTCTGTGATGAATGTGTCTCTTCACTCAGTAACTTTTAGAGGATGGCAGTGCGGTACTGAAGGGCTGGGTATTTAAGATTTACCATCCTGTTTGATCTTCCAAACCTCAACAAATGTAATGAAACATTTTCCCTCTTTAGATCTAATTTTACAGTGAAGAAACTGTAAAGCTCCTTTATAGAAGTGTTGTTTTGGAGCAGCACAGTCTATCGCTTGTTTTGTTCTGTTTACTCTCAGCAGTTTGTTTCATTACTCAGTCTTATTGCTGATGGTCTTTTTTTGTCTTTGGTAGTTCATAAAGAAACATCAGTGTTAGTTAAACTTTCCTTACAGCAGCTTAAAACACGGTTTTATCTTATAATACAACAGATACCCAGCCCCAAGTACTTTTCATCTGAGTGAAAAACTTGTCAGTGATCCAACCATATTCATGTTGCAGTCACTGGGATGAGTTGACTCTTGTACAGTGAGTTCATCACTGGTTAACTTGTGTGTTTACGTGTGCGTGTGTGTGTGTGTGTGTGTGTGTGATTTGTCAGATGTGGGTTACCCTCTGTCCCGGCCGGTCCCGGAGGAGGAGAAGCCGTTCAGTGAGGAGTTGCTGCAGAGCGTGGTGAGGAGCATCCAGAGGAACGACCTCAGTCGACCGATGGCTCAACTGCTGCAGCTTCTGGGACAAACGCTCGGGGTCAAAAGGCAAAGGTCAGCACATGTACATCACATCAGGCTTCTTTACAGCGATTGTTAAAAAAAAGTGTAACTCCAGTGTTATTTCACTGTGAGTCACAATTGTTGAGTTAAGTAGTGAGTATATTCTAGGGAAACAGGCAAAATTAAAGGTGTGCTGTCCACCCCTCATACAGTGTATGAGTTGAGAGCAAGAACTAAAATCAATAGATCACACTGCAAAAAAGGGGGTCTGAGTATAAGATAAAAATACTAAATTTGATAGAAAAATATCTTAAAACTAGTGAAATTATCTGACCATGCAGCAAGATAATTTCCCTTGACAAGAAATCTTGAAACAAGACGGATAAATCTAAAAACAAGATGGACTTGATAAGTATTCTCAGATCTTAAAACAAGAAGAAAATACTCATTTTTAGATTAAAATGCTTGAAAACAAACTTCCTGAAGAATAATTTTCAGTGAAATATACTGAATATGAGCAATAGAATGATTTTTTTGTGTTATTCTGAAATCAAGCACCTTGAGGTGGAGCTAAATCTTGAAACAAGTTTTAATGTCATGAAATTACATGTGAGATAACCAAAGGAACTTGTTTTAACAGTTATCCACTCATTTTAGGATTCTCAGACTAATTAAGACAAAACTTGAAACGTTCATGCTTTTTTTGAGATCTAACATAGTTTTAAATGTTAAAAATGAGTGAAAATAAACATTAAAAGATATTTTATTTAGCATGTCTTAAAGTAAGAGTTTAAATCTTGGCAAGTGCAAGATTATTTGCGGTGCATAAATTGGTGTTTTAATCGACTGATTCACTGATTTTAACTCAACCTCTTCTTCTCTTCTCCAGGAGTTTATACAGAGACATCCTCTTCCTCGCTCTGGTGGCTCTGGGCAAAGATAACATTGATATTGGTGAGTTTTGATGGTGAACTTATCATCTTTAAAACACATTAGTTGTACTGTCAGAGCTCTGAAGGGTATATGTAATTTTTTTAAATTTGTGAATTAAGTTATAAAACATGAATGATTGTAAAAGAGTCAAATTAAATGAATTTCTGATAAATGGTTTTGTCCTTTTTCTCCCCAGACGCCTTCGACCGTGAGTACAAGGTGGCGTACGACCGTCTGGTGCCGAGCCTGGTGAAGCTGACCCATAACTGTGACCGTCCCCCCAGTACGGGGGTGATGGAGTGCCGCAGGACATTTGGAGAGCCTTACCTGTAAAATATCTCACCTTCACCTTCATACTCACACACACTCACACACACTTCACCGCTTTAAGACGAGCTCAGGAAACCTGTTGGCAGACTGTGAATGTGCACTACGGTAACATGAAACTGTTAAATGTTAAAAAGGTACGGTTAGCAGCGCTCAGCTTTATGTAGCCTGAAGAAAAAAAAAAAGAGTTTTAAAGACTTTTTCTGAACTAACAAATGATTAAAACACTCACACGTTCATCAACTTCATCCAGTGCTGTTGCACCAAGAGTCAAACCTGTGAAGATGATATAAATATCCTGTAAATACACAACAGTAGAGGATTTTTTAATGCTACATTTATATTGTCATACAGCATATGAAGGCTATTGTTAGCAATATTTTAACTTGGAATATTTATACAAAGTAAGCTTTATTTATTGTTGTGTCTTCTTTGTGTTTGATTGTGTCCTGTTGTTGCTTTTAAACCAACATGAGAAGCCTCCTGCACCGACAAACCGCTTCAGCATATCGAGGATGTGTTTCTTTTATTTAGTTTTAACGGTGTGCCTGTAACTGTAGAAGGAAGTTTTTATGACCAGCCACACACATCCATGAATAAACTCGCAGCAGGGCAGTTTATCTGTAAAACTTGGAGCTAAATAAACCAAAAGCATCAGTTTTTTTCCCTTGGACCCTGCATCAAACAGTTAAAGACTCTTAGTTAATAATCTCAACTTTGCAGAAGGATGTTTTCATGTTGCAATGAGATAAACTTTTACTGATCCCAAAGAAAGCAGAGAACAACATGCTGCACAGATATTTAGGTTATGTGGAAACAGTTACAGATGTTGTATCCAACATTCACCTGAAGGGGCACCTTCAGATCTAAATTTCATGACTGTCACGCCTTTGTTTTAAAAAAAAATCAAATATCTGTCGTTCTGTTAAATACAAGTTGCAGAGTGTGAGAGAATCTTTTTTAAATATCACCAGAGTAAACACTGAGCCATCTTGTTCACGTCATCTTAATCATATCAAACTTGAACCAGAAATAGATTTTGAATTTCAGCATCAGCTCACAACAACATTTGAAAATCTAATTTAACATGTTGTGTCTCTCCTGCGTCACAGCGACTCAATAAGAAACTGAAGGGATATTATTGTTTGCTGCGTTTGTTTTCAGCAGTGTACAAACATTTACAGAAGTTTGGATACAGAAAGTAAATCAGAACACATGTTCAAACTTTAGATAGAGGCACACACTGATCTGTTCCTACATGTTTGAGGAAATTAAGCAATGGAGGCTCTAGAGTCCTACAAAGGTGATCATTGTTATCTTTTGTGCATAAAATGAATCATTTGGGAAGCAGTTGTGTAAACTTTCTCTTACCATCAACTCATTTATGCTGTTTATTCATGTAACAACACAAGGAATACAGTTTTCCTCAGAAAGATGTCTCAACCATGGAGATAAATGTTGAAGCTATGATCCAGCATAAGTCTACAGTTTCTACATATCCTCTTGAAAATGTTCATTGATAAATTTAGAGGTTCATTTGAACACAAAAAACACTTTTAGGAGAAAAACTCACTTAATTCAAATTTATTTACTGTAGCGTGTAACAAATCATCAATACATGTGGGAGTGATCTTTGACTCTGTCCAGCAGAGGGTGCTAATGTTGACCAGAAAGTAACATTCCCAAAATGATTATGAATTCAAATTATAAAATTATTTTCACAATCTAAAAAAACCACTGGAAAATATTTGCATTCATTGACAAATGATATGACTTAGTAGCTGCTTTAATCATTTCTACCTTACCTGTGCACACAAGATGAACAAGATCGCCTCCTGGAGTGACTCCGTATTGAACTAAGTTTTCATTTTATAAAAGGATTTACACATTACTGTGTGTGAAGTCTCAGCATAAGATTTTACAGTTTTTTAAGTTCTGATTTTCTTTCAGTTCTGAAGTGACAGAAATGCTTTGTGAGTTTTTGGAAACTTTAAACTTTTCTGAGTAAAAAACACCTGATGGAAAATATTAGAACAAGAACTGGATTTAAGCAGGAACAAACTTGATGTCTGACTTACTGTACTCAATGTTTTCATATGTGTTTTATCAAAAGTGATACTGTGGTTGAAGGAGGACTCTGGTGTCTAAACTCATGAGGGTCTCATGATTTCCAACCGTGACTGTGCTTCACAGCCGAAAGAACAAATTTAGGAAACGTTGCACTTTGTTTCTGAAAAATGAACCTAAAGAGGGAGATGCATCATTCATGTGAGCAGCCTGGAAAAGTTGTGATCAATCTGCGGATATGTGTTGTTATAGAAAGTTGTACAAATGAATGATTTTGCAGAATGTGTACATTTTAACCCTCCCTTTGTAGAAATCACATTTTATAACGATTTATGTGAAAAGGTCCTTTTGAGATGTGCTGAAGGTTCTGTACAGCGACCAGATCTGCAGGACTGTTAAACTGTAAATAAAATCACTCACGCTGTCTGTCTGTTGGCGTCTTTATTTTCTACAGGACTGATGCAATTTCAACCCTTTATTTAGCCCCAACTTTACTCTTGAAATCTTGAACTGTGTCAATCCTCTGTGCTTTAGGAAATCCAGGATCAACCCAAACATGTACAAGGAAATTTTAGAGCATTTTATGCTTAATGCCATGCAGGACATGGCACCCACTCGCACCGCCGGAAGAACCAAAAACTGGTTGAATGACCAACGCTTGTTTGGAAAAGTTTGTGTTTTAAATTTCCAAATACTAAAGCAAGACAGAAATGTAACTTAATCATACAGCTGTGCCTAAAAGTTTACACCCCCTCCAGCAGAATTTTCTGATTTTTTTGGCCTTTTATCAGAAAATATGAATGGGAACACAAAAACCTTTCTGTCACTCATGGTTAGAGGTTGGGTGAAGACATTTATGAACAAACAACTGTGTTTACTCTTTTTAAATCATAATGACAACAGAAACTTCAAAAATGACCCTGTTCATTCTTTTACACAAACACTGATTTCAAGCAAATAGATCACAGGTGAGGATGGTTACCTTTAGGAGACATTCAAACACATTTGTGTTAACTTTTGTGCATTTATCAGGCCAAAACCAGCAGAGTTGTGTAAACTTCTTAACGGGGTCATTTTTGAAGTTTCTGTTGTCACTATGATTTAAAAAGAGTAAACTATTACTCTACTATTTTTTTTCAATAAATGTTTTCACCCAACATCTAACCATGAATGACAGAAAGGTTTTTGTGCTACCATTCATATTTTCTGATAAAAGGCCAAAAAAATCAGAAAATTCTGCTGGAGGGGGTGTAAACTTTTAGGCACAACTGTATTTACCTAACCAAATTTAATTCAAGTCATGAGAATAAACAGGGTATGTGCAGGTTTCAGTAAGTCAATTTTAAGACTTTTTTAAACCTTTTTAATGCCACCTTGAATTAAATTTAAGACTGAAAATACTAAATACAGGCGATTGTTGGAGGATCCTGCTGTATTACAACTCAAGTGTCACATATCATATTAATTGTATGTGACAAGCTAACATGCAGATTTACATTGAGTTATGTAATTTGGCAGTTTATATCAGCAGATAATAAGAAAGTGAACTCTATAAGTCTCCTTCTCAAAAAGTCCTGTGAGAAAAAGAAAAAAAAGTACATTAACTAATCCTGCCTCAACACATTTAAGACCTTTGAGTTATGTATTTAAAACCAGTATATTTAATGAATTCAAGACATTTTAAGGCGCCAACGTTAGATACATTTAGGACTTTTTAAGGATGTGTACGAAAACCAAACACAGTGTTCCAATAACCACACACAGTTCTTGTTACTGTTAGAAAAATAATTTATTGCAGCATGGACTTTTAATTTGGATGGTTTTCCTATCGTGAAAATACACATTTGCATCCACTTCAACCCAACATGAGTATTTAACAAGACAGCAACACTGACACCTGCGAGGAGGATTACTGCGGGGCTAACACAGTCTGACGGACACAAAACCATTGACTCTCTCGACGGAGGCACCACACAGGGAAACAGGTCTGAACATTTCTGTGGGGCAGTGGTGATATTTTTTCATAAGGCCAAACGTTCTGGCACGACTGTCTCTCAAGTGTTATTGTTAACAAATAGATTTTTTCCACACAAATATCCTGGTGTACACAAACACAAACAAACACTAGTTTGGTTTAAGGTAAAACAGATTCTCATTTTCCAGAGCAGGAAGATGAATCCTGTTGTTTTGAGTCTGAACCTTCATCAAAAAGGTGAAAAAAAAAAACATGATCAGCCTCATCTTCAGGCTTTATTCCTCTATCAGACGTTTCTCACGAACAGCAGCAGTCGTGTCTTGACATATCGAGCGTTTTACAGCGTTGGCGTCCAAATCTGTCCGCTCAAATAGAGATAGGGCAGACGAGGGTTCGACCCTCCAGCAGGACACTGAGAACCAGGAACACGAAGTACAGAACAAACATGGTGAGTCCCAACATCCGACTCATTTTCCAGCGACACGCGGCGATGGAGATGATGACGAAGAGCAGCATGAGGAAGAGGAGCACGATGGCGCAGAAGAGGCCGTTGGAGCTCACGGTTACAGGGTCGCCTTTGTGTAACAGGGTGAACAGAAGCCACGGGATCGGCAGACTGAAAGCAGAGGGTAAGACAAGTTTCTGTTAAGTTTAAAGCTCACACAAAAATGCTTTTTCTAAGTGTCTTTGATCTGCTCCAGTGAGGACGTTTCATCAGGTTATAAAACAAACTGAAATCCATATTCGGGACTTTTATGAGCTACAGAGAAAACACTAGACCTTCAAGCATGAATATGACATTTAACATCACTTTGGCGTTCCTCATGGTTCAAGCTTTGGTCCTCTGTTTTTTTCACTCAGAACTATCTGTGGCAGAAACGAGTGTGCCAGACATGATCAGTATTAACGCTCTGATGCATGAAATATGAAAGTCAGTGTCAGGATTTTTCCCTTGAGTGTTTTTATTTGTATTAAGGCATGAAAAAAAAGTTTTCCAGTTTTCTTTTCCAATATTTGTAACTGAGCATTCAACTTAAACAGTGTGATCTTAATGTAAATATGACCTTTTTTTGTCTTTGTCTGACTTCTTTTTGTTTCTTTTTTCTTTGGTAGTTTCATGAATAATTTCTTTTAATGTTTTGCAAAACTTTTTAACTCTCTTTCATCCATTTTAACACTGATTAGTTTATAGTTTAAAAGCTTTTTCACCCTCAAATGTTTGTCTATAACTTCAAAAAATGTATATATATGTTTGGAAAAAAAATTGAAAACATTTTTTCAGGCCCTAAGAAGAATAAAAATATCATGACACAGGCTAATATGAATTTCCATCACATGAACCATTAAATTTAGGAGTAAATAAGTTTTAAATAGGTGTCCACTGTAGTGACCACTATGCACCACAGGGTTAAACAGGGCTGTGACAAGGAATTTATTCCTAATCAGTTTGTTCCAGACAGAGACAGTATTTTAATGTTTTCCACCCCAAAATTTACATTTTTGAACTGTTTAGAACCAATTTTTTTCATCTCTGAACTGGTTAATACCACTTACTGTCAGTCTTTGGACTTTAAGCTGGCAGCACTTTCTAATGGGCTTTCATTTCTCTCAGCAAACACTACAATTCACTAGACCTGTGTGCTATTGGGTTGACATTGAGGTCATTTACTGACCAGAAGAAAGAACAAATTCATTCCTACAAACAAACTACCTTATCTTTTCTATATTCAACTTGTCTGTAAATGTCGGCATTGAGCGTCGATTTGACAAAAGACTAGTTACTGTCTGCATTGTATCTTCGCCAACTCCAGCAGTCTTGCCAGTGTGACTGAAATTTCCTCTGCCTCTTGTTTACATTTTGAGCAACCTTGCCCAGGTTTTGATCAGAGGTTTTGAAAATACTTTACCAGTTAAATAAACAAGAAAATGCCTGCACTGCAATCTGTTTTTAGTTATTTAACCTGATGTTCTGTATCTCCTGACTGCTTCTCAAGTGTTGTAGCGGCTGAATTTTCTCTGCTCCATTTGTTTGGGTTACATGAACCACATAATGATATTTCAAGAACAAAAAAAAAAATGCTGCTCTGGAAGTTAAAAATTGCTGGTTTCGTTTGTTTAACTGGTTTAAAGCCTTGGTATTAACCTTCACTGCTGAAATATTTATCCATAGATTTTACTTTCACCATCTAGTGCAGACTCACCCTACAGTGATGTCAAAGATGTTACTGCCCACAGAGCTGGACACCGCCATGTCCCCCAAACCTTTCCGAGCCACAATCACACTGGTGATCAGATCAGGAATCGACGTCCCAGCGGCCAGGATGGTCAGGCCCATGATTTCCTCTGAGATGTTCACAGTCTCACCCACCTGACCAAAACACAACACCAGACACAAGGAGATCAGGAACGTTCTTTTCTTAACAGCAGATGTAAATATCTGTAAAAGAAAAACAACCCACCTGGTGAGCCCACCACACCATCAGGTAGGAGAAAACCCCGATCCACAGGATGGAGCCGAGAAACGTCATGATGAAAAATTTCTTTGATGCCTGGAAAATATTCATCAATAAAAAGACTTAATGAAAAACGAAAAAGGATGACAAATGTCCTCTCCTGCCTGCACATGTCCTCACTTTTGGCAGGAAAATCATGGATTTTGTGAAATTCCCCAAACTGTTCGGGATTTTCTCAGCTTGTTGTACAGATCATTGATGTTTACAATAAGTCCCTGCACTGAGCTAACAGCATTGTTCTGATGTACCAGCCTGAATGTAACAATTATGAGATAAAAAGTCAGAATTTTGTGATTATATAGTCAAAGTTATGAGAAAAATGTCAAAATTTTGAGATTAATTTTCATAAGATTGGGATAAAAAGTCATTATTTTAAGATTTTGTATTCAGAATTGTGTGGTTATATCGTCAAAGTTATGACAAATAAATCAAAATTTTGAAAAAGTCAATATTATAAGAACAAAGTCAAAAGTTTGAGATAAAAAGTCAGAATTTTGAAATTATATGGTCAGAATTTTGTGATTATATAGTCTAAGTTATGAGAAATGAGTCAAAATTTTAGATTAAAAGGCCAAAAAATCTTAAATAAAAACTCAATATTTTGAGAATATAAAGTCAAAACTATAAGGGACAAAAAGTCAAATTCTCAAGATAAGAAGTAGAAATTTTGTCTTTTTATCTCAAAACTTTGACTAACAGGCAAAAAAAATTTCAAAGCCAGCATTTCATTTTAAACATTTAACCGGTGGAAATCACTTTCTACGTGTTATTTATCTTTACACTATAGGAAATTTTAACTTCAAACTGAAAAGGAGTGTCTTTAATAAATGTTTGGGGTCTTCTTTTTGGATTTTCAGAGTATGAACACCCCATGTATAAAGAAAAGTAATATTTGCCTCTAGGATGTAGCAGAAATATTAAGTTTTCCTGAGTGAGTTTGTGCTTCTCACCGGGTTTCTGACGTCCGGCAGCGTGAGCCACAGCGGGAACACTATGGGCAGCAGGATCAGATACGTTGCCTGTTTCCTTCTGGTTTCAGGCCACTCCAAAGACAGCGGCTCGTTCTCTTCCTCCTCCTTCTTCTCCTCATCGTCTCCATCATCATCTTCACTCTCACTGGTGTCACTCCTCCCTTCGCCCCCGCTGTCGTCTTCAGCTCCTCCCTCTGAGGCCTCTGACCCATCAGCAGCCGCCTGCAAGACACCAAACAGGTGGTGTTTGGTTTAAGGTCATTTTCCTGTCTGTAGAGATTTTTGTCATGTTTCAGGTTTGTTTGGAAGATCCTTGATGTTAAGTCTCTTGAGGACAAGTCACAAACACTTTCCACAATCCAAACTTAGACTAATTTGTAACTGATCCTTTAAGTTCCTGTTTTTTTTTCTAAAAGGATGAGTTCCTCTTTCAGTACCTTTGACCTGTTCGACTCCCCAGCTGTCCTCTCTCGTGTTTCTTCAGTCTTTAGTTGCTGTGAGGTCGACGGTTCAACCGCAGCGCCCCCTGCTGCGACAGACATCTCAGCGTTTGTCTTTGAGTCATCATCTGGAGAGGAAAATAGGAGGAATCTAAGACTCTGTTTGTTTTAAAAACTTTAACTACTGAGATTTTAACTCAGAAGGGATGGATTTCTTTACGCTCTGCACATAATTTATGAATCAAGAGCCTGTATTTACTGTTACCCTGGTCCAGAGAAACTGCCTAAATTCAGAGATGGCTAAAGTAACCACAGTCTTTACTTAAGTAGAAGTACAAATACTCATGAAAAAACAAGACTCTGGCAAAAGTAAAAGTACTGATTAAACTCCTTTACTTAAGTAAAAGTAAGAAAGTACATGTTCTGAAATGTACTGAAGTACAAAAGTAAAAAGAAAAAATGATTTTTTTAACCTCAGTGATACACTATGTCTTTTTTTTAAACTGTTTGAGAATGTAAGGAGTAGAAAGTACAGATATTTGTGTTCAAATGTAAAAAGTCGTCAAAAATAAAAATACAAAAGTAAAGTACAGATACCTGAAAAATCTACTTAAGTACAGTAAGGAAGTATTTGTAGGCTACTTTGTTACTTCCCACCTCTGCCTAAATTTGCACATATAGACAGAAATAATTGTTGCAGTTGTTGCAGTACCTTCTTT
The DNA here is from genome assembly GCA_008086565.1 of Thalassoma bifasciatum. NCBI lineage: Eukaryota > Metazoa > Chordata > Actinopteri > Labriformes > Labridae > Thalassoma > Thalassoma bifasciatum. The sequence goes on along the minus strand of RPOG01000076.1, from coordinate 573,267 downwards.
GCCCACTTGGGGACATGTAAACACTTAGGGATCACAGCTCAGGAGGATCCACTTAATATCTTAACTTAACAGCTCTTATATGTTTTCCATCAGTCAGTTTCTTCACTTTCATTCTCTGAAGTAAAGATATTTATTCTGTCATATGTTAAGATAAACTTTATTCTGAATATTGACCTGATAAAATTATTCAGGAGCTCTGAGGAGCCAGTGGAAATGATTGGAGTGTGTGCATATCAACATGCTCTGACAATCGGGGTAATGGGGTTTTCTTCCACACACACACACTCAATCACACACACATGGACCCATCTGCATGTTAATCCTCACTCTGATTGATTCAGGCTCCTTCAGGCCTCTCCAGACAGCACACAGACCCACTTTGGTTTCAAACCTCGGGGTCTGAAGGACCTAATCACTGCGCACTGACGCACAGACACACAGACTGAGTGGCTGCACTGATGGGGGAGAAAAACCTCTTTAACCCCAAACACCATCTCTGATGTTTAATACACCAACAGTCCTAAAAGGGAACTCTGCCACAGAGGCATATGAAAATAGAAACCATACAGCTTTAAATATAGAAAACACACCTGAAGATGAATCATCTGGTTCCCACAAACTCACCTTCAGAGCGTCGGTGATGAGACTTGTTCTGTAATTTCCCCGAAAGCGGGATGTTCAGAGGTTTGACTTTGTTCTTTGCTGCAATTTAGAGAATCATCAGCCAAAACAAACCATGAATCCTTTATTTTATTTATCAAAACACCTCATCTCTAAGTATTAAGTTTGTAATAAAGCCAACACACAGATAAACCTCAGACTCAAACACCAACCAGCTGTTTGATGAGAGAGCAGTACAAAGAGGGCTGCCTGAATTCAGATCTACTTACTCAAACTTCTGCTGAAATAAACTTTAAGTTGCTTCATGTAATATTCTCTGTCTTGTTTTTATTTTTAGAAAAGTTTCCCAAACAGCTTCAGTGTGAAAAGGTCTGAGATCTCACAAAGCAACAACACGAACAAACACAAAAACAGGCAAACGTCAGCGCCATCAAATATAAAACTGAGCAAAGTTGAGAAACATCACTGAGACAGAAACACACCAGACTCAGCACAACAACAACAAAAACAACAACAACAACAACACGTTGTCTTACCTTTCCTCTGCACTGACCCTTCCCCTCTGACATCACCATTAAAAGACGTCTCTGATTGGTTGAGATTCAAACCAGAGTTAAAACACACCCATCTCAACAAACCTTTTTTAAGCTTCAATTTTAAAGCATAGCCTTCGTTCTGCTCTTACCTCTCCTGGTTTTCCTTGGACCGGGGGTCCTCTGGGCCCCTCTGAGGGCAGACTCTGAGGCAAAAACCCACAGAACAGATTTTAACCCTGAGATTTCTATAAGTTTTATGCTCTTTGGCTCATACCTGAGTAGAAAACTACTTACAAACAATAGAATTCATAAGCAAGTCAAGTAAATTTGCTGCCACTGATCCGTTTAGAAAAGTTGAGCTCAGCTTGATTTGAAGTCCAATGCACAGTAGAGAATTTATATCATGTAATTATTCCACCATAAAAAATAAAGACTACCTCGTACACTGGGCGTGCAAACCTCCTTGAATCAACACCAAACTTTCCATGAACAAAGTTGAAGGTCATGAAAAGCTGCGCCATAAAATCAGTGGGCTCTAACATACTGCCATTTCATCTTACATATTTAAAGTAGGGTGACCATATTATAAAAGCCCAAAAGAGGACCCCCTACCCCTTTGAGATGCTGCAAAGATACCTCAAGATACTCAAGCACAACAAAGTACCTTTGTAGTTGGTATGTTTATAAGAAAGCTCCATTTCCGTTTGAAGCAAAAAGTTTTAAACTGTAAACATAAATAATGTATATAAGCCCACTCCCACCAGTTAGAAATATAAAAACAAAAAATGGCTGTATTGATATTTCATTTTTGCCCATATTCAATTGAAATTTTGAATTATAAAGTGAAAATTTTGTCTCGTAATTTTTACTTTAGCTCAAAATTTTGACTCAATACGTGCCAAAAAAATTCTCAAAGAAAAGTTTGTTTGTAAAAGTGCATTTCCACCTGAGCATTTTCTGTCTGCGAGTGCAGCACAAAAAGTTAGAGTATGTTTTCCTGCATGTTCAGCATCTTGACAGGTTGGTGCATCAGAATAATGCCAAAAACCCAGTTCAACGCTTTATTTCAAATATCTGTGGTCTGTAGAACAAGCTGAGAAAAACCTGCACATTTCGGGGAATTTTACAAAATCCCCACCAGACTTAACAGAACGTTTGGTCACAATTTTTAAGGCTTTGTTACGTCTCTTCTGTGACGTCAGCCCTTGATCCGTCCTCAGAGTCAGTAACAACAGACACAACAGGCCTTTTCTGTTTTCTGCACAGTTCACACTCTGAGCCTCTCACACTCCTGCAGCTCCGTTACACAGTGTGAGATCACACATGGGGACGCCAGTGTGAGGAAGAACAAAAGTGAGACTTTCTGCGAACAAAGAAACAGCTGTCTGAAGCAGCTCTCGGCTCTGCTCCCTCTGCTGCTCCTCTTTCACACAGATTAAGAGCTTCTTCTGTTGGCATGCTGGCTCTGATCCAGCTTTTATTGGCCTGTATTTAAAAGCTGATTAAGACTCACAGGTTGCCTTGTGCTGTGAAAGTGAGCGACGATGGCTCGTGAGTCTGAGGACGGGCTAAAGGTGGCGAAGGTTCATCATGTCACTTTGACTTATGGATCGGAACAGAAGTAAGACCGGAGCTGATGCGCTCAACTCAAAATCTCCACAAAATCACTTTTTACTGTCTGAAACACACTGGATGCAAAATTTAGCAGCACTTGTCTCTGAATAGAATAAAACAGGCTTTGATAAAAGTCTGGAGATGAAATATGCTTGTTAAGTTGCTGTTAAGCCACTATTGTTATAGTTATTAAGTATTAAAGTCAATAGCAAGAGCTGACTTTTTTCAGAATCTGCAAATAAATTATCAGATTTTGTCACCCAAAGGTTACCGCTTTAGAATTTATTTTTAGGAACAACTTTATCTGTTGAGGGCTGAGTATATTTGTTCTACACACTGCAAAAACTGAAACCTAAGTGATTATGTATAGGCCGTTATTTCTTTGTCTTAGAGGAAGTTGTCTTATTATTCTTGATATGAGCCACATTCATCTGACAAGCCCAGAAAATGTCTTATTTCAAGATATATTAAAAAAAACAAAATTGAGATCTGAGTTGCCTGGCACAGGATATAAAAATCTGCCTATGAAAAAAAAAATGCTCGTCAAGTGTCTTGAAATTACAATAATTTCTACAAAAGACTTTATTCTTAGCCCTGAGCAGATTTTTTCATTTGTTACAAGCAACTCAGACGTCATTTTTGTCTTTATATAACTTGAAATTAGACATTTTCTGGACTTGTTGGTTGAATGTGGCTCATATCAAGAATAATAAGACTACTTTTACCAAAATTAAGACATAATGACTTGTCTATCTGTATCTGGTTGTTAAATGTGATACCCTAAAATGCAAAACAATACATTTCAGGAAAAATTGCCGACCAAACTTTTGAGATAACATTTTTCTCACACTGGGAGAAAAATACAACTCCTGAACTGTCCCAAGAGGAACTGAATGTTTCCTTATTAAAGCCAACTTGTTAGATAAGATTTTTGAGGATTCAATGTTTTGTGGTTTATCTCACTGAGATTTTAGAAACCATTCTGATCGCACTCGGGGAATGCTTGAGCTGTCGATGGTCCTCACTGTTACCTTCTCCCAGAGGGTCGAGCGTGTGGATCATCAGCTGGAAGATGGTGCTTCTCAGCGAAGTGTTGTGGAGAGAAGCTGTGCTGCCTCCTCGCTGCAGGACAGGACGAACCTGCAGGACACAAAACGCAGTTGAAAATTACAGGTAAAAGCTCATTATGAGATCTCTTAGACTTCCTCAATCACATACTAAATGACATTTGTAAATGCTATCTGAACATGAGTTCTTGTTACCCTGAGTCTGGTTTTGTCTTCCTGTGGATGTGTGTGGTGTTGTGGGGTGATAGGAGGATGCTCAGGCTCCTGTTTGGATCGATCTTCAGCTTTTGGTGCAGCAGCAGCAGAGGAAGCAGGAGGAGGTGGAGGAGGAAGAGGAGGTGCAGATGGTGCTTCACTCTCCTGGAAAGTCAGCGAATACTCTCAATCAATTAGCGGCACATTCAGTTCACACATGTGCGTAATCATTCAGATACATCATCAAACTGAAGGGCAGATCTGAGGTGTTGTTTCATCAGTGACAGACTTCAGGTGAAGATTTCAGAAGAGCAGCACATGTGTGCAAAGAGCTGCAGACATGATTAATGCAAAGTGAAGTGCTCACCAGAGCACCGAGGTGTTCCCGGCAAAGGACTGAACAGTAATCCAATCCCTCTAACACTGCTGCATGTACCGTATGCATTTCTCATCATCAGCAAAAGAGCATATCATGCAGCTTAAGCCTTAAAGTGGATCTTTCTCTGGCCCCTCATCCTCACACCTTCATCATTCCTGCTGATACTGTCTGTTCTTAGAGCTATACTGTTTAAATGAGAACACAAAGGACTAGGCCGTTTATTCAGGGCCTCTCACAAGTTAATCCAACTGAAGATCTGCGTCTTCATTTTAAATAACTCCCCCAAACTTTAACTCTTACATTTTGTCTTTGCATCTCTTTCAAATAGATTTTGTAAGTATGATTCATCAGTCTCTTTAACAGCACTAAACACCCCAAGTGACAACACAAACAGGGAATAAAAGAAGCAGAAGATAAGTAGTCCGGGATCCTCTTTTAGCAGAATAACATTTCGTGAGCTGAATAAGAATTAAATAATCCTCCTAAAGATGCAATCTTGATTCTTATTTTTCAGTGTTTCTAAAGGGAAAATCCCAGGAGAGACAAGAGCTGTAAGTTTTACCCCATTCATTAAGAGGTCAGTTCGCAATATCCTAAAAATTTTTAAAGGAGGAAAGAAGTGGACTGCAACAGTTTGGCAAAGTTGACAGCAGCTCTTGCAGTCGCAGAAATAATACCTATAGTTCAAGTTCTTCTCTAAAAATCAAGATATTAATGGGTAAACCATGAGAGAAAGGTGAAAAAAGAAGAGAAAGTTGTGAGATAGCACAATGATGCCTCTGAGCTGTTGCTGTTAGTTTTGTGGAGCTGTCCATGGTGCTGACGCAACCACCACGATGTCACCTTATTTAACCAGAGGGTCCAGGAGCTTTTCGTTCCTGGTGAAGAACACCAGGAACAACCATGAACTACAGTAAATGGCTCCTTTGACTTATCATTTGCTTCCATTTTCACCACATAACACAACAAGGCAAGTAATTCACAACTACTTGCGTCTGTTTTGACACGTGTATACAACATTAAAGCTAAGCTCTCCAATTTACAGGGTCACTATTTAACCTTTAACACCAGGAGCTAACAGAGACACATTCATACTGTCAGGCTCAAATGACACTATTGTTTCAGAGTTATTAAATAAAGCCAATCACAGCTGTTTGCAATGTTACTGTAGACGAAAGGTGAAATAAAAACCCACCGGTGATCCACCAATCAGATACATTCAGCCTGCGAAAAAAGGTCCAGTACATGGATAATACTACCCCCTGAGTTTTCATTTTCAGGGTTAAATTTATAACCCAAGAACTAGATTTAGACCTCTATTTTCCTTGTCTAAGAGCCACTACTAACTGACTGAGCTCTCAGAATGTTTTTACGCTAACGTAAAGTACAGGCCAAAAGTTTGGACACACCTTCTCATTCAATGTGCGTTTTCTTTATTTTTTTGACTATTCATTGGACTGACTGACTTAATTTCTTAGAGTAATGATGATAAACTCGTTTTTCTTTAGTTAGCTTATTGGTTCTTGCCATAATCTAAATCTTAACAGTTGTCCAATAGGGCTGTTGGCTGTGTATTAACTGACTTCTACACAACACAACTGATGGTCCCAACCCCATTGATAAAGAAATAAAGAAATTCCACTAATTAACCCTGATAAGGCACAGCTGTGAAGTGAAAACCATTTCAGGAGACTATCTCTTAAAGAATGCCAAAAGTATAAAAAGCAGTAATCAGAGTAAAGGGTAGCTATTTTGAAGAAACTATGATATAAAAAATGTTTTCAGTTATTTCCCTTTTTTTGTTAAGTACATAACTCCACATGTGTTCATTCATAGTTTTGATGCCTTCAGTGAGAATCTACAATGTAAATAGTCATGAAAATGAAGACAAGGCATTGAATGAGAACGTGTGTCCAGACTTTTGGCCTGTACTGTATTTTCACCAGAACAAAATCCCTTGTTGGTGGACACAGGCCTTATATGTATGAACAATGGCTGATTTTTGCTCCTCACCGGTCTCACCCTCTATGTGCAGAAATGATTTGTTGTATGTCCATGAATGATAATGCAGGTTGGATTCCTGGAAGAGGATGTGTTGAATTCGAGTAACTCTGGCCTATTAATGTGTCAGCATGCTTTATTAGCCTCAGAGCCCAGACCAAAGGAGAAAAAGACGTGCTTTACGTTAATTGAAGATCATTCCAGAAGTACTTGACTCAGTGAAACACACAGCGCTGCATGTTAATCACAGGCTCACACGTTAGCGCTCTCTGTCTGCAGCCTTTAAATATCTGCTTTCTCTTTGTTTTATCCGCGTACACGTCGTTTTTTCAGGGTGGTGACGTTTCAGTCTCATCACAGTGACACCTGGAGTTCTCTCTGTTCAGCATCATCAAAGGGTTTTACACAAACAGGCTGTCACCTGCTCTTACCCACAAATCACTGCTCCTCTCTCTCTCTGTCTGTCTCTGTATCTGAGCAGGAAACAGTCCCAACGTGAAAACATGAAAGGAAACAAAAGCTCACTGTGTGTTGAGATGGAAGTCTGTCTGCAGAGACATCTGTGTCTGTCTGAATTAGGCCTGAACTATTTACAAAAATCATCTAATCGCAATTATTCTTCCCTATTCTGCAGTTTCGATTTACTGTGAGATTTTGTTTTTAGGCTCCCCATCTTGTGTGATGTTGGTACAAATTACTTTATTGATATATTCTTTATTTTTCTTGTTTTGAATAAGCAAAACACATTCATAAAAGAGAAAAGAAGGAGTTTTGTAAAAAGAAAAAATCAACAAAAGAAACTCTGGTTACATAAATAGATACATTTAAGAATTAGAGTATCATGGAAAAGTTAAATACTATTGGTCACTGATTTCAGACAGTAAAACCAAGATATTACATAAACTCATGATAAGTTAAGTGAATTATTTCAAGTCTTCATATCTTGAAATGTTGATGATTATGGCTTTCAGATAAATAAAACCCAAAATTCAGTGTCTCAGAAAATTAGATCACATAAGAGCAGTAAAAAGTTTCATATTCTAGACAAAAATGTCAGGCTTCTGAAAAGTTTTGCAAGTTTCCTCACAATTTTGCCCCTTTTCACTTATTTTTTGCTGCTTTTTGACCATTTTTGCCACTTTTCACCACTTAGATAGTTTCTCTTGCAAAGGTAGTTTTCAACAACGTGTCTCTTTGGTTGAGCAGGGTTGAATAACACTGGTGTAGAGAATAAAACATCTACTCAAAAAATTGTATCGGTATTCTGACACATTTGAGATAAAGAAATATTGCAACATCCATGGTAAGAATATTGCAGCAGATCACATTGTGATTTAATCTTATTTGCAATTAATTGCCCAATCCTATTCTAAACCCAGTTTTTTTAGTTGAATGATGGAGGATTTTTTTCTTTTTGTTAGTGGCTGAGAATCTGTATTTGTCATAACTCTTCTGTTTAGAAGAAAATATGAAATCATTAAATATGCATCATTCATGTTGCATTGAGTTAAAGCTTCTTTGATGATTTTTTTGTTTGTTGTGACTTTGGAGCCCCCTGTGGACAAAGCAGCATCTCTGCATAAAATTCTCTTACATGTGAAGAAAAAGCAAATAAATCAGTGCACCTTCCATGAACAACTTTGTCCAGACTGACCTTCTCGGGCTCCTCTGCCGTCCACACTTTAACAATGTTGACGTGTTTGTTGATCTGCGTCTTCACCGCCATCTCAATCTGACTGTTGAACTTCATGAAGCTGACGTAGCTGATGTAGCCAAACAACAGCAGGATGCTCTCCCACCACAGGATCTGGTTATCCAGGAAGAAGACGATGAGCATGATGAGGTCCAAGATGTAGAAGGTGACGTCTCTGAAGAGCGGCCACCACGTCAGGTGCAGCATCTCTCTGGAGAAGATGGCGCACATCCCGATCACAAACAGGATGTTGAAGACCGCCGAGCCCACGATGGTGCCGATGCCAACGTTGCTGCGGGAGATGAAGACTCCTATCAGAGAGGTGAAGAGCTCAGGAGCGGATCCTCCTGCTGCCATGAAGGTTGCCCCGGCGACGTCATCAGAGATCTCCAAGGTGCTGGTGATGACCTCCAGGGCGGGGACGAAGAACTCATCGCAGACGATGGCCAGAGCTGCAAACATGTAGACCATACCTATGACATGGAGCACCACCCATCCTTGCTGTCGCTGCTCCACTGAGAAGAAGTCCTCAGGAAAGTCCCCCTTCCTGTGAGGGGGAGGAGGTGTGGTTGGAGGAGGTGGAGGCTGGGGAGGTTGAGGATCTACATAGATACACTGTTCAATATCCGTCCTGTTTACGACGAACACAGTAGGAGGTCTGGAGCTCTCAGGTGACATCATCTCCTCCTCCTCTGTTTCATTGGACGCCCTAACCTTCCGGATGTTGACCTCCATAACATCATCACCTGTGTGGGCGGAGGCTGGCGTTTCCTGCAGCCTCACCTTGAGAGTCAGAGTGTAGACGAGACAAAGCAGCACACCTGAGACGAAGAAGAGGAGACGACCACGCCTGAGCCTCCTCCTCAGAGACATGTGTGCACTCATCATCGCCCCCGTGGTCTCCACTCCTCTAACAGAGATGCATCGCTATTCCTCAGTGTTTCCAGCAGTTTGGTGAGTCAGGAGGACGCAGCAGGTGGGGAGACAAACACACAAGCACACAGTGTGCCTCATCTTCTGCAGCAGGCAGCAGCAGCTTCAACCTGTGCAAGGACTGAGGACACAAAACACAGTCGTCATGAGCATGTGAGGTATTTTTAAATGTCGTCTTTGCTCACATAGTTGCAGAGGCAGACCTACTGAGGAGAACTGTGTGTGTGTGTGCGTGTGTAAATGACAGTGTGTGTGTGTTGGGGATGCAGACAGCCACCTGTTACTATGGATACGTAATCACTCTGGCTTTGGCTTCATACAAACCAGGAGTGAAGTGAAAACACGTTCAATGTGATATAAAAAAGGGGAAAACAAGAGATGGATACAGATCATATCAGGCTTTAGCAGGTTAGCGCGCGCCGAAACATCGTGATGAAAAGCGCACGTGCACTTAACAGATATCGATTAAATATGATTAGGTACTTCATGATAATATAAAACGACAGGAGTCACTAAATGAAGTCAATGAAGCCACATTTCTTCAGCATCTGGAGAACAATGCACGAACAAAGCAGATAATTCATCTGTACTTCTGAAAAATGAATACAAATATTAAACAAAGATAAAAATCTATCTAAAAAGCAGTGCATTGAATCATAACGTAGGTCTTACCTGTAGCGTCGGCTGCTCGCCCCCTCGCCGCTGCTGCGTACCGTCCCTCCAGCTGTGCGCAACGGACGCAGAGATGCTGACTCCGGGGTTTGTGGAGCTACAGGAGCGCACAGCATGTTAGAGCCTGAACCGAAGTCAGCATAATGCTGCTAATCGGATTAGGAGCCAAACACCTCTCACCTTCCCTTTCACACATAGCGCTGCTGACAGTAACAGAACCTACACCAACATTCAAACAGGTGTGTGCGCGCGAGATGTAGCTGCGCGTGTGAGATGAGACCTCTGAGCGCGCGCCTGATGGATGCAGAGTTATTAAATATTCGAAGGACAGGAGGAGTTTCGGCTGATTTAGCTCCAATATTAAGGGCAAGATGTGAAAATACACACATTTTTAGAAATCATAGTCAATTCGGGAATTATTTGCTTTGTGATTCCAAACAAAATCGAGGTTTGAAAACAAAACTTAGACTTACAGATAGAGACAGAGTTTGGCAAAAACACCCAACACTATGGAAGCCAATTTCCTCCAATCAAAAAAATAAAAATGAAAACTTGGCTTTGTTTGTCTTCCAGTGCAATTCGTATTTAAAGTCACTTTTGCAGTTTACCAACTAGAAATACATGACTTTATCATGACATGAGTTATGCTGTGAGCCCCACCCTCTCCAAGTAAACTTGAGGTGAAATCAAGAACTAGGATCCAAGAAAAGAAAACACCAGACTCTTTAAACAAGGAATTCTCGTGTTTATTTGGTCAGTAAAACAAAACCACAACAAAAATTATGTATCTGAACATTATTCAATATCATTAGATATGAAATGCAGCAATTTGTCTAAATCACACTTCATGTTCACAGACACATAAAAAAACACCTAGAGAAAGAAAACCCCCGTAATTCAAATAAAACTGAAGCAAAAACTTTAGTTAAGAGCAATAAATAACAATCAAAAAACAGGAAAGGCTCAGAGGTGAACAGTTTTGAAGAGAGATCTTAAACTATGTTGAGAGATCAGAGGATTGAACAAACCTTTTTTTCACCACAGGGAAATCTTGATAACAGAGCTAAAAGTAGGGATTTTCATGGTTGTATCAGGATGTTTGTGCAGAAAAATGTAACAAACTATTGAATAAAAAAACTCATAATTCAAGTTTTAGTTTTAACATGTTAAACTACTGTGAATTCAAATTGCTTCCTGTTTATTAGAAGTCAAACGAAAACTGGATCTTTGAAGCAGACATGTTCGAGAGAAATAGAAAACGAAAATGAAGTCCCTTATATTTTCAACTGAGAGTATGATGTAGTTAAATGTTTTCAAAAAGCATTGCCAAATCATTTTATTCATGGCATGAATCATGCATAATAAGAAGTGAACAACCGGTTATAAAACTCTTAGACAAGTGGTAAAAAGAGGACTTTGATTTTTCTCCTTACAGTTAAAGTAACAATACAGCAGTTTAAAAATACTCAAATTCATAAAAAGAGCTGCTTTAAAACCATCAATGTTTGCATTAACGTTTTCTTAAAAAGGGTCAAAGGAAAAGTTTCTTAATCTTCTAACTAGTTTGTTTTAGAATAATGCACAATAATAATTTCTTTTGGATGCATAAATGTATATCATATAAATATTTCTGATATAGGTGGGGCTTATTTATCATTTTATTCATGTTTCATGCAGGAAAATTTTAATACTGCACTGATCCTTAGCTGGGGGTCTCGCCCTCTGGTGGATGTTTGGAGTTATGACAGAAGATTTTGTGGAAGGGAACCTGGTCTAAATATTAACTTCTAAATGGAGCCTCATGAATTAGTTTTTATCAAATTTGTTGGAAGCAATAAGGAGCTGACAGAAAAGTTAATATCATTGAATTATTGTGTTTGTAAAAAGGCATCCAAGACATTTCAATTCAAGAGCAATAAAAGCTGCTGAGGAAGATTTACAGACTGACAAGACTTCATTAAGTGAGAAGGCTGGAGTTGTTATTTGTATTTAATGTGTTAAAAGGCTGTGAAATATCTTTAAAACATGAGACGGAGGACTGTAAGGGTAACAATTTTTTTCAGACCAACGGTAACCTTCATTTCAAAAACATTGAAAAGACAAATACAGAGAAAAGGCAAATGTTTTCAAGCCGTAACAGTTTTTCTTGAGCTTCTTCTAACTTCCAGCTCCCATGTTGAAAAAGTAAACACTTCTGTTGATTTCCCCAAAAAGCAGAGAGGTTTTAATAAATATGGCTATCTAAGAGAATAACATGACAAGAACTCACAGTCATTATGCTGATGTTTCCAGCTGATACGGAAGCATTTAGAAGTTATAAAGTGAGAAGACAAGGTGGCAAATGCTCCAGTATCATTTCAGTATATGTGTGTGTTTGTGGGGGGAGATGGGAAAAGGCATTAAAAGGAAAAGAAAGGTCCTGTGAGTGTTAAAAAACACGCTGATCAGTTACTGTGCTTTCCTTTTCTTTGAGCGGTATCTTCTCCTTCGTTGTTTGTACAGGTGTCGGAAATTTATGAAGAGTCCTAGAGAGGAGAGAAAAGTTTCAGTCTCAGTAAGTTTGTGGACAGGTTGGCTTTTTTTGAGCAGTTCAATCATGCTTACACAATTTTTAAAATGAATTCTTAACTAAGCGAAATGCTTTGTGAATTAAGTGATGTCTTTTTAGGACGGTGGCTGTTTTGCTGAGGCAGTGGTTTGTGTAAAGTTCAAGTAAGGGGAGTAGTGGGCAGAACCCTCTGCAGATTTTCAACAATTTTTACAACATGATATATAAATGAAAAATTTAGGAAGCCAAATAGTATTTCAATATCAGACAAAGTAAAATAATAAAATAAATGACTTATTTGAAAAAGAAGTAAGTAAGGGGCGTAGATTACTAACTCTCACCCCTTTCACAAAACATAAATATTATATGTAAATTAGGCCTGTCACAATAACAAATTTTGCTGGACCATAAATTGTCTCAGAAATTATTGCAATAAATGAGAATATTGACGTTTTGATACCATTTTCAACTGATATAATATTAATGGTATAATAGTGCAAGTACACACTTTTAAAGATAGATAACCTTTTATTTCTTAAGAATATATAATATTAGAATTATTTTAAAAAAGACACTGTAACTATCCAAAATAAATAACCAACACAACCAAAAACAATTAATAAAATGGGCTGTCAGTCTCTGTTAACAAAAATGCTGTTGAATAAAAACCACACAAAACTGAAACAAAAGATAAAGTATAAAGTCTCTGTAAACAAAATCGCACTTCAATAAAAATTAAACATTACGCTCAGAATTTAAGATATTTAACAGGCAAAATTGCCAATCCAGTTAGGACCTTTGTAAACAAAAAAATGAAGTTGAATAAAATAGACCCTGTTGCTGACAAGAAAAAAAAAAAAAATCACAGCAAAGTGAACTCATTATCCAGTGTCTTTGGTGAAGAAAAAATTATTTCTAATTTCTAATTATCGTGCAATTAACTGATTGATTGATTACTGTGACAGGCCTAATGTAAATATTTACATAAATATGCCCATCCATACACCTCAATAATCACATACATCTATACCCATACACGTGTAATAATATATACAAATACATACACAACTCGTGCGCATACCTTTACATACACATCTGCTGCTTATGTTGTGGGTGCAGGACAGACCCTCAGCTCCTGATAGCAATAAGACGAGTGTGTGTGAGATAAAGACTGTGCTTGTGTGTATTTTGACACCTTACCTAGAAACATGAGGATCAAGTACAGCTGTAGAGTGTAGGAGAAGCTCAAAGAGTCACCCAGCATGGACGGGAGAGGAATGCTGAACATACGAGTCTCATCGAAGATGGGCAGAGACTGAATCACTGCCACCGCTGGGAAAACACACAGTGACAAACTGTTAGCAGTATCGACCAAACAACCTTTTTCTAATCTCTTAAAACTTCACAAACTCTTCACCAACCTTCAGCCAAAACCCCCAGTGGATACAGAGGAATCCACAGGCTGTATCTGAGCCACGTTAACAGTTTCCAGTCTGTGCCGATACAAGCCAGCATGTAGAAAGGGTATCTGATGAAGAGGAGAGAGAAGTGTTGATGAACCAGGTTACAAACGTACTGTACCTGCAGCAGAGCGAGCTGTCAGCTGACCTGAAGATCTCGATGGTGCTCCACAGGTAGAAAACAAAGAAGACCACGGGTTTGTTCTGCATCTCTTCCAGGCTGCCAAAGATAACGAACAGAATGACGTTTCTACCTGCCACCTGCATGATCAAAAAGAGAAACACAGTGGTACAGACAGTGGTTCAAGTTGATGTTTGAAATTAGAGATTTGAATGGCATCAACACTAAACTGTTTCAATGTTTTAGGAGATAGGACAATATCTCTGCACACAGATTGTAGGGTATGACACAAACTTGACGCTTGGCTGGCTAACAGGAGCAGATTTAGATATAGAGATCTACAATGGCTCATTTAATTCAGCTTCAAGTGTTGTGATTTAGCACAAAGTTGAGTATTTTGTTGATTTCCGTATCTAGTACTTCTATTAAGACCTTGGTGACTAGATATAGTTGCTTTACCTGAATCATAGCAGGAAAAAACCCCGTCTTAACCAGACCCAGTAAAGGATTAATGACCTCGAGCACGGCCATCATCTGGCTGAAATACATCATATCAGCCGTGGTGTGGAAGGTATCGTAGAAAGAGTCTGTGGAGGGAAACAAACATAATTGAACAGCACGATACACCAGACAACATCTATAACCCTCATCATTTGCAAAACAAATCCCTGCCGTGTGGTTGTGTTCCTGTTTCTATTCAAATGAGCTCGTCTGTGAATAGCTCCTCACTAAACAAAAACACAGACCCCTCTCACCTCCTGTTTGTTTTTATTCTGCACGCTGGCACTAATTGTGTTTTTCTCCTCTCTGTTTTTATGTTTCATAATCAATCACTCCAAAAGTGTCGCCCTGTGATTAAACATCCAGTCCATAAAATAAACAAGCAGAATTATTTTGGCTTATTTTTCCTTTTATCTTCATTTAGTCGTTTTGAAGCCTAACCAGTCTGCTTTAACCCGCTCTTTTCTGTTTCTGGTTTTAAAAGCTGTTTTGTAGTGTTGTGAATGAAGTGAATATCACTGCTCTTCAAAGGGAGGTTAATAAATCATCTTAACATGAGAAGAGTTTGAGCTCTCTGTCTACTGAACATTTTGACAAACCTTGACCAAGAATGAAGAGTCGAACGGTCATGTTGACAAAGATCCAGGAGAATCCTAAAAACTGCACCAGGTTGTACATGAACAAGTATCCTCTCTTCAGTCCGAGGTAGGCTGAGGAAACACAACAAAGCCAAAAAAATGACATAATGCAAACTTCAGATCCTATGTTTTGTAAGTCTGCAGGAAAAGCTGAGTGTTACTCACGGTCCTTTCGAACTCTGGACTCCACACTGATTCTGTTCAACTTCTCCTCCTCCTGAAAGAAAACACAACATCAGAACCTGTGTTGGCCCAGCGAGAGCAGACGTATCAAATCTATCTACACCTGTAAGACTTCATCTTACAGCCATTTGCCTTCACAGCAACCAAAAATCTATCTCTAAGATTAACATACTCTCACTCAAATGTGCAGGTGTTAAATGTTTTTCTGACCTTTGCCTGAAGCTCCATTTCTGCGTCAGACTCGTCCAGCCAGCGGTCGAAGTCTGGAGCCAGAAACAGAGGCTTCTTCTCTTGCAGCGTGAGCCGGTCCCACCAGCGTTCCTCCTGCTTCCTGATCTTTATGTCAACCTGACGCTGGGTGGACTTATGGCAGATCTGAAAATGCAGGATTAGAAAATTATGAAAGGTTTCCTGTGAAGACAAACGACAGCTAAGAAATAACGTGAAAAGATTTTTTGACTAAAAGCATCTGTACCAAAACATTTTACCTTTACCGCATTTACCTTATTATAGTTCTGTATGGCTTTTTCCAAATATTATTATCTAAAATAGTGATACCATCAACGTTTTTCTATGAGTTTGACTAACCCTGTGTTCCTCTGTGGCTGCAGACATTCATCCTGCACTCCACCCTTTGGGGCAACTCCTCAGTCTTTCATAAATGTGACGCATCATTCAACGATCTTCCTGCACTTTATCTTTACAGTTTAATCTCCAAATCATTATGGTGGAGAGCATGTTATGTGTTTCATCATATCCTGACTTCCCCTATTATTAGAATTGATTATAATAATTGCTTTCATTATTTATAGGTAAGCAACAGATCAATACCTCAGAATGAACTGGTTCCAGGAACTCCAAACTGAACTCATATTCATTATCTCCTTTAGCACCATGACCCTGTGCTGTGAGACAAAAACAACACAATCATGCAATTACACAATCTTCAAACATCAGATGTCACAACGTGTGTTTGATAGAAAATCAAGCTCAAGCTTTTGGTTTCTTTATTACTTAGTTTAATAAATGAATATAATTTGCCAACCAAAATGGAAACTCCAATTTTATTAATTCAGCAAGTCAATTTAAAGTCAATTTTGTTTGTGTTATATGTGGCAGTTGGCAATTTTCTTTGTTATTTCTTCTGGATTTAGAAAGCAGCTAGAGATATCTATATCACAGAGCAGCAGTCAGTAAATTATCCTGTAAGGTTTTGAATTTCCAAATTCATTGTTTCACACATGTAGAAACCAACCTCTAAATTGAAGTGTGTTGTTCTCCTGCAAGCTGATGTCAAGATTCTGGAAAACACAAAAAGAGAAATCAAAACCAACTCAACATGTCAAGTTTGAGGATATTTTCTATATTTATTTTTCAGTTACAAGTCCTAAAACAAGTACATGTTGGCCTGTAAATATGTGTCGACTGATTCAGGAATCAAAGGTATCAAGCGTTGAAGTTATCAAAACAGTGAGCTGCTTAATTTTTAGTGTTAAAATACTCAAATATTATTGTGCTCTCTTGGGGGGAAGATCAAGGTTTTGCAGTATTAAGATTCTCTAATTTAGTATTAGTTATAATAATGGTTTAGTCAATAAGAAAAGAAGTGTTTGATGGTCACAATAGCTTTGGTTTTGAGTTTAACTTTCTACAACTTTTAAATAAATAAATAAATAAATAAATAAAGCTACTAGTATGAGGGATTGTGTGGGCAAAGTGTTATGTTCTTCTTTGGCCCTGTAGCCTACATGAAGACTTACTTTTAGAAGAAATTGCAAAATGCATCACTCACTATAAGCATTGGCCATAGAAAAAAGCATAAATATAAATACTTGGTCTGATTTCAGCACCACCACAGTGGTTTCATTCATTAAATATTTAGAAATTATCATCTTTGTTGCCGATGGTCTCATTTGCTTTTTAAAGATCAGGACAGGAAATCAGTTTCAGTGTCTTTCTCACTGTCTTTAAATCTTAAAACCCTTAATTTTCTGGGAAGATTTGAATTCTTAAGATGGACAAAAGCTCATCTTTCATACCACAGGATACCAAAACATAACAGGTTAAACTGGTGGTTCAAACTTCATTGCAGAGAGAGGACTTTTGTGTGTGTAGTCCTTCCTCATGGGGCTGAACAGATGCAACATAGCAGGTGTTCTTCTGTCAACCTGTTCAGTAATCATTAAGACATTCTCTTAAGAGGCTAAACAAGATCCTGGACGACCATTTAAAGCCATGCATCTTTTATAAGACCTTTGTCCAACAGATGCAGAGTGAAGCTGTATTAACCTGGAAATGTCCAGGAAGAAAGAACCAGTATTTTCAGTTACCTGTGAGATACAGGAAGTCAGTTTGAGACACCCATAACTCAAATACTTCTTAAGATCCTGAACACAGATAATCAGCCCAGATCTAGGTTTTCTGTAAAGCTGCTCCTGTTGATCCAGAGTTGGTCATTTCTTCAGCTTAATCTTTCTTCTGTCATTTAAAGCTCTTACTCTGTACCGCTCTGTCATCGAGTCAGATTCAAACCCACATCTGCTCAGATATGTTGGGTATATCTCCTCTGTGCATGGAAATGAAGGTACACTTGGACCAAAAGTTCACCAAAAATAGTTTTCACCTAAAAAACATAACTTTGGCTGATGTTCAAGAGTTTTAGCTTAGAGAAAAATCAGTGAATGGATGGAGGGCTTCAGCAGTGGAGAGAAATTCAGTTCAATTTACCTGATCAGGATACAGACTTTATTAACAAGGCTGAAGAAAGTGATGTCATATTATCTCTGTCTTCTTGGTGCCTTTGTCTCTTTGACTCATGGAAATGCTTTTATGAGGCCAGACAGGCAACAAAATCTTTCTATTTTGTCTGTTAATCAAGATGTGCCAGCTCAGATAATTTTATAGACTATTTTATTTGAATAAAAATATATCCAAAAGTGAAAGTAAAGAATATGGCTGTTTCATATTGTGTGTGGTGTTTTAAAAAAAGGATAATAATTATCTCAATGTAAAACTTGCAACTTTTTTTTATGTTTGTTAGTATATTAATAATTTTGTAAGGTGTCTTTAGATAAGGTTTGATGCTATAAAATTAAAGGCTGATTGATTGATTAATGATTGATATAAGACACTGGAAAATATTTCCACGGAGGCAGAACAATCGGTGAACTAAGGTTGATTGGTTTCAGTAAAATTACAACATAAATCAGGAACAGTTGAAATGACAATTAATCAGTTTATTATCATCATCCTATCAAAGAAGCTGAAGAATAGCAGATCAGTGCTGGTCTCAACCAGTCTTCAGAAAATCCGGAGTCCAACCAGTCTGAGACCGAGCCACTACTAAGTCCAAGATGAGACCGAGATTGATCTTGAGTGTAACAACACTGTAACCTACACAAAGTAAAAAGTATATCAAATGTTGAGCATCAGCAGTTAATGTTGCTTATTTGTGAGTAAACCTGACCAACTGCAGTTGAATACAGAAATCACATTTAATAGCTTACAGTTACAGATGTCTTCGATATTTCAGCGCAAATTGCGACCATGTTAGTTGGTGACTTCATGTCAGTGGTTACAGCTTGAACAGCTGAATTGAGCAAAACTTCCATCAATGATAGAGCTCGGAGTGAAACAAAGTCAGGATTCTCGGGTGGCCAATCATATCTTAAAAAGAGCCCCCACACATGGACTCCCTGGACGCGCCCCTGCGCAGCTAACAGTTAGGCTAACTGGTTATTAAATAGCAAATATAAGCAAAGAAACGAACGTTACGCCCGGTGCATTGAATAAATTAAGAGGAGATGTTTTAAACTCATAAATTGTCAATAAAAGGTCAGTGTGTGTGAGTAAAGACTGACGGAAGCCGGGTTGGTGCTGAGTCTGTCTCACCTTTGCATCGCTCAGGTCCACGCGCAGATAAACTTCTTTGTGCCGTTGAGCCCAGTACACGTGAGGGGTGAGGGTCTGCATCGTCACCATGGGGTCTCTGAAACACACAGGCCATAAACATAAAAAAATCTACTCCATCTGATGACAAGAAGTCCTTGTCTGACTGTCTCTCAACCCCCCACACAATAACACAGAGGATCAGAGTGGATGAGGCAGCCGACTTCCGGGGGGAGGTCGCACACGAACTTCAAAATAAGCGCTGTATGGCTCCTTCAAAATAAAAGTCCCAAAACGTGTGCGTATTTTTCTTTCTGAAAAACGTAAAAGAGATTTCTTTTTTTAATTTTGTCACTTTTTGAGTCATTGAGCCATTTTTTTGTCTTTTTCTGCAAAAATTAAGAAAATAATAAATTCCATCGTTTCCCGCTTCAGCACCTGGACCAATCAGGTAAACACAAACACCTGCACAGAAAAGTGGATGCTAACAGAGGAGAACGGATGACCATTCGCTTTATGGAGTTGCTGGTATGAGGAGAGAAGATATATTTATCTCTAAGATAAGTTTAATTTTTTAAAAAGGGCTATTTATCTTAATTTCGGGCGACCTTTCAGGTGAAAGCAGGCCTTTCTCAGGTTTAGGAGAAGCTGGGTCAAATCAAACAGAACTACTGGTACATACTTTTGTGTAACTTGATGAGCTACTCAGATGAATATCCATCAGCTTCGATACAAGAATAATTTTATATTTTTTATCATATGAATTGAACTACAGCAAGTCCAGGTCCTCTGAAATATGAAACTTCAAATTTGATATTTTAATCTTCCTTTAATTCCTTTAATTACTTTAATTACTCTGTGAGAAGTTTTGTTTTTCTTTAGTGCTATAGAATAGACTAAAATTTCAGGTTTTGTCGTTGAGAAATACAGAAGCCAATGAAGTAGAACCGTTATTGAGAAAATTAATTTCTTTAATGTGCTTTAGATGTTAGTGCACAACCCATTTTTAGAGACATAGCCCTTGTTTACATTGTCAAAAGATCGTCCATAACTGTAAAATTAGCTGTTCAAATGGGCTGCATTTCTATATTAAATATACAGGTAGCTTTATTTACATGCTGATGACATTAAAGTCACAATCATGTCTGTACAGTAAGACTCAAATAATAATTGAAAAAAATAATAATTCAAACATTAACTCACTGAATTCTTATACAGTAGATTGACTGAATTGAATATCATTCAATTTATATTTAATTCAGTGGTTACTTTGAGAAAGACTGTACTAATGGATAAAAAAAGATCTCGTTGGATTACATTTTCATGATCCAAAGTTGCAAAAATTTGCCAAACTTTTTAGGAGCAGAAAGAACTTTTCCTTCTTCCAAGTGATTCTAGCGATTCTGAGACTTAATGGTGCCTTAGTTTGTAACTCCATAAACCCAAAAGCATTCACACAAACTGTTACCTAAGTTTAAATGGCTTGCCTGACACTGAATTTGTGATACCAAAACAAAACCACTGGGTGGAAGTTATGAAATTTCACCACTAGATGGCAGCAAACTTTCAAGTATTTTACTTTGTCCCAGGTTGAGGATCTGTCTGGGAGTTTGGATAGTAAACGGCAGGGAAATGAAAAACTAATGCAAAACAGATTTCTCATTATTCACTGGAATAGAGAGAATTGAAAACATAAAGCCAAAACTGTCAGTGAACAATGTTGATTATTTTATGTATTAAAGTAAAGTAATTCCTCTGTAAATTAACTTCACTTATAACATATTATTAGAAAAAAACTCTCCTCCCTTCTCTTTCCACTTTCTTTTACAGGAGCATGTAAACATCTGGTGGAACATGTGAGTCTGCAGGTTCCTCCTTTTGCCAACTTCACCCAGTGTATGATGCCTGTTTCCCCCAGGCTTTCTTCATGGTGTTAATGGGGATAATCATGTATTTCCATCATCCAGAGGGTTTTGACTTCAAAGGCTCAGTGAGATGGCACAACATGTAAGTTTCACAGTCAATCATTTTCATGTATTTGAAAAAAAAAGAAGCTACAACTTCTTGCTTCTTGTTTTAATTTTATGTAAAGGAGCTGAAAAGCCACACCTCTTTGAATTCCAATACAAATTTCTACCTAAGCTTTTGAAGCAGGGATAAAAGCTCAATATTCACAACAGAATACTTTTCAACATTTTTTTTTCTCTTTTTTAGAAAAGAACTCAATGACTCATAATGCACAAACAGACACAGGAAATACTATTGTTCTAGACAGGAAATACTAAGAGTGGGGCCTCAAATGACACTTCTAAAGACTGAGATTGAGGAGCAAAGTGAAAACTGAATAACGATATAAGCGAGGGTGAAGAATAGCACTAAAAGAAAGACAGAAAACCATAACAGCCCACCTACACGAAACAGTTTTCACCATGTCACCCAGCAACAACAGCACATTCTGTCCTCATCTGCCTCGGTGACATTTACTCCAGCATGTGCAGACACTTACAGTTCACACACACACGTAAGTGCACCAGACAAAGCAAGTGTTGTAGTTTGAAGCCACTAGAGAAGAGTCTCACACTCAACTATGGGAAACTGAGCCGTCCATGGTAACTGAGCAGGAATCTTGGCCTGTCTCTCATATCTCTTTATCAGCAAAGTTAGTATGACGAAGATTTGATACTGTTTGAGTGTGGGTGGCTGCTGTTGTGGTGGTGTATTCAGGAGAGATAAATGAAAATATTTCACTTATTCTGATCTCTCCGAGGGCGTCACCAAGATATCAAAGCTGAAACATCAGACATAAAACCTAGGGTGCATGTGGACTGAAATCAGTTTTATGAATCAGAGTGGAGATTAAAAAACAACTCAACAAACTGTGAGAAATTTTGAGGTAGTCATTTGCAAGATAGTATCTGATAAACTGAAGAGTCCAAACTGCTCCATTGAGGTGAAGTGCAGGATTTCATTGGTGCTATCATGAGGAGTATGTAGTCGAGATACAGGGAGTCAAATTTAAAGAGGATATGTTTAGAGCCTGCTGTTTTTAAAGGGCATTATGCATATTTGACACAAATTATATCATAATGGTGTCACATGGTATCATCCACATCAGTGGTTCCCAGCCTTTTCCAACTCAGGGCCTACTTTTAAGTCTTAAGTCTCAAAGTCAAGTACAATGTGGTCTCGAAGTAAAGCAGTCCAGACGATAACAACAAAAGCTCCTATCTCACATTTTCTTGTCACATGACTAATACTTGAAGGAAAAACAAAACAAAACAATGGGGTATTTGAACATTTTTGATATCCTTTTAAGCATCTCTGAGCTTTAACAATAAAAAATTCTGTTTCTTTTCCATTTTCACATAATTACTGTACTAATGTGGTGATCGAACTTGCAATACCTTCTCGATCCACTAGGGGTTGCAGCCAAAAGTTTGGGAATCACTGATTCACGTCAGTCTCAGTCCTTGTTGCTGGGTTTTTATGTTGTTCGAGATCAAATGCTGTCAGTGTAAATCATGTTGGCTGGATTTTCTCATTGTTTGAGATCTTATCTTACTTCATGTGTTTCACTGTGTTTTTAATCATTCATTACGATGATTTTGCTGCCCTGTGATTGACTAACGACCAGTCCAGGGTGTATCCTGCCTCTCACCCAATGACAGAAGGGATAGGCTCCAGCCACCTGTGACCCTAAATAGGATAAGCGGTTAGGAAAATGTATGGATGGATGGATTTTGCTTGCCTGTCATTTACTTTGCTAACCCTTGTTTTCAAAAGTGCTGCAAAAAAAATATATATGTATATATATATATATTTCCTATTAATCAGAGCTTTTGAATATTGGTTGCCCCCTCCTGATTATGTTTATAATTAACCAATTGATGGAGTAGACATGAAAATGGATGCAAAATCAAAAACTGCTTTCTTCGTATCTGAAAAAGACAAAATTCAGTTTCTAATGGACAATTTTCAAAGAAGCCTCTATTTGAACAGCAGATTGGTTGAATGAAAACATGTAACCAAACTGTGTCAAGAAATGTACTCCTCTTATCCCACATTGGATCAGAAAATCATCTCACCCCTAAGGATGTATAATACCTCTTAACTATCTATTAGTTGGATTTTTTTTAAAACCTGTTAAGAATCTGCACATTTCTTACTTGTATAATTGGTTTTGTAGATATTTCTTGTCATCAATAATTATGTTTAAATTTTCCAATGATGCACTTTTTAAATTCTTTATATATATATATATATATATATATATATATTATTTGATTGTTTGCAAGTTTCACTTTTATCAACTGGACCCTGCTTCTGGTTCTGGATTAAAGAAGCACACACAGGTGGGACAGGAGATAAACAGACAAACAGTAACTAAACTTTTTCTTCTTTCCTGCTAATATGTGTTTCTTTGTGCATGTCTCTTTTACTTTCATTTAAAGAGATACCTAGATTCAGTGTGTTTAAAATGGGTCTTCAATTAAAAATGTTCCTGTTTTTTCCCATCAATGTCTGTCACTCACACCAAAAACACAGCAGATGACGTGCAGCCAGAGTAGCAGACTGCGACACAGCGTCCAACTCCCTCCCTCCCTCCCTTCCTCCCTCTCTTCCTGCAATCCTCTCCTCTGTCCTCTGCTGTCCCAGGCAGCACTGCTCCTCCTGCAGCCTGACTGCTCATCAATAAGCCGTATTAGGCCATCACTAATCATATTGCAGGAGACAGAAAGTGAGAGAGTAGGGCAGCTTGACTGTGTGTGTATCATTATCACTCTGAGTGTGTGTGTGTGAGAGAGAGAGAGAGCGAGAGAGAGAGAGAGAGAAAGAGAGAGTGTCTCTGCATGTGTACAGCCAGGAAGGGAGGAGGGAGGGGTGTATCCTAGCGAGGAGCTTTTCCCTATCGTAGTAACCAACCGCACGCCGACTGCCAGCCATTACTTCACTGCAGCAGCAACCGGCCTCTCCGTACTTAGTGAGCCAGACACACTAACCTGTGTGTCCCCTCCTCTTTTCTCTCTCCCTTCTCTCTCTCTCTCTCTGCATATTCAGCAGAGCTGCCCTCCTCTCCTCCTCATCACTCTGCCACTCCTGCAGCGTTGCTCTCTGCTTGAAGGGGACACTGGCCTGCTCCTCACCCACTGATTCTGCATGACTGTCACAAAGGTAAGAGCGCTCCAGATAGAGACAACTTTTCTGTTTGTCTGTCACCACTGGTTTGTGTTTGGATTGGACTGTGAAGCTGCTTTCCTGTGTGTGTTTCTGTCTTATTGGGGAGTATGGATGAGTTTTTAAGGAGTGCTGGAGTTGCCGGGTAGGGCAAGGTTATACAGGTGCTTCTGTCTGCTCATGTGTTTGTATGAATGTGGTCTGATTATAATGCATAAGACTAAATTATGATTCAGCAAGTCATCCAAATGTAGTCAGAAATAATTCTCACTGAGTATTCAGAAGACATTTTTGTTATGTGTTGGATTAGTTTAAACTTTATCAGCTCACACTGTGTCAAGATCAGGCCTGTGCATTTCAATTTTTATCAGTCACTTTCCTTTCTTTTAAACTCATATTCTAGTGTAGGCTTGTAAGCAACCCCACAGTGGTGATACGAATTTATTCTTAGAGGTGCTTCAAATATTGTCATTAATAAGAAGATGAAAACACTGTGGTTATCCAGCAGCTGCACTGAGTGAAGCATTTCCCCTTAAGCTGTGCTGTGGCTTCTGATAAAACGTGATTCATGATGCTAATTAATGAGAAAGCTGACAATTACTGTATGCAAATTATGGCTCATGGCTCATTATGAAGTGCTTCACTTAAAAACATAACTTCAGGTGTTTAAGACTCCCATAGTTTTGCTGTGCTTCAGTCAGTGAATACCTACATGTGAGTACAAAAGCAAAATGAAGCTTTGAGGGTTGTGCTCCTGTTAGAGAATGATGAAAAGGTTTGTACAAAGCAAACTGAGAAACTTTTAGAGCAAGATTTTTTTTTTTTTTTTTTTACATTCGAGGTAATTCATCGTTAGGCTGAGTGAGTAGAAAGATTAGTCATAAGTCAATGTGGTTAGGATTGGGATAATGCTTCTTGGAATATGTACAAATTATTATAGTGATCAAGCATGTGACAACAACAGACATGTGTCTACTCGCTGCTTTAGAGACTGTTTATGTCACTCAGGTGTGCCTTGGTGGTCAAGTCAGTACTTAACCCCGCTGCAGCCGGTTGAATCCTCTTAATCAATTAACAGAGGGAGACAAAGAAAGAGAGAGACACACACTCACAGAGGAAATCAGCACACCTACTCTCATGTAAAGAATTAACCTGGACTGAAATAGATGACCTACTGGAGTCACAGGACAATGGCCTATTTACTCGCACTTATGGCTGCACACCTGCAACTTCCACATGTAAGTTCTGCTAATGCAGAAAGCGTAGGAGGTATTTCCAGGCTGCTTTCTCCACAGAAAAACCATGCAAAATCACAGACGATTGCTCTCCAAGAACAAATTTCCTGCCTGAGAGTGAGAGAGATTGTGTGGGAGGTGTGTGTGCCGCTGAGTAGGTGGACGTTCTCCACTACGAGAACTGGAAGAGGAAAAGGTCAGGTGCGCCTGCGTTGGCTTTCAGCCAAACTCTAAATCTGACTGTAGACAAAGCCAAAGAGAATTTTAATGAAGACAGGCATTATTTTCTGGCTTGAAATTTGACTCATACCTGCAATTATGGAAATGATGGAGGGAGGGGGAGGAGAAAGGAGGACAGAAAAATGCTGTGACATCTCTGTGAGAAGAAAAAAAAAGGGTATAAAAGCACATTATCCAGCGGTATCTGAAAGATGATGGGTGTGTGGGAGAAGCAGAAAGCGAGGGAGTCCAGGGAGCTGTTTTCATGGCTTTGCCTGCCAACAGCAGAGAAGTCACCTTGGGAGGGAGGCAGGACAAGAGCTGCTGTGCTGACGGGGCTAAACAGTCTGCTACCCCTCAGCACAAAGACACACACACTGACAATATCCTGGAGAGACAGGCCCTGCTCATCCTACTTAGTGTTACATGAAGATTTGTATGATCTGGCCTAACCCCTAACATTACAGAGCAGATTTAGACATTCAAAAGGTTAGCATCGGCAAACCAGAGCCCCCCTCTCTTTAACTGTATAACAGTCGAGATGTCTTTTTTTTGTCTAGTAAGCACCAGCAAGTAAAGCTTTATTCTCAGAGGATGTATAACTCCTGGATTAGCTCATTCTCAACTATCTGATGCTAAATGAACTCAATTAAAAGTGTAATAGGTGTCAAATTGAGCCTCGACTTGAGATTCTGTGCTCTAATTGAGGAAGATAAAAGGCTCTTTTGAAGTGGGACATTTTGTATTAACAACATGTAAAGCAGGCCAGGAGGAAAACTCAGAAAAACACAAAAAGGCTGTTTCCACTGACTCAAAGTTCCTCAAAACTGTTAGAAATGTCTCCAGTGAGCTACATGTGTGAACACAGACAGACAATTTTGTAATCTGACCTTAGCGACCGTAAACACAACAACAGTTTCATGATGAAGATCACGGTATTGTTGCATTTCAGCCTCTCATTTACACAGAAACTGTGTTTTAGACTACCAAAAAGCCTTGTCATATATGGCTCATACAGTTAGCCACCTCAGCTTTTAGGTGTAAACAGTTTTTTTGCATTTTTGGGTTGAACGTGAAGTGTTGTTGTGTAAATGGGGCCACACAGAGAATATTTCTTGATTTGGGGTCAAGTCTTGAGAAGCTCATGTGAGAGTAACTTCTGTGGTCAGAGTTCTGTCTGGTTTGGTTGGAGGCAGATGTGGCTCAGTGTTAGTCGTCAATGGGAAAGTCGAGGGTTTGAGTCCAGCTTCTGCAGTCACATCACAAAGTGAGTCCCAAATTTCTCCCACTGTCGTTGGGTGGTGTGTGAATGGGTATGACTGTGTTACCTAAGACTGATGATTACCTACAACAGAAGTCTCTGCTATTAGTGTTTGGATGTGGTATAAATGTGTGAAAGAGGCCAGAAGTGAAAAAGTACTTTGAGTGTTCAGGAAGACAAGAAAAGTGCTGTAGTAGTACTGGTATATTTTCCATAGTTCAGCTGCTCCACTGAATCCATTGAATGAATGAATGAATACGTTTGTAACAAACAGAGATTTGGCTTTGACACTCCAAATGTGAAACTTTCATTTAAGATTTCACAACTTTTGTATCTTAATACACCAGTTTCCCCAGTCAAATAACATTTCCAGTACAGAGATATTTTTTCAGTCACACTACCACAAGCAATAGGAGCATGTTTTGACACTATTACAGAATGTACTGAAGTATAAGATCCAGGATCCTTCTTGCTATACCCATGTGCAAAGCATGTAATTAGTGGCAAATTTTGACCGGAGGCACATTTTGATGATGCACCAGTGTAAACCAGGAAGAAAACATAATGTGATGAGATAATAATGTGATAAATATCAACAAAAAATGTTGCAAGGGTGACTTATATTCTCTTCCAATATATTTAGTTTTTTAGCCATTATTGACAAGAATATAGAAGTGAATGTACAAACAAACGTGTGACACGACTTTTGAGAGAAACACAAATTAAGAGAATAAACTAAATTAATGCAAATGAGGGAGTAAAATCAGATGTATTTATATTGAATAACTGTATAAAAATGACACTGTGACTCCCACAGCCTCTATTTGGTATCGCATCCAGTCATTTGTGGTGGAATAACTTGGGGTTATTGTTTGTCCTGAACAAATATCTCTATGCTTATTTCCCTTCAGACAGTATAACTTCAAAATAACACTTTCTTGATTACTTGTTGTTGGTGATATTAAGATGTGCTCTGGCTGAAACAATGTGAGCGTGTGTGTCTGTGACATAAAGGAATCCTGCACTCTAGAAACAGATAAAAATAGGAGCTGTAATATATGCCTTTGACTGAGACAGACAGATCAACAGAGAGAGAATCCACCCGTCACTCTCCGACAGAATGCTGACATTGAAAATGGGTCATTGCATGTTTAAATCCATGGCCTTTGCTTTGAAACAGTCTCTCTTGGCTGTGAGACTGAGCCTTAAGCTCTTCAGCTTTTTAAGGCCAACACTTTAGTCTACTGGTCATAATTTCTTTTGGCCAGAGGTTTATCCTGCATACAGCTTCCAAATATCTTAATTCCACAAGTTGAACAGTATAATGTGATTTGTAAAATACCCAAGGGTAATCCTCTCTAAGTTGTTGTATGACGTTATTATGTTGCAGGGTTATGAGCAGAATCAAGTCCATGTGTTGCTGATGATGCTTTAACTGTGCTACTCACTTACTGAGAAGATAAATGACAAACCACCGTATCCACCTACATTCACTTAAAAATATATATAAAAAAAGACAGAAAGAAAAAGTTCTGCTAATGCCTTGTTTACTTTACAGTAAGAAGTTTGACCATTTGACAGCTTTTCACCCTCATTAAGTCCCATTCCTGAATTTGTGGAAAGCAGTGGTCTACTTATAAGCGTAAAAACCATGTGGAGCGCTGGTTTGACAGAAAAGAAGTTTAAAAAGTTCAGCTTCGAGCGGTTTCCTCACAGATGTTTATATCAACAGACCAGTCCATGCAAAAGTAGTGAGAGGTGTAAAACATTTGTTTTTACTTCATTATTACTGTATAATTAAGAAAAATAATGCAGTACAGCGCATTACAAAACAGTGTAATAACCACAACCAGGGGGCTAAATTCATCCACAAGCAGCATTCCAATAATCACATTATATAAGTGCATTAAAAGCACACGATCATAAGCTTTAATGGCTCTCATAATGGAAATGTTTAATACTTTTAATACATTGATAGACCCCATTATCAAAGATAGAAGCAGCGATCAAGAAAAAAATCGTATTCTTTTTTAGCTACAGTTCTGACTACAGTTCCTGTACAGAATAAACGTCGGGAAGGAAAATGCCAAAGTTGAACTCTTTTAACTATACTTTTGTTGTGTTGTGATGTTTCCATTTGTGTTGTGGGTTTTGCAAATCATCTGACACCTAATGGCCACCGTAGAAAAGACTCCTTGATCCAAGACAGCGACTGGTAACCTCACAGCTGTCAACACCACTGTAGGCTGAGCTTAACTACTTTACCTATCGGAGCATGTTAGCGGAGCAGGTGTATTTTAAGAAGAGCATGGAGTGAGATATTTTTTTGTTTCAGTGATGGGAAGGTGGAGTGAGTTGTTGTCCTGCTCCAGTTTCACTCCTTGCTGCTCACATCACCAGTCTGAAGCACGCCCCAAATCTAACACAGAATCAGAATCAGAACATATTATTGTGAGCGTGGGTTGGTGATGCAATCTTGGTTGATCGCTGAGCGGTAGTAGATGGAGCAGCATGTTAGGATTTTGAGCTGGGAGCAACCAAGACAGAAAACTCTTGGAGCAAGGAGTTGAAATTCTTGCTGCCCTACTTCGCTCACATGCTCTGATACCTGTACCACCGTTTGTAGGATGACAAAAATGGACACTAGTAGAAAGAGCTTCACAGCTGCATGGAAACTGAACACTGCTGATTTTTCTGAATAAAAAGAAAAACCATGAGACAGGAAGACATTCTGACCCATTTCCCCTCTGGAATCCCCCTACATTTTTAATACTGGGGAATTATTTTCATTCATCAATCTCCAAATACAGTTCTTGAGAATTGCTCAGTAGATTTATCAGAGAGACTTTGTCCTTTTTTTTTCATTCACCATAAAAAATCTCCTCAGCTGCTGTATCTCATCTGCAGATTAATCATGCTACAAATCCTTTGACTGTGACATGAAAATAAGCAGAATATTAGAGGAAGCGAAACACATTTCTCTGGAGTGAGATGCTTTTTTGCCACATACAGCATGCTGCTGTCATTGGTCTGGAGGGAAACTGCCAGCAAAGCAGGCACATCAGCACCCGACATGGGATTATAATAACTATATCTGGACGCCGTGTTCTGATTTGCTCTGTGATTGCGTGTATGTCTGTGAGCATGAGTGTGGATGTGGGTGGGAGGGCATGAATGTGAGTTGGCAGACACACTGTGTAGGTGGGTGGACAACTTCTATTACTACTAAACCAGTGTGTAGTGGGAGAGATTTGGAGATATCAGAAGAATCTTCCTGTTAATCTCCATCTACAAACATGAGACTGTAATCAGAATAAGCTAAATGAAAGCCTGCAGCTCACACACAACATAAGATGCTGGTATGAAGAGCAAATACAGCTCCATTACTTAGCTTCTGTTTGCTCAATAAACCAACACTTGACCATCCTCCAACAAACCAGCGCCTGGCTCCAGCATTGATTGTCACCCTGAGTTACCTTCCTGTCACTTCTAGTTTAGCTCTCTGTCCACTGGGCTCAAGGGAGAAGCATAATGGTCACAGTGGGATTTCTCTGTTCGAGGCGCTGACCTCTCCAGAAGGCAAGGGTCAACTGGTTCCTCCGTCTGCCAACGAGCTTCAGCCAGAGCCGTTTGGGAATAAAAAGACCTCAAGGACTGAGTTCTGTTTCATATTCAGAGTCATTTCTGAGCATTTAGTGACGATTCAGCTGTTAGCCTCAAAATGCTAACAGAGAAAAAGTAACTCAGACGACTTGGACTGTTCTTTTGAATCCCCCTTTGATTAGTGTGCAGAAACAGCAACCTCTGAAATGGTCCAGTTGTTTTTGGTTGGATACCACAGAAAGAGCAGTGTGCCAGGGCTGTGGAGGGGGGTCGGGAAGAGAGAGAGGGAGTCACTGAGGGAGGAGGAGGAGGAGGGGGAGGATGAGGAGGAGGGGGATTGGCCTTTGGAGAACCTCTTTGTGTTCCTTGAGACACCAGCAGAAATGCTCCCCAGATAACACTAAAGGGAGACTGTGTGGTGATAAATGAGAGTCTGTTTTGAGGAGGGTCGACACAAGCAGAAGGACACAAAGACACATACATATTTATCTCTTTATAACTTAGACTGGAAGGAGTCTTTACGGCTATGATCCGTTTTATGCCAGCCCATCTTTTGCAGTTGCTTGTAACCAATCAAATTAGACCTACAATAAATGCAAGAGGGCAGATTTTGCGTTAAGTGGAAAAAAAAAAATCAAGAAATGCTTCATTG
The DNA here is from genome assembly GCA_008086565.1 of Thalassoma bifasciatum. Classification (NCBI taxonomy): domain Eukaryota; kingdom Metazoa; phylum Chordata; class Actinopteri; order Labriformes; family Labridae; genus Thalassoma; species Thalassoma bifasciatum. The sequence continues at coordinate 542,072 of RPOG01000076.1, read as the reverse complement.
ATCTTTACAAGAGGAAAGCTGGACCTGACTCTGTTTATGTAATAGTTGGTAATGTTCACTCTAGTCAATATTCCCATCACTTGTTGCTTGTTGGGCTTCAGTTTGCCATGATTTGCTTTTGGTATGCAGCACTTCAAGTTGATTAAGAGAATTTGTGACTGTTTTTGGTTGATGTGTTAAGAGACATACATTTGCATAAAAGAGGCATTTTTCTCCCTTTCCAACGCAGATTGAGAGTGAGGGTGTTAAAATTCAGAGAAGTATGCAATTAATTTGAGATTAATCATGATTTATTTATCACAATTTTAGGACATAATCATTTTCCACACTATGAAAGACACAAATGTGAGGACTATCTTTTTGTTCTTGATTGCAGTGACACCTTTGGCCAGATTAGTAGGTGTTTTCCTGTGATAAAGACTGTTTCCCATGAGCACCAGCACCTGCTGTGGTAATGACATGACTCTTGCCTGAGCGTGCACTTGTTTTGGAAGTAAACAAATGTAGATAAGATCTTTTTGACTCTATTTTCTATTATTATTCAGGACAACTTTTGCAGGATGCAAAGCAGCGGTGATATTGCTGCTTATTGCTTAGCTTTGTTGGTGGGTGTAGTGTCATTTTTGGGACTTTCGGTTCATGCACCATGAAAAGACTGGTTGTGTCAACCATAGACACTGAGAAATAGCCAATTTGGCACTGATCACCTCATTTTAAATCTTGGATTATGAACAGGTAGGTATATCAGAATGAGACTATTTCAGAGAGCTCCTCAGTGCCTTAATGTTGCATTTCTTTTAACACTACCTTTCTATAAATTAGACAACTTTCTACCGGAAACAATGGGATGAGATAATGTATTTATCAACAGTTATGTAACAGCGTTGTTTGAAATGTGACAAGCAAACCTGGATCATTGTTTTATTGATAGACTCCAGTTTGAATAGACCACTGCAGTATAATTGCTTCATGTGAGTTGGAACGTGTCCATTATTACTTCCAAATAAATCACAGAAATTGTTTCCAGCAGAGAAAAACACGAATCTCTCTTCTCACTGCTAAACTTTGTCAGCTGGCATGGTGTTGTCATGGACCTCGTGTTATAAATCAGTCTGGTTCTTTTCGACCTTGAGCTGAGAAATAGCATTTAGAAACAACCTATTTTGGTGCTGATAATCTCATTTTCATTTGTTGATTATGATAAGACATATGATGAGACTTTTTGAGATCACTTGGAAAGTTCTCACTGTCCCTTTCATCAAAGCTTTACATGGTTTTCTTTTCTTTAAATTGTAATCATTTGATGAGAACCATGGGTTTTCTCACTGTGCCAAATGTTTTCATTTGTCGTTCTGAAACTCACCCTCACCTGCATACAAACACAAATGTGTTCATTTTCTTTTCTTGGGCAAATGCTTTTTATTTACACTCACTGATGTGAACTCCATAATTCAAAGTAGCATTCCAGCTGTGTTATGTGTGTTTGCAATTATATATGTGCAAGCACTCCAATTATGAAGGAGGCCCTTGCTGCTGTGATGTCAGGCACACATGTGGTCGGAAAGACGTCTGAAAGCCATTTTCAGACTTTATGGTTCAGCTTCTGCTGTTTACTGTGAGGCTGTTAAGACTCCCAAAGCACAAAATAATTCAAGATATAGTCAAGATATGGAAGCCCTAATGAGTCTGTTATTATACAGTTTGATTTTTATGTGAGATTTCATTTGTGCTTAAAAAAAAGGGAAATATCTTATGTAAATGGATTCACATTTACACAGAAATCCAAGCACATTCACACTTAAACTGTCTGAATTCCCTCCCCAGGGCACCTCGCCCACCATAAATCTTAATTGAGTCTGATTTAGACCACTGGCCATTTGTCAAGCTCAGTGTTTGCCCGCACGCTCTCTCACACACACCGCCACATTAAACTGAGGGCTGAATCGCCATCCTAGCAACCCACAACCTGCTATTCCCAGTGAAGGAAAAATACACAACAGCTCAGCAGATTAAGAAAACTAAATCCAGAATTAAGCATTTTTGTGTCTTTTATTAACTCCAAATGAGGCAGATAAAAGAATTAACACATAAAGAGGGGGAGATGTGTGAGAGTAGAGACAAAAAGTGTGAGAAATAGAAGAAAAAAAGAAATAATTGTGAGAAAGCCACAGAAATGCATTCATCACGGGAAGACATTCAGATCTCATGAGCTCATTGCCTGTCAGAAAGCTCTTTTACTCTCCTCGATGTGTGTGTGTGTGTGTGTGTCTATAAAAACTGTACTTTCCAAATCTGTGTGAAAGCCAGTGTGTTTCCAGTCAAGTTGGGAAACTCTTCTTTCCTTTTTGTCACTGCATGATTCATTCCTCTGCTGCAGATGTATTCACACAGCCCAGACTCTCATAGTCGGTGACTTTCTCACCAAAGTATGACGAGAGTTCTTTGATTCATTGTGAAAAGTGCAAAGGGGAAAAAGCTTTGTTGTAACTTCTTTGGGATAAAAAAAAGTGTCCTCTTTATTTGGATTCCCTTTTGGAAGGTCCCTCAGATATAAAAAAGGAAAGAGTCCTGAAATTATTTATGAACATCCAGGAAATAGAGACACAGGAGAGAGAGACCATTAGCAGCATCGCCTTTTCCCCTTCAGCTGAGATTAGGTGCACATCCCATAGAGGGGATGCATCTGTGTGTGTGTGTGAGTGTGTGTTTGTCAGTGTGTACATGTGTGTGCAGTCTGTACAATGAGGACATAGGATGTGCTTCCTGTTTGTGGGCCTCCAGACAGATGGTGGTTTTTCTTTGTGTTTGTTTGTACAGATGTGTAACCCAAGACTGGATCGAATGACATCTTTCACCAATCAATGCATTCAAAAGTTTGATCGAGATTTTGAGACAAACTTTTAGACACTACAATAAATTGTTGAGCAGGGAGAGACAAATTTATGTTACTTTCTCACTTTTTAACCTCTGGGTTGTGCATCTGTCTCCTTCCTTTATAGTACAACTGAGAATCAGGACAAAATCTCTGTTTTGTTTCCATCTTATTTCAACTACTGATTGGACTTCATTAAAAATTTTATCAAAAAACTATTTGTTATTATTCCTATCCGTCTCTATATTACTCTCTATTTTGTCACATGGCATGAGTTTTGTGTCAGAAGTACCTGGTTAGTCATAAAACTGTGAGGTAGTGTGCAGGGGGGTAGTTACAAGACAATTACATCATTATCTTAAGAAAACACCTGCAATTAACTAATTATCTCAAGGAAACAGAGCAAAATGTATTGCAAAAAAATTATGGCCTTTAAGCGCTTCTTCACGACCTTTTTGCCCTCAGATTGTTTTTATGAGCCTGTGAACAGGTTGACATCAGCATGTTAAATAATTTGATCCTTTTCCTGAGTCCTTCAGGTGGCAAAATTGGGTTAATCAAAACCTGGATCAAGAATGACTTTGCATATTTCAATTAAGAGCTGAGCGTTTTAGCCTCCTTAAGCTTTATTGTAGTACTGCCACTGATGTGGGAATGTGTCAGTTTTAGCTGATTTTGTGTCCTAATAAATGTATCTATAGTTGTAGTGTAGTTATATAGCTATAGTACATAGTCATTGCAGTACCTGGCCATGCTTTAGAGTCCTGCTCACCCTAAGATGAGATTGAGATTCCAATTAGTTTCATCATCTTTTTAGCAAACATTACACATAGTAACTGGCTACTGACTAAATATACAAGTATTTTCTGCATTGGAGAATGAATATTTACTAAAATCTTTACTAAAACAGTAGCCCAAACTGCCCAATTTATCAAATTTGATACAAAAAATACATCCTGATCTATTTGATATACCAATGTTTTTGTGAATTTTGTCAAAACGGTTAAACAAATTGAGTTTTCTAGTCATTTTTCAATGGGTCAGGCTTTGCAGGGTTAAATTGATTTTTTCATATAACTCTGAAATTTCTCTCCCTGAGTAAACAGACCGTGCTTCCATGGCAAACAAATCTTTTTCAGCCTCCAGCAGGATGAAGACTTATACAACTGAACTTATAATTCATGGTTCAGTTGAAACATTAGTCTGCTTATTTGTTCTAATTCAATTACACTGAGGCAACATTAAACATGCTTCATTTAATAACAACAGAGCTAGTTAAATTAAAGTACATATGGGGCTCTTCCTGCGTTAGATGTTCCTGCAGCGAGCAGAGCTACATCTTGGTTTCTATTTTAGTATCAGTGTAGTTGCTCTGCTGAAGCTGCAGTGGTCAGTACATGTCAGCTGTGCAGACTGATGCAGCGTCTCTGCAGTGAGAGTCAGTTTGGTCCAGTGGTCTCTTCTCAGGAGCAGGAGCTGGTTTGGAGACTTGACAAAGTGTCCTGGAATCTGCTTACGTAATTTCATCCCCCACCATGAGGCTGACAGTATCTGTGCAGCGGATACTAAACTAAAGCAACTTCATCTCATGTTTGGTGTATGTTTTGTCATTAGGCCTGTCGCAATAATCAATAATTCAATTGATTGCATGATAATTAAAAATGAGCTTGATAACTTTGCCAGGCTCGATAATTGTTTATTCACCAAAGACACTGGATAACGAGTTAACTTTGCGGTATGGCTGTGAGTTTTTTTTCTTGACAGCAACAGGGTCTATTTTATATATTGCTTTTGGTTGTGTGTGGTTTTTATTCAAGTTCCTGGGTCTAATGTTTAATATATATTGGAGTGCAATTTTGTTAAGAGATTTTTTTCTTAATTTATTGTTTCAGTTTTGTATGGTTTTTATTCAAGTGCATTTTTTGTTAACACAAATTGACAGTCCAGTTTGTTAATTGTGTTGATTATTTATTTTGGATATTTACGTCTTTTTTCATAATATAATCCCATTTTTAAATATTCTTAAGAAATAAAAGGTTATATATCTTTAAAAGGGTGCACTTACAATATTATACCACTGTAATTATATTTGTTGAAAATGGTATCAAAACAGCAATATTATCGTTTATCGCAATAATTTCTGGGACAATTTATCGTCCAGCAAAATATGTTGTCGTGACAGGTCTATTTATCATCAGTGCTGTTGTCTCATGCAATGAGATTTGTTTATGTTGCTTGTGTGTTGTAGCAGGTAGGATGTGCCGCCTTGTCTTTGGTGACTAATAAGATTCTTTCCAAACCTTCCTTGTACAAAGAATGGGCTTTTATTTGCTTGTTTGGTAATTTTGGTGGAGTTGTTTTCTAGCAACACTGAATGAAACAATGCTGAATAGTTGGAAAACATAAGAGAGCATTGAGTGGGGAGTGGGGCAAAGATTGAGAGCACATTCACAGTAGATGATGCTACCACCCACACACTCACACTCACACACACACACACACGGACACAGACATCCACAGCGGAGTTCATCAGGGTCAGATCCAGCTCTGTATTTTACCCATGGGCTTCGATCGCAGTGTAAATATAGATAATAGTGTCTTTGAAGCACAAAATCCTCATGTGCTTCCTTTCTTTCCTTTCACTTAAATTCTACAAACTACATTACTATCTGTTCTGGGATCTTTTCAGTCGTGCAGTCGATATGTTGGAAAATGTTGTTAGTCATGGCTCTGAGTTCTGAACAAACTGATGAGCCCATGAGGAGATCACATGAAGCATAAATACATAAGCCTCTTACTGTATAAAGACCACAGTATAAGGTGAAAGTGTCAGCCCAGAGCCTCAGATAAAGTCTGTTATGTCAGCAGTTTGTGCGATGAGTTTGGCAGACTTCTCAGAGAGGCTTGTTTCACTTTAATTGATGTTTGTAGAGATCAGGTGCCAGGTGGTGCAGAGAGGAAGCTATTAGTGCTGCAGAAAGCTGAGTAAAGCTCACAGAGAGAGATTTTTTCAGCTGCACTAAACACTTCTAGTATTGGTCAGGGTGTTAGGATTCAGATTTAAGCATTGTCTAATTTCGCAGGGGCATAATTCAGATCTAAAACAGACCATGTGATATAAACCACAATTTCTCAAGAGGTGGTTTGAGTCTTCTGCATTTTCCAGATCATTTCAGGACAACCAGGGCCCAGTATTTTTTCTACGAAACAATTTTCACACATACAAATCACAGCAGGAGAGCGGCAGTGTTGGATGAGCTTGAAATATTCTTATTTGGATCAGGTCTTCAGTGTCCGTCTGTGTGGAGCATTGAGGAGAAAGAAGGGGAATTATCCTCTATATTACTGCTCTCTGTTTCACGATAACATAGAGGAGTTTACTGACAGCTGAGGTCAGCAGTAAAGTTTATTTAACACAACCATGACCTTGCCTGCTCACTTGAGATCAGTTCATTATACAAACTTTTACGTTTTACCAGAAGGATTACAGTTCAAACTTTGCTTGTAGTGAAAGTATTTGAGTTGACCAATACATCCCAGCTGGGAAACATGAGGACATTTTCAGGAAGCCACACATTCTCATTCTCAGGTCATCAACATTAATACTTTTGTCCCGTTTTGACCAAGTGGTTCAGTTTGGTTTGTCTCGAGACGGCACACATTTTTGGCGTCCCCTTTGGTTAAAACCATAGACTGTATAATCAGTGGACGTAATGATATACGGCTCAAACTGAAACCTCTAGCAGATGCCCTGCCCCCTGGTGTCTGGCTGCAGTATAGGTCATAAGTAGTCTATAATTCTTAAAAATCAATTCTAAAATTTACAGACCCAGTGTGAGGAGGATAAAATCTGGGTGATCTGCTCACATCTCCTTGTTTTTGGTTAAAAGCCTGGCGGCAAAGTTTTTCACTAAGACTCTCACACTTGGTCTAGGTGTGAGTATATAAACACATGTAAAATCATCTCAGTGTCCTTAAAATTTGAAATGGATCTTCTCCTAATGTTTCTCAAGTGATAAAAATAAGATAAGCTAGTTGTATAATTATTCAGATTTTTTTTACTGTAGTTAAAGTATCAGTACTTGTTTGGTGGGACATGAGGTAAGAGGGTGATGAGTAAAATCAGGCCTTAATTAAAAGAAAGACACCTGCAGCAGAGCCAAAGTCGCTCACTTTTCTACTCACTGGTTTGAAATAAAACGCTGATACAGATAATCATCCAAATGATGAATATCAGCTCCTGGTAATCAGTCAGACTGATAATCCATCAACGCTTATTAAAATGGTAATAAAGTGACAATATAAAATCTAGATGTTGGATTTTAGTCATCTTCAATTAAACTGTGAGTCTGTTAATAACATCCCATAATAAAAAAAATGTCCTCTAGGTGCAGCACAGGTCGACTCAACGGTGAAATTTATTTCACAGATTTTAGAGGATTCCTCCTTCAGTTTCTGCCAGAAATCTTTCAACACAATGCTGAAACTTTTGTATAAATGTCACTCAGGCCTTTTTCTGTAGATGCTTTTCCTGATTCCAGCTCTCTTGATTTCCATTACTGTCTCTATGGAAACTCAGCTGGTATGTCTGTGTCTTAACAGCTACAGTCTGACAGAGACGATAAAACAAAGAGTCTTTAGAAATTATGGTCATTAGAATTCATACCACTCCAGTCATGTCAACCATGAACTCTGCTTTGCTGCGTGTGAAATTATTAACATTTGTGACTCGTTCTTCTTTAGCACACTGTTTCTGCGACATAATTAAAACATAATTGATGAATAAACCATTTATTCAGATTTCTTTGGATGCTCATTACTCACACTCAGACGACTTTCATCCTTTTGTTGACTTTTCAACAGGAAAAAAACTTCTGCTCAGGGAAAACTTGCCTTTACCATGAAGTTGTGTGGTGCTGTACGTTGAAGTGAATCTCTGAGTGTAATTGTTTACAGCACATATTCACCAGCTGAGAGGCAGCTGTGTCTGCATTCCTGCCCTTCGCTTCTTCACCCTGGGTGCTGACTGCTGCTGAGAGGGTTTCTGGGTTTCTGCTGATGAGTCAGGTCTTTTATTTATGTAGATGGTTCACATGAAGTGAAATGGAGGAAAGAAACACATGTCATAAACACAGAAGAAAGGAGTGCGCACGTAAATGTTTCCTGGGGATGATTCAGCTCAGATCGAAGTATTGCTCATGATATGAGTCTGAATGTAAACACCCTTTTTCGGCTTAGTTGCATTTCTTTACAACAAAATGTAAATACAGCAAGATCTCTCGCACAGAAAACTCACTTGATTAAGATATTAAAATCAACAAAAAACATTTCAAATGACTAAAAGGTGAAAGTTGTGCAGCAGAACAAAAAAGTTCATCTGAAGGACAAACTGTGGTCGGAGCATTTTTGATCCTGCTGAGAATCATCAACTCATCCTGGGCTTGTTACAGTTTTAGTTTGTTTTGGTTCAATGTGTGACTGGTGGAAATAAGGTTTGGCCAAAGATAGACTGATATTGTTTTTCTTTAATGAATTTGGTCCAGACCAGGGGATGTTGTTTGGTATCTGCTGGATGTTCAAACCATACACTGTAAAAAAAGAAAAACAAAAAAACACCATCTCGCTCACATGGTGACTGGCTTCATTACGGGTAAAAAACTAGACAGAGGCTGTGGTCAAACTTTTAAAACTAGATACAACTTGTAGAAATGTTTCTCACATAGATTGCAGTGATATGAAGATATTAACTGACTCTTTTCCATTAGTTATTAGATGTTAAAGCTGGGTTTTATGTCATGTTTCACAATGATATACAACTGCCATTCTTGTGTAGTCTTACGAGAACAGTAAGTTGTGTTAGAAAGGATTGCCAGGAAGAGATTGGACTTTCGAAAGAAATTTTGGTGTCACCCAGCTCCACTGATGAGGCTCTTTTAGGCTTCAGGACTGTGCAATAGTAAAAGGTGGAGCCATGCCAGTTACAGTGCTCTTCCCTTTTTCCCCAAACGAAGTCTCCTTGGACTCAAGCTTGCTCATTTGTGTGCAATTCTTGCCATAATGGAAACACTGGCAAAGCGCAAAAATACTGTATCAAAACTTCAGAGCTGTCACTTTTATTTTGCAAATAAGTGTAAAGGAAACACAGATAACCTGCAGCTTTTTACTAGAGTTCAGGCTCGTGATGATTTCTTCTATGTGGTTGTAGAAAAAGTGTATTGAAATATTAGTTATATTTTGCTGGGACTAGATGATCCTGGAAATAACTCAGGGAAATCTTTCAACATAGTTTTGATGTGTACTCTCCTCTAAACAGTTCAGATGCCTTTATTTTGAAGTGCATGATGATTGTAACCCTTACAACACACTTCTACATGTTTTGGCATCAAACCTTCAGCAGGAAGTTAAACAGATGTGAGGAGACAATGGGCCCTTTCAAAAATACCTTTACTTCCTTACACCTGTTCGACTTCCTAAAGAAGGCTTTCTTCCGACATGCGTATACATGCATTTTAGTGTCAACATGACCATGCAATTAACATACAGGCATTTCATCTGTTCAGAAGATGGTGCGTTAGCTTTTTACTTGGTTTTCTAGGACTGAGAGAACCTCTAACTTGCACCTTTTTGAGTCCAAATGCACTCCTTCTTCCATAGTGGACTTGCAGAAAGACAGAATTGCATAACCTCAAACAAGACTTAATTGCAGCAATTTTACTGCAAACCTGCTGACAGTCACACAAGGTAAGGACTACAGCACAGTGGGCCACACTGGGAATGTACCTGACATTGAAGAATGGGAGCTGTGAATTCCTGAGCTGAGGGTAAAAAAGGCTAAAAGACTTTATTCCATGTCGTCAGGGGAAAAAAGATGCTGTTGTGGTTTGGAGTGGAAAGGTGCTGAGAATAGCAGCAAAGACAGACGTAGGAGAATAAAGCAGGTCTTTTTGTCATTGAGAGGAGGAAGGGCAAGAAGCTTTAATCTTAGTTTTATCTTAAGTCACAAGATGGTACTGAAAACTCTTCATGGTTGACGGTACAAACATGCTCCAAATAGTTGCTGTAGTTTGAAATCTGTTTTGTTTTATCTCCACACAATAAAAAGACAGTTTCCAGAGGCCATACGACTGCATAAATGCCTGTCTAAAATTTCCATCCATCCATTCATCTCTTGCTCATCCTGGGTCAGGTTTCAGTTACAGCAGGTGAAGCAAGTCAATCCAGACATCCCTCTCCATCAGTGTTTTCATCTCCTCCTGAGGGAGTCGCAGGCATCCCCAAGCCAGACAGGATATATATATAATCTGTCAAGCTTTGCTCTGGGTCTCCCCCTGGGTATCCTCCCAGCCGGACAAACGGGGAAAAACCTCTAAAGGGAGGCACCCAGGGATCTCCTTATCATTCTCATCATCCTTATTCAAAACCCCCCCATCTCTCTTCTCTCAGTATGAAAAAAGTGGCGTCTTCATGCAAAGTTCCCTCTGGATGTCTGAGCTCCTTCTCTGAGGCATAAACTGGACAATGATTTTCTTTGAATATTCCTCCGTAACATTATAAGTGAATCATACGCCGACAAAGTTCACGATTCACATGAGTACTCTTGTTGTAAGACTCAAACCAGGACAGTTAATGAAAACTCCAGCACAGGAAATGTCAGAAAATACAAATTTCATGATGAGAATTAAATACAGTCATTACCTTTCTGACAAGACAACAAAATCTGAATGTTTAAAAAGCTTTATAGAGGCAGGATTTGTGGTAACTCTGTTGTATTGGATCCTATTTTTTGCACAGGTGGTCATGATGCTGTGGCTGATTGTTGTATAACTGTGTATTTTAGTTGCCCACATATCACAAGGCATGTTGTCTCAGTGTTTTCAGACAACATCTGCTATTTCATGCCAGTACAAGTGAGGGTAAAGGCAACAATTCACTGTGCCACTAACTAAAACTTGTTACGTTGTGGAGACTGGGCTGAAATCATTGTGCCATTATTTTTAGGTTCTCCATCATATGTGTCGTTGATATCAATTGCAATATGAAAGGGAATGATAGGTTTAAGAAAAACACATACATGAGGGAGAAAAGTAGGATTTTCTCAAAAAACAAACCAGAAATCCACAAGAGAAACTCTAATTGCAGTTACATCTAAAAAATTATAATATAATGTAATGAAAAAGTTAAATATTTTTGGTCACTCATTTTGAAAGTGAAACTCAGATGTTATATTGATTCATTACACTTACAGTGAATTATTGCAAGCCTTTATTTCTTGAAATGGTGATGGTGATGGCTTATAGATACTGAAACACAAATTTCAGTGTCTCAGAGAGTTAGAATAATTTATGAGATCAATAAAAGGGAATATTTTGAACAGAAATGCCAGGCATCTGAACATTTTTGGCACATTTTTTTCCCCATTTTCACCCTTATTCATCCATATTTGCCACCAAAGATGCAGATTTATTGCATCAAATTTCATATTCGTTGGTAGTTTAGCCACCCATCTGATGCTGCTAAATTTGTTCTTTGGCTGTTGAATGTTTGTATTCAGGGGCTAAGTATGCAGTCATAGTGTTAGATTCCTGATTTGCTTTGATATGAAAACGTAACTTCACTGAAATCCTTCATGAAGTTAGACTGTCATAGTGCAAAGAACATGTTGCATTGAAATAACTTATTAACAGTGGTAGTTAAACATTATAGGTATGCATATTTGCTCTTTTTACAGAGCTTATCTGTCTCCACACTTTTTTGGAGCCCAGTCTTTATCAGTGATCCAGCTATCAGCAAATTATTCGAACAAAATGAGTTTAATAACTTGGGTTTTACTTTGAAGCAGCTCCCAGCCTCATTTATAACAAGTTGTCAGAGGGCATCGGCTGTGTGTCGTACAGATCAGCGATAAAGATGTATCACCACTGATTACTTTTTAATAACTTCAGTCTTTGATCTGTTTGACAACATCACAGCCCAGTTAATCCAAAATTCTCTAATACTCTAAAATGTCAGATACACAGGGACGAGGATGATGCAGATTATACAGAAAGCTAAACTGGAAGTGTGCAGACCCAGCAGGGAGTAGATGGTGCCAATATAGGATCCCTGATGGAATAAGAGCCAAATTTAAATATTTGTCCCAGAAGACACTGAAACGAGGTCTGTATTTTACAGCTGGCTGTTAAACTGGGGCACATCGGTGATTTGAGCCGTGGGAGTCGATCGACTGACTGGCAATAAAGAGATCAATGAAACAGACTGGAAAGACGTGCATGAGTGACCATACAACACATTGGTAATGTTATTTGCTACCAAACACTGACTTGTGTGTGACTGCAGAGGGCTCACAATATATAATTAGAGACAAACATGTTGAGTAACTTGGATGTTGGATGACTGTAACATCATGGCCAACGTTTCCTTTGTGATCTCGTCGTCAGAGAAAGCCTCTGAAATGTAGGTCAAATTCACAACACATTAACCTTCACGCACATATGGGAATACTGTCATTTCAAATGTGGCTTAACAAGCTCACACATGGGTAAAAGAGGAGTGCTGCTGCCTGTCTCTGTCTCCTCCTCTCTGTCCGTGTGCATCAGGGAAAAGTGGATGTGTCTTTTATTTCATTCTCTAATTGATAAAACAGAAAGCTGCAAAGGAAAATGTGGAAAAGACACTGGAGAGATTGTCCCAAGTGCACAGGAGAGTTTATTGTACTTTTAGCCAGAGATACAAATGTTTAAATGTCACCATCTTCACCAGTCAGTTCTGGAATAATCAGACAGTGTAATCAATTATTCAGGTTGTACATTGTGTCTAAACTGTAGCCAAGTCATTAGCTACTGTAGCTTCTGTTACTGGTGAAGGCTATGATGCTCTGTTATCCAGATGATGGCAGTGTTTAGGTATAGAAAATGGGGATAAAGCTGTGTAAAAGCTGTTTCTAGATAACTCAACATAATCTATAATGAATGGCCAGCACAGGAATGCTGACATTATCCTGCAAAGACAGCGAAAGACTTGTGCTTCTAGCTCTGCTATTGTAAGTCTCAGCCGACAAACAAATTTGCCATTGTTAACCCACGGACTATGTGGTGTAGTGGTTAGCCATATTGCTCAAATTCATGTCTTCCGAGCGTTTTCATAACTTTAGTCATCCAAACTGTGCCACATTGGGAGATGCCACCTGGTATACATTGTGTTATCTGGGGGATACAGCCACTGATATGGCAAGTGACTGCACCATAGTGTAAAGCCCCATTTCCACCAAGCGAACCATTATGGATCAGCACAGTTTGATACAGGTCGGATCAGTAAAACCTGATCCTGTTTACATTTCCAGCCAACCGTGTCGTCCTTGGTAGATGGTGTGCAAACCAGATGCCGAAAGTCATGTCATCTGGGTAATAGCATGATGTTATGCTGTTCAGGCCAAAAGTTTGGACACACATTCTGCCACAGTGTGCCCCGCTAATAAATTTAACAAAGATGAAAAACACAATGCAGTTTTGTGATGCAATTTTCCAAACAAAAAAGAAAATACTCTTCTCTAATCTTAAATCTTTCGACCAATATACAGACTGTAGTGTTTCTAGTTCCACCTTCTGGGGTTGGATCGCTGTGTCTGGTACCCAATAGAACGGTGTGAGTCAGTAATTTGGGGACCTGTTGTAGTTTTAGTAGGAAAGGAAATGTCACAAAATGCATGCCGTACTACAACAAACTGAGGGACTCGAGTTTGTTTTGTCAACCAAGTGGTAATTCTGGTGCTCATTGGCAAAAGGTGACAATGCGTAATCATTCAGTTAGGTAAAAGCACATGTACCTATTGCTAACAGCAGGCTTAGGCATCATTTGACAGCTTAGAGGTGTAAAAGACTCCAGTCAATTAGTAAAACACTGAGTGAGAAAGAAGAAAAGTAGCATGTGTGTTAGATGGGGTTAAAAAGACTAGACTGTGCATTTATTTGTAATAGTAAGAGAAGTTGCAGCGTTACAGAGGCTGAACCTGCTGACTTTGGTAGAAAAACCCATTAGGAGTCTTTGTCTCCTGATCCCTGCTCCGAGTAAACATGAACATCTGGAGTTTCCCAGCCCCCACTTTAACAACGGCAATCTGTTTGTCTTTCACAGATCGGACCTAATTTACATCCTGCCCATAGAAATACACACTGACATGCTTACCTTTTTATTTCAATTTAAAAACAAAGAAAAGGAAATTTTGGGATCCTTATAACAGAGCACTTCCCGTTAGCTGTTTTATTTTGTTTATCTGCTTTTATTGTACTACACTGTTAATTTCATTTCTGGCTTCCAAGAGGAACAATTCCTTTTTCAGAGCCGTGGATCATACTGTCCTAATGATTAGATGATGGACAATTTAAAGGGCAGTAAATGGGTGATATTGAAATCTACAGAGCTTGTACATACTCCAGAAACCCACCCTCAGTAAAACTCTACTAGTCCATTGAAATGTGAATAAACCATAAAAGAGATCACAGTGAGCCGACCCCGCTCACTAATATGATATTGACGTGTCTGAGGTTTCTGTACAAGGTCATCGGTCATATCTTTACCCTGAGTAACTCAATCAGACAAAGAGCTCTGTAATAGCTTTTCACCACTGGTATCAACCCTCTGCGCCTTCTGTGACTCAGTTAATCTCTCCAGCTATTTAGTCCAGAGTGAAACATCTCAGTATTACTGGAAAGATTGGAAAAACTTTGCTGTGTCACTAAAGTCTCATAGTGGTAGCTGCAAAAGTTCAAAATAACAGGGACTTGTATTAAAGCAGGAAGCAGAATTACCCTCATTTGACTCTACTTTTAATTTCATTTCATTAATCTTTTCACACCCCACAGAGAAAGGATCTTCTCATGCACTTAAGCCAAATTTCACTTTAATATGCTGCATCTTCAGGTGGATAGATGCTTGCCATTGCATCAATCTCAGGTCCCATCCCCCCGGTGTAGCTTGCTGATATCAGGAAAATTGATAATGAACAGGTCAGGGCTTTGTCCTCCAACACTGTTACAGAGCAATTTGGAATAGGGGAACAAAACATTTGATAATGCTTTCTTTAAGAAGTCTTTTAATTAAAGCAATAGAGATTGAACAATAACATTTTTCCCTGTAAAAAACAATATTTTTCACTGAACAAGCGAGACATGAGAGCAGACGCCTAGAACAAACAGGTACAGCATAGTTACGGATAGGTAAGTAGAAATTGCAGTCATTTAGGGGGAGAAAGAGAAAAGGACAGAAGACAAAAACGTAGTAACACAGCTCAGTTATAACAAGAAGAAAGCTTGGGTGCATTAAAAATACCAATCACAACCCAGTGCACCAGTGCAAACATGATAAACTTCATTTTGTTTCATCACCACCACTGAAGTTCAGATTTTTGGCTCAGAATATGAAGAAAGTATGATGACCTTTTAACCGTTTTACCAAGTGTCTCTCAGTTAGTTTGGTGCCACAGTTTCTACATCAAGTCAACCAACTGTTTGACCCTTTATCTCAACTATTACAGGTAAGATAATGAAGCCAAGCTCCAGAAGTTAACATTAGTTTAACTAGAGCCCTTTGGAAAAAAGCCAACCATGATGTACAGTCACCAAAATCCAAAACTAGAGCAAAATGAAGCTAGGAGCTAAGAGGAGTGAGGCTAACTTGAGCTAACTTTAGAAATGTTAGAGGTTACTTTTTATTTCTTTCCAGCAAAGAAGACATTTTCCTTGGTTGTAATGCAGCTTGGGAAAAGGTAAAAACATCCTGTTGCCTCTTAGGATACCTTGTGTCGGAGTTGCATGCACCTTATCAACACCGTTCAACCACTTTAATCTTATAATCCCAGAAAAAAAAAATCCTAAAACTGAACAAAAACTGACTTTCTGCAATGCATTTCAATGGACTACAGGGCAGAAAATGTACCACAGTATGGGAAAGCTATTATGCACTGTGATTGGCGTCTGAGGGCAAAACTTAGCCGTATGTCAATTCCCTCTTGAAACAAGCATCATAATGAAAAGGATAAGACAAATTTTAAGCTATCGCACAACTGAAATGGTAGAAAGAAGAGGATGTGATTTACATAAATGTAAGATACACAGCAGTATCTCATCGCTGATAGAAGATCCATTTTCAAAGAGAAGCAGTTCTTTCTGCCAAGGTTCAAATGGTCACAGTCTGGAATAACTGGGCAGATGGTCTGGCATGTTTGCTTTCCATCTTTCTAATCTTGGGAAGAAAGACAGAGAGAGAGAGAGAGTAAAGAGAGGGCAAGACAGACTGTGATAGACTGAAGCAGACAGAGATACCAAGACGCTGGTTCTGTGGTCACTGACTCAGCTCAGCATAAAGCTCGTCACACTGAGACTCTGAGGCTCTGGACTTCAAAGCTCTGCGTCTGGTCCAATCTGGGTGAAGGATAGCTTTTCCTGGACTTTGAAGAAACTGACCAATAACTGTACAGTACGCTTTGTTTGAGGAAAGATCAGACGATGTTAATTATTGGAGATGACTCAGTGTCCAATTCGAGGAACGGTTTGAGTGATGGTTTTTAATGAAGAGGAGAAACTGATTGCTTGGTCTGTGTTATTGTCATGTTTTAATTTCAAGTAAAGCTTTTGTTTCGATCCATGTTTTTTCAATACTAATAAAATGTGCAGTTTGCATCAAAAAGTCTAAACATAATCCATCACAAAGGCAGATTATGCTAAAATGCTTGATAAAGGCATTGATTGACTTTGTCTGAGGATGAAAGTTTGGTGACTTTCCAGCTAAGACTTCAGAAGATACCTTCAATCTGTATTCATATCAACGTGCTGGAAATATTTCCATGTAATGACTTGCCAGAGCTCATTTTGACACCAGCTTCATGATTAAACCTTCTGCAAGTCAACGAGCTCCACCAGCAATCACCTTGAAGTTTGGAGATGTAATATCCAAACAGGTCAGATATCATAACTCAGCGACTGATTATTCATTCGACAGAGCAGTTTCTGTGATCTTGACTGGAATGATGGATTTAAATAATCTGATGAAAGTGCTTCTTCATCTCCTGACCGGGACATGGCCCGGTGCCATGATGCTTTCTCAATTTGAACCAAAGCCAGAGGGAGTTTATTTCAGTACTAATGAGATCTGTGTACCATGACATAAATCAAAACTTTCTATACAGTTTGTTCTGTACGAGACTTGTCCTGAAATACAAATGCAGTTATCCTTTCACATTAACAACTTTAACAGCTTTTCACCATGTGAGAAACAGAACATTCAGCTTTTTTCTACAGAATTACAAACACTAGACACAATGTGTCTACAGATTTTCAGTTTGGTTTGTAAATTTGAGAAGGCTTTTTGCCACATTGCTGTTAATTTTCATCTAGCACTTTCGCCTGTTCAAACAAACACATGCACACAAAGAAATATCAGTTGAGGTGTTTACTACTGTTGATATCAACTAACTTGTTGAAACTTTGTTTTTAGAATCAGAACATTGGGACAAGACTACGAAATTGGGACCTGACAAGTTTGTCACAAAAATGCAAAAAACGCAGGGAAAAAATTCTGCGTTTACATTGAAAGCTGAGGGACTGAAAGCGCTGTGATATGCATCTGACTCTTACATGTTTCTTTTCTTGAACAACAACGAGATCTGATATCGTCAAATCCATGTGGGATCTTGGATTTAAAATTATGCACATGCAGTAAAAATCTTCATAACACTCAGAGTCCTGCACCAAAACAGTATAAGGGGAAAAGGTATAACCTCAGACCCTTACATGTTTTTACAGCCAGAAACTCTAAATCACTGCGTAAACTCTGCACTAAGTAGAACAATGTACAAAATCTTACAGAATAAAGTTGTCCCAAGTTTACTCTCTTTCATCAGGACCCAGCGTGCAGAACTCCAGAGACAAGCAAAAAAGTGCAAAAACCAGTGTAATCAAATTTAAGTCCGGGACACAAAAAGTCAATCAAATGGGTATCAAATCCAAAAATTCAGCAATAAAGGTGCTTGAACACTGACAAAAACGTACAAGAGATATTGACACCAAAGCTCGGGCTTCAATTCACACAAGGAAAAGGGATAAGAAGACACAAGTGAAGCACAGAGCAGAGAGACAATAGATCTGAAAGAAGCAACAAGAGTAAGGATTAAACTGAAACTAGAAACACAAGATGTGAAACAAGGAGGAGGAAATCAAAACAAATTAATCCAGAGATGTGAGCACAATTCAAATATAGATGGAGGGTTTAATCTGGATTCATGCCTGAGGCCTTTGAAACATTAGTTTGTTTTAGAAATCTAACAGAGTGAAGCAGACAGGAGGGTATTTCTGTCAGGATGTTGAGCATAAAAAGACACAGATTTAAGCCTCCTGGATTGAGATATTCAATCACTCTGATGTGGGTTTTTAGGCATTGGAAATATCAGTTTTTATCTCCATACAGTTAAGGTTGGCCTGTGTGTGTGTGTCTGTGTGTGTGTGTGTGTGTGTGTGCGCGCGCTGCAGGCAGGTGGTCGGACAGAGGGGAGTTAATCTCTGTCTGGTAGGAGCCTCCTCTGCTCCTCCTCTCTGTCTGCCTTTCTCTTTGTGTCTAAATATTTCATCATTCTTTGTTGCTCGACTCTCAGCCCTTCTTTCTCTTTTTCTTATCTCGTCTTCTCTTTTCACCTTGAGTCCCTTTTTCTCCCTTTCAAGCTCTACCTTTATCTCCGTTTCTCTTTTGTCACTGGGTCCACGTGCCTTCTTTTGTACGTGCGTCTCTCCTCTGGACTTCTCCTTAACTGTCTGTCTACAAACCCCCCTCCGTCATTGGGGGTGCAGGGCCCAGCTCGCATCATTATGCTCCAAAAAGCATGTGGCAGCAACTCCTGCGGGAAAAGGGAAAGCGAGCACGGGGGAGATTATTAATTTAGACATTTTTTCTGGTTTTCGTGAGTGACCCTCTAAATGGACGAGTACAAATGCCTCCATTTTGTGTTTGAAGTTAAAAGATGTATTACAGATGATTC
The DNA here is from genome assembly GCA_008086565.1 of Thalassoma bifasciatum. Lineage (NCBI taxonomy): Eukaryota > Metazoa > Chordata > Actinopteri > Labriformes > Labridae > Thalassoma > Thalassoma bifasciatum. The sequence goes on along the minus strand of RPOG01000076.1, from coordinate 523,179 downwards.
ATAGTGAAAAGGCAGTTTGTGGGTATCAGTTGATGATATGTGATAAAACACATTATTCCTTCATAACATCATCTGTAGGAAGAGACTGCTGTCAACAAACTCCTCATACCTGATACGAGTGGATGGATGGATTCCTGTGCACCCACTCCTCTGTGTACTTGCGTCCTGTTAAGTGCCCTTCAGGTTGGTTTTCTAGGTTTCCTGTCCTTGGGTAGTGTGCTCTTTGCATCATTACCGCTGCTTAATGGGGCTGGCTCCAGGCCTGAGAGCTGCCATTAGCTGCCGTTTCTGCATCCCCTGTCATTATCACACTGTAATACCCTTTTATTAATGCACAAACTCGTACAGCACAGGCAGCTGTTTGGGCTCGTATTACTCTCCTCTATTTGCGTTTTTTTACTGTTGTCCTCTCAATACATGTCAAGGTGTGTTAGATTACTCCCAAAGCTTTGAGACAAACAAGCAGTAACTCTAACTCCTTTTACACCATGACAGATGGTTAGATGTTGGCTGTAGCTCGAACAGATTGTAAAACAGATCTGTAACCATTTTATTGGATGGTTAAGACACTGTACTCATACTCCTTTGACCTTGGGGTGTTGTAATGATGTAAAGCAGCTCCTATATGTCTCTTGTCTTCTGCTTCTTAGCTTGGACCATACAATATGTGGATGTAGTCTTTGGTTCTTTGGCATCATTACCTGACTCTGTGATTCTTTGTCTGCATACAGTTGTGCCCAAAAGTTTACACCCCCCCAGCAGAATTTTTGATTTTTTTGGCCTTGTCTCAGAAAGTATGAGTGATAACACAAAATCCTTTTTATCACTCATGGTTAGAGGTTGGGTGAAGAGGTTTATTGAAAAAAATAATTTTCTCTTTTTACAGAAACTTAAAAAATGACCCTGTTAAGAAGTTTACACAACTCTGGTAGTTTTGTCCTGATAAATGCACAAAAGTTAAAACAAATATGTTTGAATGTCTACTAAAGGTGACCATCCTCACCTGTGAGCTATTTCCTTGTAATCAGTGTGTGTGTATAAAAAAATGAGCAGGGTCATTTTTGAAGTTTCTATTGTCATTATGATTTAAAAAGAGTAAACACAGTTGTTTGTTAACAAATGTCTTCAGCCAAACACTAACCATGAGTGACAGAAAGGTTTTTGTGTTACCATTCATATTTTTTGAGAAAAGGCCAAAAAAATCAGAAAATTCTGCAGGAGGGGGTGTAAACTTTTAGGTACAACTGTAAATTGTGCTCTATTTTTAATTTAAATCAGATACTGCCTTCAATTGCTTTTGTGTGAGTCAGCTTTCAACACTGTTTTGAAACTGCTAACATCCCTGGTGTGGTACTCAAGGACAAAGACTTAGGTACACTGCTGTATGTTACTGTTTGTTCCAAATATGGCACAGTTCAGCACTACAGTATCATACACTGCAATACCATATTACACAGTACACCATCTAGCACCATACTACTACAGTGTAACTGGACATAAGTCCTGAGAACTATTGTTCACTCTTTTTCTTTATTGGAGTTTCCAAAAAGAGCAACTTTTTTATGACTGTCCTGGTCCCACCTTTCAACCAGACATTAACAAGCTCTAACTAACCTCTTAACTTTTCTGTCTACCATCACAAACCACATAGAAAACAGTAGAATAAGCCTTATATCACTGAGAGTCCAGACCAGCACAACTGTCCTACGCAGCATACAGTTAAACATTTGCATCTGTGCTGCTCCTCAGGGACATTTTAACAGACACCATGAGACTAAATGTGCAGTTTTAAAGTTTTGAAATGCAGAGGGATATTTCAGCTTTGCAGATGTAAATCATGGAGAGTTTGCACAGCACCACCCCCACTTACACCTGCCAGAAGTGTTCATGAGCCGTCACTGCCCGACAGGCTGACATTATAATTGTAAAGCCTTGGCCCTTCACCTAACCTGACTATTTAATGAGATGTGTTGCAGTTAAGCTGTTACTGTGTGTTTGTGTTTGCTCTCAATAGTTTGAGAAACCCCAGAGATGATAACAGACATTAATGGGTTACATAATTGACGCTGAGTGAGCTCCAAGAGTTTCAGCGCCCACTTTCCCAGCTGATTAAAATGAATACAGGTCATATAAAAGATTACCTTTCCAAAATTCCTTGAGTGGCCATCTGGAAAATCTGACTTTAAAAAAACCCAGATGGACTGATTCACTTTGGGCTGCTGGAGCAGGTGTGTTAAATCTATTCTGCTCTGTTTTATTTTATTCCACTTTGTCACAGCTGCTTTCTCCTGCAGGGCCGTACTCGTCTGAATAAACTTTGCATGCATGACAATAGTTTCAGCTGAAGGTTTGTGGCATTGTGTGTCAGTTTGAAAGAAATTACTTTTTCAAGTATTAGTCGAATCTCTCAAGGGAACTTGTAAGTGCACCTTGCAGTGAGGTGCAAACTTTCCCTTTCATTGCCTGCTCATATTTTTGTCATGACTCAGTGAAGCTGTCAGTCACTGTTGCCGACAGAAGGCTTTTCTTTTTCTCCTGGCTTATGTTACTCAGTGCAAAATCCTTCAGAATTTCTTACATTTCTCTGGACACTGATCTTTTATGTTGGTTATTAGCTGTGTGAGAAATACCAGATTGATTTTCTGTATATGCAATATACAGTTTACAATATATAGTTTTTTCAATTTACAGTTTTTTTTCTTTTTGGAGGGTGACAGTTTGAAAAAAATTGAGAAACCCTGTCTTGAAGCACTACATGTCCCAGTGTTAGGATGTCATTTAACAGACGCTTTTGTCCAAAGTATTATAAATCTCAGTGTCAGCACAACACAGGCAAGCATCTCGACAGGAGGGAACAACATGAGTGAGTGTCAAAGCTGCTCCAAGTCTAATTACACACAGGTGCTGACGTGCAGTGCCAGGTAATGCACAGGTGTTAAGAAGCAGCTTTTTTGCATGTTGTTTTGTATGTATGCAAGCTGCCTCAGGAAGTGTGAAAGTATGAAATGTATGTTTCATGGGAGATGGATGGTGTCAGTGTTGCTGTGCTGAAAAAGATTTACATCATCCAAAGATGCTGACTGTCAGCTATAGCTAGACAAATGCAAATACTTTGCTCTGACAATCCACATCTCCAGAGCACACAAAAGCCTTTTATAAACCTCAGTCGTCCCATCAGGCATCGCTATAGCAGAGCAGAAAATATTCCAGCGCTCGAGCCAAGCCGTGACACTTCCTCTGTAAGTGAGAACGAGAGATGTCACTTCACGCTGAGAGAAAGTTTGGCCCGAAGAGCGGATAGGATGTCTCTCTTTTTGGTGATATTTACTCCTAACGGAGACAGGAAGTCGTCATAAATGAGTGTACAGTGATGCTGCCAAGACAGGAAGAAGAGACAGAGTACGGCATGGCAGCTGACAGAGCTCTGCTGTGTCTGAAAGACGGGATACGCAGTCGTCCTGTGGATTTCTCTTTTGTATCCACTGAATATGAGCTCAGATGGTCCCACTCCCGGGTTTGGCACCAATGTTGAGAAAATCTGGATTGGAATAGTTTAATGCATTGATTGTGTTTGAATGCCTTTTTTTTTGGTGCATAATGAGTCTGTATGGCACCATTGATTCTGGACAGTTTGAGAAGAGAGTGGACATTTGGCTGCAGCTGGGATGATGGATAAATAAAGCCCAGTGCTGTTTAAGTCTGAGTAGAATTTTTGAGGTTAGTAGAGGAATTATCATTACTTTTGTTTCAATTAATTTTTCATGGTATTGTTTGAGACTATGAAAGAAAGATCTGCTGCTTTTAGGACTCTAGGAAGAGGGTTAAAAGCTCAAAGAGAGAGGAGGAAAGGAGAGATTGAGTGTGCACAGAGCTGCAGCAGTGCCTTGAAGCAAGATGTAAAAAAAAAAAGTCAATAAACACACTCAGCTCTCTGGAGTGGTGTGCCTTCCAGCCATGAACACTTCAGTAAATGTATACTGGTGCAAACAGACAACATATGGTCAGACATGGATGCAGACATGGAAAAAAAGTACATTTACAACACACAGTAATTACTTAAAGCAAAAAATACCACACACACAATAAAACACACACACACACACTATTATAAAGCAAGCCAAGAGGCCAATGAAAACCTCCTTCACATAAACCTGCAGGGCTCCACCCACATTACAAACACACAGATAACTGTCAGGGGACACAGTTTTCACTACAACACCTGCCTCTGTGTATCGACGTGACCAGAGGTCGTTTTCGAAAGTATCTGTAGTGAAGGAGTGAGATTCAGGAGCTGAAAAAAAAGAGGAAACCAGCTCCCTCAGATCCCTGTGTTCATTTTAATACAAATAAGAAGAGATTTTACTGGTAGTGCGGAAGAAAGACTCTCATAATCCTGACAAGAAGGCTCAGTCAGTGTGTTAATTATGAGATTGAATCACTGTTCCTAACAAAGTCATCTTCTAACCGGAACAAACACAGACGGTCAAATGAACTTCAGCTATTTTAAGTGTTGCTTGTAGCTGTTGACATAAATCGAACCATGGTAACACAATGACTGTAATACACGCCTGTTAAAAATGGAGCGGAGCCCAACACATCACCTAAGTGTGATTATTACTGCCACAATAGAAATGGTTTTACCAGAATTTGACTTAGTTTGGCAATAAGCTAACTTGTGTCTATATGTATGACATTGTAATATATGGTTAAAAATGTCATCACCCATGCGTAAATTTATCATTAAAACCATGTTCTCTTATAGGAGGATTGGGTTTATAAAGAGATGCATTTTTTTTCAAGCCAAGTGAGTGAAGCAATATAAAACCACAACATTTGTCCTCACCAATTTTTACCGTGGATCAAATGTATCCCTCCATACAAAACTGAAAGTCTTGTTGAAGTCTTCATCCAGCCACTGGGCTGTCAAACTTATCCCACTCACTCACTGGACTCTGGAGTCCATATGTTTGTGGTAAAACTTGTATCGCTGACGTTTTGAATCAGAGTGTGAATGTGTGCGGAGATCACATCAAACGAAGCAGAAAGGGATATGTCTGCAAAATTGTGGGGACTCAGGACATGAAACCAGGGTTAAAAATGCTCCTGACAAGTAACTCGATATCAAGTGCTGTAAAATCAGTGTGTAATTCAGTCTTCAGATTGTTTCTGATGAACTTTCTGCACTTCTCATAGCCCTGTTTTTGTTTGTGGTGGTAATTCTAGCTGCAGCTTTAACTTCTGTGCATTACTTCAGGACATCTCAGTTGTGATAGCAGTTTCCCAAATTACTTTTAGGATTTGTTGTGTTAAAATTTAAGGACATTTTTCCTTCCTCCAGAATATAGAATTTTTGTGTATTATCCTCCAAAAAAGTGAAGCCACATGCAATAGATTATAAAATATTCCCACAATTGGCCAATAATTTGTTAGACTCATATGTATCTTGCATACCAATATCATAGCCTTGAGTACTAGCTGATACAGATATTAATGTGATACTATATCAGCACAAATGTTGTGATGTTCAGCTCTATTTGTAGGTCTTCAAGTCTTGAATGAGCCTTAAAGGAATATTTAAAGTTTGAATGATATGATTTAAATGTATTGATCCTCCCCAGTTTTGTACCACAGTGGGAAACTTGTGCACAACAAGTTTTTCACTCAGCTGAAACATCTTTTTTGGACTTAAGTGATATTATCCCATGTGAATATCGGATCCCCCTAGTTTTTAAGCATGAAAAAGGAAACAAAACATGGCAAGGTGTTGATCTATCAGATAAACCATAAGAATTAATCTGTTTTCTCACAATACGTAAACTGTGGGAACAAAATACAGCATTTCAGCTTGCTTTTTTCAAAAATGTTTTGCACTATTTCTTCAGCTATAATTGCAATCATAATGCTTGTAATTTAAAACCATAACATTACTGAATAAAATCAAAATTTCAGACTAACTTATTACAGGATTATATGTTTCTGGTTGTAGCTACTGTGCAGGTTTCAAATACTCTCCAAAGAGCTGCAGGTTTTTCCAAGCTTTGAAACATCTTTGGTTTGTTTAACTCCTTATTGGGAACAGGTTCTTCTACATTCTTCTCTTTGAATGTTTCACATTTGAAGAAAAGCCAGTCTGACAGTCTTTATAGCATTGTACTTTTTCTGCGAGGTCAACAGTTGCAGACTCTCCTTCTGGGGTCCACCTGTCCAACTCACAAAGTTTCAGCAGGTTTCACACCTGTAGAGTGAAGGGGTCACAGTTAGACAGTTAGAGAAAAGAGATTAAAAGATGGGATGATATAAGAAGGAGTGAAAAGCTGCTGCTGCTGGTGCTGGGAATCAGCCAGGAAGGCCTTGTGATTCCAAACAAGCAGTGGGTGGGAGAGGAAGGAGGATGAATGGCTACTACTCAACTGCTGCTGCCGCTCTGCACAGACTGGATGGGCTGTGGGAGAGACTGAGTGGCAGGACGAGAGAAGGAAAGGGTAAGAGGAGGAAAGGGGGGAGTGCTAGCCCTCCAGCTATCAGTGGCAGTAGGAGGAGAAGAGAGTTTGAAGGGGAGGAGGGAGAAAACATGAGTGAGAAGGAGGTAGAGCAGATGCAGGCTGCCTGCTTGGATTTGACAGGGGAGGAAGGAAGAGAGGAGATCCTGGCTGCAACTGCAACAGGAGGGTGAATGTTTACAGTCAGAGGAGGCCACAGAGACTCTGTGACTGTAGGGACTCTTGTAAGGTAAGGAGATTTTTCTATTGGGGAGTTTAAGGAGGAATTTGTTGCACCTGAGTACTTTTCTTTGAGAAAATGAGGGGTAATATTCACACCAGAGTTTGAGAGGTTTTGTGGAGAAAGATGCATGAGGAGTGTCTGCAAAGCAACAAAGCCATCACCCTAGAGGGAATTACCCTCATACCACAGAAGTCTTATGATCAGATGGATACAGAGCCACTTCTGAGTTTCTGTGAATTTGCATGCCTGTACCCTTGATGGTTCTGTGTGTTTTTTATTCATCAAACCCTCAAGAGATAAGAAAGACACAAACACTCACAGACATCCTCTCTGTGCCAGACTCTGGTGACCAGTGAATGAGCATCCTTGTAAAGAGAGCTCAAAACAGACGAGTCCACTCTTTCCTTCTCTTCTAATCGTCCCTCAGGCCTCTCTCTGCTGCTCTTCTGTTCCACATTAATTCTTTAACAAGCTGCTATTATGCTGCTCATGCAGACATGGCTTCACAGTGGTCAATCTGGATCAGACAAGGATGAGACGTTTATGTGACAACAGTAGCTCCACATGTGTAAGGCTGTGGCTAATAGTTGGAATCAATATTGATCAATGATTTCTGAGTTTTCATGTTGAATTTTTTGTTTGGCCATTAGTCTAAAACCCATATTAATATTGATATTCAGTTTTCTAATTCTACAGATCAGAGTGGACAATAACTGGCCAAAGTTTTCAAATATCACCTTACAAAAACCTTCTTTTCCAAGTGAGAATGAAATTTATAACAAGTAAAAATACAGAAAAACACCATACATGCAATCAAGCAATAATAAAAGTGTTTTTATTAAGGCAAAAAAGCTAATTTAAGAGTGTTGTAATATAGGATATATTATTTAAAGCTCTCTTCAGGATTTTTCCCAAGCATTGAAGTGGACAAAAATTCATATTTATACTTCTTTATGATCCACACTGTCAAATGTAACTTGTTCTTTGAAAATAAAAAATATGATGCACAGGGCTGGGTCCAAAAATAAATTGTTCCTCTAACACTAACAAATATTATATTAATTAAATAAGTTTTTTTGTGTCAACCCTTGTCGTAGTTTGGTTGATATAGACTTGTTAGTTAACGCAACTTCAGGTAGTTGTTTGAAATTATTAATCTATTTCAGCTTAATCAAAGTTTAAGTTATGATTTTATTATTTTACAAAATTTAGCATGTTTGTTAGTTTCCTTAACTTCTTGAGGTAGTTTGAAATAACTTATCTATCTCATCTTAAGTAAACGCTTCAGTTTTGTGAGCCGCCTTCACAAAGGGACTCTGGGTATCACATGGAAGCTGTAGCTTTACCAAACAGCTGGGAGGGGCCCAGGTGATTTTCAAGTCGACATGCATTTCTGATTATTTAGACACAAAATTTCAAGTTAAAATATATTTTTTTAGCGCCAACTTATAATCAAGTGTAATCACAACAACTTCAGTAATCTTTTGTCATATCAACATAGAATAATATGCAAAAATAACAAAGTACAAAATCGCATTTTATAGTGTACGAAAGCAAATCAGACCATAAGCAACATGATATATTTCTATATAGTTATTTTTTTAACAATGTAGGAAGTTACTGCTGCAAGGTAGGTTTCAGATTGAGTGCAGAAACAGCCTAAATTTTCCACACTGATATCTTCTCGGTAAGTGACTGAAATAAAAATAACGTCACTTGAATGAGTACAAGATTAAATCAACACTAAAGGATAACCAAAATGGTCAAACCAAAAGTTCCTTACAGAAGCTTTAATGGTTTTATTACAATGACTGGTTCACTTGGAGCTTACCACAAATGCTTTGTATAATGTTTGTTGCTGCGTGAACCTCTTTATAAATAGCTTGGACTGTTTATGTGCCTCTTTATGCTTTATTTTCTTATTCAGAGAGTGTTTTCACCGGCTCTGGCTTTGTTTTGTGAGAATTTGGCTTCACATGTGCGTTGGCTAAGACTGGCTTGCTGCATCTGTTTTGTATAGGCTGGCAGGTATAGACCAGCATTTTTCCGGAGGGGGTTATGGAAGAAATGAGACATAGGGGGTCATGATTTGTTTCACTATTTATTTGCTTTGGATAAATAAACCACAAAAAACACAGAAACATCTGTTTTTCTAAAGGATTCAGCTTAAAGTTTGTTTGGTTGTGAACTGACAGCTTTAAGTCACAGTTTTAGAATAGATTGTATTTTCAGCCCAGCATGTTTTATAAATGAAATCTTGCTCTGAGAGTGTTGAGGTAGCCTGCTGTTGAAGAGTGTAAGGTGACCCCGCCACTGTTGCAGCTTCCTGGATGTCATTTCTCCAGTCTGGTTTGAGGCCGATACAGAGCGGGACAATGGCAGCAGCGTGGTCTGAGGATGTTTCTATCTGCATGAGTACACCACTCCCACCAGTTCCCCTCCACATCCAAAGAACAATGCTGAATAGAGGGGAGCCTGATGTCATCCTGCATTACTGCTACTGATCTGACAAGAGTCATAAATCCTCTCCTTCAGCTTGAAATGATATCATCTGTCAATGCAGTAAATTCCAAGTCTTAAACAAATCTGGACACAGAATGTTGAATTATTCATTCACAATTTAAAAGAAAAAGAAAAAGAAAACATCTAATACTTTCCCTCTGGGTCAAAGGGGATTACATGTCCACTTCCTGTCTGGGTCAACTTTGAAGTGTCTTGGCAGAGTCAGCTCACACTAAAAGAGGAGAAGAACTTTGTAAATGCATGCTTGTGGTGGAGATGCAAACAAAAGACGCATCTTGTGTCTTAGTGTAACCACTCCTCTTTTGTTGTGTGCAGTGGCTGCAAACAAAGGCTGCTTTTCTATTGAACAAGAACCCAAACACAGTGACGAACAACAGGAAACACTGCAATCTGCTGTGTACAACAGAAATTAATCATTTTGGTTTACATGGCTGTCAGTTTTAGTGATGAACTCATTTGGTAGAAATGTCTTTATATTTAAATTTTCTATCATGATACATTATTCACTGCCTCCGAGGCAACGTGAGACTGTTTTCACCCATTTTGTCATCCTTCAGAAGTCTCGCACCACAGCCAATCTGGACTATTTCCCACAACTGTATGTGTGAATGTTATCAAGCCTGCACAGATGGGACAGCCCACCCTGCAACTGTGTGACAATTAGACGTTAGGTTTCAGGAATTATAATCCGTTTGTAAAGATTCTGACAGAATTTACAGGAGAGGGATGACTTTTAGCAGAAATGTAATTTTATGTTATATTTCACCACAGATGCATAGCCTCATTTTCTTCCTATGCACTCCTATAAAACTGTAGCTTGGTTGGCAGCAGTTTGCTCAGCAGATGGCACAAAACCAGCAAGCATGTCCTCAGTCAATAGTCAAACCACAACAAACCTGCAGCGTACAAAATCTGTTTATTTATGTCTGGTTGGCACAACTAGCTGAAGCCATTATCCGAAATTAATGGAACCAAAAAGCAATTAGCAGTTTGGGCTGGGAATATTTGAACAGTTTTTTTCACCATTCTGTGTCATTTTGTTGATGGATGATGACACATTTTCCACAAGACAGATTTATCAGCAGGGAAGAAGTGTTTGTTTTATCCCTAAAAGCTGAATATTGTCACATAGATTTACAGACAAGACATTTGCCTTTTGATTGACAAGTTCACACCAAGACACCCTGTCAACAAGGAAGATGTCAAAAAAGGTTCAGACTACTTTTTTTTATTAGACATTGTCACCATTGCTATTTAACACCAAAATGTATAAAACGTGGACGTCGTCTCCGCTTCATCACCCATCTGCTCCTGATGTAGTGAAATTAACCCTGTGGTGCATAGTGGTCACTACAGTGGACACCTATTAAAAACTTATTTACTCCTAAATTCAATGGTTTATGTGGTGGACATTCATATTAGCCTGTGTCAGGATATTTTTTTTCTTCTTAGGGCCTGAAAAAACATTTTCAATTATTTTTCCAAATATATATATATGTTTTTATAAGTTATAGACAAACATTTGAGGGTAAAACAGCGTAATAACTTTAAATTATTCAATGTTAAAATGGACGAAAGAGAGTTAAAATGTTTCGCAAAGCATTAAAAAAAGATTATTCATGAAATTACCAGTTAGAAAAACGATAAGACGTGAAACAAAAAAAAAAGTCACATTTACATTAATTTCACATTGTTTTAAGTTGAATGCTCACTTAAAAATATTGGGAGAAAAAATAAATGGAAAACTTTTTTTCATGCTTTAAGACAAATAAAAACACTCAAGGGAAAAATCCTGACACTGACTTTCATAATTCATGCATCAGAGGGTTAAGCCAAAAGATGGTGGGCGCCTTATTGGATATGACGCACCATGATAGCTGAGTGTAGATTGTGAAAGTTGTAATTCAAGCATTTATTGCAGTAAAACCTTTGTTTGTTGTTGTTTTGGTGTATATATGGTTTCCAGTCTTTCTGCAGTCAGCCTCAAGCTGATTCTTGAAGAACAGCAACTTTTAGCACTTCTGCATAGGCTTCATTTTTCAGATGGAGATATGTTGGATGTAGAACTTTTTAGAGTATTTTGTGATGTGAACCTGCACTGTGACTCAAAGCTGTTGCTGCTAGATGAGCTCACACAACCACTCTGCAAAAATCGACAATGTTTGTTATTATACTCTCTGGTCCCATGTTTAGCTGTGTAAGACCAACTGTTCTAATTTTTCTGATTATTTTTGTCAGAATTTTAGTTTCCGTCACATTAACCTGCTAACTACTCAGTTAGGAACTTCCCTTGCAGTGAAAGTGTTGCATAGAGCTCTCACTCATCTTTGTTTTTCAGATGTCATGGCGTCCGACCTACCGAAGCTCCAAGTTTCGAAATGTCTACGGGAAAGTCGGCAATCGGGACAACTGCTTCGACGGCATCCCCATCACCAAGAATGTCCATGACAACCACTTCTGTGCCGTCAACTCCAAGTACCTGGCAGTTGTCACCGAGAGCGCTGGCGGGGGATCATTTATCGTCATACCTGTGGCCCAGGTAACCAGCACGCCACACTATCTGTTTAAAGTTTGATTTTACTTAACATTTCATTACTGTTAGTTTAACTTCAGCAGCGACAAATAAAGCAGAAGAGGTGCTAACAGCTGTTGTTTCTTAAGTGTCCACTGGAGGCAGAGCATCCTGCTGACATCTGTTAAAACTCACATCTTTAAGGCTGAAACAAGCTCAATGCCTGGTTAAAACCAATGGTTTAGCTTCAATGCCTTATTTCTCTACTAATACACACTGCACAGGGAGTAAAAACTTCCATAACTCATTCATTTTAAAGAAATTGTGACTACAAGTTTTGCATAGTTAGGCACATTTTGCAGCATGGCTGACCTGACTGATAGACAGGCACATTGTAGATTTTTGCAAGGCTTATTGAAAGTTAGATGACATCACTGAGACTAGGTCCATGTTTTAACGAGCTTTCTTTAGTTTTCTTCTATCCTATTCTTTTGAGGCATGTGGGGCTGCATGTTTGTAAACAGGTTGGTTGTTTTTTGGAGTTTTTCTTTTTTGCAAGAACACAATAACATGTAAACTTTGGAAGTAGTTCTCAGAAATTCATTTCCTCCAACCGCAGAGCCACGAGTTAAAGCCAAACTCGTTAAAGAGTAAGATTGCCAATAGGATCTCATACAGAGCATGCTGGTTTTGCCCATAATTGAGACAAAAGGGCGGTGTTGTTATGAAAATGCGAATTTTTGTACTGTGTTTAGTTGCTTAGAGATCCCTTGATGTTTTGCAGATACTGGGTTTCATGATTTGTTATGATTCAGTGTTGCAGGTTTCAAAAATTAGTTCTTATGGCTTCATGAAGATAAGTAAGAGATAAAGACTCAGGCATAAAGTAATCCATGAATTACAGGCTGTGTGTGTTGGTGATGATTTTAGTTTATAGTTTCCGATTTCTAGGATTTAAGAACAGTTTTTTGCCTCTTTTTCTTTTTTTGTAACTATGCGAATCTGACTGTGGCTGTGACTTTTTTGTCTCTTCACGCTAAATACCACACGGTAAAAAATCAAGCATATTCCCTCCATTTAGATGCCCAGTGTACATCTCGTCCTCCTCTTAATGGACGACAGTGTGGGCCTGAGAAACCATGGAGTGAGTGCATTGCCTCTTTAAGAGACACTCTTGCCAAGGTACTTAAAAAGCTCTCAGCTGCCAGGCAGGGCCGAGTCAGGCTGTTATCAGGCAGGAGAAAGGGATTCAGTTAGCTGAGCTGTTCTGCTGTCTGAAGAAAACAGGGAGACACCAGCTACATTTAACTTACAATCACCATCCATGAGCTTCTGTGTGGTGTTCAGTAATAGACAGTGGTGCTTACAACCAGTATTATTCTATCTTCAGAACAAAAGAGCTCATGAGAAAAGCTGAAGGTTTATTCCAAGCTTCTTGAAATTCATTTTTACGGCCCTCCTTTGCAAAGGCTGATGCCGCAGTGAGGTTTCTGCACAGTTAAAGAGGGGATATTATGCTTTTTTTAAGGCTTAATACTGTCCATTTGACACCTTTTTTTTTACAGCTGTACATGATTTACAGCCAAAAATGTGTCGCTGTTTTAGTCACACTAGTGTTTCAGAAAACCCTCTTCCAGCCTTTTTTTTAGCTGCTGTTTCTTTAAGACAGATTTTCAGCTCACTTGAGGCCTAAAGGCAGAACTATGGGCAGACCTTGGTGTTTGAGGCCCACCTCTCTAATGCGTCATGAACTAGCTAGGGGATCCTCATGCAGATATCTCATCATTTTAACAAGTCTTGTGAATGTCCCATGGTAGGGACCATTTTGAGCAGTTTACAGATAGGTTCAGGGGTTTTGACAACTACAAATTTGTAGCAGTTTAAAATCTACATGTTTTACATGAACCTCCAGAAAGCTGAATACCCCTCTTTAAGTTCCAGACAATGAAGAAGAGCTGCACTGATTGTTTTTGCTGGTCTGGTCTATTACTGTAATGATAACTTCATTTATGTTGTGTAAAGTAATCATAGGGGAGCCTTAAGGTTTTTCTTACATCAGTAGACAACAATATATATTTCAAAAATATGGTTTATTCCTGTATTTATTTGCTATTAATCCAAACAGGGAGCTTTTGATTGTAAATATTTATCTTTTTTATTAATAATAGGATCTCATTTTTGGTCAAACACTTACTCAAACATGGATTTTGCATCATACAGAATACCAAATAGTATATAAACTGGACCTCTTATTTATTACATAACTTCATATTTTATTGTGGAATTTTCTCTGCTGAGTGTCGACTTCATCCCTGACCCCATCCAGCTTGATCGATTTCCTCCTCGCTAAAGTATTGCACTCAGGCATTTCCTCTGCTTTCTGCTGAGGTGACGAGTTCACAAATGGAGTTTATCATATTTAGCAGCAGAAGATGACAGCTTCTGAGGGACGATAGCTGCTGTTTCATGCTGTTGCTTGATGTCAAAACAGCAAAACAGTATGAGCCCTTGTGTAAGGCAGTTACATAAGAAGAACTTACTCTTTTATTTCATTTAAGTGTCTTGCGGTGACCATGAAATTGAAAAGGCTCTAAATATTTCATTATTCCCTGAAGCATTCAAAAGAGGATCTTTTACAGGGTTTATTCAGAAAGGGTGATGTTATATAGCGAGGATGTTCTCTGTAGTTTCTCGTTATGCTGGTGATATGTCCATTTAAAGGTAGGGGGTCACTTCAGCATTTCAGGGCAGTGAAATCTAATTTTTCAGTCAGCTCCTTTTTTCTTGAGGTAAGTCAAAAAGTGTTTGACAAACCACAAAGGGAGATAATTGACTGAAGTGAACTTCATAGAGTAATCAATGACAGAGGTTAAAGTCAAACAAGGTTTGGTATGCAGAGTGAAGTCACACTTTAACCAAAATCAATACCTGTTAAACAGACGACTCCATCACATTTAGCCTGGAAAGAGCCAAACCCATGAGATCACTCGGATTCAGAAAGATAGAAATCAAGAAAATTTTGAGTGAAGGGCTTAAGGACTCTTTTGAAGGCAAAATGTTGAAAATGAGCTCCTCCTTCCCCGTTACAAATCCAAACAAATCAGCGGGGGTGTTGGGCTAATGGCGAGGTGTGAGCCTGGCAGACATGTTGGGATGACAGCCGGCGAGACGGCCATATGGTTACTCCCAGACAAGACCGCTAGCAAGTGAAGGAACTACCGCTGGCACCACCTGGTACACAGACAGGCTCAAAACTGACAGATAAGGTCACAGACACCTTTCATCACTTCAAGAGTACAACGGGTGTGATCCTTTCACTTACTAATTTAACACACTTTAAGTGATATTTCCACTCTATGATCAATCAAACAATGAGACAACAGTTTCAGCTTCTCCTATCAAAAGATTTCTTTTTCTGTCGTCGGATCAGACTCCCTGGGAGATCACAAATCTGTTTACAGCACGTAGAAAGTCCTTATGAAGACACTATGCATGCTGGAAAAGTTTATCATCATGAAGCAAAATCTGCCGTTTTTCCTCAAGAAAATGATTTTTTGGTTTTGTTTTGAAGCTATGGAAGACACCAAAGCCGCATTGCCAAAAAGAAAAAGAATGTCAGAGCAGAAGAAAGCTAAACAGGAGAGTGATAGAGCATGGGCTAAAACACAGGCTAAGTCGTTCAGAGTGTTGTAAGTTTGAACAGACCACGACAGTGTATGAATAAAATGAAGAGCCAGGTTATGTTTTCTCTGCTTGGTAAGATTGGAGTTGGTAGATGAGCACTGGTAGGACAAGATCCACTAATGTTACATGTCATGGATATGTCTCTGAGCATCAGGCTGTGAATAACAACTAAAAATCTGCTCACTGTCTGGACACTAAACTACACCACAAACTGGGTCTACAAAGTTTGATTGTTGTCAAGTTTCAGACAGTAGCACCATGTAAATGAACACACAACCGCCTCACTTTGACCCTGCATGTTTTGTCTGAACCAATAAATGGTCAGCCACATAGAGACTAAAGATATGATCATCAGAATATTTACAACAACTAAGATTTATAGTGCATCTATTCAGTGGGCTGCAACTCTAATATCGTCCCATAATGAAATCAGGAAAGAAGAGACGTAATTGTAGATATTGGATTTCATTTATTGAATCTACACTGTTCATTTCCTCCCCCTGAAATGCATTCATCTGTATTGTTGTAAAACCAAGAGAAATCATTTTGAAACATTCATTTTCTCATAGGTTTTTGAACAGGACAGGGTGTACTCTAATAATGCTTTAACAAGGATTTATTGGGAATCATTGCTCAAGAAGAGCTGACAGTGGTGAAATGGAGAAATTTGTACCTGGCTCAAACATCTGTGCATCACCACAAGTGCTCGTCTGAGACACAGCAACAGGAAATGAGCTGAAGATGAGATGTGATGTAGGTCTGTGCCTCCCACCAGTCATCCAGACAGACGTCAGCAAAACTATTTTCATTCAGTCATCCACATTTTTTTATTCTTTTTCTTGATTTTGGCAGAGATAGCAGCGAAAGAAAAGTCACATCACACCTCAGCTCTAATCTTTGATGTCCAATTACATTTTCCGAACTCCTCCTAATCCCTCATAAACCATTATAACCCCTAAAGCTCCCCGTAGACTTTATTTCTCTGCAGGTAATTAGTTCCATCTAAGTACAGAGTCCCTTTAGATCCAGAGTTATTAAGGTTTTGAGGCCATGTAGAAAACTCACAGTCACTCCAATGAATGTGTCATCAACACTTTTGAAAATCAGAGTTGAATGTAGCAACAACTCATTTTAACCTTTCATTAAAATAAAGCTTTTATTCCAACTCACCTTGCTGCTCTGCTTCAGGCCCCTTCTTTGTATTTCATATTAATGGCTTAGTCACGCTGTCTCCTCTCTTCCTTCTCTCTATATTGACTGAATTGATGTCCCACTTCACTCTTGTCAGGGTTTGGCAGGAAGTCCTGTTATTGGTTCTGGCAGGTGTCCTTTTAACTTATTAGTGAAGCGTCAGTGTCTCCAGCAAAGTGTGAACTCAAAGCTTAGGGAACAATTTCTGTTGGCAGACTTTCCCTGTTTTTTTGAAGGGGGCATATTTATGGCTCTGCTTCCATTTTATGCAAGTGTCGCATTTTCTAAGACTACTTTTGTGTTGTTGGTCAAACATGTGGGTATGTGTTTTCAATAAGTGGGAAAACTTTCTCACAACTTGTTTCTTCATTCATACATAAACACCCTGGTGTGTTTCAACATCAGTCAGTCAGTCAGTTTTTACCTCCAAAGTGTCAAATCAAAACAGACACTCTCTAAAGACACTACACAAAAAAGAGAACAGATGAGTACACTGAAGTTTTAAATATGGATGTAGTCTCTGTGATGTGATTTTTTTTTAGTATCTGAAGAGACGTTTGTTTAGCTTTCACCCTGTGGTGCCTGAGATCGGCATTCCCCTGCTATGGGAATAACTGCTATGGGAACTAATAGGACGGAAAATAAGACTATCTATGATTAATTAATGCTACTGCCTTGTACCATTGAACTGTTTTGAAGCCAAAATACACTCATCTTAGGCGCCGCCATTGTGCAGTCAGTCTGTGCAACAGAGAATCTGTGTCCGGGTGACAAAAATAAGTTGTATTTCTTTCTTTTCAAAACTCTAATCTCATCTTGGCTCTCCGTCCTCACGTATTTTACTATTTCTGCAAGAATTAAGCAAGAATGACAGCTATCAATCATTGATAAACGCCTACAACTAACGAACAATAAACTTTTCAGAACAAACAGGACTTGAAAACAATGTTTGTTTTTTCTTAAGTAAACCTGTTGTCACTAATGCCCCCTCTATCCTGGCTTAGACACTTTGGGGTCCTGTAGCAACAGAGAAGTTTGGAAAACAAAAGCTTTTTCTGATGTGAAATGTAACCCCTATTATGTTTAGGTTTATGTTCAAAACCAGTAGATGAAAAATGCAGTTGTTAAAGTTTTTTTTTTTTTACTTTCGTAGGCATTTCCCGACTCCTCCTATAAGTGTTTTGACTGACTTTAAAACCCAAGTTTTTAAATTGAGTTCTAAACATGTTTGTTTTAAAGAGTGGGCCTCCTATGTTTTAATCAGGAGAGACTTATACACCAGTTAGATTTATAAAGGGATTTAATGATATGGATGCAAGATTTAACACTCTGCCAGTCAGACCCCATCAAACGTGGAATAATAAATGTATGGGGGGAACAATGATGTGATGAATTATGAAAACCCCCCAATGAAGTCTAGACATTGGTGGTGTTTAAGAGTCTTTAGTTGGGCTGGATGAGGACTGTGGAACTGAAAAGCAAAGGTTTGGAGCGATGAAGACTGGAGGTTCATTGAGGGTGGGGTCGTGGTGTGAGCCTGAAAGATAACTGACAAGCAGAGGAGGCAGAATCTAAAATTTGGTAGCTATGAGATGATCGGCTTACGAATAAAAGCTATGACTTTATATGATTTGATATAAAAGTGGTCTCTCAGTCCTGATTCTGGTCTTACTGCCAGTCCTAAGTGGACACTTTTGGGTCTGCAGCCTGATAAGACTAAACAGAAGGGTTCTGGTCGAGTTTTTTGCAGTAAAAAAAACACACACACAGTAACTCCTCTTCCTCATATAAAAAGGATGAGTTTCTGTGCAACACTCCACAACTCTTAAATCAGGACAGACTAACAGAAACAAAGAGATGTTTCATGTTCTTATGCATCAGTGAGTGCAGCATGGCTGTGATTGACTGAGACATAATTCTCTTAACTCTAGGAGTGACTGAATTGAACTGATATGACTTTACTATGTTTGATAGGGATGATACAAGTAAACATATATGCATTGACATATATAAGTCAAGTCTAGGATCTGGTCCATACTCTCACTTTTGCACAACAAGTGTAATTAAAGATACAACATTAAGTGATATGAAACCATGAAAATGTACATAAAGTATACAAGAGCTTATTTTATCTGTTTTCATGCACCCTGATGCAAAGAAAATAAAATGTATCATATTTCAGAATGGAGGAGGTCTGCACTTTTAAAAAAAATATTCAGTGCTGCAAATATAATTTCAATTTAATGCTGAAATACCTATCAGAAAGATCAGATTAATATTTTTTTAACTGAAAGAGGGTTTAGAGGGAATATTAATGGTTCAGTGAGGACATTCTGCAAATACACAAACACACACAGAGGATTTCAGGGAGGAGTGACCTGGCACTTAAAAAACAAATCTCTGAGGAGCTGAAAAAAAAGAGGTCACTGTGGATTGAAGTGACATCAAACATTGATGACATCATGACCGACATTTGGAGGTTTCTCTGCTCTGTTGTTATGAGTCACTGCCCCTCTGTGGACTCAGTGGGTTATTGCAATAACAATAATGGAGCCTCAGACGTCCCTGCACAATAACCAGCTCTGCTTTTTTTTTTTCACTTTTGGAGTCATCAAAATCATCTCACTGATGTAATTTAGATTTTATTGCATTATGCTCCTGTTTCATGTTCACAACAGTAAGAGCAGAAGATAGTTTTGTTTGTGGTGCCCTTGGTGGATCCAACACAGATAGGAGCAAATATAATTCAATCAATTACTTTTAATCATTTTTTGCTGCTCATTAGATGTGTGTAGGTTTATTCCCTGCACCTGTTTGCTGTTTTGTGAACTTAATATCTTCTGTGGTGCAGAGTTTGAAAACAGCTGCACCATAAACTTGTTTAAATATTGATAACAAAGCTTTATAACCTCTAACTGATGATGTAGCACATGACAAATATAATCTTAAGAGATACTGACTAGGGCTGGACAATTAGTTGCAAATTAGATAAAATTGCAATGTGGCCTACTGCAATAATTTAACTGAAGACTATAAAATACTTCTCTAACCTCAAATGTGTCAGAATATCAGATTTTTACAGTAGATATTTTATACTCTACAACTATGATCTCAACCTGCTCAATAAAAGAGCCAAATTGTTAAACATTACCTTTGTAAAAGCAGCAATATAAGTGGTGAAAAGTGGCAAAACAGCAAGAAGTACATAAGTTTAAAGTGGTAAAAATGGTTAAATCTACAAAAACTTGAAAAATGGTTAGAAAGTAGCAAAATTTCTCAGAGGCCTGACATTTCTGCTTAAAAATGTCATCTTTTCCTGATCTCATGTAATATTTTAATTATGTAAAACACTTTTACTAGGTTTTCATTATCTTTCAGCCATCATCATTACCACCATTTCAAGAAATAAAGGCTTGAAATAATTCACCCTATGTACAATGAACCTATAAAGTATTTGAGTTTCACTCACTGAAATGAGCGACCAAAGTATTTGACTTTATCGTGATATTCTGATTTTTGAGATGATGATTGCTGTAATGATGATTTGAGTTTGTTTTGTGGATTAATTTTTTGGTATTTCTTTCAGAAAAATCCTACTTTTCTCCCTCATGTATATGATTTTCTCATTCACATCATCCCATTTAATATAGCGACTGATATCAACAATACATAAGATAGAGAACCTTAAAATGATGATACAGTAAATTGCAGTTGCAATCATTTCAAGTTTGTTTTTGCAAACCATTCAGCCCTTTCGCTGACGTTTTTGTCTCATTTTTGTCTGAAGTTCATATGAAATAACTCGTCTCTGTTACTCTGTTTCAGTCGGGTCGTCTGGACTCTCATCACCCAAAAGTGTGCGGCCACCAAGGCAATGTGCTGGACATAAAGTGGAACCCTTTCTTTGAAAACATCGTAGCATCCTGCTCTGAAGACACCTCGGTAAGTGAAACTCATTAAATAATGCTTTTCAGAAGAAGGAGTGAAAATAAAATGTATCTGTCTGCTAAATGGAGTTTAACTGCCCACGCAGACTTGATTCAGACTGTTTTTTTATGGGGCTCTAGCTTGTGCTTGGACTTTATCTGGCAGCTGCTCTGGTTGTTGTCGTTGTGAGCCAGTGGCCTGAAAAAGACAGATGTGAAAATGCCTTTGAGCAAAGCGAGCTCTTCAGTGACTGACTACACTACATGTCATTGGGTGGAAGATAAAATGTCATTCACTATTACTCTTAATCTCAGATGTTCCACCACACATTGTACTCTAAGACCCCGTTGGCCTTTTTTTTCCCAGTTTATGCACCTGTTATCTGTCTGAACTGATCATACTGACGCCACAGAAGCTCAGTGTCCTGTAAAGTACTTTCCCTTGTTGCAGGATAATCTCCTCCGGTCATACACAGAGCCTGGAGCCATCGCTGTAATCCAGATTAATCCGAATGCAACGGGCTGCATTGATACCATGTGCTATTTTTGATCAGAGGAAACTCTGGCTGTGTCATGCTGATTGTGCTGTGGAGCTCATATCTCAGAGTTATGAAGAAGATGAAGTGACACAAACATGATACTCATAACCTGCACCTGTCGGTCTGTTTGTGCTTCATGATGTAGCACTGCTTATTCATTTCCATGGTGTGTTTGTGTGTATGTGTGTGTGTGCTTGTGTGTGTGGCAGGTGCGAATATGGGAGATCCCAGAAGGTGGTCTGAGGCGAAATATGACAGAAGCAGTGTTGGAGCTGTACGGTCACAGCAGACGGGTGGGTCTGATCGAGTGGCACCCCACCAGCAGCGGCATCCTGTTCAGTGCTGGCTACGACTACAAGGTACCACATAAGACAACCATCCACACAAACCAGACAGACTCTACGCAGTAAACTCTATACATTCTGTACACTCTATGGGCACAGCACTGTAAATATTAATAATATGAATATTTTACTGAAGAAAAGGAAGAGTTTCTTCTTTCTGTATCACTGTAAACACAACATTTCTGGGTTTAATGTTGGGACAAATGCAAAAATAATCAAATTGCATTTATTCTTCTCAACATCCCCTTTGCAATTATTGTGTGATCATTCTCAAGTTCCTCATCTTATTTTATTGTCAAACAAATACAAGCAATAGAACACTCCTCGTTAAAAAGTGAGCTATTTTGAAGGGCTATTTTGATTCATGAAGCAAATTTGATATCACTTGCTTTTTTGAATGGGATGATCTTTTTTCAGCCTTGTTCTGAATAAGAATAACATAGATAAGGGAGAAAAGAAGGTTTGTGTTGGAAGAAAATCCACAAAGACACTGTTTGCATTTAAAAGTGAATTTTGAAAAAAATTAAACATCATGAACAAGGTCAATATTTTTGTCTCTCACTTCAAAAAATGAAACCAAGATATTATACAGAGAGTAAATTATTTTAAGCCTTTATATCTTGAAATTTTGAGGACTTGGGCTTACAGATATTATATAGATATAGATATTTTAAACAGAAATGTTTCTCCAAGTTTTATACCAGTTTTTTGCCACCTTGAATTTACTTTTATTCCTACTTAACACCACTTAGATTCTTTCTCTTGCAAAAGTAGTTTTCAACAATTTGGCTCTTTGGTTTCGCAGGGTGGAGTAACATTAGTGTAGATCATAAAACACCTACTGCAAAAAATGTGATCTGGTATCCTGTAACATTTGAGGTGAAATAAATATTATACTGTCAATGACTAGAATACTGACATTGTTGGGGACATTTTATTAGTTTATGTCATTTAAGAGAAATTGTTAAATTGTTAAAACAAAATCATTGGCAGCCTTGTTTGTACAACGGTCACCAATAGTTTTACATGCCTGAAATATTTATTTCCAAAGTTTACACATTTGAGATATTTATAGCCCAGAACCAGCCCCCTGCTGATTTCACTTTTACAAGCTCGTGACAAACTCACATCAACAATTTAAGAACTTCATCTCTCTAACATCTCCACCCAAACAATGTGTCAGATCCTGATCTGGAACCTGGAGATCGGAGAGCCGGTGAAGATGATCGACTGCCACACGGACGTCATCCTTAGCATGTCCTTCAACACGGACGGCAGCCTGCTGGCCACCAGCTGCAAAGACAAGAAGCTGCGTGTCATCGAGCCGCGCTCTGGGACAGTCCTGCAGGTGAGTGATACAGTGCTGCGCCGTGAGAGTGAGAGCACAGAGGAGGGAACAGCTGTTTATCTAACTTCATGTGTATGATTCTATAGATGAAACTGAAAAAATATAATGTAAAGGGCTGCCTTAAAGTTTCACGTTAGGTCAGAAAATCAATTTTATTGTTCCAACACTGACAGAAGTTATCTTGATTAAATCTTGTGTCAACCCTTGTCTTAGTTTGGTTGATTTACATTTGTATGTTAAACTGACTCCTTGTTTGAAATAACGTATCACTTTCATCTCAATTGAACTCTTAAGTTTTGTAAACTGCGGGGCTATGACAAACTTTGCTATTTTGTAACTTTCCTGTGTACAGCAGGGTGTCATATCCATTATTTTCCCTCCTTGTTTGTGGTGTAACTGTTAGGCTTTAATTCACAAAGGCATTCTGGGTAAAACTTGAAAGCTGTAGCTTGATTAAACAGCTGGGAGGGGCGCATTTCTGATTTATTTGGACATAGAATTTCAAGTTGAGAAATATTTTGTCTTTGAGATGATTCCAACTTATCATTAACTTCACTAATCTTCTGTCATACTGATTCAGGTGACTCCTTGAATTGCAAAATCATCTGCAGGGAAATAAAAAGAACCTTTTGTAAATTAAACTATTTTTCCAACTTGATGTGAAAAGAAAGAGTGACCTGCACAGACCCTCACTTAAAATCTTATTTCACTACTCTACTGTGAGGCAGACCTTATCACCCAACATCAGCACTTGACCTCTCCAGAGTTTTTGTAGCTCAGTGGGAGAAAATCCATCTGTCAGCTTCTGAAACCTTGTGAAAAGCTAAAACTGGGAAAGTAGAACATGTAGTTACAGCATTAAAATGTTTGTGGTTTGGGATGAGACACCTAACAGTGAGATACTGTGAATCACTTTTGGACGAATCATCTCCCTGGTTCTTGTGCAGCCTCGAACACCTGCTGGTGACGGGAGAATCTGTGTTTGACTTTTAAGAACCAGCATTTTGATTTAAGCTGTGTTAACATTTGACCACAGTTTAGATCATTTCTAAAAAACCTGTGTGTACCTGTGCCTTAAAGCCAAAACAAGCTGCTGCTGCTACAGACCACTTCCCAATCACTTCATGTTTGACCTTGGAGGTTTTGCTGCCTGATGGCCATGAAATAGTTTCTGATTAGACCTGTGTGCTGTCCCCATGCTGCTCTGAGTGGAGCTCATTTAGAGCAGGCAGTTTGAGGAGGAGGAGAGTGACAAATCATGAAAACCTCAAATACAAACATGACTTCTATGCAGGGCTATCGGTTTGTTCAAACAGAAACAGTATTTTAACGTTTTCAGTTTTCAGTGCCATCCCATAATTTACGTTCTCAAACCAATTAGAACCAAAAATTCTGTTCCTGAACCAGTTAATATTGTTCCACGTCAGTCATGTCAAACTTTAAGTTTGCAGGTGTAACATTAACACTTTCTCAAAGGCTGTTATTTCTCACAACAGTAAAGTTCACTTGGCTTGTGCATTTTCAGGGGTTGATTTTAAGGCTGATTTGCCACTGACCCAGAAGGTAGATCTGATTTGTTTTACAGACCAGAAGAGAGTACAAATTTATCCCTACAAACAAACAACCGTATCTTTTCTTTACCCAACTGACCTGTTTGCATATGTCGCATTGATCTGAAGATTAACCAAAAGACAAAATTATTATCTGCAATTTATCCGAGCTAACTCCAGCCGTATAGCCAGTGTGTCTGAAATTTCCTCTGCTTCTTGTTTACATTTTGAGCGACCATGCCCAGCTTTTCGAAATATTTTACCAGTGGGATGAACGAGAAAACCCTGCTTTACTTGTTATAGCCCCCTGTCATGATGAGGAGCAAAGGCTTATGGGAAGCTGAGTCTTAATTGCCAACACTAACGCTAACTTTTCCAAAAAGTCTTCACAGCTACTTAAGCAATAGAAACTGCACAATCTTTGTCTCATAGCTGACATTAATTAGATCAGTGAGTGTTGTCCCACCTTTTGTCATATCACCATATAACAGTTCAAAGGCTGCTATTAATTCTACAAAACACATTGTATTCTATGAGTCACACATGGAAATGGTAACAAATATTTGTATTGTTTCTAAAAAGTGTCAAAATCACTGTGATGTCACATTTTTGGGAGTCTGCAGTAAGCTTGTTTCTACACCTGAAGAACAGAAGCTTTCCTCTGAATTTAAGATAAAAACTATTCTATAATATTTACAATATTTAAAATATTTGTGCTATTCTTCTTATAGTAAATTCAACTGTCCATGCTGGTGCATTTCTCTTTAAAGCCTGACTCTCTCATTGTGCTTTACTCCACCAGCATGCCAGTTGTAAGAACCACCGTGTAAACCGGGTGGTGTTCCTGGGCAACATGAAGCGCTTGCTCACCACAGGGGTTTCTCGCTGGAACACCCGGCAGATCGCTCTCTGGGATCAGGTCAGAAAACAACTCCATATGGCCCACGCCTGCACTGCCAGAGTGGGTGGAGCAAGAGTGTGTGTGTGTGTGTGTGGTTGCTGACTGTTTTTGTGTGTGTGTTGCTCTCCCCAGGAGGATTTGTCCATGCCAATTGTGGAGGAGGACATAGACGGCCTTTCAGGACTGTTGTTTCCCTTCTACGATGCTGACACACACATGCTGTACCTGGCAGGAAAGGTCAGTGCTGTGCCTGCCCGGTTCACAGCGAGGAAATCATTTTTCATGACTGAAACCTTTCTTACATTTACCACTGTCACATCAAAACTGCAAGAATAACCGAATACACTGCAAAAAAGGGAGTCTGAATATAAGATAAAAATACTCAATTTGATGGAAAAAATATCTTAAAACTAGTGAAATTATCTGTCCATGCAGCAAGATAATTACACCTGACAAGAAATCTTGAAATAAGTCAGATAAATCTAAAAACAAGATGGCCTTGATAAGTATTCTCAGATTTTAAAACAAGAAGAAAATACTCATTTTTAGATTAAAATGCTTGAAAACAAACTTTCTGAAGAAGAATTTTAAGTGTAATATACTGAATATGAGCAGTAGAATCTAATTTCATGCTACTTATATTCTTAATTTTAGCAAATGGAATGAAAAATATCATTTTTTTTGTCAAAACTACTTAGAATTAGAGAAGTATGATTAAGATAATCTCGATTCAAGTGCTCTCATCTTGAAATAAGCATAATCCACATTAAAGGTTAAACCAGAATCTTAAAACCTGTCTTTGATTTAAGAACATGAATCCTCATTTATTTTACAGATGTTAAAACAGCAAATGAGTACTTTGTGGTTTTGGTTGTATGCCACGTTTTACACTTTTTGAGCATGGGTTTGTAAAATTCTTAGCTGTTTGCTAAACAAACTGTGTCTTAAAAAGATGAGTTTTTTTGTTATTCTTAGATCAAGCAACTTGAGGTAGGGCTAAATCTTGAAAACAAGTTTTAATGTTATGAAATTACATGTGAGATAACCAAAGTAACTTGTTTGAACAGTTATTCACTCATTTTAGGATTCTCAGACTAATTAAGACAAAATTGAAACCTTCATGCGTTTTTTGAGATCTAACATAGTCTTAAATTTTTAAAATAAGTTAAAAAAAACATTAAAACAAGATATTTTATTTAGCATGTCTTACAGTAAGATTTTAAATCTTGGCAACTGCAAGATTATTTGCAGTGTATTGTTCTGACAAGCAGATAAATCTACCTGGAACCAGCTAAGTCTTTTCAGTTTGTCTTTTAGCTGTTTTGCTTTTATTCACAGTTAGGACATGGATCAAGTAAGAAATTGGGACAGAAAGAAGGGAATCACATGTGTAGTCCATATTGTTTATGTAATTCTAATATCTCTAATATAAACTATAGCGGAAAAAACTTCAGCTCAGTTCCTCTGGGATCTGGAGCAAGAAGAAGCTGTGTGTTAAGTGAATAAACTGTGACTCAGATAAAATGCTGCAAAGTGATCTGTTTCATTCTGGTGGCTTCACAGGGCGACGGCAACATCCGCTACTTTGAGATCACCACAGAGAAGCCATACTTACAGTACCTAATGGAGTTTAGGTCTCCGGCCCCACAGAAAGGTCTAGGTAAGTCATTTGTTGATTGGTGATATACGATCTCTCCTGTTGAAAGCAGGAAACACAGATGCCGACCGCTTCATTAGCAGTGATGATGGGATCAGGATCAGAGGAGTGTTGGGCTCGGCCTCAACATAACTCTAAATGGTTTTTGGGTTTGCTTTATGGTTGAGAGAAAAGATTACAACAGCTTGACATTTGTTTCTGGTTGATGTGACCACATTTAGACATCATTCCTGGAAAGTAACATCTTGAGCCTTTTTCACATGTACGCACCTGAAAATATCTTTTTAAAAAAACCTTGTACGTCTGACAGTGAAATGTCTTTAACCTGAAATGTCTCTGATTACCAGATAACATTTTTTGCAGTCGATGTTTTATGCTCTACACCAGTGTTACTCAACCGTACTCAACCAAAGAGACGAACTGTTGAAAATTACCTTTGCAGGAGAAACAATCTAAGTGGTGGAAAGTGACAAAAACAGCAAGAAGTAGCAATAAACTATCCTATAGCTATAAATGATCCTTCTTTTATTGATCTTATATGATATTCTACTTTTCTGAGACACTGAATTCTGAGTTTTAATTATTTATAAGCTGTAATCATCAACATTTCAAGAAATAAATACTTGAAATAATTCACTCTTAGTACATGAGTCTATAATATTTGGTTTCACCTTCTGAAATGAGTGAACTAATTCATGATATTCTAGTTTTTGAGATGTCCCCGTAAATGAAAACAGAGTTTCTCTTGTGGATTTGTGGTGTGTAATTGGAGTTTAGATACATGAAGGGTAAAAAAAATCACTTTGGCAAGGAGACGGTTAAACCAGTTGTGCATTTATTGTTTGAAGCCCACATCATCACCCTCACCCACACATTTGTGGTGAATTGACCTGAATTTTACCAGCTGCGTTTTCACTGCAGCTCAACGCAACCACTTGCTCAAATTTTACTAGAAGGTTGGCAGGAAATATTCTTGTTGTAGTGGAAAATTTTGAAATTTCACACATGCATTTTATGCTCAGAGTGTTGGGAAATAATTTTAGGTTATCTTCATGTTTACACAGCTTTGTTGACAAAACGATCATTGCATCACACTCTTTTCTTCTTGCCCAGGTGTGATGCCAAAGCATGGGCTGGATGTGGGAGCTTGTGAGGTGTTTCGCTTCTACAAACTTGTGACGCTGAAGGGTTTGATTGAACCCATTTCGATGATTGTGCCAAGAAGGGTGAGAGAGAATTTGAAAAAGGAGAGAAAAAATAATCATCATATCATTTTATTTTTACTGGATAACCATGCAAACCAGATTTTTATAAATAATATGAGATATTTGTGGTGTGTCCTGTTCTACAGTCAGACACATACCAGGAGGACATCTACCCCATGACGGCGGGAACAGAACCTGCGCTGTCTGCCAGTGAATGGCTGAGCGGCATAAATAGAGGTAAACAACACTTCAGACACACCCAGTGATGGCCAATACCCCTCAGGTTGCTTATGAAACCTCATTTTAACACAAACCAATAGAGATTATACTTCTTCTTCACTTGATTTATTGATGCTGTAAAAATAAATTTTAAGCAAAGCCACAATTATTCAAAGGGCTCATTACAAAGACACAAAAACACTTTAACTGGGCCAAACAGGTTGAGCTCCATGTGATGTGTTAGCCCTTGAGTGATCAGCCCAGGTTTGGAGGCTGCAGGCTGTTTCCCCCACTCTCACACTGCTCTATCCACTGCTATCTTCTAAATAAAGGCACAAAAAGCCTCAAAAAATAACCAACGACAAAAAAGAAACTAGATGTTGGGAATGTTTCTAGAAAGAAGGATCCACTCCCACCCGTTCTTGGCTGCAGAAAACACTAAGAAGAAGATACCTTCTCAATCAGAGAGTGGGGGCTGAAGATGAGTCACTGCAAACAATGCAGCAACTCACACAGTAACAGAATAAACCACAAGTTTGATGATCAGCTTACCAATGCTCTCACAGCTGCAGTAAAGACACAAGGTCCAAAGATACTCCTGCTGCTGGGCAAAGGCTTTTTCCATAACAGCCCTGAAACACAAAGAGCAAGGAAGGGTGATGACAGAAAGGTCAACAGAAACCTCACATCCACAGATTTTTCTCTCAGAGGCAGGTTGAGTCAGTTGGCTGAGATTCAGAGGAAGTTAAAAAAAAGTATGTTGGACAGCAACAACCATCCACATGATAGGGAACTAAAGGTTGGGAGGGTGATCTGAACCCAGCCCATTAGGGCAAATATGATGAGCTGGGAAGGGAATAGAAAAGCAGAAAATCGTCAAGAAAGACTGTAGAAAATAGAAACATCTACAATAAGTCTCATCATCTGACATTCCTTTGATTTTCTGCCATGCCATTTCTAAAAGTCCATTTGCGTTAAGATGACTTCTTGTGCTTCCTCTTTCTTGTCCTGAAACACCTGAAATCCACAAAGTCCCTGCGCTGCCCTTATCCTCCCCTGTCCTGCCGTCCTGTAACAGCATTTGTCAGGGGAAAGTGAGTTTGAAGCCAGATTCCCAATAAAGTCTTGATTCACAACAGCTGGAAACGGCACGCGATGTAGATCAACAAACATCCGACCAGTCATGGTGCTGTAATTGGCTTGACTCCATCTCATTTACATTATCAATTAGCTTACAGCAGCTTAAGCTAAGCTAGCTACAAACTTAGGAGATCAGAAATCTTCAAACTCTCTTCAGCGAGCCTTTAGTTTGCAGTTTGTGGGGTGCCTGTGGTGAATTGAATCAACAGATTGAATTTTACTTTCTCTGTCCTTAGCTTGGTGAATATCATTTGATCATGCTGACACCACAAGGAAAAAACAATCAAATCAGAAATAAATCTGTATTATTGGTGTGCAAACCTTAATGTAAAGATGCTTCAAAGCTCATACAAAGACAAAGGACCAGCAAACAGCATTCATAGACTCCATGCAATGATGCTTAAAGCAGAGGTCTTCAACAGGGGGTCTGTGACTTTTTTGGTTGATGAGGCAAATTTTTATATTTTCAGAAATGAACACAGTCAGCAACACAGCAGCTCTTTCAACCTGCTCACAGGTTCAAGACAGAGGAGGACTCACCTCTATCGCTGCCTTGGTCTGAAAACCGTTGAAGACTTTGCCCAAAGGGTTTAGGCCTCGTGTCTTTTGTCCGTTTCCCTTTCTTAGTTCGGTTTTTGATGTTTCCTTGACAGATCCAGTCTTGATGTCCCTTAAAGAAGGTTACAACCGTCCAAACAAGCTCGTGTTCAAGGCGCCGGTGAAGGAGAAGAAGAGCGTGGTGGTGAACGGGATCGACCTTCTGGAAAACGTTCCACCTCGGACAGAGAACGAGGTTTGTGCAGAACTAAACCGTATAAAAAGTGGGGATATTTGTGTTGCGGTAGATTATTTCATGTTGTAACAATGATTCTTGGCAGTAAATCCTATACTGTTGGAAAGTCTGTTTATTTTACATTTAAATAATGACACATTTGTGGGATTAGTATCATAGCTGAGCATGTGGGTTTGAAAAATTTGCCAAATTTTCTCTGCCGATGCTGAACAGCTTATGCAACTAATCATTCAATAAGCAAGAGAATAGAAGCAACTTGCATGAGATTGTTGGAGTATTAACAGACAGAATTAGTATTTGTTTGGAGGGTTTCTAGGATGGGTGAAGGTGATTGTATTGCATTTTACATCCATTGTTTCAGTGAGCTTTTAATCAAGGATTGTTTATTTATAAAGAGCACAGTTCAGGAAAAAAACTCTTGAGAACATCATTAAAGAGGACATTTAAGATATGATAAGATGGTATCATAATATAAGTGTAAAAGTTGCATAAGTTAAGTTTTTCATTCTTGTATTTTAATTTTACACACTTGATTTGTTTTTGTCCCTAGCTCCTGAGGATGTTTTTTCGGCAGCAGGACGAATTGCGACGACTGAAAGAGGAGCTGACCACCAAGGATGTGCGAATACGCCAGCTAGAGCTGGAGCTCAACAACCTAAAGAACGTTAGCCCCAACAACGTGTGACCTCTCAGCCTCCTGGACTGGCAAAGCTGCTTCCTTTTGCCCCCAATTCTGACCTCCAACAAGCCTCTGAGCCCTCCAGTCCATCTTTTTTATATGTCATGAGTTCATTCCTGCTGCCCTGCGTAGTGCACACAGTAATATGATCAATGTTGGATAATGTCTTAACTGATGCAGTTACAGGAGTAACATTATTATAATTAATAAGATAAATAATGTAAGAGAGGCAGAGGGGTGTCACCTTAAGATGAAATCAGTGGTAGAGATTCAGTAACAGTGGTTTTCTCTCTGTTTTTAAAACTCAATACTCTTGATCAAACACTCCTCAGGCTTATGATCACTTGCTGCATAATTTCTGCCAGACCTCCTGAGTGTTTGTCTCTCAATGCCTCCCAAATGATTTATGTGGCAATACACAGGAAAACGAGCCTCTCCACTCATCCCCCTGTAATGACCAAAACATCATCTAGTTCTCATTATTGCTGGGGCAAAACTGGAGGATAAAAGACTGTGTCTGGCACCTACTTTTCTTCCCCAAGGCCTTAGACCCTGCTGCAGACACAGATTGCAGTGAGCTGCAGCATCCTCTCAAAATGGCTGACGTGAAGTGGTTTTGCAAGATGAGACGAGCTTTTGCAGACACAGATCCTGTTTTTCCTCTGAGCTGCTCATCCCTTACTGCTTCTTTCACCCACAAATGTTGCTGGCTATAAATTGACTCCACAGCGCTGATAAACAGCCTCTCAAATGCAGTCTTTCTACCCAAGGAGAGTGGATCGCTGGCTCACTCAGAGTATTTCTGTTCTGTATTTAAACAGAGGGGAAGCAGCAGAGGAGACGT
This sequence comes from Thalassoma bifasciatum, assembly GCA_008086565.1. Classification (NCBI taxonomy): domain Eukaryota; kingdom Metazoa; phylum Chordata; class Actinopteri; order Labriformes; family Labridae; genus Thalassoma; species Thalassoma bifasciatum. Next base: position 491,401 of record RPOG01000076.1, on the reverse strand, counting down.
GGATCCAGAGGCGGTGGACTTGCATAACTACTCGATTTTAGTCTCAAGGGACGCTTTGCTGGCTTTTGGTTTTCAGGGCTAATTTTTGAGGATGGGGAGGGGGGGGTGATGTATATTTGCTTCTATTTATTTGTCATATTTTACCTTTCTAGCTAATAACATGTATATTTGTTAACCTCATTGTTTTTGTAAGATGTGGCTGCGCAAGTAATGATTGTGACGCTTGATAGATTTTGCTGAATGTTTCTGGTTGAAATGGTGCAAGATTTGTGTGAAACTGTACCTCAAATGGTGTTTGGTCTTTGACCCTGAAAACATACCTTCAGATGGGGTATAAAAATAATCTCTTGCCTATTCCTAACAGTGCAGAAGACTGTCATAATAACCATCCTTTTACATTTAAACTAAGTATATCACTATAACTGAGACGTGTTAACATGTAGATGTGTAATTTTCTCTAGAGACTCCTGATCATCTGCCATCTCCGTCTTCACTTATACCATTTCTAGATGACGGCTGAGTTTTAGTTTAAATGTCTACTTTTCTGTTCCAACAGTTTTTCCCACCAGTCTGACATTTAAGAGAAGTGTGGACTGGTTTTGCAATTGATTGACTCGATTATGTCAGTGGAGTTCAAGCTGTTTGGATAAAGGTTCTGCTCAACATTGAATTTGTTTTTTAATCCTAAGACCAAGATAGGAAGAAGATTATGCACAACATGCATAGCAAGAATGGGAGTTATAGACAGTAAAAAGAAAGTTAAGTTTACGAGTCTTCCTCATCACAACATAGTGGGGACAAATTGACACGTTTATGATTGATCTGTATGTTTTTCGTAGGGTAAATAAAAAGGCTACAGTGAAAGTAGAGAAAGGGATCCAGCAGGTGAAGTTGCAGCTTGAGTTTGATGATTTTTTTTTTTTACACAGCTGTTAATTTATGGGCAGGTAGGACAACAGGATGTAAGATTTTTGTGCTTCTAAAACAACTGGATCTCTCTTTGTAGATTACACTTGTTGGGAAATGAGTACATCTGGATAGTTTAGTTTGATCCCCTGTGGTAGTGTCAGTTTTGTGCAGCTTGGAGTTGACAGATTGACATTTTTGTCAGTGAATCCTGGATCAAATGTTCATACAGAGAGAAAACAAATGAAGACTGGAACTGTGTGATTCTTCCCATGTGACTCTGTCAAACAAGGACCACAAACTTCCAAACATATATAAAAGGGATTTATTGAAGTGAATGGGAGGAACAAAAAGAAACAATTTGGCTGATGACAGTGGATGTAACAGAAAGTGAAAAATCACTGAGGTAGGCCAATTTGACCATTAGGTATAATAGTGAAAACAAAGTCCAAATAACTGACTTTACCAGAGTTTACACTTTGAAACAATAAATTTTCAATGCACATAAGTTTCTGTTGTACCTCCATTTATATCAAGCACTTCTCTACTCTACCATCACAAACTCAGAACATTGCCACCTGTGTGTCACAGAAATGAACATGGAGAAAGCGGTAATGAGTTCTGACATTGAACAGTTGTCTTTATGGAAAGATTATGCATACAAAGTTGTGTTCAAATTCCAGAAATTTCACACTGCGTATTTTTAGATAAAGCAGCATACATATTTAATATTTTATTACAATTCATAGTTTCACCTCAGTTGTCTGTTCAATGTCTGCCATCATCAAAGAGAATACAAAAAAATAGATTTGGTCATTATTTACAAGAACACGTAATTTCCGAACTATCAAAGCTGAGGGTTTGAGGAGGAGGAGGAGGAGCTTTGACAAGGGCAGACATTTTTTTTTGCTATGATTTAAAAATATGCCCTGTGAGGGTCACACTGTGCATGTTCAAACACAAGTTTCACACCAGGACAGCAGAGAGTATTGGCATACTGGTGACACTACAAATACATAAGTTACATTTAAAAAAATAAGTACAATGCAAAAAAAATATATAAGATTAAGACGAGGAGAGAACAGCCATACATGAAATCCAGTAGTTGACTTTAAAATGTATTAGACATGCACTCTTTTTTTGTTTCATTTTCTTTTTTTCTTTTGAAGGGGGGGTCTTAAAATACACAATTCATCAGAAACTGGTCGTACACAAACGGTGAGAAAACAAAAAAAAAACTTCTTAAAAAGGTTTATCTTTGCTATTATTTGAGATTACAAAATTGGTGTCCACAAAGCAGTTAAAAGTGGACCGTAAAGACTGGAATATAGGAGCATCAAAGATACAGAGGTTTAACTTATGTCTCCGGACAACCCTGCCTACCTGACTGGCCAATAACAAAAACCACTCCTACTGCAATATGAAACTGGGGGAGGGGGATACATGGGGTTTTTGGGAAGTGACCGGGAGATACAGGTTTTAAAACAGTTCACAACTTAGCTTGAAGAGGTCTCTCAATCATCGTCATCTTCTTCTCCTTCTTCGTCAAGGTCCCTTTTTCTCTTCTGACCTCGCTCTTCGTCTGGAAAGTAAAGTCAGAGTCAGAAAGACCAAAAGATGGCAAAAAAAGAGAAAAAACTGGGCATGAAACTATTAATTTCTCAGCATATTGCATTGAACAGTAAAGATCTTTGGCATCAACTAAGTCCCAAAAAGGTATGTACTACAGATGACTCAGTTCTCAGTAAAACAGCACGGCATAAAAACTGGCAACAACAGAGTCAGATTAACATATTACTTTAAAAAATGGGATGAAAGACGAGAGGCAGCAATCAAAAGACCAATCGCCATCTCTCAAATCTGAGGTTTGGTAAACAGTAAGCAGGTATTTCCTTCTCTAACGTAAAAATATTAATCGTAATTGCACATCTGCAGCAACAAAACTCAGGGGTGTTTGCTCTGCTTGATAGATAAGCACTGCCAGGGCATAACAATTCTTCACCGAGTTACAAGGTACCAATACCCTAAATGTTGCCGGCTACTAAACAACAAACTCACAGAGTTTGCTTGTTGTCCTGTTTCAAACAACAGTGCTACGTATCAGTTGATAAATACATTAACTTGTCGCGTTGTATCCGGTAAAAAGTTATCTTGAATAAAGAAAAGTAGTGTTAAAATAAGATCTGATCTCCATTTATCTTTCGAAAACACCCGTGTCAATTTATCACAACAGTTTGCAGAAGACGGATTCTGCTCACAGCCACTTTACCTAAAGCAAAGAGCCTCTCTCTTACCACAGAAAAAGATTGTTGGACCTTGTGGGCAAACAGAGTTACTTCACTCTAAAGGTTCACGATATGTCAGATGTGGATAATGAAGACCACAATGCTGCAGTATGAAAGTCATACAAGCACTCACTTGGCAGGAGTTGGAAAATGCAATGGATACATAGAAAGTGCATGAACAGAATATTTCTGGCTTTGAAGTTAAAATGCAGAAATAGTTAAGTATTAAGACCACTAAGCTTTTTTCCCCTTCCTTTGCTACTCCTGTAAAATTAGCCTTAAAATAGAATACTAAAACATGCTGATGGCTTGGACAATCTGAGCAAAACCAAAAACCATGACTAAAATACTACATGTGATTGGTTTAACTTTGCATTTCTTACACTTCCAACAGAAGCAATAAAAGAACTGACCAAAAAGGAGCTGTAGTTTAACACGATGAAATACACAAAGGAAATCAAAGAGAAAAAAGTTGCATCAAATTACAACGGACCCATGACGCAACTTTCTTTTCTTGACTGACTTATTTTTCACAGCACAGTCACTGAAATATCACCTGTTGTGATAAAATCAGTCAAAATCAATCTTGAGATTACGAGTGGCGCTAAGGAGCCACGTGCAGGATGACTTACCAAACTAACTGAAAATATCTATTAAACTCCACAGAGTACATTTGATTTTGTTGATTTCTTGAGGGTAACACTCGAGATAAGTGTCACATTTATTCTGTCTACTTCACCACATTTTCAGATTTCAGAGAGAGTTTTTGCTACAACCATTTTACTCACCTTCATCATCTTCATCATCAACCTCCCTGTCGTTTAGATCCTCCTCCTCTTCTTCCTTTAGTGAAAATAGAAACATTTTGTTAGTATTGCGAGAGAATGTTTTTAACAATTACAGGACAGTAATTCAATTTATGCTCCATTCATTCTCTTAATCCCACCTCTCCACTTAGGTCATCCTCTTCCTCTTCTTCATTCTCCTCCTCATCTTCCTCCCCTTCTTCTTCCTCTTCATCTCCTGGTGCTGCATCATCATCATACTCCTCCTCATCTACATCTGGTTTGAACCAGTCAGTTGTTAATTACAGGCCACTCATTTGAACGCCCCCGTGAGAGGGTCTAAAAAAGTCTCTGTGTTATTGTGCGTGAGACTCAAGCCCCAAAAACTTACCATCTTCATCATCTTCATCATCATCCAAGCCCTCTGCGTAAACCTCAGCATCAGAATCTGGTGCTTCTTTGTCGTCTTTGTCGTACCCGTCCAGGTACGTGAGCTGTGGTAGTAGCTTGAACACGTTGTCTCTATATTCGTTCAGATTTGTCACTTCACAGTTGAACAGATCTAAACTTTTCAGGGTGGCCAATTCTTTCTGTCAAAAAAAAAAGCGCTTGATGAATATTACAGTCATCAGATCTTTTTTACTTTTTATACTGTTTTAACTTAGGCAGTATAAAGTTGACTCTTACCAATGGTTCTATTGTGCTCAGGTCTTTTATTTTGTTTCCACTGAGGTTGAGATGTGTGAGGTTGGGGCATTTCGCTGCCAGAACTTCCAACCCTCCTGAGATCCTGTTATCACTGAGTTCAAGCTGTTAATCAAAGAATCAAAACATGAAAAACAAGTACAGCCTTAAAGTTTTAAAGACTTGTTTGTAAGGAAGATACACTCTCACCTTTTTGAGTTTATTTAGCTTCGGCAAGTGGGCAACCGTCGTCAGTCCAACGTTGATTGTGCTAAGAAATTCCAGCTCCTCAAATTCGTCCGTTAGCCCCTCGATCTTTCCTTCATTTGAGCGACAGTTGTCTAGCACAAGTTCTTTGACCTGTGGAGAGAATAAATGCACCTGGTCAGTATCTGTCAAATTTAGAATTCAGGTAAAAATGTCAAATGCAAAGTGTATAAAAGTAAAAATGCTTTTTGGATAATCTGTACATAATTGTGCTTTTAGAAGAGCGCACACAGCTTCCTGTGCTCATGAGTCAGTTCAACATTTCACACTCACTTCAACTTTACACTTAGTACTCAAGCATTTTCTCTTGGAAGTGGATCTGAGCATCAGATTTGCAAAAAAAGAATCTAACTGCAATTTTATTTCCCAATTATTTTTATTTGTGGGATTAACTGTGCCGTAATTTTTAGGTTCTCCTTATTATGTGGTGTTGATATCAATAACTATATTGATAAACACAATCATGAAGGAGGAAAGTCCATGGAAGAAATTCTGTTTGTAGTTACAGGTACATCTCAAAAATAAGAATACCATGGAATAGTTAAATGTTTGAAATGTTGATGATTATGGCTTACAGATAATGAAAACCCAAATTTGGTGTTTCAGAAAAATTAGAATAACACATAAGATCAATTTAAAAGGATATTTTAAACAGTCTCTAGAAAGTTTTGGTACTTTTAGTAGTGATTTAATCAAAGTACCGTCCACCAACTTCAACAGTAAAGCACTGCTTTATATGAATGTATGAATAATCAAATTCACTGTTGTATAACTCTTATCAGAATCAGAAATACTTTATCAATCCCAGCGGAAAATCAGTGTTACCATAACTCTTATTACGTAGCAAGGAAACAAATGGGATACATGTAATATGATAAGCAATACTAAAACCAAATGCACAAAATAAGCAATAAGTACCAAAATCAATATTTACATTATATACATAGTGACTGTAGCAGGATGAACTGTGCTACACAGATAAATGATACTGAAGAGGTGTTAAGATATTACACAGTGTTTGCTCTGATTTACAAACAGATTGGGAGGTCTACAGGTGGAAAAATAAAATATTTGACTTGATATGAGCCACACTCACCAGACCAGTCTTAGATATGTGTTATTTAATGTAATTCAAATACAGAATCATTGTCTGAATTGCTTGTAACCAGAGCTGGATACTTTTCACATTTAAACAGATACAGTGCCAATTTTCGGTACTTTTGTGTGTGTTTATGAGGTAATAAATGATAATTTACATCATAATTAAATATCAAAATGTTTCAATTTAGCATTTCTATTTCTCAATACATTAACTTAAACAAATATATCTAAACAACATTCAATTGTTAGTTCAGTTACATCTCAATCGTTTCACAAATTTCTTCAGCATGACCCTGACCTAAAATTAACTACAACTTAATAAATTAACTTCAACTTTGCAGTGTTTTTTTCTTAATAATGCACAAATTATAACCCAGCTTTACCAACTCCATGCCCATGTCCAGTCACAAAGATGCGTGTAGATAAAGAAACATAGTACCGTTCGATTGTATGTGAATTGGTCATTGGTACTACTGACTGAATTCAGTGGGTATCTATAAAAATACAGAATGAAGAACCAATCCCTAATTGTAAAAAGTAAAAAAAAATCTGCCACTGGGGTAAGAAAGAAAGTTTCTTGTATTAAGACATAATTCTCAGTCCAAGAAACCTGGTGAGCAAATTTTCTCACCCAATTGGGGGATTTTTTCTGACTTGTTACAAGCAATTCAGACACCAATTAAGTGTCTTTTATGCCTTGAAATAAGACATGCTTTTGGACTTGTTAGTCTAAGAATTTTTTTTTACCTTTTTTTTTTTTTTTGCAGTGTGCTAAAATTGCTACTCCATTAAAGTAACGGTTTTGTTGGTTTGTTGTACAGTTATTAGATGTAATATGTGGTCACATCACATGCATGTTTATATGGGATATTTCACCAATCAGCAGCACAGACCGGAACTGTAAAATACAGTACATAAATAATTAGTTAACACGTTACATCGCTTTCTGGTATCGCGATGAATTGACTGTCCTTTCGTTACGTAAATATAACATTAGGAGACTTTTGGAGAAAAAAGCGCAAAACGAAGCGGGTGAAAGATGTTTGAAGCTGAGTTTTAGCGGCTTTTAGCGGCGCAGATGCACATTAGTGAAAACAAGCCGGAGCCAAACAGACCTACGAGTCGTGCACAGGGTCATTTGTGAGTAGGAGGGGCAGCTGAGGCAGATTAGATAGCTGCCAGGCAAAACGTTACATTGTTGCTTGTGCTAAACTGTTGCCGAATGGATTGATGGCGTGTGTAGACTTCTTGTAAAACGAAGGTATGATGAATCGTTCGTCATTTGAGTCGAATAAACGGGATATTCGGTGTATTTCGGATTGCCTTTGTTTCTGGGTAAAATGGCGGCTTGTCCTAGTTCTGGAAAACTGGAGCAACAACGCGGCTCCACACTTTGTTTTCAATTCGACTCATTATTCCGAGGTGGGGAACAAAGGCTCGATGAAACAAGCGAGGAAAAGCCTCACGGTGGATGCAGACGCGGGTTAGTGTTAGTCCCGTGCCCCAGTGGCTGATAACGGTCCGCGCTAACGCTGCTTTCTTTCGGCCATCTGTGCGCACTCGCTGTTGGCTGCACAGGCTGCAGGCTCGCCTCTGTGCGCTCAGCCTCAACCTCTGAACGCACTTCCTGCAGAAATAACCAACTTCATCTGGATGCTTCGACTTACTCTCGGTGCAGGATGCTTCTGCAAGGCGTTAACACGAGTCTGTGATCTTTATGCATCATTGATAATGTCATGACTTTGAGTCTCCGCATCCTTAACGCGCCAAGTGCACGGCTGCAATGTTTATAGTACATGCATTTTTCAGTCAAAGCATGCACATAGTTCATAAAACTGAGGGGGGAAACAATTGCAAAAGGATTCCAGGGAGAAGAGGAGACCAAAAGTTACAAATATGGCTCCTCGTACTGCTTGCCTTGTTTATACCGCTGTGCTGCATTCTCAAAACTGCACATCAAAAACGTGAGCATCAAGCCGCACAAAAGTTCCTCCAGCGTACCTGCACAACCTGCACGGCTGTACACACGTCCGCAACAATGTGACCCGACCTCTCCATCATCTATTAACTTGTAAGAAACTTTGTATCCCCACGCCAAGACATCACACGAAAGATTCTCCATTAGCTGAGTGTGAAAGCATCACCAGAGAGACGTGAGACACACTTACGTCTGACGGAGTGCGGTTCCGCAACTCTAGATGAATTCTTTTCTTCATGTCCATCCTGGATCAACGCACTCGTGATATGATACACACTTTTGATAATTACTGCAAATGCAACTAGCACCTCCAGAACAGACTGCTGTTGTTCATTCAAACTTGATCCGCTCGGTGGGCGGGACCACGTTGCAGGATTGTCGTCACCGCCGACCAATGGCAGCGGCTGATTAAAGAGGGAACGGATTTACAGACACACAGGCCAATGGAGCCTCCCTTATAAAACTGGGTGGGGTTTTGTTGTCGAAGTTTGGTTGTTTGTTAACTTAAGTTTACATGGCAAATGAAATACTGAAATGTTTTACAATAAACAACACGCCACGAGGAAGAGATGCCACACACAGAGAAATCAGTGAAAGCACCACGTGACTCGACCCATTGTCCAAAAGCTGATGATACAGCTGTGATATTTTTTTTTTCTCTTCCAAAACTAAATGCATAAGGTACATCTACAGCTCTGGGAAAAATTAAGAGACCCCTTGCAAATTTTTCAGTGTCTCTGAACTTGCTATTTATAGGTATGTGTTTTGAGTAAAATGAACATTTTTGTTTTATTGTATGAACTACTGACAACATTACTCCCAAATCCTAAATATTGTCATTTAGAACATTTATTTGCAAAAAATTCAAAATGGTCAAAATACCCCAAAAAATCCCACTGTTTTCAGACCTCAAATAATGTAAAAACAAGTTCATATTCAACTTTAAACAACACATTACTAATGTTTTACCTTGGGAAGTATTCAGAAATCATTATTTGGTAGAATAAACCCTGATTTGCCAGAACATCTCTCATGTGTCTTTGAATGTTCTCCACCAGCTTCATAGAGGGGAGCGATAACCACAGCAATGATTTTTATACATTTCCTAGTTAAATAAGATTTGTTTCAGGTGATCACCTCATCAGTACCTTATTAGGTAGAAATAGGTGCTTATGTTGGAATTCAACAGACCCTGCAATGGAACGACTGTCATATATGTAGAAATTTGCAGTGGTGTCTTATTTTTTTTCCAGAGCTGTATACCAGTGTTTAGAGTTCCAATGGATGAAAAGAATAACTATGAGGAAATAAATAATAGCAATCCCAAATCTATGTAATCAAAGCTTGATGAAGAGAAAACCAGTAGTAGTTGAAGAAATATGTAATTTAGTAGTTATAGTAGTATTTTATACAGACACCATGCAAACAACACATTTGGTGTTACAGCCATTTTAACAAGTTGACAGTCACATGTCTAATCTTATTTCAGTGAGTAACCAGTTTCCAAAATGTAAAGAAACAACAACAGATAAAAATAAAAAGTTAATCACTTTTCATTATTCCACAATTTAACCCCAACTAGCTTATCTACTCTCCCAAATTGAAACTTATATATGTACTGAAAGTAAATGAGTTGGTACAAATGACAAACACTGCTTTACCTCCAGAACTGTATATTGTTGTATAGTGGTATTCATTTGTTGTATAGACAGTTTACAGAGATGCATTATAGATACTTAAAAACAACAACTGTAACAGTCAGGTGTTGTGTTGCACACTGGTGCAAAAATAAGGTGATACAATGTAAGATCCACTGTAATACTAGTTGTATTTCTATTTAATCTGTATATAACCAGGTAAATTACACATTGAGAGCAGGATCTGTTTTACAAGGGTGACCTGGCCAAGAGGGCGGAAGCACACATCATAAAAAGCCATACATAATAGCAAGACAGTTTACAACAATACTTGAATAATAATAATAATAATATACAATATGCATATTAATTTACAGATAAAGTGCAGGATCTCACTCACACTGGCACTGTCCAATTGTCTATTGTAACTCTCAACATCCAAGGAGATACTAAGGTGAATAGTTGTGTCAGAGTACAGAATTGGTGGATTAAACAATATAAACTATGAGTAAGTAAATAGAGAATAAAATACAAAGTACTAAAGCTGTAATCAAGTAAGAGCAAGTGGAAACACTAAGGGTCTATGTAAAGTCAAATGCAGAAAAAAGTGCACAAAGTAACAAGGGTATTGAATATTGCACATGAAACCAATAAATAAGCTGCTGCACATAAGTGAATGATTTTCCATTATAATAACCTAAATAAACATTTTTTTTTTTTTAAGTAACACATACAAGTAAATTGTTGAGCGAGGGTTTGTATTGCTTATTGAAATCATATTGAGCTATAATGTATTTATGCAGCTATCATTCATTTATTTTAGAAATTCTCTTCAGTGCTGATGGGGAGGAAAACTCATCCTGTGGCAGAACATCCACAGGGGGGCGGCAGAGTCACAGGTCGGGTTTGGCCTTATGTAGAAACGGCCTTTCCTACCTGGACCATGAGCAAAAAAATAAACACACAAGAAGAAAAAGAAGCACTTTTTAAAAAATGTCTTGCATAACCAACTGTATGATAATAAAAAAAAAAAGCTGTCTAGATACAGCTTCAACATTAAAATTAAACTGCCTGTGAAAGGAAATGTAATCTTAGCCCCAGTGGAGCATTTATCTACCAAATAGAAACACACTTCAGTGGTTATCAAGAAGACTGCTCGCCTCACTGCTCTCCTTCTAGTTTCTTTATTAGTGTGATAAATAAGCTGCACAGTCATGATAACCAGAAATGTGAGCAACTGTCAATAACGACATCGTTGCTGTTTTGCACTGCAGCCTCTGAGGCAATCTGTTTCACACAGTGGCCTATAATACCACACATTAAGTCCCTGCTTTACTCCATTAGTGTCAAATAGGCAGCAGTAGAGAGCTGCACACATGCATCATGGGTAATGAGGCTTTTCCGTACAAAGAAATACATCAGCTATTAAACTTTTACATATATTATTTATCTGTTTTAAACCAAGATGATAGGCACAGCAATGATTGCAATGCATAATTGTGTTCTTCAGCTAGACCTATACTTTATCTGACAAACTGAAAGCCCTCTTTTCATGCTATTTCTGTCAACACACTTAAATGTCTTCAATGTCTTACATATTTTCCCCACACATCTCCCTGAAATATGCCCAATTTTGATAGTTCAAACCCCACCCTAGAATATGGAATAAATCTCTGAGGATTTGGACAAAGTTTGGCTGCACAGCATGAGTTTAAAAGCATGAAGTGGTTAGGGTGGGAACATAACCACCAGAGGGCAGTCTTCACCTTTTCCTGCTGTGAGGTTTCACAGTGAAAAACAGCCATGGAGAATTAACCACGCTCAGCATGCCTGTGTGCTTCTTGAAATTCATGAGCCTCATGAATATGTATTCAAGCTATAGGTGTTGAGCCATACAGAGCAGCCGCGTGATGTATTTCAAGCTTTTAGATTTTTTTAACATCCAATGTTGTAAATATTCACAGCTGTCAGTGTTTCTAAAACAGCAACCAAGACTAGTCACAGCTCAGTTTGACTGTTAAACTGGGATATTGAAAGCCTGAAAGTGGTGTGAGAAGACAAAAAAAAAATCTTTCCTTGAGTAACAAAAGCAGAACTGAGATGTTCTCATACTACAGTTGTATTTTTAGGTGCCACCAGTGTAATTCAGTCATGCAATCCCAAAGTGTTTAGGAGGCTGTTTAAAATTCCATTAAAACAGATTTTGGAGGTTGGGGAACTATTTAAACCTTATATTCCTTGCAAACAGAGCAAAGTAGCTTCAAAAATACTGGGTTAGTGGCAAGTTGGCCATTGTGCTGCATCAAATCTCTTAACAACAGAGCAAAAGTTTCAGGACCGAAGAGACCAATCTTTCCTGTGTTTTGAAAGATAAATCTTGTCCAATTCTTTCCTGTTCCTAGCTGCTAAAAAGTCTGTGTTAGTTCTATAGTTAGAGTTTACAAAGACACAAACTTGATTATGACGACTTTTTTGATAAAGATGCCAGTTTCCGTTTGGGCAAGAGTCCTTTCAAGGCGTCTCTCTAAAATAGATGTTAGTATTATTACTTTAGTGGGGCAACAACAGTGATTCTTCTGTAACTTATTATTCTGGGGCGTGTAACAGCCCGCTGATATTTGTCTGCTCTGTTTGTATTATCAGTTGAGTGAACACTGTATGATTTAAAAGCGACTGCATGGGCCTGAGGCTGGTTGTATTCACAAGAGAGTGATTCCCTTTATAGGTTGTGAACTGATATTGTGGCTCATACAAATCTAGGCAATCCCAAATGTATCAGATAGTGAGAGTAGAGTCAGCACAGAGGGTTTTTACAGACTTGGTTCTTTATTTCTGTTGAAAGTCTTCAGATCCTCTGTAAAGATGTTTTGATTCTATCAACTTGTGCTTCTATATTTTGTTTAAAGCATTCATATTTTTGGGGGGTTTATACTGGGGTGCCCCTTTAGTAGTTTTACGTTATTTACATCTCTAAAAATTAAAGTGATCTGACCTTGGTGTTTGAGGCCCGCTACTCCAATATGTCATGTATTCATAGACTGTTATAAAATTGGATGCCATGTTGCTTCGCTTAAAGAGAGGTCACCATAGAAACTGCTCCCCCTGGTGACTGGCTGCAGTATTGACCAAAAACTTTAATCTTTTATTCTATAGGTGGTCAAACTCTAAAACATTAATACACCTCATAGAAATGTTTCGTACATTTGTATGCTGCAGTGATATCAAGATATTATTTGGCTGCATTATGTTCAAGCCCTTTTTTCTGGAAGTTATTTTTTCATTAGTTATTGGACATTGAAACTGGGTTTTAAGTTATGAGTTATGATGATTGATAGCTGCCGTTCTTGTGCAGTTTTTTAGGGAGAAAAGTGAGATACTTCAGGAAAGAGCCAAGAAGAGATTAGACTTAAGAAAAAAAATATAGAGATATTTTTTGCTTTTTTTTTGTCACTCAGCTCTACTTAGATTCTCTATGGTCTCTACTACACAGGCTCTGGCTGTACAATGGTGGCCTGCGATGGGGTTTTGCCTTCAAAACTGTACAATGGTAAAAGTCGGAGCCATGCTGTTCATTCCATATACAGTTTATTGTCATATATCAGTAAGGAGCTTTGTATTTGATTGATGTCTTGTGGAAATCTGGTGCTACCTTTTAGAAGGAACCATTTTGAGCAGTTTACTGAAAGATTCAGGGGTTTGTACAACAAATAAATATGTAGCAGTTTGAAAACTTATGCATGTAGTATGGACATCCATCATTCTGACTTAACATCCATGTTAAGAAAACAGGAAAGCAGAATACCAACTCTTTAAATGAAACTTAAACCTTTGCCAACCAACGTGAAGATTTCCATAGGGTGTTAGATTTTTATCAACAAGCACTTTGTGTGACAGGGACTTATTGCAAAACTGTTTGAACAAAACACTTGAAACAAAGTCACATGAAACTTTTTACATGCAACAAAACTGCTGTTGTAACTCATACTGTCAATGATTTTTTTTTGTCACAGTTCAGCTGCAGTACTTCTTCAGTCAACTAGAGGTCGCCAGCACAAACAACATCCCATGTGCAGGGTGTGGAAAAGAACAGAAACAACCTCAAAATCCACAGGCCTTTCTGAAGATAATTTTACTGATGGAAATGAAATGAACAATCCATAAATAATTATTTTTCTTGTAGTTATGGCTTGTTTTATTCTATTATTATTGTTTTATTCTACAGGTATCTGATGGTCCATCTGCATCTTCTTATCTGCTCCTCTTGCAGATTTTTTCAAACTAGACACTTATTCAACTGCTGTGAAGTTAGGGATGTATTACTCTTTCCTGCCCATGACACACAGTTTGCATGCACAGTTGAGTTGAGCCACAGTTAAAGCTCCATTAAGAATTGAAAACAAAATTCATCAGCTGACTAAGAGAAAAAGTGTATCCCAACAGAAGTGGTGAAGTGATGCACAAATGTGGTAGAAGTCATGAAACTATCTTAAACCAACACTGAAATAAAATAAGTCAAGCACAGCACCTGTTCACCACTGATAACATAATGTAACAAAAAGAAAGCTTGTGACAGAGTCCATCAACCACAAGAGGGAGATATTTGTTAAGAAGAGAGAGCACCGTGGTCATTTGAGGCTCAGACAGAAACAATAGAAGTGAAAGATATTTGTGACCACTTAAGGGGAGATGAGGATCTTTTAGTAGAAAACTTCACCTCAAAACTTCAGGAACAGTTGTGAAGATGTTTTAATGTTTCTCACTTTATTGTATCTGAATGTAAAGAGCATTTCTCCTCCACGCATTAGATTTTACAATACAGAAGTGCAGCTGATGAGGAGAAGTTTAACGGCACATTAACAACAGGGAGGAACAGTTGCTGCAGTCATAATCAAGCTCTTCCACTTTTCTCCACATGGCAGCACTTTATGCCGTGCTAACCCCCCTCCCATTTAAGTGCTCACACGCAGCAGATTTTACTTTAAATCTTTCTCATGATGCTTAGTGGTTGGTTCTAATTAACTCCTCTCCCACCAGCAGCTGCCTGCAAATTTAAAGAACAACCTGAGCAGACTTGATTAGAGTGAAGCTTTTTCCTCTGTCGGAGTTTGCAGTAATTTGGCAGCTTTCCTGAGCAGCAGCAGGATTTTAGATGCAGATTTCAGGCAGGTGTTTTGTTTTTTAAACACTGCAAAGTTAAAACAGCAGCTGTACTCAAGATTTCTTTCAAAGATGTGAAGCTTCAAACATCTTTGTCCTGTCAAAACAAGGCTGCATCAGGACATAGAAGCAGAAAATAATGAGTTGATGTTGAGAGAAACAGCCAGTTGAAACTAATTGTGTGCACAGCTTGTTTATGACATGTATCCTGGGAGAAGAGTGCATTTCATAGTCATAAAAAATAATCAATAATTTTTCTTCAGAGAAAATAAGCGATTCAAGTGAATTGGTTCTGTCTTTGAAAACGATTTCTCCTTTTGTCTTCTTTAATACTCTGAGAGCATCTCAGCCTTTATCATCTTTATGTTCTCTAAAAAAGACCTTATAGCATTCAGAGAAATCGATTCATTCTGTTATCAGGTACAATGAATCACCAGTCTGTGAATTACTCATTGACATAAAAGTCAATAATGTAAATGAATGAGATCAATTTAGCTTTAACTGCAGAGCGGCTGAAAAACACGGAGCAGTTTATTGGCTCAAATAATCAGCAGCAGAGCACTTCATGTTCAATTCAAGCTAAAGTGAGTAATTAAGGTTAAATTGCACATTAATGTTTTAGGCAACCACTTAATATTGTCAAGAGGAAGAACATGTAGTTTTGAATTTATTTGTATTGCATCTGCCTTTGATTTGCTCTTTTATTTTTGAAGTTATTTTTCATGTAACTCGCTTGTGTCTTTTCCTGTGTCAGTTGTAGGTTAATGTTTTCTGATAAGCGATCTATGTTTTGTGTTGTATCCCTTTTGTGTGTGTTTTTATTGATTTATCAAAGTTGAGTAATTTATGTTTCCTGTTTTATTTTGTTGTTTTTCCTCCCTGTGTGTCTGGTTTAGTTTTGCTTCCTGCCCTTGTGTTTCCTGTGAAATTGCGCACTCATTAGTATCACCTGTGTCTCTTTGTCACACCTGTGCTATATTACCTTGTGCTAGCTTGCATTTTCTCGTGTTTTGTCTCTTCATAGTGTCTTCATTGTCTTTTTCTGGTGTTTTGTTGGACTTTTACAAGCATTTGATTTTGGACTTTTTCTGGTAAGTTTTTGTGTTTTGCCCTTTTGTTTCTAAAATACTTTTCAGGGTTACACCTTTTTTATTTTCAAACTTATGTGAAAAATCAAACTCAATATTTTAACTTAGTTTATCAGAGTTCTACTTGGCATGAATTGGAAAAAACTATGTTGTTAACTTGCCTGACCTGACTGGGTCAAAGGTCAACACCTTGAATGTGCACTAATTAACAACAGAACATTAACCAGTGACAGGATAATCGAGAGTAACATCAATTGTAATGAATTCTTTATCACCTCCTCCCATACTTCAGGAGATAATGGCACATGCAAGATTGATGCACCTATGTTGCTTGGATGATCAACACAACTCAAGGTAAGATGTCACCCAAGACTTGTTATTGACTTCGAAAATAGGAAGATTATCTGTACATACATAGAACTTTTTGGTACCCTGATTGGCTCTAAGAGGAAGACTGTCCATCCATCCATCCAGCTGTTGATAGACTGAAACACTCCAACAATCCTCCCCAGAGGATAAAACAGACAGACTGCATGAGATTTCCTTTAGTGCCACTTGAGATTTCCATTTTCCAAGTGAAGTGTTCCTACAAGGAACTGCACAGTAGTCTATGTGCCATCTATGTACCAAAACATCAACATACAGGGAGAGGGAAAGTTGAGGCGGATGGAGACACTGACACTCGTGTATGGAAGCTCATTGATGACGATTGAGCAGGATTATACCTGTAAAGGTTGACATCATATTTTTTTAGGAAAATTCTGCAGACCCTACCTTTAAACAAATGACCACTAGTAAGTTTCTAGTACTTGTGTTTGGTGTTATTTGGCGAAGAGGAGTGCTGTTGATCAATGTGCTTTGTCCTGATTTTTTTTCTTTTTAAAAAAGAGACCACTTCATACACATGGGCCCTTATTCTTCAACACAGACCTCAAGAGAGCATTAAGTGGCAGCTGTTTTGCATGTCAAGTTATTATAGTTATAGTGTTAATCATGCGATTGCCACCAGACTGAACCTTTCAGTACTATCTTTTTTTTTTATCTCTCTCTTTTCTATATATCTTTTAATTTCCTTTGAGTGTTTGACTTTGGTGGAGACTGTATTTCTTTTGCATTTTCCAGTTTAAACTACTACTAAAGTTTATATTCTCCAGCTTTCTTGCTGGATAAACAGAGAGTTCATATTCTACATTTCAGCAGTGAGGCAGTTTCAGGCGGCTGGATTGAGTCGTTGTTTGTGCTGGCGGTCAGTGACCACTGGTTAGAGCCTGTTGACCTGGCTAATCTGTGCGAGCTGCGGTTGCTGAAGTGTGTAAAGTGATCTTAGTTGGTTGAGTAATGCAATTGATGTCTCTTGATTTAACTCGGTGGTGTCAGTCCACAGAGACATAAGAGCGCCCTCCATCTCCATGCGGATCAGATCCCTTTTAAAAGCCGCAATGTTTAGTGGTGCTTGAAAGTGCAGAATATGTGATGTGAGGCTTGTTGAGAACCTGTGGTGCCTTTTAACCTGATGAAGAATATCTGAAGAGCTACTTTACCTATAAATAAAAATTAGCTTCTCGTTCCTCCTGCAAAATTAAGCCTCTCTGCATGTATGAGCCGGAGCGAAATGAGCACTCATGACCAACAGTGACAGTTGGCATTCATTATTCATATTAATTGATTCTGGCAGTTTGGAGACAATACCTTGTAATGCAACACCAGAGCGGGGCAGGAAGACGATAAACACACACTAATCTGCTTCAGCATGCAAAAATGAACAGGCTGCTTCCTGCTTGTGTGACTCTGTCTTCTCACATCAACCAGCAACTGTGACTCAGGCTTTATTCTTGATGCAGGAGTGTGATTGTTGGAGAAAAGTGATGTTTATTGTGTCTTTCACAGGAAAATTGGCACACTGAAACTCTTCTTTGGCTGCTAGAAGGAACTGGACTCATTAAAGAGGCTTTTGTGTGCAGCTTTTTTAATATCTCAAGCAGATTGGTCTCACATTTGTTTATTTTTTTGCATAGCTATGAGCTAAATCTGTCATGTCAAACACATGTTTTCATGTAAGACTCCTATATCCACAAACAGGGAAAATTAAAAACAGATTACTCCTGCGGGATACTGGGCAGCTTTAAGTGTTCTTATCTATTAATAATTTAAAACGTCTAACTGCTAAAATGAGCAATCTGTTTTTATCTCCGGCTTCCTTTAATTTAATAATCCAGCTGCTAAGATAATATGAGGACAGAGGAGATGCTCACACACTTATTTTGTAAAAGTGAAACAAGAAAAAAGAAGGTCACATGCATCTTGATGTAAATGGCGATGCACTCAGCTCCGTGCTGCAATTAAAATTTAATGAGGCCTCTCCATTCTGCTCAACTAGAGCAGGGGGATGTTACCGTGCAGACTCTCTGCTCTTCTGCCGCTCCCTTCCCGTCATCTGCTGCCTTTTTCCCTTCCACCTGCATGCTAATTTTAAAAGCAAACCGCATGAAAAATGATATTCTGTCTTCTTCAAGAATAATTCCTGCACAGAATGATCTTGATCTTTAGAGTTCTTGTGTTTCATTTGCAGCGGGATGAGATTACTCTCGGATTTACTTCTCTACTGTAGCTGAGATACACGAGACAAACAGGAGCATTAACTTCCTATTGAAACAGCACCTGATACCTGTGCTACTTTCACACGTACATACCTATCATTTACGCTTTGTCACTAAATCCATCTACCTCTACGACTGGTTCTTTCACACACACATTCACACAAAACACCCTGCTGCACCAAGCGAGTGGATGATGCATAATTACATATTTACAGAGAGCTAATCTGCAGCAATGTCCTCTTGTTTGTTATGAGGTGGAGAAGCAATTGACACAGATCTGATAATCTGTACAGTATGCTGCCATGAGACAAACAGGCTTTGTTGCAGTAAATGAGGCGTTTTACAGAGAGAAGTGTCAGTTTTATTTAGTTATTTGAAGGGGCTTTAGTGCATTTAATCAGATAGAAGAGAAGACAGTGGAAAGTGCCACTACATCTACTGCACTCCAGCGGCATCACTTTTTTAACAGCAGTTAAGGTAAATCAAGAGCTCATGTTTTTTTTTTCTTTATGTAAAAGTCAGGGGAAATTTTCCTTCGGCCTTCCAATAAAGTGAATTGGGTTTTCAGGCATTATACCTTGGTCTAGGTTAAATATATATATATATTTTTTAACTGGTTGGATTTCCATAAAACTCGTCGAAGATTTCTTCAGTGCGAAGAGAAAAACCCTGCTGACTTAATGGATTTCTTGCATTTCATGTCCCACAAATTCCATGTGTTAACTGTGTCAGATCTGTGAAAACCTCTGACCAAAAGTGTGAAATCTTCCCTGACCAATGAAAGCAAGTTTAGAGAAAACTACATGAATATACTTTGCCAGCAGATGAAAAGGAGTTAGATCAATATCTATAAATGTTTTCTTTTTTGAAAAATGACATCACGAAACAGAGTGCTGTGTTGGGTTTTTCTTCTTTTTTGGATTTATTAGCTAGGTACACCATGTTGCACTGCGAGGTTGTCACGCTATTTCGTAGCAGACGTGACCTGGCTTACGTGCCGCCTACCAAGAAAGACGCACTTGGCTGTCAAAACGCAAACAGGATCAGGCTTCAATGACCGATACCAAACTGTACTGATCCATATTAGACCATTTGGTGGGAGCAGAGTTTTAGTGCTGCTCACAGCTCAGTGCTCTGACACATGTCTGCAACATGGTGGTGAATCCTGGTTACATCCTACCAGTGCTAACATACTAACTCCAGCCTCACCAAGCAGAATAAAAATAACCTGGCTCTTCATTTTATTGGTAGACTCTCAGGTTTGAACAGATCACTGCAGGATAACTGCTGTATGTGTGTTGTAATGCGCATTATCACAAACAGATTAATCTATGTTTTAGTCTGTGCTTTATCACATCTCCTGTTAAGCTTTCTTCTGCTTTGACCTCCTTTTTCTTTCTGATAGTCTAGCTCCAGTGTCCACAGATCTCTGGCGTGATAATAATACATTTCATTTAAAAGCACCTTTTGACTTATGGAATAGTTGTGACAGTGAATTAAAAATGTGTAATTCACTTTATTCATTTAAAAACATGTTTAAAACTAAAGTAATAAGAAAATATGTAAATCAAGTGTGAAGACAACAACAACAAAATATTGGAACTTAGGTTGTGTTTGGTTGTAATATTGTTAAGGTTTTATTAATGATTTTATTCTCACTACTGTAATGTGTTTTTGAAAATGTATATCTTTTCTCTATTTAGAAAACTTATGATGTTACTCAGACCATGTAATTAAGTTGATTAAGTTTATTTATTTATTTTTGCAAAATAGGTAGGCAAAATAAGCATAAGCTTCAGCCTACACCCTTTCAATTAGGTTTAACCATTATGTGATATTTGAATCTATAATGTATTTGTTATGGGTGGTCTTTGAATGCCAATCAAATAAATTGAATTTAATTGAATCGATGCACTCAAGGACATTCTACAATGAGGTTAAAAGGTAAAAATGCACAAAAAATAAATAAAACAACAAGCAAGGTAACACAAAGATTAAATTGTGTGGGTGGGGTTAAAGGGAGAGAGCAGTGTCATCATAGGGACCCTTAGTTTATGTGTCATAAATTTGTTGGCCACGATTAGTGAGAAATGGTTTCAGAAATAACTGATTTTGGTTCTCATGATATTTCAAATTGTGGTTGATAAACAGGCAAATACATAAAATTTAGATCATTTCATAACCTATTTTGTTCAGTGCAGTATTTCGGTTGATGACTTTCAAAACTCATGATACTTTCTGCATTAAAACTTTGTGGTTGATGCTTAGACTCTATAAAAAACTGAAAGTAATCCCAGCAACATCTTCCATTGGCTGCAGAATAGAGGGTGGTTGGAAGGCCCCCCTGTGGATGGGAAACTTCCTGGCGAGGCTACAGTCCTTGAAGCATTGGCCTGGGTTTGACTCCCACTCTCAGCCATTTCCTGCTCTCTCTTCTGTTCCCACTTCAGCATTCTGTCTCAAATCTCTATAAAGTCCTAAAAAAGCCCCCAAAACACTCTCTAAAAGAAGACCTTCACTTTCACATCTTTCTATAAATGTTCTATTAAGAAATGGCTCCACAGCAACAGGAGTAACTTGATTGACTTTCATGAAGGCATCCACTTCTCCCGCTCAGAGAGAAACATCATGTCTTCAAACGACTGAGGAAAAAACATTTTAAGTTTCACTTGAGCTGCTCCCAAAAATCACTGCAGCCCAAACATAGGAGCTGGAGAGATAATGAAAGTGTAATTTATCTGGTGGCACAAACTTTTGTAATTTGCATGAATTCTCCCCGTGTTAATGTTTTTAAAGTCCAGACCTCATTTACATAATTTCCATTATCCCATAAGAAGTGGTCCCAGCTTCATAAAGCTGCTCCCTCTTTTCTCTCTGGCGCTCATCTCTCTCATGTAGAGAAACCAGCTCATTTAGTTTTAAAAAGAAACACGCAGTATTAGTGTTGTTCCAAAAGAAATAATCCCCACAGGACAAAATTAACAACTGAGGATTTACAGAGGAAGATATTTTTCTAGGAGTATTTTTGTGATTTTACACTCCTCTCAAACCTTTTCACAGGGATAAATAATGAATGTGTTGCTCTCTGCTGCACATGCTGCTTTGTTATCAACAAGCTGTACTGTACCGTTCTGAGCTAATGCTGTGTGGCAGAAATGATCTTTAAAATAATAACGTTTTAAAGCAAATACAACTTTAATGGGCTGTATTCACGCACCAGCCGATTTCATTGTCAGCCCTGTGAAAAGCTTATTTCTGTCCTGGAACCAAACCTATTTGAATTATTTAATATTTTTTCCTCAGTGTCTGCGTGGCCATAACAATGGTGGTGCATATTGCCAACAAAGAACAGATGCACGCCTTTATTCTGTCACGGAGCAGCTTGACTCTTTCTCTAGCCTCATGTTGTCTTTTCATTTCCCGACCAAACAACTTGCAGCACCGTTGGTAGAAAAAAAACATCTTTCCTCACTGCTGGAAAATTGAAAACCTGAAAGAAAATTAGTGCAGTTAAAATTTAATCAACTTTCTTTGTTGGTCAGTGCTGAAAACATATTTCAGTGATGAGCCGACATTGATTCAGCTTCTCTGAAAAGAATAATTGACAGTTTGGAAAATGTGATTACTTGCTGAAGAAAGCCAATCAATACAACAAAACTGTCCTTCAATACAAGAAGCTGATTAGAAAAGTATTCAGCAGAGAATTGCAACAAAAAATCAAACATACAGTCTCACTATAAGATGAAAAGCTCTGTCAACTTTTTAATGAAGAAGTTTTCCTGTTCGCTCTGAGCTGCATGAATGTTGAGCCAATGCCAAACATTTCTCTACTTTTCTCTCAACCTTCAAACAGAAATGAAAAGAAGAGTGAATCATACAGCTGTAGGCCACTTTTCTTATAGTGTTGATCTCTAAATTTACCTCAAGCTGGAACCTCTGATGTTAAAAAATGAAGCCAAGGCAGAAGTACAAGAACATTCAGTTCCTTTAGTGTCCACTTGAGGCTGGTTTCACAATATGGGACTGAAGAATACAAACAGTAAACACTTCTGTTACAAAAACACTTTTATGAAATGACCTTCCACCAACTCACATCACCCACCACTCATTGTCCAGGTGTTACAATCCCTGACCTATTCCAACTGGAGACCAAACACACAGAGAGACAGACACAAAAGCTTCTAAAGGCACAAAAGAACTGCAATGCTGGTGTGTAAGAGCACATTTTGAAGACTCTTGAGTTTCACACAGCACAGCTCAGCTCAGCAGGTTGTTGGTACCTGCTACCTGAGACCAGGAGTCTGTGCTGCTAAGTGGGATTAACACATCCAAGATCTTTTTCCATTCCTTGGATTAGCTCAACGAGACATTCACAGTCCTAATAAGCAGTACTACAAAACTGGATATCAACTCAGGAAGAGAATCCAGGGTTTTCAAGTCTTGATCAGTGTGCGCCAACATGAAAAGAGACGGTGTTTGTAGTGTCTGACCAATCACAAACTTTACCACGGAGGAGCAGACAATTATTCTTCATAAATAATTGTTCGACACAATGTTCTTCACATGCAACATCCAGGAAAAAAAACAAAACACTGTTGGAAGGAATGCCAGGAGAAAATTGACAACTCTGTTGCTGTGTAAATTTGTGAGATTATATAATATTAATTCGTAGGACAATAGTCTGATCATTACTTTCACTTTATTACCACACAGAAGTTTGGGGCAGAGCTTCTTAGTGCTCCTCATTTGTTTTATATTTTCCGTTGAGATCTTTTGAGGCTCAGATGTATGAGCACGTTTTGTGTTGGTTTATTGATTCCTCACTGTGATGGTGTCACAGGTAGATGTCGATACATGAATTCATGTGTTTGTAGTTGTGCCTTTATCATAAACCTCATTATTTCAGATGTGCCTGACTGTTACATGTGCAACATGTGACTCGGTTACTTGACAGATATGGCAGGGTCCAAATCTGTATCTTTCAAATAGGATGTCATTGGGACATCAAAAGGATTGCATCGATTCCCAAAATCTCTTTCTCTCCGAAGCGCTCATGTTGTGATCTTGGTGCCAACAGGATCTTCTAATGAGCTGATTGGTCAGGAGGTGGTGCTTTTATACTCTTTGAGCTCTTGTCCAGATCTTCGCCTGCTCCGGAGCAGGTTGGCCGTTCAGGATGAGTAACCATGGTTATTTATCCCGGTAAGAAGTGAACCAGCATTGAAGTACAGAAAATCCAGGGTTAATCCTGAAGTTATCTCAATGAGAGAAAATACAGCTTCGTAGTACAGGCCTCTGCACCTTAAGGATTTCACTGAATTGTCTGACTTTGTTTTGACGAAGGGTACAATCGTGAAACGTATAGCTGATGACCTAAGGGATGATTGCGCTATTGCCAGTGACCAGGCCAGAAAGATACTGCGATGTTGTGCCATCTACAGTTTCACAGACAACAAAAAAGTCTTACACACAAAAAAAAATCTATTATGCTTCTATAAAAAGGAATAAGCTGAAGTTTTAAAACCAGCCTGTCTTCTGTTATTGCAAAAGAGACACACAAAGAAATAAGGTTGGTGCAAGTTTGTTCAACTTTATTATGTGATCTGATTCTAGCTTTATGTGTCTTTGGCTCTGAGTATCTTTAAAATGATTGGAGGCGGTTACTCTTTGGGGTTTGGGTGTGGAGAGGTTATGCATGGTGACATGAGTCATTAGCGATAGTTTCTCCCAACCAATCATCTGCACCGCCCGCCTCATTAAGCAAAGAATCACCTTGAGATTATCAGCACAGCTGAAGCTGCTTTAATGGCGAGTGGAAAACCTCAATCCACACATGGTGATAGTTTTTATTCACTGCTAAATTAAGATGAAAAACGTCTGAATTTCACAATCTTTTCACATAAAGGGAGACTCAACTGAGTTGTCTCTGTTGACAGTAGATTTACTCTTGAAGCAAATGACTCCAGGTTTTCTTTAGTTCAAACTGTGCTTGATACAACATTTTCAGCTTCCCCTGAAAGTGCACAGACTCAGATTTGTCAAAGCACTCTTTAGCTCACTGATGGATCGTAAGTGAAAAAGCTGAGCT
The DNA here is from genome assembly GCA_008086565.1 of Thalassoma bifasciatum. NCBI lineage: Eukaryota > Metazoa > Chordata > Actinopteri > Labriformes > Labridae > Thalassoma > Thalassoma bifasciatum. The sequence goes on along the minus strand of RPOG01000076.1, from coordinate 466,828 downwards.
TTCATTGGGCTGTCAGGAGGAGCTGCACGCTTCAGCACTTCTATAACCTCTTTAAAAGTGAACAGCTCTATGGTAATTGCCACAGAAGAATTATAGTAATGAATTACAAGAGCAGTTTTGTATTGGGTCTGTGGGTTCACATGCTGTAACATGAGGGAGACATTTAGTGAGGGCTCATCACGTTTCATTATTGGTGTCCAGAACAGATATGTTTAGAATGACTGTATTACTAAATGAGCAGTGACTGTGATTCAGTGCAAAGCAGAGTCTCAATAATGTGGACATGGTCTGTGTCACTGTAAAGGGAAGTCAAATTTCTAACTTTCTACATGTGAGATGGGGGCAACTCCACTGTTTGCAAAAATGCCTGAATGTGTTGACTTCTCTACAGTTTGTAAACAGACAGTTAACATTTCGACATTAAGTTTTACTTATTTCAATGAAACTAACCGTGGTTGGGTTCTGAAACTGCATTTGACAGCTCAAAGACGCAAACATCGGTGGTGTTCCAGTGAAAAATGTGACCCTGCTAACTGATAACTCTCAATTGACAATCATATGCTTTTCTATAGCTACTAGCTTCTACGGCTGCTTTTTTTTTTTTTGCTCCTAAAATCTGGAACAGTCCAGAAGATGTGAGACAGGCCTAAACGCTGACTAAGTTCATATCCAGGCTGAAAAATTTTCTATTTAGCTTTACATACAGCTACTGAAAGTACTTTTTATGTTTTATGGAACAATTTTATTTTTCTTTCTTGTGATTTTATGTTGCTGTAAAAGCACTTTGAATTCCTTTGAGTATGAGTTGTGCTCTACAAATAAATTTGCCTTGCTTTGCTCATCTTGTTTGAAGAATGCAGCTAAACGCCACTTTCTGTGCTGTAATACATGTACATTGTATGGTGATTATAAGTTGTTAGGGGGTTCACAGACGCTGTTAAGACAACGGCCTTATTTTGAGCTTTGATTCATTATGATGATTCAACTTATTTGTTTTAAATATATTCTTACTCACTATTTAAAAGGTCATCCTCTATCCAGTGTTATGTTCTTTTTCTGATATTTTGGTCTCATTGAGAATAAAATAGACTAGAATACAGCAGGCCTCACTAACAGGTAACTTTGTTTTTCAGAAAAACTGAGATTTTGGCACCAAAAAGATATTGAGGACATGAAGTCAGTAGTCAGCATGCAAATCAGTGATGTCTTGGTGAATAAATAAACTGGAGATAAGAATGTGGTTCATGGTTATGTAGTGGTTGGGAAGCAGTTTTTTTCTGATTGGTCAAGATCCCAAAACAAAGTGAGACGCGTCCTGATCACACACATCGTATCAGATCAACATGTGCAAAAGAGTTCAGCAAATACCTGTTGACACTGCTAGTTTCTGTAATCATTCTAACTCCATAGTCTAGTTAACACAGAGAATATTTTGGAAATGGATCCTGTCCCGCAATCCAGGCAACAACAGCAGCTGTCGGGTGCATCCCTTGGCTGCTAGTCATTGCAAAGGTAAAGGAGACTGAAAACCATAATGGTGTGCCTAATTTGCACCCCACAATTTTTGCATTTTGCTCACTCTGTCAGGAAGTAAATTCAAAAACCATCTGCTCATTTTACATATCACCTTCTGCACTGTCATATTAACATTTATACACATGCTAAAAACTCTAATGTTCTCTCTGATCTCTGAGTCTGTAGTGTGGTAAACAGCTTTGAAGATGCTGAGTAGTCGTTTTGTTAGAATCTCTTAGAAGTAAACGCGGGAGGCTTTGGTGTGAATTTACATCTTAAAATTAAAAAATCTGAGAGAATATTATATCTCGGATATTTTGGTTTAAAAACTCGTTTTCCTCCCTCATCTGTCATTTTTGTTTCGCTTTGATAAACAGAACTTTCTTCTGGAGGAAATATTTCTAAAATCAGTGCAGCACTGTGTCCTCTGCAATGCTCTACTTAAAGTAAATTAAAAAACATTGGACGGAATAGCACATGAATCTTTTATGACCTTGAGAGAGCAGATAAAGTGAAAGACAAAAGAAACTCTGCTCAGAGAGCTTTCAGGGCACTCTGATCAATCAAACGTCGGTCAGAAAGAGTCATCTCTGTGCAGAATCTTAATCTGAGCTTCTGTGACTCAGCTGGTGGGTTTCAGGAGAACATCAAGTGGTGCTTTGTTGTGCTGTAATATACAAACAGACACGCTGTGCTGAGCTGCAGAAATGGACAGATATTTTTCAGCTAAAGCTTTTTTTAATAGTAGCTTCTGACAGTTTCAGCATAATGTAAAGAAATATAGTTAGAAATGTTCCTTGAGTTTTGCTTTCGAACTCTTGATCTGTCTGAAAAACAGATGATTGCAAAAATCCTCTCCTAGCCTCCTATGAGATATGAAAAAGTTATGATCTCGATGGGTGCAAATTCCTCAGGTGGGTGCAGTCCATAGCAGAACAGATTCTTGTGTAAAGCAAACACTCAAAGTTGGCTCTGTTGTTGTAAACTTCATGACCTCTACTGCAGCTCGTCACCAGGGGGAGCTCTGAGTATTTTGGCTCCATAGTAGGGCTGGGCAATTTATTACAAAGCAGATTAAATCATAATATGTCCTGCTGCAATAAAATAAATACAGACAGTGCAATATAACTCTAACCTTAAATGTGTCAGAATACCAGATAACATTTTTCGCTGGGGTGTTTTATGCTCCACATTAGTGCTACTCAACCAAAGAGCCAAATTGTGGAAAACTATCTTTGCAAGAGGAACAATCTAAGCGGTGAAAAGTGGCAATCAATATGAGTTTACAGTGGAAAAAAATGGTCAGAAAGCAGTAAAAATGGGTGAAGAATTGGGAGAAAACTTGGAAATGGTCAAAAAAGTAGAAAACACTTTGAGGACATTTCTGTGTGTAATTCCCTTTTTTTTATTGATCTCATGCAATATTCCAATTTTCTGAGACAGTGAATTTGGGTTTTCATTATCTGCAGGCCATAATCATCAATGTTTCAAGAAATAAAGACTTGGAATAATTCACTCTATGCATAATGCGTCTATAAAATATTTGGGTTTCACTTTCTGAAATGAGTGACAAAAATATTCAACTTTTTCATGATGTTCTACGTTTTGAGATATGCCTGCATATAAACTAAAAATAATGGCACAATAAATCGCTATTGTAATACAGGGGAAAATAATGGCAAGTAGATTATTTTTGCAAATCATTCAGCCCTACTCCACAGTCTGTTAACACCCATGGCTTCCCTTTTGAGTTATTATCTAAGGTTTGTAGCCATAAGTTTAGTTTCTTAACAAACTACCGTATCAAATGAGCTGTAGATCATTTTTTACTTTGTCTCTGTCTAATTTGAACATCTGTTGTGTGTCACACACACATTTTAAGCAGCAGCAAACTTTCACAGCCCTTTTATCTTTTACTCACTTGCGATAAATACACCTCTGTATTTCAATGCACATCTTAAATTATTATAACACAGGACAGCTTGCTGGGAATTCATTTCCAAAGCAAATCTCACCCAAGCCTGCATCAGTCATGTCTCAGGGTGCCTTGTGTAAAAATTAGCATTTGATTATTTCTCTTTCTCTCCTTCCCCCTCCTTTAGCAACACAACTGTATCATTCTCAAGGACTATGGATGTAAATGAGGGATCTAGCTAACAAACTGTTATCAATCTGAGAGGTCTCAGTGGGTTTTTATGTATTTTATGAGTCAATGAAACAGCTCTTCATCAGTGCAAATTAGATTACACTCAGCACTGATATGTGTGGTGAGAAATACAAAGTTGAGAGAATCAGTGGGAGATATTCTAGGCTTTGGAAGAGGAATGATTGGTCTTTATCACACTGCTTAAGCTGTACATGAGATATATTTTTTTAAATGTCTCCATCCACAGTGAGACCTCCTCTGTCTTTATCTCAGTCCACATTCCCTGTCAGTCAGTTCATTTCTCTTTCTTGTGCCTGAGGTTGATGTCAGATACGGAGAGCAGCACTTTAAAGTGGCACACCTGCTCTTCTTTTCCAAAAGTTTAAATGGGAAACGGTCCGAGAATCCCAATAGCCTCAGATCAAATGAATGGTGGGGATTTTAAACTCTTATCTCTCTCAGTCAGTCAGGTTGGAGTTGGCGCCTGCTACATAGACGCAGAGAGAGGAGTGTGGCCTCAGAGATCCTCACAGCTACACCTCTGGATGCAGAGGGAACATGCACATACATATTTTATCCAGTATGTGACAATATTTTCAATCTTTTTTACAGAAATGTTTTGCTAATGCTATGTTTTGCTGATTCGTTGCTATATGACATTTATGTGAAAAGTTAATCTGACTCTGCAGCATTTAAAGGAGGGAATTTGATTTTTAAGACAGAGCTTTAAGCCCTCTAATCCCTATTTTCTGCCGCCGTCATCCTGGAATGATTTTTGACAGGTATTAAAAGTAGTTCTGCTGTTTGAAGTTCTTTTTCAGAAAGCTTCAGTGAACTTGGAGGTAAGTAGGGACTTTGAGAGTTGGAGCCACAAAAACAGGCATAAATCTTTTCAGCCGCGTGTGTTTAATCAGCCTGTGAATGGAACATTTCAAAAAGAGGATGGTAATTTCCATTAAATTCCTCAGTGAGAGGGGTGTGATGGAGATGGCTGCTCTGCATGTCAACCAGAAATGTGATTAAGTCTGAAATATTCTTTGTGGATTGAAGAACCCTCGTTGAGACTCACTAACATATTCGCTTTCCAGATTTGTATTCTACGGTAGAGAAAAAGGAAGGAGAGTGGAAATGATCTGCTTTGAACACAAATTTAAATTCCTGAAATTTGCAGTAAATCTTTCTTTCAATAACTGTAATAGAATGTATTGCATGTAGGTGTGACCAGTGAAAGAAGAAATAAGTGACATTTCATTTTCCTTCTCTCACGTTAATCTATGAGCAGCTTCATTACCCTCATACATATCACCACCTGAACTGATAACATGTTTCTCTTTGCCCTTTTTACCTCCTCATTTTGAATCATCAATCTTGTTTTAATCCAATATCCCATTCAGAGCCCTTATTACTTTATGAGAACATAACTTCTCTTTTAAAAAAAGTAGGCCAGGGCTTAGCTTCTTTGTGCAGCTACACAAACTTTCATTTATAAACTTTTATTATTTAAAGTTTCAAGGTAAGCAGAATATAATCAGTGCACTTTATAATACTGAAAACATTCCACATACAAAAAAAAAAGTCCTTCTACGGAAAGTTTCATAAGTTTCATAAAATGGTTCAGAGAATTACAATCACCTGGTGTCCTTGTGTTTGTGACAAGATTAGAAGAAGACTGAAATTTAAACGAATGGAAAATGATGCAAATGTGACCTTTCAGCGGGTGTCGGCTCGTATAAATGCATAAAACAACTTCTGTGAAAATCATCCTCTTTTCATCGTCAAGCGTTTATGTAACTGACCATCATTTCTCACATTTCTCTTCTGATTTAAAAAACAAAACAAAGTACCAAACTTGTAGCTCTGTGAGGCTTTAACCCGAGCAGTTTTGAGCTGAATGCAAATATGAGCATGCCAGAACATTAAAAAATGTGCATTCATTCAGCTTGTGTAAAAATCTAAAATGCTGCTCATCTTATTTTGCAAGCAATTTATGTAAAGGGGGGAATATATTATGTTGAGGCAGGTTCATATGCAAATTAGAATCCCAGCCGATGAAAACAAAGAAGTCCTGCTTACACCGAAGGAATTCACATTTTCTTAACCATCAGTTAACTTTACATTTCCCTGATTATAAATACCTTAATATATGATCAAGTTGAAGTTAAATATTAAACACAAGATTAATTATTTCAATTTTCATAGTTAAAATATTTTTTCTGTATATTCCGTTTATGGTAAAGTTAAAGCAGTAGCCGCTCATTTCTTTTAATTCAGATTAAGCTGAACATCTCCATTGAAGACAGAGTTAGAAAAGGTGAATGTGACTCTAGAGGGAATATTATGTTGATATTTCTGCCGAAATCAAACTTTTCTTCTTCTTTGGCCTTTGTATGTAACACTTATTCAAACATGGCAAAATAACAAATTTCAACAATGCTGCTTATATCAATACTGCTTATGGTTTGGCCCTGAAGATGCTGTATTGTAATATTATAATACCAGGTACAACATTGTTTAGGTATCTTTAAAAAGTGGGTCTGGTTGTTTAAGCATTATTTTCAATCTCTCACCTCACTTGGGATGCAAATGAACATTTTTTGCTACAGTGTCAACAGGCAGGAGTTAAATTTGTCAGACTCCTGTTTCCAGAATAATTTGATATGAGGTATGATCAGGTCCTTCCTAATGCTGCTTTGGCTGCTATAAAAATTATTTCAATTGTTGTGGAGTTTTGACCAATCAGAATCAAGTATTCGCCACAGCTGATGCTGATAAGCACAGGCTCAAATTTACGAATGAAAACATAATGGGATTCTAATTTAAGTTAAATCTATATTAAGAAAGATCCCCAAACTGTGTTTTCAATGGAATCATACATAATGTGGCTCTAATTTAGTTAACACACAATGAGTTACTGTACAAAAAATGAGAAGTTTTACCAGTTAGTGCTCAAGAAACCAGACTGTGATCTCAAAGTTATATAACTTGTTCCTGAGGGAATGTCTGTTCATTTATTTCAGTGTTTATATCTCACAAATCATCAATGGACACATCTTACCAAGAATTTTAATTATGCTGTTATGTGACCTTTGATAGTTAGTTTTCCTTGGCTTCAATTATTATGGGTGATTGAGTTGTCTGTCATTAGTGTGCAGCACACAAAAGGAAAATAAAGCTTGAATTCTCTGAAAGTCCTTATGAAATTTTCACTTTAAACTATTCCCTAAAGAGAAGACTCTGGTAGATCTATACTGATTGGATTTAATGAGCATCCTTGTGAAGTCGCTCTATAGCTTCCATAACAGCTGTACAAGCTTATGTGGGGATATAAGACACTCATGATGAAACTGGGGGCCATTTCCACGGTTTTGTTTCTCAAAAAATCAAGATGTTAAAGTCTTGCCTCATGCATAGGCTGTACTCTACGGTCTTTTTGCCTGGGATGATATCATCTTCCCTAATTCTTTCTTGTGGATTGTATCATAAGATTTAGCATTCAGATGTGCTGTAGAGAAGGGGATGTCTCAGTGATTTAAGTCTGCTGGAATACCCCCATACAGCCTCATGCAAAAGACATTAGCACTCTGAGACTGTAAGACACAGCCTTCATCATCTCCAATAACACAGGGGTTGTGCATTTCTTTCATTCTTTTAAAGTGCAGATGGGTAAGAGATCAATCCTGCTGAAAAAAAGTAGATACTGGTGTTGTCAGCTGTCTGCCTCAGGGCTGATCTACATTTAAAATCATAGGAAAAGATGATTCTTCAAGTTACTTCACGATCAGAGAACAGAGGCTTCGGGTCTTTCCAGTGTCTGTAGGCTCTTAGTGTTTTTATATAGCCAGGGAAAAATGTAAAGTAATAGACACGCAGTCAAGAAAGCCAAGAAAGTCAAGCAGGAGCAAACTGGAGAGTTTAGATAAAAACTTATGCAAGCGATGTTGGAATCCTTCACCCTGAGGATAAAACTCTTCTCAAAATTAAAGATGCAGAAAAAATGGGTTAGCATGAAAGGGTCAACAATGACAATATCTAAAGCAAATGCCAAATGCTGTCACTTACTTCTTCAGTGAATACATTCTGACATTGCTATTTCCTTCCATTGCATGACTTGGTTCGCCAGGAGACTTCCTCACCATGTTGAAATCAAACTTAACAAGGTGACTCTGTCAAGCTGGCCTGGACATTTTGTGTAGCACATCATTGGGAGAGACAGGATTACGATGAAAAAAACAGAATGTTGTTACAACAAATGAGATGCCTTCCAAATGAGAAAATTAATGACTTGTTTTGCATTGAGGGATGTTTCGGCTCAATAAATGGATCACAAACACAAATATGTAACCGTGTAATGTTATAGTACAAACAGCTGAAAGTTGTTTTGCTATATTTGTTCAAGTTTCTATATTGGGAAATGAACACATCAAATTAGAATATTTTGAGATTTTATTATTAAACAAATAAACATTTATTACCACATAAACACACACAAAAGTACCAAGGATAGGTACTGCTGAGTATTTATACTGACTCCCAGGTACCAGGCATCTGTACCGCATCCGTTCAAATATGATGGGTACTAGGGCTGAACGACATGGACAGAATTTCATATCTGGATATTAATGCCAAATATTTCAATATCGATATGATCCAAGCAACATTAAAACAAAGTCACCAATAATCATGCAACTGTCTGAGCTTTACATGCAGGGTGAGCTGAGAAAATCTACATCATTGATATCTTCAATGTTGGGATATTAATATCTTGAATTTTCATATCATGATAGACTGATACGATATCTTTCAGCCCTAATAGGTACCCATCCCTATCAAGGGGACATTTTTTGTCAATCCATTTTTTGACCAGCCAACAATCATAACTTGGATGAGAAAGTCTGTCTTTAGATATACTACCCTATTTTTTGTTAAAATAGTACACAAACGATCAGAAAGCTTTTATGGTTTAATGTTGTGAAAGTGGTCATACTTCTGACAAAATCCTTTATTGTACTTCTATTCGGAAACCTTTTCCTCAACATTATTCTGCTAATTATTTTTTACATAAGCAAAGTCAATTAAAACTGCTTGATATACTTTAAGTATTCCATATATTTCTGTTTCAGGCACTTGCAACATAAAGGCTCCTGTTGGAAATGAAAAATGTAGAATTTGACTGAATTTTATGTCTGTATTACATTTTTTAAAATTGTACATATAAAAGCAACACAAAAGAAAAACTGAGCAAAGCAACAAACAGTTGCTAGAAAGATGTGCAGGAGGGGCCAAAGAAACCCTTCAAGGCTTGTCAAGTGGCCCTACAATATATTGACACATATACATATAAATATACATTCATTCATTCATAAACATATATACACAAATGTATCAACATAAACACATACACATTCAGTATATGCTGTTCAGACAGATACATTACAGTCAAAAGAAAGAAAAAAAAAAAGAGGAAAAAAAGAAAAAATTATTACAGTGTTAGCAAAGGAAAGATGTGGAAAAAATAGAATGAAATAACAGAAGGATTAGGATGTTGTGTTGTTTACTTGGTCCAATAAGAACTATATGATTAGCTTTTTGAGAGACTTCAAACTGGTGCCGGTCCTGATGTAAATTGGCAAATTTCTGCAACAACTTCATTGTCATGTCTTGTTTTATTTTAATCTTCAATCCGGTGAAAAACGTACTCTATCTATTCTGTTTTCATCAGTGATGCACGGAGACTGTCCTCAGTTTCTTTCCTTTCAGCAGTAACATAACAAACGCTCGCCTCCAGCCGGCTCCTCTGATTGGTTCGTTTCTCGAGTTCTCGCGTTATCTCGCGGTACCGCTGATCCTTCCAGTGAGAGTCAGACCCTGAACTGAGCTCAGTCGCTGTTGTGGCTCAGAGGCAGCACAGTCAACCCAGGCAGTGTCTTTGGCGGATCCGCTACCAGCCTGAGGTGAACCAGGACTCTCTTAAACCCACCCACCGACTGAAATCAACTCCCACGGGCGTCTCTGAACCCACACCAGGTCTGCTCAACACCTTTAATCCTGCAGGTAAGGCTGCTAACGTTAAGTCTTAACGTCTCTCTCTGTGCAGACACTCATTTGCAGAGCTAGCTGATATTTTCACAGTTCAGTTTCACATCAAGAAAGCAACATTTAAATCTCAAAAAAGGCTCCGTTTCCTCCTCTGTAGCGTCTAACACTTCATAAATAAGTCCTGCACACAGGCTCCAGGTTGTCGCCGGGTGTTATGTGGACCATTGGCGGACTGTGAGAACTTCAAAGCGGACTGTTGACTCTGTCTGAGGAATGTAAACCCCAGTTAGCTTCTATGCTAACGATACATCTGCTTAGTATAAAGAAGAAGCTGTTGGCAGCCTCACTAGCTTAGCTGGCTTAGTCTGCTTCCAGCCAGAGAGGAAAATAAAAGCGTTTTACAGCACTGTCCTGTTGGAGAGGTGGTGTTATGGTGGCTACACGAGGGAGCAATGACATGCTTTTTTTGTGAATGGACCAGAAACTGACAAACTTAACTTCTGCCTCTGGTTAGCTTCAGCCATCCAGTCATGTGCGGCTTTAAAGGTTGTTTCCAGTTTCAGGGATCCTACACATCCTTAAAAAGTCTTTTAAATACATTTATTTAAAACTAAAGCCTTAAAAACGATGAAATTTATTGAAATTTTATATTCTGGTCCTGAATAAATTGGTCAAAGGTTTAAAATTTGTCAGGTCAGGATTTGTTAATGTTAGTTGTTGTTGTTGTAGTTGTTTTTGTGGGACTTTTCCAGATGGAGACTTAGAGTGGATACTGTGTCAAAAACTGCTGATAATTTTTATTTTACCTGCATACTCAGAATCAGAATCAGAATCAACTTTAATGGCCAGGTATGAACATGACAGAAATGAACATGCAAGGAATTTGCTTTGGTATACTGTGCTCTCTTGTACAGGTAGAAGTTAGGCATAGAAAGGGAAAATAATAATAATACTAAAAATTTTGCATATAGAATATTATCGACTGGATCACTGTACACATTTTTACATACAGCCATTAATCAGAGAGAATCACTTTATGTTCAGTAGACAGACAAAAAGTAATCAGAATCAGAATAACCTTTTTTGAAAAGTATCTTCAAGAACCATACAAGGAATTTGACTTCGGTTTAACTGTGCTGTCTTTGTTCAAAAACAAGTAAGAATAGACATAAATTATCAAATTTATAAAAAGAACAGATATTAAGTAACTACAAACTAGAAATATTAGGAATATAGAAACTGAACAAAAAGGAAGAAAGAAAAAATACATATTTAAGTCAAAAAGTGCAATGAAAATGTGCAACAGAGAATGTGCATGAGACTTGACAGCGTGATGACAGGTTGATTTTTTTGTTTGTTTTAATTTAACTGTTTATCAGTGTGACAGCCTGTGGGAAGAAACTGAAACTTGAATGACTCTCATAGAGAGACACACATGCCATGATTTGATTGTAATACAGCAGGAAACCCCAACCATCGTCTGTATTTTTGTGTTTTTGGTCTTAAATTTCATTCACAGTGGCATTAAAAAGATCTTAAAGTCTTAAATTTGAATTGCTGAAACCTGCAGGTACCATGAGTTTGTTTCCAGCAAAAGTGCAGCTACTTTTCATTATGACTGTATTGTAGACGCATAGTTTATCTTTTTGTGTGTTGTAACTTTAAATATATTCCCCTCCATCATGATATATCATCACGCATCTCTGCAGCTGCCCTGTTATTATAGATTTGAGGTAGAAGACCACTTATGTGCACTTAACTTGAACTGTCTATTCAGTCCTTTCCAGTCTAATCCTGTCTTCTTTTAAAGCTACACAGCTGTTAATAGTGTTCATTGTTAATACTATTTCTGGATGCTGACATCTTATGTGTCTATATCCTCCTCAATGGCTTCTGAGAAGGATAATGTTCATACTGATTGGAGTTGGTGTGCTTGCAGTGGCTGACATATGTGATAAAATGAGTGTGTACATTACCCATATCAAGTATTCCTACACAGATAATTAAATAAAATGTAACCACATACTGTTAAGTGACCTATTATGGTTACATTATATGGCAGAAATGTGGAGGAATTAAGCTTTATAACAATATTTTAAATAACAAACAATACAATATCCTTTTCAGAGAAATACTATGGTGTACGCTGAAAGAGAAAGCAACAAAAAAAGACTGTTCAGGCATTATGCAGTGGGCAGGAAGCCTCATACGGTAGGAAAGGAAGAAAATTCAACCGTTGTGACTTTGGAGCAATAAAATATCAACAGCACTGTTGTTTTTTTTGGAAAATGGACATTTTATAAATCATTGCCACTATTAAAAGAGACAGTGCATAAAATCTTGGATATTCCCTTTGCAGTGGTCAGGAGTGAAACTGGAATCAAACATGTTCATTAAAACAGAAACTATTGCATAAAAAGTGTTTTCCTTCTTTAACGTAACATAGCATTGCTATAGTTTATAATCCTAAAACAAACATTTTACTAGCAGGAGACCTGCTCATATATTGATCCAAAAGGTTTATAATAATATAACAAAAGCAAAACTTTTTTTACATTGAGGTGGTGACAAAAACTTTCCACCTGTTGGGGTATAAATGCTGCTTCGTTGAGATTTTCTGTATGAACAAAATACATATTTTGCCCTGTCAAACACTATTTTCTTCAAATATTGTGATTTATGACTTTACAAGATTTGATTATCTTGAAGTTGTTTGGAAAAGATAAACGTGCAGACAATTTTCATGTAGATTCTGTAATTGATTATACAATCATAGAACTATTTTTCTACATTCCCTCCAACCTGCTCTGGTGCGTCTGTTGTGCAGCACACACTGAGTAACATGCAAGCAAAAATATTTGATGTTAGTAAACAGTAAATGAGAGTAAAGATATGTGTTTCCAAAGAACTTGCTGTAATTAAGCCTGCTGAGCTGGACCTTTCTGTGTGTACTTCTCTGAATCTGAGTTCTTCACAAGAGACCGCACTAAGGAGTGTCCTTGGCTCCTCTTCTGTTCCCAATGCAACATATGCCTGTGCTTTCAAAGAGTGCAATGAAAGGAGCGAGTGGAGCAGCTTCATTTTGTGAGTTAGAGAGGTTACATTTAACACTAATGATTTTTCCCTCAGAGCATACTTTTTTTTTTCTAATACTGCAACAAACTAATTTGGATGTAATATGTCAAACTCCACCACAGGGGAGTTGTTTTTTATTACAGTGGCTGACTATCAAATACCTCAAATGCTTCTCATTTTGCTAAAGAGCCAGCTGTAACACGTTCAAATGCTCCTTAAATTCCTCACTTATCGAGTACTGTGTCTTCACTTACAGCTAACCTTTTTGGATTTCTCCTCATTGAAAACTTTTACATTTAAATATCTGGCTGCAGCTCTCTTTCAGGAAAAGTAGAAATATCATTATGTACTGATTTATTCTGTTTTAATAAAATGTTGTGAACACCGTTTCCACTTAACCCAAATGAAAGGGAAAGGAATTTTTGAAATGCAAAGCAGATTGATCCCAAATGAAATGAAAACCAGAATGATGTTTTGTGAATACAAAAAAACTCATGTTAGTCACAGTAATTAGCCAAAAAAAAGCCATGCAACTGTGCTTTTTTTAACACTATTGTTTATCAAACCAGAGCAGACATGGTTTAATAAAAACTACACAATGACAAAAGGCTAACATTTATTGTCTTTTGTTTTAAATCTTCATTAACATCCCATTACACACCACTTTTTTCCAGAGTCAGCAGTGAAATCTTTGTACTTGCCATTATCTAAAATTATTTTTGGATATGTTATGTTGATATAGGAAAAAAAAACGTGTTCGATACAAATGTGACAGATGTTTCCCAGGAGACATTTTACATCTAGATTATTTTCCCCTAAGTGATTCCTGATGCATTTTCAGCACGTTACCTTTCCTGCCTTCTGTTACCATACAAAACCATGGCAACATGAAACAGGAGTTAAACTCGGTAGTTTCTCAAGAAGCAAGAAATTTATTGGCGACCTGTTCAGTTTCCCAGGGACCCTCTTTAATCACCACCCTTGGGTTCTGGGGACTCACTGCATTAAAAAGCAATTAAATTCACACACAAACCTCTAAAAATTGTAAACTAATTTTGGAAAAAAAGGCAAGTCTGTCACTCACAGTGATTTTGCATGATGAAATCATTCTGAAATTGTTAAGTTTGAGATACCCCTCCTGGAATACTACTGGAGATTGAGAGGTGCAGTTTAAACTCAAAAAATGTAACTTTGTGTGATTCAGGTGTTACACTGAAATATGAGATATATAAATGATTATCCAGAAGCTTTCATGCTCCAGTTGTGAACAATGATATCATGGCAGCCTTTCTCTCAACTTTGGCAACCAACATTGATCACTGGCAGCCAGCCTGGCTACAGTTTCTAAAAGTTGCCGTTGGGCGCTGTCTGGTTTCATTTGGTGCTCTGGATTTACACGTGAACCAGAAAGGCAGTGAAGTGAAACAGACACAAAGCTTTTTTTCCCCCTCCCTTCGTTGAGAGTGAGGTGGAAGAGACACATTTCAGAGCTGGGGGGAAAGAGCGATATTTTACATTGTATGAATAAGAAATGCACTCCCATGTGCTGATGTTTAGTAAGCTCTCATAGGGATAGGAGTGTATATTTCCTTGCTACCTTCTACACATTCACGTAGATTTACCGGTTATTGCAAACAATCCAAATGTAGAGTTTCTGTCAGTTGTCAGTGCTTTCACTCAGATTGAACACACTCGTCAAGCTGCAGTCTTTGTGTCTGAGAAAGTGAAGATTTCCCATATGCAATTGCACTTGTATAGGTATGTTTTTGTCTTCTCTCTTTGTCTCCTACACACTTCATCTTCACACTTTTGATCTTCACACTTTGAGCCACAGAAACAAAAACACACCCATACACACACTCTGCAAATATTCACACTCATGAATCAAACACTCACTGGTTTGGGTAAAATCTGCTCATTATTCTCTTCCTTTGTGTAAACCTGTGTAAAAAAAAACTACGGTGTGGTATCACATGATACCTCCATCCGGTGCAGATCATTTTCTAGTGTTTTCTCATTGTGTTCTTTGAATTTGAAATGAACGCTGTCCATTGTTGAAGCAGTAAACACAGAGAGGACAGTTCTGTTTTAAGTAATGCAACCATTGTCATACACATGATGCTTGTTTCCTAGTTGCGTGTTGGTTTTTTGAGAATTACTGCTTTAAACTACTTACAGACTAAAGCTGCTTAAAACAAGCTGATCCCCTGGTTTGTACCAGCTGGCTGATGATAACAAGTGAAAAAATATACATATATCTATGTGTGTGCATGTCTGTGTGTGTAATCCCAAAACCAGATTAGTGTCAATGATTAGAAATTCGAATAAGATGTTTGTGCATTACGTGGTCTATGATGTGGTTTAGAGGTGTATGGCCAGGGCAAATGTCCCCAAATAGAATTAAAAACAAACCCATGTTCCTTGGAGTGAGTATTTGAACTATTTAGCAGATTTCGGTTACGCTGGCTGAAGTTGGCAGCCTGCTAATTAGACAGATGAATAACCAGAACACAGAATTTAGAGAAATGCCCAGAGGAGAAATGCTGTTTATTTCTCTGTAATATGTCAGTGAACTTTGATACTGCATTTAAGAAGGGAAGAGATTTTGAATTAAACTAACCAACAATCAATTTAGGCATTAAGAGCAGTGAAATCCATAAATGTCAGCACCTGGCGAAGTAATCCTTTACTCTCTGGTATTGATCAACAATTCTATCCGCCCCTCTTGGACGTATTAAGGCCATTTCATGTGTTGGTGGAAAATAAAGCTTTTCAGGAGAAACTCCCAGGTCTGAACACAGCGTGGAGGAAGATTGAGTCTGTTTGAGACATGGCACAAAATATTAATCCAGCAATTTATCGCTGTTCAGACTTGTGCAAGACAATTATGTATCCCTGCTGCCAACAATTAAAACATAAATATAAAGATAATTCTGCTTTCTAGACAGGTTTTCCTTCTAATTTGAAACAAGTTTCGTCTTTATGACTCTTGGCAGTGGCAATCATTTTTATCTAGGACTTAAATATCTTCTAATTTTCAATTCTTGGGTTAATAAGACATCTCATCGTTTCACTTTACTGCAGCTTTGTATTGTGCAAAATGTCATCACACAGAAACAAAGTAGAAAGAGGATTTAGATTTTTCAGCAGTTAAGAAGATTGCTTATTTGTGGTCAAACCAGGTTTACCAAGGTTAGATACAGAAATCACAGTAAACACTTAAAACACATCAAAGCATCTGTGCTCCTTATTTACAAGTGCTCTTTAAATCACCACAACTCCTCAATCTTTTAGATCAGTGACGTAATTCAAAGGCTCCTCAAAGAAGAAAGGACAAGCTTTAACCAGGTTATTATGGTGCTGCATATGAATCCATGTGCAACAGTGTCCCAATCACCGACAGCCATTGACGTAAGCTAGGGCTGCTCTATATTCGGAAAAAAATAACATATTGCGTAACATGCAGCATATTGCAATCTTTTTTTGAAGTTTACTACTTCACTCTGTTCAGCAGAATTCTCCCTGACCATGCTCTGCACCATGAACATGTACCACCCTCTCTCTGTTGCTCGACCACTCATGCTGCACGTCACTCTGCCTGACCCTGATAACAACAGATAAGATAATTGAGCACAGAGAAGATGCACTAACTGAGGGAGCTGTTGCATATGATATAATAAAATATATAAATGGACGCTTGTTTATACCTATTATTATTGTGATTCCAAGCTACATAGAGTTAATTGAAACAACCTGAGATATTAATATTGCGTATATTGCAATGACGATACTGAAACAATATATTGTGCAGCCCTGTCACTATTTGAGGCCAAATTAAAAAGAAGCCCAAATGGGCCTGTATGATTCTAGACGATAAGGGGTTAATTGCTGGTGCTTTGCTGGTGTTTTGGTGTAAAGTGTGACCCTGTTAACTGCTTACTGTCAGGCAACAATCACTGACACGCTTGTCAGACATCAGTTAGCATGGTCACCCTTAACTCCAACACACTGGTTGCTCTGACATGTGTGATCATGTCAGAATTCAGTAAAATTTGAGTCAGTGATGTTTCTTTTATCACAGATAACCACAAAACAACTGGGTATTTTTATGCTGCTCCCAGTTTAATTTAGCATTTGAAGAATGCTCAGTAGTCGGTTGCCAAAGAATGCTAAATGCTGCTTCTGTCGCCAAAATGTGTTCCCATCACTCCATGATGAAGTTGGAAGTAAAGGAGTCAATAGTTTGTAATCACATAGCATTAATGCCAAGCTAGTTTTCTTAATTCCTTGTCAAATGTTGCAAAAACTACCTGGAAATTTGGTCACTGTTCTATGATTATGTTCCTGTTCACAGTTTCTTGTGTCTTCAAAAACCTCCAACCAAGTTATTGTGAGTACAAAGCATTAAGTGTGTTATGGTCTTCTTCCCTCGCTTAGTTTGTTTTTCCCCAGTTAAATTGAATTGCAGGACCTTATCTTCCTCTATCTGCTGAATTTGGCAGAGAGCAGCTTTATGTCGCCGTGCTTTGATTTATTGATGACGTATGTCCTTCCAGAGCCATTTCAGTCTCTTCTCTGATGAGTGCCCTTAATCAGCACATTTCACCACACTGTAGAAAACAGCAGAGTGTCCTTGTGGCTCAAGTTCTCTCGTCTTGTTTCTAATACGTGGCCCTTTTAAAACATAAAGGAGAAAAGGACAAAAAGCTGTTGAATGCTTGGAGTGCCTTACGTTTAACTTCACTTATTTTACACTTCTTCTGAGGCTCTTGTGCTGCAAAGTGGGAGCAGAGTTGAAACTAGATATGCCACTTGCAGCATGTTCAGTCCTTTGCTGTTGTAATAAGCAGCCTTAAACCTGAGGCAACTGCTCGCTGTCTTTGATCCACCTGCACTCTGACTGATCCGGTCGGCTATAAAGTATCCTTCTCTGTCATTACACTGTAATGCCAAGTCTAAACATGCATGTCTCTGCCTAATTGCATATGTTAATATACACAGTTGTCTGCCTGAAGCTTGAATATTAGAATAAATGGTGTCTGAAACTTGTGTCGACAGAGTAGCATTTCAAAGCAATGGCGTTCTCATATCTGTAGTCTGCATTTGCTCCAGTGTCATCTCTTTGAAAAAACGCCAGCAGATTTTGGGGTAACTTTTCATCTCACATTAAATTCTCTGTATCCAGATAACTCTGCGGACCATTAGAATAGCATTAACATCTATTGTTATCAGGTAGTCATTAATTTTGAATGCTGAAACACATTGAACAGCTAAAGCTAATGAAACATTTACTTTCATCTGTGTTTACAGGACCTCTTTTTGGAGTGTGTTTATCATCTTGATTAAGCTTTAAAGGAAAGGTCTGCATGCAGCTTGAGTCTTTCCTCACACTCTGGAGGCTTTCCCATCTGTTTCCTACCAACAGCCCAAAAAAAGATAATGCTGACTAATTATTAGCAGATTTAGATAATATTTCATATTTATTTTCATGTGGTGTCCTGAGCATTCATTATGAAGTCTCATCTATAAACTTTTAGATCTGTATACATCCAAATGCTGCTTTTCTCTGAACTAATGCTTATATTCACTTTTTCTTTTTCCAATTTCATGATGATTTGTTGGGTGAAGATGAATCCTTGAAGAGTCAGAAAGGAAAACATTCTCATAATTGCTAGACCAGGACGGTTACTCTGTAAAAGAAGTTATTGATGTAGGCCAACAATGCCCTATGCCCTGCTCCTGCCCTGCTACCCTGATACAAACAAGCAGAGGTGACTCATGGCATCTTGTACCAAAGCAGTGATTTGAGACAGAAATGATGATACAGTTGTATTCAGGGATGGTGATCTAGCTAGCTTAGTTAGAAAATAGATAACGGTTTCCCAAGAAGACTCTGATTCAAGATTTTCTGCCGGTAATTTTACTCAAGAAGCTGTGAAACAGAGCACACAAAGCTTCCTCACAAGAGATTCATGTTCAGGACAGTGAACATAGTGTTATACATCTCCTAATGTGGTACAGGCAATATAGTAAACAGCACTAGTTTAATGTTAACATGGGGAATTACAATGATCTGCTTGCAAAAAATTAATAGAGGGAATCAACAAAGAATCGGATTGATAAGCAGAATCACAAAAGGCATTGTTCCCAAAAAATTCCTATCATTTTCCATCCCAAGTTGCATTAATGCTGTCTGGTTGAACTGGTCGTTCAACCAGGACAATGTGTGACCAGAAAATGAGGATATTAACCATCAGAGAGAATTTAATGATGATGCTCGCTCTGCTGGTTTTAGTCACATTTGGCAAATCAGTTTGGCATAGTTTACCTGCAGAACCTGATGCTGTCTTAAGCATCATGAAATGGATTGGTGCTGAATTTTCATTGAGTGTTTTTTATCTTTAACATAAAAGGGAAAAAGAAAACAATCTATAAACATTACAAGGACATTTGTAGGGATGTACCAAACTGACCTTTTAAGCCCATAAGTACTGACACTGATACCTGAGCTTTGGTATCCAATGATGCCAGTGCTGATCCAATCTGATACCATCATTAATCTAAGAGTCTTTATTTCTCTATCAGCTTTTGTAAACAGAAATGGATTAAGAATATTAAAATAGACTTTATTTTCATTTGATGGGATTACAAATGTCAAGTGTGGGGTGAGTAACTGGGGCAAAAGTACACCACCCGGCTGGTGTTTGTAACGTAGTACACACGCATGTTTTTTGTAAACACCAGAGGACATAGAACTGAGCTCAATACATTTTTTTGACGGTCCCTGCAGCTCTGTCACCAATATCTGATCTTATTTGCATGTGCATCAGAACCTATACCCAATGCAGGATTGGATCAGTGCCTCCTGAAAAGATCAGTTTCTTTGTGACATTTCCATGATTAAGATGATTTAGATTTTTCAGCTTGGACAGATTTAGGTGTAATGTTGCTGCTCATCATCCATTTGTTCTCTTTTTAAAACAAGTGTGGGCAATGTTGCAAAACTGGAGGCAGGACTTCTCTATTATACGATTGGTGCCACTGTTTTTCATTATCAGTTTTATTTGTCAGGTACTTTAAGTGATATTGGAATAAGACATTGCATTCTGAGATATTATCTTCAATTTGATACATTTTCCATTAAGTATACCATAAACTATCTATCCCAATATGCAGTTAGCTCTTGTTGTATCATCAATTTAAAATACTATTATAGGATTTGTGATATATTGCCCATACCTCCCGCACATATGAGATTATCAGATGTGGGTTGCTGGTGACTAAGCTGGCAGATGGCAGTTCCACTGTTGATGCTCCTTTTCCTGCAGAAGTTGACCAGAAAATCCTCTTTAAATTAGCCATTTATTCCTGTTCCTCACATCGCAGCATCCTCAAAGCCGCTGTCTTGTGTCTGTTGGTCCTCTGAGACCCCTTATTGCCATGATTCACTTGCGCTCTTGAACAGCTTGCTGAGTGGATGTTGGATATCATAAAACAGGCCAGTTTTATATCCACTTTACACAAAAGACCTGTGTTTAGATGTTTTCTTTTCTCCCAGCAGGGAGCTGACCCTTCTGTGACTCTTCAGTCCTCGTGGGAGAGGGAGGAAGTGAAAGGAAATTCCTGTCATTATTTGCTACAGAGTCAAATTGGGAAAATTAGGGTAAGATTTTGTCCTTGAAAATAAAATGAAAAAAATCACTATCTTCCTGTGTAGCTCATATGTTTTAGAGGAAAAGCATGGGCATGCTCAGCCCTCAGATGAAGGTTAAAAAACAAGTCGAATGTTCAGTATACTTCAGTTCACACCAACCACTGTCTTTAAAAAGTGGTGCCTTCTGTTTTCTTTCACTGGGCATTGGACCACTCCCAACTTGGACCTGCTGGGTGTAAACATCCTCTTGACATTATTGCTCCAATTGACAATAAAGTGCTATATTGACTGTAATCCTCCACATGGAGCTGCAGCAGCCCCACAAAGCAAACCCTTCATATGTCCAGGAACCAAAGAGAACACAAACACAACTGAAGTGTAAAAGAGAACAATGCTGTTCGCTGAGTGGCTCTCTCACAGCACACCACCCATTTCAGAGAACAGATAAGAGCTGTTGTGGATGTTGTGGAAGTTGCTGACCCCAAGCTGTTACACCATCTTCCTTCAGCAAGCTTAAATGTCATTGATGGCTCTCCCACAACATGCCACGATCTCATGCTGAGATTTTCTGTCTTTAATGGTGTTGAAAGCCAGTTTGTCACCAAGCTTGATAACAAATAGCCTTACCAACAAAGAGCTTCTCTGTTTTGCTTCATGCAAACATTTTCTAAGAGCTGGAAGCACAAAAACTCAAAGTACTGGAATTGTTACAGATTATTTTACTGTATTCTTTTAGTAGGCAGATGGAAAGGTGTTACTCTTTTATATCAAGCCTATGGTTGATCACAAGATCAAGACAGTAGATTGTGTAGTTGGATTATGCGCTTGATAGCCTGACGGGGATAAAATGAGATAACAGGGGTCACTTCGTCTTTAGATTCAGATCCTGGGAAATGATTTCACAGATGAATAGGCTGGACATAAGGTTCTGAATTCTGGAAAAATACAAGACAGTGCTGTCTGTCTTGACTTGGCTGCTATGAGGCTTTTTGTTTCATAAAACAGAGATTATATTTTGCTTTCCAAAGCTGGCCCATGACGGAGAACTGCCAATAACGGCTCTCTTTATTTGTCAATAGAGTGGGCCCTCCTGTGGATTTAGGCATTCATTTGACAGCTCTTGGGAAAGTTATGCTGAAGATTATGTTGGTACAGAATCTGAGCTGCTGCTTAATCCCAGTTTAGAGTAGTTATGTCAAGTAATCAAACCAAAGAACAGATGCTATTGATTTCTATAAGGGATGATGCTTGGTTTGAAGAAGCTAACCCTGTTGAGTTATATCTAAACCACATTGCCTCCAGATTTTCACCAATTTTTGCTGCTTTTTGAGCATTTTTGCCACCTTAAACTAAAAAAAATTGTTGCAGCTTCTTGCTGTTTTTGCCAGTTTTCACCACTTAGTTTGTTTCTCTTGCAAATGTAGTTTTCAAAATATTTGGCTCTTTAGTTGAGCAGGGTTGAATAACACTGGTGTAGAGCAGGAAAAAAATCTACTACAAAGTGTTTTCTGGTATTCTGACATTTCAGGTTAAAGAAATGTTGCTCTGTCTGTGATTAGAATACTGCAGCAGGACAATTTAATCTAGTTTTCAATTAATTGCTCAGGCCTAATCAAGATAATACTTTTTTTTATTTAAAATGATTTATGAATGCAGTTTTAAAAAGAATATTCCCAGTGATTCAATTGTTTAATATGTTTAGTGTACGCTCAACCACAACAAGTAGAGAAGAAGAATGAATCAGTGTTTATAACAGTGGGATGTTTGGCTAATTGGCTATTTCAAAAATTCAACTCCTAGGTTTTATTCTTAAAAAAAACACCAAGTTTCCTCACAGGTATTGATATTGAGAGTTGCTTGAGGATTGAATCAAATTTTCCCAGCTCACCAAGCACATCATTCCATCTGCTTTTGTTAACATTTACTCTCCTCTTCTTAGCCTGCATTCTGTGCTAATTTTTGGCAGTGGATGGAGTGGGGGTGGGATGAGTCAAGGCTCTCTGTGGGACACGGCTGTTCTAAAGCCTTGCCCTGTGACCCTCACAGTACAGACAACCACAGCCGGCTTCAAAGGCAACACACAGACAGCTTGTGTCTGCATACTTTGGAGCCATAACCCTACCCCAGGCACCTTCCTCTGCACCCCTCCTCTATGCTGAATACCAGCCCACCCCACTCAACAAAAGAAGATGACCCCTGTTGCCCTCAGGCAGGCATACAGCTGATGCAGACCTCTGCTCCTGTCTCATTATTCACAAAGGTTTTTGGCTTTCTGTGAATAAGTCTTCAGTGAATGTCTAAAGCTGATTTTTTTTTTAAAGTGGATGTAGCCAGGATTAAGGCTTTCCAAGGACTTGTAACACTCTACGGGAAGCGAAATGCTCCGGTTGGCTGGCTTATGATCATGTGTGGAGTGCTGGTGCCTTTGCCTTCTGTCCTTTCTGTCATAGAGTCGGTACCCAAAATCTCTCCCCACGCTCCTTCATGCACATGGATTAACCACTCATTCAGGCCATTAGTTTCCTCTTTTCTCTGCAACAATTCTCTCGTGCCACACTTGGACTTCCAAATGTCTCGTCAATGGCTGTAAATGGAGACGCTTCAGTCTTTTTGCTCTGCTTGTGTTCAGTGCAACCAAAGTTAATAACGCCCCTTGTGTTATGCTGACAGGCTGAAAGCTTCTCACTTCATATTTACTCACTACAGACTTCCCCTGTCAGTCACTTGTTCAAACAGTTGTGCTTCTTCGTTGCATTGGGGTGTAAAAAAAAAACTTGGCACTAGCTAAACAAACAGCATATTTGTCTCTTGTGTCCTTGGTTGTTGTTGTCTGTGCCAGTGGAGCATGTACATTGACTTTCATTGTTTGTATTCAAGTACTTTGTATTCATCATGCATTCAAAGGAGAAGTCCTGCTGTTCTTTCCAGGGCCAATTTCTAAAAGTTGTGTACAGTGTGAGTTTTGGACATGTACACAACGCTGCTGTGAAGCTTTGAGAACTGTGGACTCAAGGAAAACAATTTATCCAAACAGGCAGTTTGAGTTTTATCTGTTTTCAACTGCAAACACTCATCTCTCTTTCCAACAAAAAGAAGATGCACAAAGTGGCTGCTGTATTGTCCTGTAAAGGAGGATGCTTTCAGCTTTACTTAAGTGGCTAGTTTCCAGTTAGCCAGCACTCTCAGGCTTCAATTTGACTTTGAATGGTCAAATTCAATGAATCTACAGTAGAATATTATGTATATTTGCAGACAAGTAAGAAGGACTGAACAATTTGCAAATTTTTTAAAAGTTTTTCACCTAATATCCTGATATTTGACCATTTTTGCCACCTTAAGCTTATTTTTGTTGCCTCTTCTTGCTGTTTTTGCCACTTTTCACCACTTAGATTGTTGCTCTTGCGAAGGTAGTTCCAAAAGTCTCCAAATATTCTAAAGAGAGGATGTTTTTTTGGATTTTTTTTATTGTCTGTGGATTAGTCTAGAGGCTGATAAGTCCTGGATCGAGGAGGTCTTAGTAGATGATAGTTATGTGTTGAGCAGTTATGAAATTTGTCCTTATCCTTAATTTAAGCTTAGAGATTAACACATTAGTCTCTCTCTGATCTCCTGAAGATGGCTGGCATTTTTCTGCTTTATTATCAACACACATTTGGCGAGTACAGCACTACATTTTGGTGTGGACTGGCACACTTTCTGATATCTGACCCTGTTATAAGATTATTTAAGGAGACTATTCCCATGCACTTTAAGAATGACTGATGACTATATATCAGTAAGGTACTCCTATGGAAGTAATTTGGCAATCTAATTCAATGAAAGGAATTAAAAGTGTTCAATTTGCCTATAT
This sequence comes from Thalassoma bifasciatum, assembly GCA_008086565.1. Lineage (NCBI taxonomy): Eukaryota > Metazoa > Chordata > Actinopteri > Labriformes > Labridae > Thalassoma > Thalassoma bifasciatum. The sequence continues at coordinate 442,552 of RPOG01000076.1, read as the reverse complement.
TATTTGGCTATTATGATGAAAGTAGGCTGCCTATGAATTCATAACCTGTGCATTCTCAGGCTGGGATTAGAAATCAGATTAAAACCAAATAAGTTTCTAAAAGTCAAAGCTTATAACAATTGAACACTTTGACACTTGAGCAGTTGACCGTGAAGAGGGTTATGCCATGGCCGACCCTGGGAAATTTTCCGTAATTTTCCTTCAAAGCAGTTTGACAGAGGAGTAGTTTAAGTCTCTCAATGATATTAAGCTTATGAAGGAATTCTTTTTCATCCACTTGGCTTATTGGAGAGCTCAGTTGATATCGTGAAATGTCTCAGGGCAGCCATTTCCATCTCTCTCTCAAGAACTATCCACTCTTACTACCCACTGTGGGTAAAGGATGACTTAGTTAATTGTTTTAATAGCCATCTTTACAACTCAACATCCCTTGAAATGGCAAAACGGGGATACTATGAAGCCCTTTCACTTCCCTGAACAAAAATAGTGCTCCAGGAGCCTCCTTTGCTGAGCCTCTGTGACATTCACACTTGATTAGGCTTGCAAATGAAGTTTTCCTTCTTTTGAGGTGGAAGGCGCGACCTTGGCCCCTGAGACCTGTTAAGTCTTTATTGGATTGGCTGGACATATTAAACAAGGAAGATGTTCCAGTCGCGTTGTAACTGCAGACCTTGTACGTGCTTCATTGGCGTTTGTTCTCTCTCTACTTCATGGCTTTCTGCTCGTCAGATCTTGGTTGCAACTAATATTTAAGATTAAAATAAAGAAGAGGGGTAAAGAGCTTCCATTTGTCTGATGATTTTCAGTAAAGCCAGACAGCCATTCACCTTTTTATATTCATATGTCTCACTGGACCCACTGCTGTTTGCTAAGATTGCCCTCTGTTTATCAAGTTTTGGTGTGTTCACTTCGTATCCAAATTGATTTTTGAGAGTCTGGACGGCCAAAAGAAACATGCAGAATGTGATTGATTTTCAAATGGGATCCAAGCCAGATATGGAGTCGGTTTGAAAATTGAATTCGGTAGATTGCTACAGGGGTGCAGTGTGTGCAACCAAGGACAATGTGACATCTAGACTGAAGGAGGGGGGGTCAGAGTGGCTAAGCAAAATGCATTTGGTCTCTAATTGATTGGTGTTTGTTCCAGTCTCCTACTCCAAAGGATTTGTCCGGTGCAACTTTACTGTCACACATCACAAGATAATGAGCACCGTCTTGTGCCAGATCCTATCTCCATGAAAAATTAGCAATCTCTAATTTTTTATTGATGGTTTCAAAGACTACCATGCCAGGAAGACTCGCTTCTGACTGGAAGAAAGTCATAGCCCTGAGGAAACCTGTCGATCTGTCAACCACCCAAAGGTGAAGGAGCTCAATGAAAAGTCATATTTCATTGCTCTGAATAACCAGCCTGTTTTAGAAGCTCTTTGTTCATGCTACTTGTCTCAGCTTAAACACAGACATTCTGGCATCGTGTGTAGGTCTTGTCATCATGAAGCGCCTCACTGCCGCATGGATTTAAGATATGTAATCCTCAAAAATTATTCATTTGCCTTTAAGCACTTAACATCTATTTGATTAAGAATACTAGAACATTTAGCATTTGTGGTCAAAATGAATGTTGTATTTTCTTGTTTATGTCTGTTTCTAAATCAAACTAACTTCCACAATAAGAGTAATGGGTAGAAACTTGGCGACTTATTGTTCTTACAATAAAAAAAAAGTGTGGACCTCTTTGGGTTGTTGTCATAGTTTTTGCATATTTGAATTGCTGTTCATTTGACATAATTATTGACTAGTTCATGCCACTTGAATCTCAACTTAGAAATGTTTTTTTCCTCCAGGCCCCAGTATAAGTCCATAGAGAGTGGCATCCTCCAGTCTAAAAATATAAGGTGATGCCAAAGTGCTAAAATCTGCACTTGGTCAAGTGTCCCCTTGACGCTGACTTCAGAAGTATCAGAAATATACCAAAAAAAAAGAAAAAAAAAAGAAGGGACTTCATTCTGATTTCTCTAAAGGCACACGCTGTGTTGAAGGGGTGGGGGGATTTTTCTAATTTGGCAGTTAAGAAGAAGTTAGGATGACAAGTGTACCCAATCGGAGGCACGGCTCAGTTTACTGAAGGGCATGTAGCCAGTGTTAGTATGGAGGCTCAAAGCCCGCCCATTTTCCAATGTGCCTCCCCTCCTGATGATGGATGACATCACAGACACTACCTTTATCTATCTATTGTCAAGTCTTTGGGAAAATGGTGGAGCTTTCTGAGACTCAGAGAAACCAGAGACTGAATTATCTGTTAAAATTTCTATGAAGAAGTTTAAAAAAGAATTTAGGTCAAGTGCTAACTTATCCAGGTCAAATAAGCAGACCACAAATAAACCACATTGCCCAAAGTGCAAGGCACCAGCAGAAAGGGATAAAAGCTCCCAGTAACCATTGAATACTGTTTATGCTCAAAAGGCAGATCCCTATCATTTTTTGCTATTCCAACCTGTATCAAGAGAAATAAATTATTCAGCAAGTCTACAAGAATCCAAAAGTGTGTATTCCTGTTTTTTCCACCTGGTCTTCCGATGGGTTGACTTTGCTTGTTGCCCTTTTGACTCACTTATTTCTGATGTCTAAATATTCTAGTGTCCACTTTGTATTCCACTGTTTTCAGTCCGAGCAAGAATTAAGCTCCTTTAGTTCTGTATTCACAGTAGATATAATGACCGTGTTAAGCAGGAAAAGCAGAGGTGTAACGAATAACACTAATTATGACTCTTATAATTTCAAGTGTAGCACTAAGACACACTGCGACAGCAAGTGCAGTATGGGGTCCCTGAGAGTGAAGCAGCTGTTTTTAATGCACAGTTTTGAATATTTAAAGTTGTTGCTGTGTCATCAAAAGGACAAGGCACTCGACTAATGTGCTAACTTTTTTATATGCATGAGCAGGCAGCGTTTATAATAAGATAGATGAAAGATAGAAGAGCTATGTGGCCTCTTGCCATCTGCAGCACGTCTGCTTGATTATGGTGTTGAGAAAGATTCAAACAGATACCTGAATTAGTTTTTTCTGAAAACCTAAATTGCTTCAGAAATTATTCGGTATCCCTAAAGGCTGGATTGTGATTAATTGTTTGATACTGTTTGGATTACTTTTCTTTATTTGAAATAATTTAGTGGGGAATATTTATTATCTGGTGTCTCCTGGAAATGCCTTGAGTCAACTTTTTTTGTACTTTGAAATAACACGCTAGCCGTACACTTCTCTGTTGCTCTCTCCAGCAGACATGTAGGACATATTTTGTCATTCCCACCCCCTCTCTGTGAATACGTTCCTGCTCAAACCAGCAGGTCAAAGAGGATGTAGGCTAACTGGTCCAGTTCAGGCAACTGTGTTCAAAAATTATCACAAAATTAAAATGCCATTTAGAGCACCGCAGGGGAACACTGCTGCATTGTTGCCTCACAGTGAGGAGGCTAAAATCTGCTGGCCTTTCTGTGTGGAGTATTCTTTTTGTCCCCAGGAGTCGGTCTCGTCTAAGTGCTCTAGTTTCCTCCCACAGTCCAAAGACATGCAGGTTAGATGAACTGGAAACTCTCTATAGGCCGTGGATGCTCCTCACAAGAACCAAACATCCAATGACTTATTAAAGTGTTATTGTCCTTGTAAGTCTCAGCAGAGTCCCAGATGAATGCTGTAAATCACTGCTGGCCTGTGTGTGTGTTAGGGAGAAGGCCGGCGTTGAAGAGTTGAGATAAAAATGTCTTTGTTCTTGAAGTTTTGAACAGGTTTTGGTTGATCAGAGAGAAACACAGGGAGGGGATGAAAAGGTTTCGAGCTGGCGCTGCATCAGAAACTGGACGGCTTAGAGGGATGAATGAGTTTTCTATTCTTAATGGTAAAAAGTATACTGCTGTCCTTCATTTGTCTGATTTGAGTTGCTGGTTCAGTTGCATATGTTTGATAATTTGCATTCACAAATTAATGAGTTTTCACTAAAAAAGTTCCTCTTTGTTGACATCTTTTAATTCCCTGTCAGCCCTGTTTTTCAATACCAGTGATAACTGTTGAGATTGGAGTAGTTACCTATCATTTATTTCTTGTATTACTCTTTTTCCTCCACATTTCCTCTGCACCCACCTTGTCATTCTGAATGCTGCTCAAGTCTGTAAGTCGTGGGGATGCTGACTGCAGAGAAGGGACTGAATATGCTGTCTCTGTAGAGCTCAACATATGAAGAAGTGCAGCTGAGTAAATAGGCTTTTCTGTACCATCAAAGCGAAGACGTGTCTCTTCTCTTCTTCTCTATACCGTATTCCATACTGGTTCCCCGTGCCCCAGATGAACATTTACTATTCAGCTCAGCTCTGACAGCAGCCCTGTTAGTAATGACGAATTTGATGGACGATAGCTTTCTCAATGTCATATCTCCAACCAACTCCATCCATCTATAGCGAGGAAGGAACTCAGTTACCAAGGGAAGGGCCTTGTTTTTGTGGATTGAGGATGTAATAAGATGATATGGTGCATGTGCGCAGACAGGGTGTCAGAGATATGGGAACCTATAAATAAGTAATCAAGCACAGTTAATATGTTTTGAGCTGTGTTTTGTTATCTGTTTAATGGACCTTTGTCTCATTTTTTTGGTTCAGCTTCAGTGAGTGAAACAGATGGAGATTTCTTTCTCTGGGTAAAGAATGAGGTCATTTAAAACTTCTCTCTCTGCAGTGAGAGGGAGAACTCCAGAGTTTGACTAAAACCTTAAGTACTACATCATAGACAGAGATGCATGATATTTGGCAGATAACCCATATGTCAATTTTTTAGAACTTATTAGCTGATTACCAATATCCTTTTTCTGAACACCTAATTACAAAGATTACCAACTCTCTTCTGTATTGGAATTAGCCAACACTGATATAGTGCAAACTCTCATCACATTTGTCATGTCTTAGTAATTTTCTGTGCAAATTAACACAAATGCTTAATAATAATAAAGTCAGATATCGATATGTTGAAATGCTAACATAATTCCTTAATGCTCTCCATGAATCTATCATAACAATACCCACCAGGGCAAATTTGGCCAATTTCACAATTGACAGAGAGAGGAAACGTAACCTCTGTTCACATGGAACTATTCACTGCGCCTGTCTTTGCGCTGGGCCCAGAGGTCATTGAATCAAACAGCAGCCCATGACATTATAATGGCAGATATCAGCGTGTTTGCCAATGTCCAGTAGTGAATTTTTAAGCCAATGTCCGCCAATACCGATAACGTGCCGATAATATTGTGCATCCCTAATAATAAACAGTGGTACGCTCTGTCGTGTGCATTTAATTGATACTTATAAAACAGCCTCATTTTGCTCAGTTACACACAAGCATTGAGTTGCATGTCTAACATACAGTACAATGCATTGTGAGATTCTTTGTGGATGAATACTTGCTGGGGGCAGTACATTTTTATTGAATTATGGGCAATTTTGAGGGCACTGCGTATTCATTGAGCATTGATCAAGCAGCAACTTCTGGAGCTGAGAAAGAAAGCTGATGAGATGTAGTGCACACGTGTAGTTTCCCAAATGACTCCTTGAGAATGGCCCATAAAGTAATCCAATGCCTTACACTTGTAGGCCTGTAGACCATGTAATAAATGGTGCTAGTATCAGCCAGTATGTTTACATGCAGCTTAAGGAATCAGGCTGAGAGTGCACTGAACAAACCTCCGTTGACACACGTAGATAATCCAATTGTTATTGGACTGTGGTTGGATTCAGCAGAACTCAGCAGGACTTGGTGCACCTCAACGTTCGGGGCAAGCAAATGTCATCTGGAAGAGGAAGTAGATGACCATGATAACTAGCATTGCTGCACTCAAACAGAACAAACAACATCTCCAATAAAAAAATGTCATGCTAGACCAGATTTTGTAATGGAATTAACATGCATAGTGTGTAAGAAACATAAAAGGCTAGAGCTGTCTCGACACGCAACCATCTTTGCCTATGGAAGCAGAGTGAGACGTTCTTGGCCTAAGCTACTGGGGTATTCAGTTGTTCCAGAGCCCACCCTCAAGCAGACCGTTGATTTTTTAAAACTTATTCTTTTTTATTTATTCTACCATTTTCACATTTCCCATTTCACCATTTTTGCTGCTCGGTTCAACTTTACAACTGAAATCAACTCATGTATAGCCTGTTACAAAAAGTTGTTTTTGGTTCTGTAGCTTTTTACTCCCCTTTCTACAACTGTAAAAAGGGCTTATTTATTATTTCACAGTTATAACTACATATACCTAAAGCATCAATCAATTGAGAGATGGCCCTTTAATTGTCAGGTGAGTGCCTCCAGCAATATTCAGGCATCATTTAGTTCAAGTTATTAGATTTTACGCTCTGGGTGCCATTCTTTGGTCCCAAAGTGGTCATTCCTGTTCGGAAAAAAAAAAAAGACGACGCAGGCAGCCAAATGTCGAGCTCAAAGCTGTTCGTTCCTTCAATACATTTCATTTCTTTTCTTTTAGCTTTTTATTGATTCTGCTGGAAACGCTTCATTTAAAGTCAGTTGTTTGTTTATTTCTGAGATAGCAAATGGAGTTTCCTGTACTGCAGCACAGTCTGTCTCAACACAAACACTAGGTTTGAATGTATGAATGTAACTGTAATTAAATTTTGTTTACACAAGTCCATTTGAGAACATATTTGTTGAAAGGAATGAAATTGCATTAAGGTGTTTTGCTGTTATGAACTCAATATAGACTTAACGTATGATTAACTTCTTTTTGTCTTCTGAAGACCCTCTCCCCAAGAAAAACTGTAAAACTACAATATTTTCTTTGACTGTCACTCACGGGCCAAACCAGAAATTAAGCTGTAAACAACCTTATCTCAAATGCCAAAGTCTATCAGCCAAGAGGATGGAGAAAAGAGCTACGCCCGAACAGCGAGTGTCACACTAGGCTTGATATATAAATGATGCATAAGTGTGTGGAGAAAAAATTCTGCCCTTTTCACCACAAGAACAAGTTTATTTGAAAACATACCGTACACAGGGAAAATTTATGAAGTGGAAATTGTCTTTTTTCAACACTTTCTCAAGTGTGATATGAGCAAGTTGTGAAGATATCATTCATGGTAACCGTTGATGGGTACATGTGATTATTCAAAGATTATGTGCAATATTTCACACCACATTAATAATGTATGGATAGCTGCACCACCATCATTATAGCTCCTCCCAAAGCAGAACAATTATGGAAGTGTATTCTACCTGCTCCCTGTCTGAAATTCATTAACAAGTCATAAATGTGGAAGAAATTTGGATCCTACATAAGAGAACGGTTTCAAAGGAATTGATGTAAGAGGAACCTACAAAAATAACATTGTAGTTCATCTACAGTTTCATCTTTTTTTTAATTTAATTGGTAGAAATTGTCATTTCTAATTACACAAACACAGCAGCAATAAAGAGAAAAAAAAGATAGAGAGAACAGACCGCCCACCTTCAAATAATATAACTGCAAACGTCTCTGTCAGTCCAGATGATGATTACAGAGTCAACACATAAAGGTCGGGGATAGAGTTCAAGACCGAGCAAGGCTAAGAAGGGAACAATGCAGAAGAAGGGTCAGCGTTAACATAAATTGAAACACACTGCAGATCTAAAAGTACATTACAGTTCTACTTGGTGCAGAGTAAAACGTTCCAGAGCAAAAAAAGAGGATAGAGGGGGATGAAATTTCAATGTGAGTCCAGCTACAGTTTCATCTGTTTTCACCTGCTCAGCTAACACCTCACAGTTACACTTGAACACAAACCAAAGAGCCTTTATCAGACAGTTTTCAACGCAAGATTGCATGGATGGCAACTGATTATAGTTTTAATTATACTAAAAGGAAAAAAAAAAAGGCGTCTTCAGACTCTGTTCCTCTGAAACACGTCCAGTGGACATTTGGACTTCCCATTTGGAAAGTGTCATAGCCAAGTCACAGAGTCTCCAGCTCACAGACTTCCAAGCAGTGTCAAAGATTTGCCATGGCCTTGTTGTACACTCTGTAAAACTCAAAGATTACATTCCTAAATCATCAAGCTACAAGCTAACAGTAGTGTAATAGCCTTGACGCCCTTAGTATGTTCCTGTGTGGTCATATAAACACAGATGGAGTCAGGATAGGCCTAAAAGGAAGGAAATGGCCCCTGAGCTGCAGGCAGAGATTGCAGGATTTATCTGAGAGCAATTACAGGGAAGAGAGAAAAAGAAGAGATTGACAGGACACTGCCGCCCTCACTGGAGTAATAATTTGCTTGGAAAGGCCACTTATAGCCAACCCTGCAGAAAACAGCCAAGCCAAGATGTGCAGAAAAGATCTCCTTTTACCGTCACCTTAAGGCTTTTACCTTTCTCTTCCTCAGGCATGTTCAGCCCTGTTGCTGGATGGCCGACTCACTCTTGACATTTCCACTAAATTCTTTAACTCAGAGAAGCCTTTTGTTTTACATTTTAACTCTCACATCACTCTTGATAATCTGTGCTAAGACTCTTAAGGGCTTGTATTTGTTATGTTGAACACAGAAGGCTGAAATGACTAATTCAGAGCCTCTCTCTGTGTGTCAACAACCTTTTTTCTCTGTGACTGAAAGGAGGTCTGACTTATTGCAAGAGACATGCCATCAGGCCAAATCTAATCTCTCTCCAAAGTGATGGTTAATTTTCTCACCGCAGCAAGGCTGCCATTATTAAATCAACGTGTTTGTCGAGGACTCACACCAAGAAAAACACAGTGTGTCTTCATTTCTTTCAATCCTTCACTGGGTTCTGTTTCTGTAATTATTCCTGCACTGCTTGTGATCTAATCATTTCATTAAGGAACCTGACCTTAGATTCCTCTTGAGAGGACTGAATAAACGCTTCCTCTCTTATTCTGAAATCAGAGCAAGGACTTCTGTTTGCTTTCAGCCCCCACCTCCCCCTTCTACCCCATCAGGAAACACTGTCTTTCCATCTTCCTAATACCCTTTCTCTTCCTGCAGAGGTGAAAAAACCCAGAAACAGAAAGCGAATCATGTGTCATATCAGTTCTTTTTGATTTCCCTCAGAGCAGCGGCTTCCTTTCTCATACAGTGGTAAAGGCAGGAGTGTGAAGAATTGTATCGCAGAACAGAACAGGAATATAACTTACTTATTAATACCATAAAAGTGCTCTTTATTCACTGTGTTTGCTTTCTGTGAGTGTGTTTGCCGTGATGAATGACCTGAAAGTGCCCCACTTTCCTCTTCTTTTTCTATTTCTGGCTCTTTCAGCCCAAAGTCCTGACATTTTAAGAGCAGGTCTGTCTGATTGATGAATAATGATACATGCAGAATTGAGAGAGGAGAAGAATAACCTCTCTCAGCCTCTTCTCTCTGAAGCTCTTTGTTCCCTTCTCTTTACTTCTTCATTCCGTCATATCTGCTGGAGATTGAGCGATATATACCATCAAAGCTTTTTTGAAGCTTCCCACTCTCCTCCAAAATCCTTTTGATTTCCGACAGCATGAGCTGCTTAATATTCCAAACTAGTCGGTGGCCTTTTCAGAGAACTAACAAGGTTCTGAAGATGCAAGTCTTGTCTTCATGTGAGAGGCAGCTGGGGCGCAGCCCTCTGCTTTTTCAGAGCTCACACCGAGATGTCTGCGCATCTAACAAGTTCAAAGCTGTTCGTCAGAAACACAGGGGCCGGGAGGACATGTTCTTGTGTCAGATGTCTCCTTGTACTTTGTCTGCAAGAGTGCCCGTCCTCTGTCCGTTCAAAGACATGATATGTTCCTCTTTACTCCAAGTGCAGCTCTCCGTTTGTGGGGTCAGGGGAGACAGAAAATAAGCCTTGAATTTCTGTGGTGCGTTGTAAAAAAAGTCATATTTGATTGTATTTTTCCAATCCATTTAAGAAATACAACCTCGAGTAGATAAACATTTAATGACCAACAAGTAACTAATTAGCAGCCGCTTTATCTTCAGTAACACATTAGAGGCAAAGCAACAAATTTTTGAGCTGGAATAAGTCTTTTTTGGGGGTGTGGGATGTTTTCAGCTGCTGCCACATTGAAAATAAATAAAAGGCTATGTTAAATATTTACTAATATTTCCAACCTAACAAGACCACAGTTTGCTCAGCTGTTATAGTCTGCTGAAGACGGATCCTGCAGACAGTTCTTAGAATATTGTTAAATATCTGTCACCAAAAGCTTTTTTTGCATTATTTACTGTTTACTTTTACATTTATATCAGTGCATATTGAAAAACGTGTACATATGGAGGCATTTCTCTGCATCTTTATGATAAAATATTTATCAGTTCTGCATAAATATGTTGTGCAGATGAATCAGTAGTTTAAAGATGTGTGTGCCGCATCCTCACTCTGCTCAACTATAAAACACCAAACATGTAGGATGAGTTCACCCTTCAGGCCTGCACCAAAATAACATTTCTGTGGTTTTAAAAGAACAACACTTTGGTGGCTCCAAGTTTGAAATATCAGCTTACGCATACTTAATGAGATAATGAATAATTCCTGCGATTTAACTGGTTTATTGCTTTTGCGAAAGGTTGTGTGCATGTGCATATTTATTTGCTGCTCCTGCGACTTATGATTTGAGAGTGATGGTAAAGTCTTTTATCGCCGGCTTTTTTCCTACAAGGATGAAAAACCGAGTTCACTGCTGAGAGCACCGCAGAGGCCTGACAGGCACCACGGGTATTTACTCAGCTTCCAAAAACTTCCAAACTCTTATTTACTTTCATCTTGGCTTCCTCTCGCAAGCTTGTCTTTGCTGCCTCCCACTCCAAGCCTTATCTTCTCATCCTGTTTCTTCCGTTTAGAGCTCGAGTGCCAAGCAGGAGTGGCTCTCAGAGACACTTCAGTTTTTGAGTCTTTCTGTTTTCAACTATGTTTGCGCGCTGACTCCACCCGCCTCCCCGGTGCCTGTTTGAGCCTGTTGCATCAGCCTCCAACTGTGACACTCTTGTGCTGTTGTTATGATGATCTGATGACTGAGGCAGTAAGTAGCTTTGAGTGTGTGTTTGTTTAAAGTGCAACTACCTTGTGATTGCGTAGGTGACATTTGGAAATACTGTTTTTTTTTTAGAGAATTCAGAAATGTAAAATTTCCCCCTGTATGGGGGAAAAAAAGGAGCAGAGTGGATGAACAGCTGCACTCAGTCTGGGTGTAAATGGCGGTAGAATACCCGCTTTTTTCGCAGACACATAAAGGAAGCTACAGAGCCTTTAAATGTATGCAAAGCACCACTAAATAACATCAGAATTTACTGTCTACATCCCTGAACACTTGTGACAACCACAACACATCTCCCAGCATGTGATACAGGCCTCTGAAACCCTCTTTGTCTGGTTAATCCAGTGTGAAAATTACCCTAATGTTTAGAGAGTTGGGAGAGGTTGGCATGGGCCCTGTGCTTTGGGAGTAGCATTGGTGACTAGCTCAGGCCCCGAGGTTTGTTTTAAAGTGGGTTCATTAATTGTTCCCTGAATCACATTTGATGCAGTGAGAGGTGTTTAGAGCGAGGATTGATGCTCGAGGTGAAAACGGATCTTTTTGGGTAGAGTCTTGACTGATTGTTTTATGCAAATTTGTGATAATATCTTAAGCTGGCATTGATGTTACACCCTTGAACATCTTTCCATAGATCGACTCATTTTGAAGCTTTTGACAGGTCACTTTGAATAAGTGCTGAGCAGGAGTTTCAAATACTTTGGGGCATGGGGGGAGTGCAAAGTATTCAGCTAACACTTGTCTCTGGTCTGCCATCCAATCTACAATGGATTTGATGCAGACTTTAAGCTACACACTTACTGCATTCTGAAAGTACACAAAAAAAACAGTTGTAGTGCAGGAAGAGATTGTGTTGTCTGCAAACATCTAAAGTAGCTGTGAGGAGAATCAGTTTGAGGTGGATTGCGGTAACTCTCTTTGGCCAGAGGGGAGCTGTTGTGATGTTTTTGTTTTAAAATTGAAACTGCATTGATCCTTTTCCTCATCATTATAATGTATTGCTTGTAATTCACGCTAGTACAAAAGTTATACTTGGTTTTATTAAATTAATTCCATGTAGCATTGGGACCAGAAAGAAATAATAGTATTTGAACATCTTTTCTTCATGTCATATGTAACTTTTGTAGAGATAACCTATTTTAGGTTTCTCTCCTGTTGGTCAAAATGTGGCATGAAATCAAGTAAGAAGGTAAAAGGAGCAAAACTACAAGTGTCTACTTAAATCAGCAATCATAGAGAATTAAAATAACTTTTATTTGAAGTTACAGTTGAGTGTTAGGTCTCCTGTTGGTTTCGTCTTGGCATTGAGGCAAAGAGGACATGTCATAAACAACTTTGACTGAAGCAGTTTTTCTGGACATCGTGACTGAACAGCTCAGTCAAGCCAATGAGATCAAATCTCAGTGTGTGACTCAGGATGTAGGACACTGGCCTGAGTCGAAACACTGTGATTTAGGGAGTCTCTTGAAAAGTGTATATCACGAGGCTTGTGCTGTTCAGTGTGTGTGTGTGATTAGTTACCAACATAGTTGATGGAATCTCTGATAAAAAGTGATCACATGAAATCAGTTGGCTCCACTTTTACAAGCTGAAATCCCCTTCTAACAAGCCCCTCACTTTGCAGACTCAGAACTGTTGGATATTGCTCTGGGCATCAGATGGTCAGCGATGGCTGGCACCGTGGCGGCATCAGTGGTGTGATCACTCAAAGTTTGGCCAGCCATTGACTCCCCAGAGAAAATGGATGTATTATGAATGCCCAACAGATGGGTCCTCATCTTTTTTTTTGCACTGACTGCAAGTCCTGATAGATGGCTGCTTGTGTCAGGATGGCTCCAAATGAAGAGGGACTAAAATAATTAATGGTATAATATCACGCTGAGTCCAGCAGCAGTAAAAGACATATTCTCCACCTAATGTTTAAAATGTATTCACAGGAGAGGGCCATAAAGTTGATGCCCATGATTCATATGCAAGGTGTCGAGCACTTGCTTAAGAAAGGTCGATTGAATGGGACAATATGTAAAGGCTATGAAACTGGTGTCAGTGCCGCGCTAAGCTGTGAGAGCCACATGCTAAGCTGCCTCCAAGAAGAGCTGCAGTTTTCTGCTTTCACCCTTTAGCTGCACACTCTTAAGGGATCATTGTTGGAACTCACGATTTAATTGTTGAACTTTAGAAATGAAAAGCTTTAGAAATCCAAACTCAGAGAGGCTCTTCATTAACATGCCGATGCAATTACAGCTTCTTTGTTATGTTCATAAATAGGCTGTTTTGTTTTTCATTTTTTTTCTAATTGTTTGTTCGCTGATGCCAAGGTCACAAGTGTCCCAAACCTTTCAACAAAACAACTTTAACAACAACCCTCAAGTCCTGTTTGCATAACAATTTTTTAGGATGATTCAGATTTTTGAATGAAACAAAAGTAGATCAAACATTTCTTTTCTGTTTATTTTTTCCATCTCTGTCATTAAACCTATAAATCAATCCGTATGTGCTGTTTCCTCTGAAACAGGGATTGGTGATTATGGTTATCAATCACTTGCACTGCATTGTTACTACATTATGAGCATGATGTGTCGTTTGTCAAGTTTTACCTCACAGATACATATTCTTTTGTACACTGCAACCACTGTTGTCATCTTTTTCTCCTGAAATATGCATTTTCTTGGCTTCTCAATAATACAAACAAAGCATATGCTTCTTGTTTGTCTGTTCTGTGCTGCTTTAGAAACATGGATGTATAAGATGTTAGCTTCTGTAGAAAGGGTTGCTGCTATAGAAATATCAAAAGCTCATTCTAAGACAATTATATTAGGGGCTATACATGACTTAAAACACTTACAGAAGTTGTTATCAAGGTCTTCTCACTCTGTTTTGCTTGATGCCTCTCATCAGGGTTTCTTAATGGCACCTTAATGTCTCTGATGCTTACAATTGTTTTAGTTTTTCTTCACTTGACTTCCGCATTCAACACAACAGAAAGAGAGTTTGTGATTGGTTGAGGATATTAGGAACAGCTTAAGAATGTTTGTCACTGTATCTTGGAATCTTCTCCGTTGGCCTTTGATGTACCACAGGAGTCTGTCCAGGGTCCCTTGCTGTTCCCAATTTATCCTGTGTTCAAATTATTTCAGCTTTACAAACAACTGGGATTAGTTTAAGCTAGATTTGCCTCATTAAATATCGTCTTAACTTTGTGCAGCTACCTTTTTTTGCCCTTATTCAACCTTATATAAGGGGTACAATCTAGCAAAATAATAAATATGTATAATTATCTGCTCATACTCATTAATAGGCACTAGAGGTGGAAACATTTGGTATGTATAGTAATGTGGACGTGGGTTTGTGAGATTTTCTTAATGAGAGCATGTCTGCATTTCCATAATTGTGAAGTATGATAAATAGATTGTGCTACCTATGAGGTCTTCTTGGTTCACTGCTGCTTCACAACAGTGTGTGTATAAATTTGTATGCTATTCTGCACCATCTGATTTCAGTTCTTATAGAAGTGGATGTCTGTGCACTCAGTCGTCTGAGATGCTCCTTAAAGCAGAGCACGACTCCATCCAGATGTTCAAGACAGCTGATATGAATGAATGTAGCTGAGAAAATGCAGAGGTGGCAGGAGTGGTGCAGGATAAGCTCCAGGAAGAATGAGCTGCTCTAGGGTGACATTCACTCTCATTTTCTACTTCTCACCATCTGCCTCAAAAAAGCATCAGCACTCCCATACAGTAGCCCGGACTATTGATTAAGACTGCTGACATTTCTACTTCCTTTTCACTGGCTGGGTACAAGGTGTGCCATCTCTCAGATGAAGGCTACACACACAGACACACACACTTTGCCCTTTGTGTCATCAGAGTATGATGAGGCCAGAAATTCTTCATAAAATATTACTTTTTTTTGTATTTTGAAAGAGCACATCTTATACAAAGAGTCTAGCCAGGTTTCTAATCTTGATACTGTTTTTGGTTCTAGTCGATGGTAGAAAAGGCTCTGACTTCTACCTCTGTTTCTTCTGTGAGGCCTTATTTGTAAGAGACAAGCTGATGGATGGCAGACATTTTTTTCACACAACAAACAGATTTCTCCCTCACAGTTTATGTCTGTCTTTAACAAGAACATACTGCTGACTGCGTCTTTAGATATTAATTTAGATGATATTACACTGGCATCACATACGACTTTCACTTATCTTACTTATCCATACAGTGTTCTATCTGTGTTGTGTCTTTCACTCCGTCTTGTTCGTAGCCTTTTCTTTTTGCTCTCCATTTTCTCCTTGAGTACTTTAACACTTCAGGGGGTCGTGCTATGACAGAAGGAGCCCAGCTGGTTTTATTTCCACAATATCTAATTTAAGTGCTTTGTCAATAAGCACATTCCGTGAAAAGATCAATATGCTCTCCTTGACGTGGCAATTTAGCTCCTTCTTAAGTTTAATAGTCTGTTTCAGCTGGGGCTAGAAATACATTGGTGAGATTAATTGCAGAGGAAAGTATCCATGTCACTCTGTGCATATTTGCACTGACAGAGTGGTTGTACTTTAATGACCCTGCTGTCGGCAGGCCTATAAATTCATCATGGCTGCAATTACAAATATGTATTTGTTTCCTCATCTTAATTTATTGGGCATACCTGTCAGAGTTAGTGGAGCATTGATTTAAGATTCTAATTAGTCACTGTGAAAATGATTACATCACTTAATAATCTTTTTTTTTTCTCTTGAAAAGTTTGTATTGAAAAGCTGCTTAGCAGGAAGGTGCGATCAATCATAATTTACCTCCGGAAACATTCGCCCTGTTAGAGGATTGCGTGTTAGGAATGTAGAGCCTGTTCAGACCGACACACTTTGTGTACTCAGGAATTCATTCTCCTGCTGCTATCAATTGATCTGTAACTGAAACTGATACAATCATGTTAGGTTTGTTAATCTTTAACATGCAATCGACCGCTGCTAACATGAGGTTTATCTTACTGCTTTCAACACTTGACAGAGGTTATGAGTCTCAATGTAAAGGTGTAAAAAATTGATTTGATTGAGTGACCAGGGACTTATTTTTATGGTGAAAATCACTTTGATTGACCTTAGAAGCAAAACTTTTCCTAATTGTAGGAATGGGTCATGATTTTTTAGTACTTTTTACATTACTAAAAATTTTTGCAACAGCTGTCTCATTTAAAATGAAATAAAATGAAATAACTGCCTATCACTGAAATCTAGAAAGCATCTCCAATGGATACTGTTGATCTTTAAATGTGTTTACTTTAACTATCCTCCTGATCTCAAACAATACCTGTCCCTCTACAGATCTAAGTACCGTCTTTGTCATACAGACAACCACTTTTTCTCAGTTAAGGAATAAAGGATTACATAAAGAACTTGGATGTCATACCTTTAAATATAAAGCCCTCTGCTACTGGAATAATCTGCCCATCTCATTTGGATTAATTTCCTCTTTTCATCTCTTTAAAAAATCTTTCTTTACATAGATGGTGTTGTGATATAACCTGCAAACATGTGAGTGTGCTTTACTTAAAATGGGTTTGTGTTTTCAGATTTGTTGCATACAAATACCAAAAATACATCTGTATCTTCTAGGGGGAGTGGGCAAGAAAGTGGCAAGGCTGGGAGAGCTTTTTGTATTGTTTTTGTTATGTTTGTTTCACATTGTTTTGTCTTTTGTTACTGATGTTTTTTCTCCTTTTTAATATATATATTTTATTTCGCCTATAGTATTCTGTAAAGTCTGTTCTGTGCGAATGGTTTTGCAATGTTCCTGCCTCGTTTGTATCATGTACAGGACCCCTTGAAAATGAGATGACTCTTCTCAAGGGGCTATCACATCAATAGATCATTTACAGTTTAATTTACTATCTCAGCCAATCGTTGAATACAAGCTAGTGACCGTCGAAAAGTGTTTTAGCTGGAGTTCAAATAAATGAAACAGAAAGTTCTTCTGTACTGTGATTAATTTCAACATGAATCCCATTTTGTTATGACTTTCTCAACATTTCATTCTGTAGATGCCAAATAGTTTTTAAAATGAATCAATATGAGATGAGATCATGACCCTGCAGCTCAAAACTTAATAACTCTGTGACAAAGAGGCAGAGTCGATGTAGCCTCCAATTGAGGATCTCAAGCGACAGAAGAAGCTCGGTCTCTGGAGCTTCAAACTAGGGCTTTAGAAATTTTATCTGACAGTGAAAAGGCTTAATTAATGGCATCAATTTGAGATAAAGCATAAAAAGATACAAGATTAATGATGCATTTAAAACTAAAACTACAGGAACTGAAAGAACAACTCTATCTTTAAATGTGTTTGGGTTTGCATCTTTTGTTCTTCATATAAATTTGCAGCGTCTCCACGTCACCCTACATCCTCTTTATATGCTTGTGTCTTTTAAACTAATCACTGTATTGGTATTCACTCTTCTCCTCCCTTGTGTTCAGGTGCTGAGCAGAAAGTTCCAGAAGAGCCAGCTGTGGACTGACTCAGCGGTGAATGCCGACAGGATGTTCAATGAGCTGACCTTTTCTTTGTGAATGGATTAGAGGTCAGTGTAAATATCACTGATATCACTAATTCAGGCCGACAAACCCCCACAATCAAGGTCCCAGTAAGCACTCAGAGAATAAAATAGTTATTTAGACATCATTAAGCGCTGACATTTCTCATCCACAGCCTTTTATTATGACCTCGCGCTGTGTAAATTTGTTTTATGAAATGAACTCACTCACTCACTCACTCACTCCCTGCATGTGAAACTAAATAACTCACTATATATGCGCTACGACCTCTTTTGCATGCCAATTTGTCCTCTGCTTCATTACACGGACAAATTAAATCCCAAACTTAGGCATGCTCCACTATCCGCGGTGAGAGATAGCCCGGTCTTGCTTGTATGATGAAATGATTAAGCAGAGCTGTTACAGATCCCCCTAAGCCCTGCATCCGTCCTCTTGTCATCAGTGAATCATCTTTGATAGCATAAGGAGAGATGGAGCTCTTTGAAGTAACTGCGGCTTCGTTAGCTTGCATAACATGGGTAATTGTGTGTGTGTGTGTGTGTGAGGAGAAACTCCTGGACTTGAGACACTAGCACTCACTCCCCTTAAGCATCATTATAATCTCTGGATAAAGGACAAACGCGCTTTATCACTGCTTATTTTAGAGACACTGAAGTAACATGGTCAGTGTGTTGCAGTTATATTCCTACACTTATGCAAAAAAGTTGCCATTTAGCAGGAAATGACCTCTCTAATGTGTTTTTGACTGGTGGTCAGACTGAGAGCTTATGCATTATCTCACTGTAAATGCTCTGTCATATGTTTCATTGGAACTCAATTAGTTGATCTGTTTGATGCGGAGAAGCCAAGAAGATGTCCTGCTCCAAATCAGCCCAAAAGCAGACATTTACAGGTGCTGAAGCAGTAAAAAAAGTTGTGAATAGACAGCTTATGTTTAATGAAGCTTGGCAGTCTCATACCTGTGACAGAGCGAAAGAAATAATAGAAAATTGCTTCCAATTTAGTGGAACTCCAAGTCGTTTTTTTATTATGCTTCCTTTTTGTTAAACAGAAAATCCAACAGCTCTCAAAAGGATTGGGCTGCAGGCTTCATTTCAGCTCATTAACAGGAAAAGAAAAAAAGAATAGGAGTTGCAGGCTTATCGAATACTTAAAAGTGTAGGGGTGTTTTTAATGTGAGGGGGAGAAGGAGATCATCGAAAACAACTTATTTACCATATTTTTGTTTTAGATTACAACCTACACCAGTAGCTAAAATTTTTGTCAAAGCAATAGTAACAATAATACCACAAACATAGATAACAAAAACATCATTAGAGCTCTGATCCCTTTTTTAAATTGGTGTAATAGTTGTACTACTGATATTAAACGGGCTATTTACTTGACAACAGTTTTAGAATAAGAAACAAAGGTAGTGTTGCAGCCAATCGTTTACACAGGGGGGTGATCTAAAACAAAAACCTCAAGAGTGAAATTTTTCCATTAACACTGTGGCAACCATTTCCGTATAACTGGTGGCTCCAATGGTTCCTACAGTTATATCACCAACTACAGGCCTGGCATTCATACGACAGCGTTTTCAGACCTTCATTGTTTCTGTACAG
Source organism: Thalassoma bifasciatum (assembly GCA_008086565.1). Classification (NCBI taxonomy): domain Eukaryota; kingdom Metazoa; phylum Chordata; class Actinopteri; order Labriformes; family Labridae; genus Thalassoma; species Thalassoma bifasciatum. The sequence continues at coordinate 423,361 of RPOG01000076.1, read as the reverse complement.
ATGCAGATTTTTATCACTGCGTTTTTTTTTTTGCATTTTTGTGTGAAATCTCATGTAAATGGGGCCAAAGACTGCAGCTTATGTTCCTACAGGTACAAGGTTCTGATTCTAATGCATTTGAGGACCTCAGAGCTTTGACCAAACACCTAAAACCAGAACCAGCTCTCAGGAATCTAAACTCTCTGGAAATGTTTTTTTGCAAAAATTTAAACAACAGTGACAAAAGGAATTAGCATTTTTGAAAATGAACTTTTTGGATAATATCATCAAAAATATGTATATGAAGCTTTTACATCAAGTGGCAACCACCAGTGTTGGAAAAGAAATCTACTTGAGGCAGCGCTAAAAGTCAAGGAGTTCCCATTAACACCCATATTAGAATGGCTTTTAGAGCTGAATAAGTACAGCTCAACAACAACAACAAAAAAACACATTCAGTCTGAACAGATAGCTCATTTTTTCTGTAGAAAGGAAGGTTGGGGGGTTTTCATGTAAGAGGTGTGGTGGGTTTGACTGACAGGTGGTCACAGATGTTGTAGCTGTTCAACAGGAGGCTGGAGGTCCACCTTTACTCCACCACTTTGACTTTTGCTTGGTCATACACGAGACAACTGTTAGATCTTATCCCATTTAAAAAACAACAAAAAAACATTGTGTGTGGAAATCCAACATCTTTGGTTGCACTTTCACAGGCAACAGATCTCACAGAAGCTTGTGGTATAAAAAATGACTTTGATGGACATGAGGGGGGGCAACATTGAAGGCTAGCTGTTCTGCCGTGTAAGCTGTTAAGCATCACAAACAATGATAATAAAGCAATACGGGATATTGATTCTTCAAGCTGGTCTTGTCCATCCAATATTCCCTTTGGTTTGAGGTACAGTTGTGTTCATATCAGCCGCCATGTTTGTTTAAGGTTAAAGTTCACAACATCCAGTCAGAGTCTGACTTGGAGTTGTAAATATCAAACATGTTTGATATTTACAATTCCAGACTGAGGAGCCTCCAACATGATCAGGGGCAATAAGATAGTTGCACAGACACCCCCCACTGTAATTGGACAAATAGTCAGTTTTGATGAACCTCAAAATCAGGTCCCACTCTCCTGATTGTTATGGGAGCCAAATCTGGCCCAGAAGGACTTTCTGTATGTCTCACCAACAACTCTGAGTTCCTGAAAATTAGCATGCACCACTGACTTGACTAATCGAATGCAAACAGCCAAAGTTTCAGTGAGAAAACTTGTTGGTTAACCAGGGAATACAAGATTGCATTTATAATAAGTTTAGTTTAGTGTTTAGGAGTGGGTGTGTGGCCTTTAACACTCAAACTCTTGTTTTCTTGCTGAAATACATTTTTATGAATATTGAGTGTTCTGATTCTTGCTTTAGAAAACATTTCCCAAACCTTGTGTGCATAAAAACAGTAATTGTGATGCAGTTTGTTTATCCACTCATGGACAAAACAGTTTGCACTGAAAGATTAGACTCAAATCCTTTTCCTTGTTCTCTGTGCTGACTTGCTTCTGTCTACATTTTCCAGACTTGAGCTGCAGCTCTGTGCTCAAAATCCCACCACAGCATGATTTGTGCTTTAGTATTAACCATCTTTTGCCACTCCCTGTATTTTAGATCTATTTTTTAGGATGTGTTAGGACAAGCAGCTGGCATGACCTGCATAAAGTTGTTTATGAGTTTCTCTCTTGTCTCTCCTCCATTTGATTAGGAGTTTGCTTAATCCCTCAGTAGGGCTCAGTTATAAGCTTTTTGGTTATGACCTGCTTAATCCTCCTACAGGAGATAAAGCACACAGTCGCATTAACTTCAAAGCAGTTTACTCTCCTCTAAGCTCCCTTAAAACAATGCTTTATTACTGAGCACTGCACCAAGTTTGGTTGCTGATCTGTTGTGTTGGTGTAGGTTTGTCAGCAAAGCATCTGCTATTCTTATCTGTGACGCATAAGGAAAAGTCACCATATGTCGTTTGTAGACTTGGAGTAACACCAAGCTTTTTGTCTGAAGTGCAAGTTTTTCAGTTCATGGTGTTAATAGATCTGAAAGTGTCACTCTAGAGATGCAACAAATGGAAGTGGAGAGATAAATATGAACCTTTTTGTCATATTGTTATAATTTTTTGGTCGAGAAGAAAATTACTCTAGCTTTCTTTTGAATCACATAGTTCGTTTTTGCTTTTCTTCATTTTTTTAATGTATTATAGAAGTATTGGATTGGGACTATTAAGTATCAGCAGAAACTCAAAATGAAAGGACTCAGACTCAGGGGGTAAAAACAAACCTGATGGGAAGATTCTTATTTGTGTTTCTCAGCTGTGTGAATTTCTAGTTAATTATTGTCCAAAAATCTCAGTAAAACTCCCTGAGAGACTGTGTTCACAGTTAAATACATGAGGATAAAGACATTACATGTTCATACACGTTTTCAATTCTTCTCATGTCATCCACCTTTTTGGTTGCTTGTCTTTGAGAGAAAGTCGGTTGTTCCACACAATTTTTTTCTTGGACAACTTCATTGCCTTCAGTGAGAATTAGCGGCTCTGTATTCTGCCATTTTTTTTTGTTTTCTGACATTTTATGAACTAAAAAATCATCAGAAATCAGCTTTAGTTTTCCTTCTTTTGGTTATATTTTCTGGATTTTTTTTATTCTGGGAGGACAGGACAGTAGATGGAGCAGAAACTAGGAGAAAGTGTAACATGTGACAAAAAGGCCACAGTTAGTGACAAAACTGCTCCACTAAAGGACTCCAGCCTTTGTATAGAGCCCACGACTTCACCACTACTCCAAAGCAGTGACCCTAATTTTGTTTCTTGAGGACCCTTTTGGCCACTCAGTTTTAGAACTAACTCCCTACAACAAGAGATGTGGCTGTCAGGCAGACGTTAGCGACAGCCAACAGTTTTCCTTGAAGTGAGTCCCCAGTGCTTCATCATGAATATGCAGACCCCGCTGCTCCCTGAGTCTGGTACTCGGTGCTTTCAGCTGCTCACACAGAAGAGAGACAGAAAGAGAGAGAGTTCAGCAGTCACACTGAAATAGTGACCTCCTACTGGAGACTAAATATACTTCACTAAGGTTGACTTCTTGTAATGATACACTGTGAAAAAGCTTTTTTTTGATCAAACATCATTTGAAGTTAATGTCTCAGAAACTGATCCCACATTAGACAAGATTTGAAAATTAAAATTTATGAAAAGACAAACTCAAAATACTTTTGCACCTCTCAGATCACTAGGGGTTGGTAATGCTGCAAAATTTGATATTGATCAGAGACCAAGTGAATTAAGGGCCAGTATCACCACTACAACTGTTGTTCTGTTCATGAATGAAAGTAAATAACTAATTTCTCAAACAGAAAAAAAATTGTGCTTTGTTTTTTTCTCTGCTTTGATGTACAGTAGTTCATTTGAATGTTCAGGGATATCAAAAATTATTATATTCCAGCATTAAATGTAAGATTTTGACCAAACCACTTCCACATACTGGTGGATTAATAATACAGCAACATAATACTTATGAAATCAGCTAATGCTTATAATTTTAAGTATCAATGTCATCATGTAAGTATTGATCATATTGTAGTATTGATACCAGCACTAATGTTGACGCAGATGTTTTAGATCAATTTGCCTGACACTGCTGATCACTTAACAAGTTTGATGACTCCTGCCTTGAGAAAGTGGTTCAGTATCTCGGTAAACGACTACTCATTTTGGAAAACGGTGAGGATGTAGAATATGAAAGTTGAAGAAGGTTAAGAAAGAGATTCCCTGCTACTCTTCTTTCATAACCTCATGGTTTTGGCGTGAAGATCCAGGTTATTTTTTCCTGTTAGTTGTTGCCTTGAATACACCTTGATGCCTGCACAGTATCATAATCAGGCTCTGAACCACACAGTCTGCCACGGTACGCTCACACACACACACACACACACAACAGATACACACACTGTCTTCCATCTCCACAGGAGCTAACATGCCTCCCAGCTTCAGCATAAGCTGGTAATTTACCGGCAGTCCCAAACAGCCTGCCTCTCTCCAGCCGTGGAGGAGAGCAGTGAAAATGTCAGGAGTTTAGTTAAGGCTACAACACCTGCTCCTCACGCATACACCGGGGCTTCTGCTCCAATAGCTCCCACAGGATGGCTCATGAGCACTCTGCTTTTATAGCTGAGATGACTGCTTGTGATTTTTACGCCGGAGGACAGCAGGAGAGGAAAAACAACTTCATTCAGCCATCCCTATGCTCGCTGCTGCAGCAGTTTTGACATGTTGTAAATGTTTAACATCTTCGCTGGGGACCGGAGCACAGATTAGCAGCTAGTTGGATTCGATGTCAGTTTAACAAGGTCAACTTATTTGATTTTTTTAAGCTCCTTTTTGCTTCAGAAGAGTTTATATTCATGAGACTCTTGTGAGACCTCCTCCAGACTTGTTACTGGGGATTTAGGGGCTAGAGATATCAAATATTAGCATATATTGGGGGGGAAACATGCATTTAGATGTTAGCGTCAAGAAGAGTTTTTCATTCAAAGGTAGAAGTTCAGCTGCTGCAGATGACGCCATCAGGGCACTCAGATATCCCTCATATATTTCAGCCCATCTCAGCTGAAAGGCTCACGGAGTAAAAAGCCTCTGATGATCTGCAGAAGCAGCAGAACGGCTGTGTATCATCAAGCACGTGAGCACCCATGGGACCTCAGGACAGCAGGGGGTGGAGATGCTTTTCTGTCGGTGCATGAAGCTGATGTTTGCTCACTTAAAAGAGTCAGCAGTTTCATGTACAAGCTGTATCACAAAGAGGATTAATCAAGTCAGATGAGATCTTTAACCAGTTACTTATTCTATTGGCGATAGTTTGGATTTTACTTCTTCTTTAATACAAGGGAGATGTTTCATTCTCTGACTGATGTAGAAAAATCACTAGTGTGGAGTCATTTTATATGTAGCTTTGGGACTACAACCAGTCACTGCTGTCAGAATTGATCAATTTTCCTGTTTTTATCAAATGATTCATCATCTGGCTGTGATATTCTGAAAACAGGGAAAGTGTCTGTAAGACAAATGTCCTAAATGTCCTATTTTATCATTTTTTCCAACGAATGACTCATAACTCATTGATTTTAGGCTCCAAATCAGATTAAAGAAAAGAACGAGATCTACTTTATTGATCATCTGTGGATGCTCATGTTCATGCTTTTGTTCCTGCAGCTCGCAACAAGGAACAGGAGGATATGACATCGTACTTATCAAACAAACACCATACTCACTTCTTTCCTTTTGAATACTTAAGCAGGGTTCCCAAGTGTCCTGAACAACCTTGAAAATGATTGACCAATTTTCCAGTCATGGCAAGAAAATGAGAGAAAAAGTTGAGTTTTCTGGAAATGGTTAAGTTATTCTGGAATATCTTGGATAATTTATCCTATCTCTGCAATGTGAGCAAATGAGAAACGGATTAAAAGTTATGCACAGCCATGCCTGTTGTCACCTTATCTTCTGAGTTGGAAAAAGTGCCCAATTCAACCAGTTTGTCATGTTAAGTGGTATGGTGAAGGAAAAGCTACAGAACAAACATAGCACATAAAACACAATAATTACAAAAGCATTGATGCACAGCAATGATAAAGTGATGTATTAGTATCTTTATGGTCGCTCATTAAAGTAAAGCATTTTGTTTTTGGTAGAATAAATGTTGTACTGTTATAAAACCTATCAATTTAACTTTTCAACAGAGCCACATTTTTGAGGAACATGCATTTGTGTTTTGAGCAGCAGAGCTGAGTTTGTGGGTTGATGCCATGAAATACCTGCCAAATCTCCTCTGCCAATGCCAAACAGCTCAATTAAAGTGTGGAGCATAGATAGGGAGAAAATAAGTGAAATATTTAACTTAGGTATAATAATGATTCAAGTGTTAAATGCTATCAGTTTGTTTGTTTGTAGGTATGAGTTATATATAGAAAAAGACATGTGAGGATGGAGACTTACTGCAATAGCACAAAGTAGAAAAAAAAGAGTTTTGCCAATGAAAAATACTTAAATGATGTATCAGGTTCCACAAAAGCTACAGGTTTCAGACTAATTTGCTTATCAATTCATTTTTTGTACTCATATGTGATATACTCCTTATTAGCAATGGTACACACAACCAGTGGCCTCACTCCTGAGCAGAGACCTTTGTTAACTTTTTCTGAAAAACGTAACCATGGCAAACTCAACTCTAAATATTTACGAGTTGCTGTTTTTTTGTGTTCTGAAGATACTCCTTACGTGACCAGGAGCCAAAATATAACGTAATAAAAATAATATAACAGACAAACCAACTCCTGTCTGAGCACCTGGTGAAACATTGCTTTCCTTGTTATAAACCAATGCCCAGCAACAGACATGACTCTAATAAACTCTTCATTTATGGGAACACAACCTGGAGAACATTGTTCTCAATAAGTTTTTTATATGAAACATTATTTATAGAGCATAACTTTAAATAATGACAGGCAGTGTGAGCTGTGAACCTGTGTGAACGGCGAGAACATAAACCTTGTTGATTAGGAGCAAACACTCGTGCTCAGACAGGACTGGATCAGGTTACTTCTAAGAATAGCTCCTTTTGACCCAGTCCTTTCAACACTTTTAAAATGAAAAGATAAATTCCTCTTTCTGAGTTTATTAACTCTTTCCTGTGTGACTCCCAACATAATGAAGCAAGCTTCATTTTTACAGGCCTCCCTAAAATTCGTCACACTCAAGTGAAAATCTAAGTGTGCCATCTCCTAATTCTTTTTTAATGTCGCTATTTTTAATTCACTGTAATAAAAAATAGAAGAAAGTAGTTTCTTGATAGTTTATTTTCTCTTTTATAAATCAGTCCCCTCTCAATCTGTGTCCCTTTCTGTTTATCTGTGAGAACTTTCTGTCTCTGCTTCAGGGTTCTGCTTGGCTTAAACCACTTTCAGCTACGCAGAAAATGGAGAAAAGCTTAATTGAGATGAAGTGTGATATTATCTGAATCAGAACACTCATGGTTTCTGAGCCAAAAGCAAACTACTCTTATAATTTGCTCACCTGTGACATTAACTCCTCCTCTGTTCTAGCAGGATACAATGCTCTTCTTGCTGCAGTGCTTGAGCCCTTGTCTATCCACCTTGAGCCTGAGCTCAACAACCAGCAACGAATCACTATAAAAAGAGCCAATTATTTATAGCCGGCTCCCTGACAGGCCAGTCCCACTTATCTTTCAGGGTGCAGTCCCCAGGCCTTCCGCCTCACATTTTCAGCATTGTCAGAGCTCCCCAGACAGCCTGATCTTTCATCACTGCACCAGGCTGACATTTCTCCAAATATCAATGATAGTTTTTATGTGTGGCAATAATTTATCAGGCAGCGATGCACCAAAGCTTTTCTCCCCAAGTGCTACGTGGAAGACAACAGCAGAAAGTTTAGAAACTTAAAAAAAAGAATTGAAGAAAAGCTTCTCCTCATTTTTTCTAGTGGAGCATTACGGACACAGTTGTGTTTTTAAGGAAACGTGTTCTGTGTGGTCACATCTCAACCCTTCTATTACACAGAGCAAAGCCTGAATCAGTGTGGCTTTTTTTTGCAGTTTAACCTCTAAACCTTCGTTTTGAGAGAGCTTCTTTTCATCGTCTACAACTTTCACATTAACTTTGTTCAAAAAGCTGCTAACAACCTACAAAGCCGTGGCTCAGTGCTGTTGTCCAATTACTGCACATTAAGTGAGCTGACCTTTTGTAGCTTCTTGTTGAGGCTGAGATATTGAGATAAACTTGTGGGGTAATGATTCTCCTCCTCTCCCTCCTCAGTCATCAAAGGGTCGAGCTCTGTCGTCACTGTAATTGTAAATTCTTTGAGCAGTAAGCTTTAATTAGTGTGAGGGAGCAGACCTTGGTATGCATATTGATTTCTTGCTGGCTTGGTGAAAATGCCAGAGGAACACAGAGGACGTGAAAACATGGATCCAGACTAACTGATCGGGTAAAACGTCTGATTGGTGTGGTGCATTGTTAAAAGTTATCATTAATTCTGATATAATTTAAATGTACGTGTTTGGGTTAACCTTTTCAAACGTTTAACACTCATACTTAGATCTAGTAAGCATTCAGTTTGGTTGGACCAATTTGGAAATAAACACAGAAAACTTTATAGGAGTTTCCTAAAAGTCAAAATCACCCAGAAACTTAATGAATGAAAGGGAGTCTGTTCATGTATTTTTGGTTCATTTTGTCCCTGAAGTTCCTAGTACTGAAGTTAAACATGCCACGTGCTTGCTCATTAACAGCTTTTTACGAATGCTGCAGAAAATTCTGAAAGTCAAAATAGGCCCTAAAGCCTTTACCCCCGAAAGAAACAAATAAGCCTCTCACTTAAAGAGTGTGAGGACTTTTCAAGTGATCTTTAAAAGTCTGATATCTACTTGATCATAATTCCTAACTTAAAATGAGATGAGATTATCAGCAACAAAATAGGTTTTGTCTAAATGCTATTTCTAAGCTTCCCAACTTCCAGACTGGACCTGATAAATAAATGATCGTGTCAAAGTCTCTGAGGCCTGCTGATGAAGTTTAGCAATGAGTTTTTCATCTGCTGAGAATGATTTCTTGACTAACCGAAAAGCAACAGAAGAGCTGAAGAAAGCGAGATAGGAGAGTGATAGAGTACAGGCTAAAGGCTAAAATACAACCTAGAGGCTAAAACACGAGCTAAAGGCAAAAACGTGGGCTAAGCTGTTTGTGCTAATGTCCATTTCAACCCACATGCAGCCATTACACTTCAGTGGTCTTTTAAAACTTGAGTCTGTCAATGAAATGAAGAGCAAGATTACATTTGCTCCACTTGGTAAATGAGCACAGGCAGGACATATCCAGGATTTACTGATGTTACATGATGCAGAAATGTCTTAGGGCACTGGGCTGTGAGTAGCGCTAAATGTAGCCGTCTACTAAACTACAGTACAAATTCACAAAGTTAACTTTTTATCACATTTCAAACAACAGCGCTAAGACAACTTTTTAGATACAACAAGGTAATGTATTTATCAACAAAGTAAAGTTGCGTAAAAAGAAGATCTAAGCTTTGTTCATATTTCAAAACAAATACACGAGTCATGTCATCACGACAGTTTGGACAAGAAGGTGTTGGTGCGATCCACTTCCTATGGATTCTCCTCACAGTCCCTTTAAATGTTTTGTTATTCCTTTTGCTGCCACTCTTTTAAAAGACATCTCAAATTGAAGAGCTGGAACCAATCAGCAAAAAAGGAAACTAATTTCACACGTTTATTGGGGACAATGGATAATAAATGAGACACAAACAAAATCACAAACAAAGCACAGTCCAAATCTTCTTTATTGGTAATAATCAGTAGCCCTGCATGTGTAACCACAGACAAGTCTTATTATGTGCTGTGTGATAACTGACAGACTCTTTTCTACCTCCTCTGTCCTCGTGTGCCTCTAACTCTCCTCCTCTAGACAGCAAAGTGGGTTTGACACAAATTACGACTCGTCATCTATTTAGAGAAAGATGCTCTGCACAGAAGTCTCCTGGGCTTGTGTTTCATGAATGAATGAGAAAACGCTGCTAACACTTGTACTGGAGACTCCTCTGTGTAATTTGGCATGTAGCTGATTTGCATTGTTTTCGTCATCTTTTTCCCAGTGTATTTACAAAGCAAATGACTTGTAGCGGGAAAATTAAACCTCTACAAACATAATTTAAGGCAGAGACTCATTTCTTGCAATCAGTTATTGATTTGTAATAAAGAAAGCTGACACTGGTCTCATCTTGTGTTTATACAGACTTGAGACTGTAAGAGCTGGGACAGAACTGCAACTAAAGTCCAACTCAAAATCAAACTTACTCTAAACAGCCCCCAAAAGTCTAAATGAATCAGTTGTTATATCTGAACATTTGCAACATTGAGACATTTTCTTGCTCAACAGGCAATCTGCACACGCTCTTCTTAGTCTGAATGTTTCCTTAATTGTATCCTTTATGTGTCATTCAGGCAAGTTGTGACCATGCGCTGCTTGGCTGCTCGGGTGAACTACAAGACCCTCATAGTCATCTGCGCCCTCTTCACACTCATCACTGTTCTGCTATGGAACCGCTGCTCCAGTGACACCACCTTACGCTTCCTTCCCCGTGCTGCGTTGGTGGCTCCAAGTCCTAAAGTGGGTGATGCCAGCATCAGCAGCCAGCAGCACCCTCCGCAACCTCCAGAGCCCCCGCCTGTTGTCGGGGTCGTTGGCGGGATCAAGTACGAAGAAATTGACTGCCTGATCAATGATGAGTCCACTGTGAAAGGCCGGAGAGAAGGTGGAGACGTCTACCTGCCTTTCAGCTGGATGGAGAAATACTTCGAGGTTTATGGGAAAGTGGTGCAGTACGACGGCTATGATCGGTTCGAGTTCCAGCACAGCTACTCTAAGGTTTACACCCAGCGAGAGCCCTACCACCCTGATGGCGTCTTCATGTCGTTTGAGGGATACAACGTGGAGGTCCGAGACCGTGTCAAGTGTATAAGTGGAGTAGAAGGTGAGACTTTCATCAAAGGAATAGTTTCAAGGTTGTTTATTTCCCATACACTTTCAGGAACACAAACACAAGAGGTGAAGACAGGGCTGCACAATATGACCTAAAAACAATATCTCTATTTTTTTTTTGCGATATCTTGATACACAATATATATCTTGATGTTCTGATTTCTTTTCTAAATCACTACATAAATAATAAATTCAACCCTTTGATGCATAAAATGACACCAGTACAATGATTCAAGCAGACCTTACAGTTGGATTTCTAAAATTTGCATGCAAAAAGGGAAAAATCAAAATCAGGTTAAGTTTTACGAACCTTTTATTTCAAACCAAACTTTCTGTAAAAACCTATACTCTAGTATACCATAACTTTTTGATAAGGTAAACACATCATCGAGGTTTTAATAAACAATTTTTGTTGATTTTATAAAGATGTCCAAAGTGCCCAAAAGAGAGTCAAAAATGCACAGAAATCAAAGTTAAAAATGATATACTTTTGTTTTGTCATGATTATTCTACAGTCTTTACCAAAATCTGTAGCTGCACTTTCAATAACTATGGACAGTACAACAGACCCCCCAAGGGAAGCCAAAACTTTATGCCCACCCTTAATTAGAAAATCAAAATACACATTAATTAATGTTCTCATCAGCATTTCAGTTACTTATTGTCTTGCTGCTTTATGTTTAAGTTTCATTTTTGTGAGACAAAGGCCCAATTCCAATTCCTTTCTTAACCCTCAAGCTCAACCCTCAATCTTAGTAGCCCTCAAAACCAAGTGTTAAGGGCTATCTTGTGACTTAGAAATGGGACACCCCTTAAATGCAAGTGAAATTGTTGTGGACTGTCTGTCAGTTATTCCTTCGGTTAGCGTTATCAAAAAAATATCTGTATAAATAACACAACCACGGACATATTCAGCTGTCACAGCAAACCATAGTTTATTGAAAGGTAAACACCAGCTATAACTATCGTTACATAACTCTGCGGCTACAGGAAATGACATCAGCCCGGTCATCTTATACCATTATTGGCACAAGCATGTTATATAGGCTGTTATCTTGATAAACAACTACATTACCACAGAGAAAAATGACCATTTTGTAACGTTAACTAACTTTAACGATAGCAACATGGCTTGTCCGCACCGGACGCTATTGACAAAAGATCGTAAAATAAAAATAAATGTTCTGCAACAACGAGGTAAATAATCCACAAAATGGGTCTAAACTAAGATAATACAATGGTTTTCGTAATATTTATATCTCCATTAACAAAGAAAATACTATATTTGTAGCTCGCCTTCTCTGCCGCTTTGGACGCCATGTTTATTTACCGACAATACGCAATGCATTCTGGATGTCCCTTAGTCCCAAGGGTGGTGTCGGAAAATCTCAGTATTGAGGGAGATACAGCCCTCAATCTTGCCCCTCAACCTCAACTTTCTGAGAATCGGGACAGCACTTACACTTCGCGGGAACGCGCATTTTGAGATTTAGGGTTAAGATTGAGGGTTAAGACAGGAATTGGAATTCACCCAAAGAAATAGAAATTTGATGTTAAAATGAGGGGAGTGATGTCATGACTGACAGCTCTGATGACGAATTCAGGCTCCTGCAGCTTTTTTTACCACATCAGCAAACAAGAGAAGAGACAACAGGGGAGACGAGACAAACACTTAAAGAAGAGTCACTGAACTATAGAAAATGATGAGTTTCTGCTTCAGATGACGCAGGTATCTTCTCCTGGAGACTCTACATTCTTGGGAGACCTTTTGCTGTTTCATAAATCGGTCAAATGGAAGTTTTTGTTAGCAAGTTTTGCAGCATTTTAGCTTCTCTCCTAAAAGCTACATATATAATTAGAAATGTATATAGTCCTGCAGGAGAAGATATGATTAGTTTCTTAACACACACACACTCATAATCAGCCACTTAATGACAAGTGTGTTTTCTTTTAGTGTCAGTTATTAGGCTTTATTAAATATTCCCTGTAGTAATGGATATACTTTCCTTAATGAGGTGTGTTTCAGCTAAGCTCTGATGATAAATTCTCTGTTTGATCGGTGAGAAAGGAAATCAAGACTTGATTAACAGGATGGATCTGATTTCAAAGGCACCTCCTCACTCTCTGCCACCCATCCCCAGACTCAGTTAGTCTTCCTTTAACACCACAGCATCAAACATCATTTGTGCCGAGTCAATTAAAACCCAATCTCGTCTTCATTCAGACACTGTCAGCGTTTCTTTGTGTAGCTTCCTGGATGTGTGTGAAGTGAGTTTGCCCCTCCCTCACACTTTGTCCCCGTCCTCAAAGTTGTTTTCTTTTTAAGGTTCCTTTTGGAGTAATTACCATGAAGGATCAATAGCTCATTTTAAAAAGCTATTAGTTTAAACCACATTGTCATCAATAAACGTCAGCGCCTGCTCACTTGAAGCGGTTTTGTACGTTTGCCTCAAATTCCAAAATAGATATTCATCGTCTCTTCCTGTGTTGTCAAAACGCAGTGAAACAAAAGAGACTCTAATACAGCAGAATCTGGTAATATCAGGTTAAAAATATTCTCTTGCAAATCCAAATATATCTTAGTTATGTATGAAAACGACAGAGAAAAAGAGATTTGTGTAGACATTTNCTGCACATTAAGTGAGCTGACCTTTTGTAGCTTCTTGTTGAGGCTGAGATATTGAGATAAACTTGTGGGGTAATGATTCTCCTCCTCTCCCTCCTCAGTCATCAAAGGGTCGAGCTCTGTCGTCACTGTAATTGTAAATTCTTTGAGCAGTAAGCTTTAATTAGTGTGAGGGAGCAGACCTTGGTATGCATATTGATTTCTTGCTGGCTTGGTGAAAATGCCAGAGGAACACAGAGGACGTGAAAACATGGATCCAGACTAACTGATCGGGTAAAACGTCTGATTGGTGTGGTACATTGTTAAAAGTTATCATTAATTCTGATATAATTGAAATTTACGTGTTTGGGTTAACCTTTTCAAACGTTAAGCACTCATACTAAGATCTAGTAAGCATTCAGTTTGGTTGGACCAATTTGGAAATAAACACAGAAAACTTTATAGGAGTTTCCTAAAAGTCAAAATCACCCAGAAACTTAATGAATGAAAGGGAGTCTGTTCATGTATTTTTGGTTCATTTGGTCCCTGAAGTTCCTAGTACTGAAGTTAAACATGCCACGTGCTTGCTCATTAACTGCTTTTTACGAATGCTGCAGAAAATTCTGAAAGTCAAAATAGGCCCTAAAGCCTTTACCCCAGAAAGAAACAAATAAGCCTCTCACTTAAAGAGTGTGAGGACTGTCCAAGTGATCTTTAAAAGTCTGATATCTACTTGATCATAATTCCCGACTCAAAATGAGATGAGATTATCAGCAACAAAATAGGTTTTGTCTAAATGCTATTTCTAAGCTTCCCAACTTCCAGACTGGACCTGATAAATAAATGATCGTGTCAAAGTCTCTGAGGCCTGCTGGTGAAGTTTAGCAATGAGTTTGTCTCTGCTGAGAATGATTTCTTGGCTGACCGAAAAGCAACAGAAGAGCTGAAGAAAGCGAGATAGGAGAGTGATAGAGTACAGGCTAAAGGCTAAAATACAACCAAGAGGCTAAAACACGAGCTAAAGGCTAAAACATGAGCTAAAGGCAAAAATATAGGCTAAGCTGTTTGTGCTAATGTCCATTTCAACCCACATGCAGCCATTACACTTCAGTGGTCTTTTAAAACTTGAGAGTCCGTCAATAAAATGAAAAGCCAGATTACATTTGCTCCACTTGGTAGATGAGCACTGGCAGGACATATCCAGGATTTACTGATGTTACATGATGCAGAAATGTCTTAGGGCACTGGGCTGTGAGTAGCGCTAAATGTTAACTTTTTACAAAGTTAACTTTTTATCAGATTTCAAACAACAGCGCTAAGACAACCTTTTAGATACAACAAGGTAATGTATTTATCAACAAAGTAAAGTTGTGTAAAAAGAAGATCTAAGCTTTGTTCATATTTCAAAACAAATACACGTGTCATGTCATCTCGACAGTTCGGACAAGAAGGTGTTGGTGCGATCCACTTCCTATGGATTCTCCTCACAGTCCCTTTAAATGTTTTGTTATTCCTTTTGCTGCCACTCTTTTAAAAGACATCTCAAATTGAAGAGCTGGAACCAATCAGCAAAAAAGGAAACTAATTTCACACGTTTATTGGGGACAATGGATAATAAATAAGACACAAACAAAATCACAAACAAAGCACAGTCCAAATCTTCTTATTGGTAATAATCTGTAGCCCTGCACGTGTAACCACAGACAAGTCTTATTTTGTGCTGTGTGATAACTGACAGACTCTTTTCTACCTCCTCTGTCCTCGTGTGCCTCTAACTCTCCTCCTCTAGACAGCAAAGTGAGTTTGACACAAATTACGACTCGTCATCTATTTAGAGAAAGATGCTCTGCACAGAAGTCTCCTGGGCTTGTGTTTCATGAATGAATGAGAAAACGCTGCTAACACTTGTACTGGAGACTCCTCTGTGTAATTTGGCATGTAGCTGATTTGCATTGTTTTCGTCATCTTTTTCCCAGTGTATTTACAAAGCAAATGACTTTTAGCGGGAAAATTAAACCTCTACAAACATAATTTAAGGCAGAGACTCATTTCTTGCAATCAGTTATTGATTTGTAATAAAGAAAGCTGACACTGGTCTCATCTTTATATGTACATATGTGCTCTATACAGGCTTTAGACTGTAAGAGCTGGGACAGAACTGCTACTTAAGTCCAACTAAAATCAAACTTACTCTAAACAGCCCCCAAAACTCTAAATTAATCATTTGTTATAGACATTTTCTTGCTCAACAGGCAATCTGCACACGCTCTTCTTGGTCTGACTGTTTTTTTTCTAATTGTATCCTTTCTGTGTGTCATTCAGGCAAGTTGTGACCATGCGCTGCTTGGCTGCTCGGGTGAACTACAAGACCCTCATAGTCATCTGCGCCCTCTTCACACTCATCACTGTTCTGCTATGGAACCGCTGCTCCAGTGACACCACCTTACGCTTCCTTCCCCGTGCTGCGTTGGTGGCTCCAAGTCCTAAAGTGGGTGATGCCAGCATCAGCAGCCAGCAGCACCCTCCGCAACCTCCAGAGCCCCCGCCTGTTGTCGGGGTCGTTGGCGGGATCAAGTACGAAGAAATCGACTGCCTGATCAATGATGAGTCCACTGTGAAAGGCCGGAGAGAAGGTGGAGACGTCTACCTGCCTTTCAGCTGGATGGAGAAATACTTCGAGGTTTATGGGAAAGTGGTGCAGTACGACGGCTATGACCGGTTCGAGTTCCAGCACAGCTACTCTAAGGTTTACACCCAGCGAGAGCCCTACCACCCTGATGGCGTCTTCATGTCGTTTGAGGGATACAACGTGGAGGTTCGAGACCGTGTCAAGTGTATAAGTGGAGTAGAAGGTAAGAGTTTCACAAAAGGAATAGTTTCAAAGTCGTTTGTTTCCCATACACTTTCAGGAACACAAACACAAGAGGTGAAGATAGGGCTGCACAATATGACCTAAAAACAATATCTCTATATTTTTTTGCGATATCTTGATACACAATATATATCTTGATGTTCTGATTTCTTCTCTAAATCACTACATAAATAATAAATTCAACCCTTTGATGCATAAAATGACACCAGTACAATGATTTAAGCAGACCTTATTGTTGGATTTCTAAAATTTGCATGCAAAAAGGGAAAAATCTAAATCAGGTTAAGTTTTACGAACCTTTTATTTCAAACCAAACTTTCTGTAAAAACCTATACTCTAGTATACCATAACTTTTTGATAAGGCAAACACATCATCAAGGTTTTAATAAACAATTTTTATTGATGTACAAAGTGCCCAAAAGAGAGTCAAAAATACACAGATATCAAAGTTAAAAATGATATACTTTTGTTTTGTCATGATTAGTCTACAGTCTTTACCAAGATCTGTAGCTGCACTTTCAATAACTATGGATAGTACAACAGACCCCCCAAGGGAATCCAAAACTTTATGCCCACCCTTATTTAGAAAATCAAAATACATATTAATAAATGTTCTCATCAGCATTTCAGTTGCTTATTATCTTGCTGCTTTATGTTTAAGTTTCATTTTTGTGAGACAAAGAAATAGAAATTTGATGTTAAAAAGAGGGGAGTGATGTCATGACTGACAGCTCTGATGACGAATTCAGGCTTCTGCAGCTTTTTTTACCACATCAGCAAACAAGAGAAGAGACAACAGGGGAGACGAGACAAAGAGTCACTGAACTATAGAAAATTATGAGTTTCTGCTTCAGATGACGCAGGTGTCTTCTCCTGGAGACTCTACATTCTTGGGAGACCTTTTGCTGTTTCATAAATCGGTCAAATGGAAGTTTTTGTTGGCAAGTTTTGCAGCATTTCAGCTTCTCTCCTCACAGTTAGAAGAGGTGGAAGCATGCTATCCATACTAATCATAGTTAGTTGTCACAACACGGAGGACACTATTGAACAAAAACCTCTGCATTGATGAGCTGAAAAGCTACATATATAATTAGAAATGTATATAGTCCTGCAGGAGAAGTTATGATTAGTTTCCTAACACACACACACTCATAATCAGCCACTTAATGACAAGTGTGTTTTCTTTTAGTGTCAGTTATTAGGCTTTATTAAATATTCCCTGAAGTAATGGATATACTTTCCTTAATGAGGTGTGTTTCAGCTAAGCTCTGATGATAAATTCTCTGTTTGATCGGTGAGAAAGGAAATCAAGACTTGATTAACAGGATGGATCTGATTTCAAAGGCACCTCCTCACTCTCTGCCACCCATCCCCAGACTCAGTTAGTCTTCCTTTAACACCACAGCATCAAACATCATTTGTGCCGAGTCAATTAAAACCCAATCTCGTCTTCATTCAGACACTGTCAGCGTTTCTTTGTGTAGCTTCCTGGATGTGTGTGAAGTGAGTTTGCCCCTCCCTCACACTTTGTCCCCGTCCTCAAAGTTGTTTTCTTTTTAAGGTTCCTTTTACTCATTAATGGTACTTCCTAGTTATCGAGTAAAATTTTTCGATAATCAAATTTGGTGTAACAGTAGTTATTTGCAGTCGCGGACGAGTGAACTTCGCCAAAACATGCAAACGGAGTTTAAGGTTTTATCTATAAGTAGCAGAGAAGGACACAACAGTTTTGCGTCACTTTGTTTTCTCTGAGATTATGTCGTCTTAGACGTAATATCAGGTTAAAAATATTCTCTTGCAAATCCAAATATATCTTAGTTATGTATGAAAACGACAGAGAAAAAGAGATTTGTGTAGACATTTCTGCCACAGATCTGGGCGCTTTGCCCTTTGAGGAGTAAGCTTTTGTTTTGGTTGGGAGATGTAATATTAGATGATATATTCACTGGCAGAGTGTCAGTTGCTGAGCTTAGCTTGATGAGTAATGATAGCTAGAGTCTGAAAGAGCAATTTACCGACAGTAAATATGTATTTCTGCTGAGATGGATAGTGCGGTTTCTCATATAGCCATTTGTTCTTCTGCACAGTGATACAAATCTGTTTTTCTGATCGTCTCACAAACAGAACACCGCATACTTATTGTTTGCTATTTATTGTTGTATCTGTAAGGAAGCTTTTATTCATATCAATTCAGAAATATACACAATAACTTTATACAGATCGCTTCCAGAGCTCGTTTTATTTTCAGTGGGTTTCATCATTTCATATTTGGGTTCATGTAACTTTTTGCAGTTACCTTTTTTGGATGATAAGTCATGCTTCCTGACTATAATTTTGCCCCACTTCCCCACACATGTGGAAAGAAAAATGTTTAAGGAAAAATGGGTCAGACAGGAATCCAGCCAAGTCTGTTCGTACCTCTGGGCTGAGCAGCAGGGAGCCGAGTTATTCTCACTCTCCTGTTTCCTGCACACCATTTCTTTCTGTACAAAATGGAGGAAACACGTTGACACTACAGCACCCACAGACCTATACACACACACACACACACACACACACACACACACACACACACACACACACACACACACACACACACACACACAGAGTTTACCAAGGTCCATTAATTAAGCCCAAGGCTCCGCGCTACTTAGCACTCCACATGCGCAAGCACACACCTCTCTTCAGTTTAGCATATTTTTATAGGTGAAAATAGCAGTTCATTAATTAGCCTGTCACAGTCTTGAAACCACAGGACTTAAACAAGGTCATGGGAGCATTTCTATCCCAACTCACCCTGAGAGAGAAGTTTTACAGGACCTTCAGCAAAATTCATTAAATGTCGTGATGGGCCTTCTACACCTCTTTAACTTCTCTTTTATTCATTTGGGATGTTACATGTAACTGAAGTCTATTCAGCTTGTCTATTTGATAAGGCCACCATTTTTACTGAAGCCCATTATTGGCATCCAAGGATGTGCTTTTACATGCACTAAACCAGATGCACGATATAAAGAAATGACAAGAGCTCCACATGCATATTCAGGTGTGCTGTTCACCACAAAAAACCTAGGTTACTACCTCCCATGTTGCCTCAGTTCCCTCACGTTTATACCTTAACTTAAAAGTAAAGCATCCATATGTGATGCAAATCTACAATATTGCAACAATATTAAGAGACTAACAATATTTGCAGCATAGTGCCCCTGATAGACCATTGATTTTCAAGATATTTATTCAAGAGATGTTCCTAAACAAATTCTACTTATACTTATAGATCCAGCATTCACAGAGAAACACCAAAGTCATTTTTCTGACCTCCAGCCTTTTATCAGGTCCTTTGGTCCTCACAAACTCCTGCTAAAAAAATACTTGCTGTTATCTGCAGCGTGCTTAACTTCATCCATCAGTTTGCTTTGCTTCTTCACTCTGATTGTCGCAGCTTGATTGCACAGAAAGCTGAAACTCTAACTACAGCTTCAAGCAGTAAAAAAAAAAAAAAAACTGAGCTGGGTCTTTATTCTCTGTGGGTTTAGCACAACAATCAACCCCTTCACTCAACACTACAATGCTTCAGTTCAGTGTTGATATCAAACGCCGCTTCTTGCCACTTTAACGCCTGCTCCCATTCATCCAGATGTCCCAGTTTGTCTGAGTGCTGGATGAAGTAAACAAAACTCTTGATATAAGACAAGGTAAACATGGTGGACGTCTGCTGCTCTGACTTTAACTTCAGTACGCTTAGAGCTTGCTGTAATTGGTGTAAGACTTTGGTCTGCAGATTTCTAGAAAAGCTCTCTCTCTCTGGAGTCATGAAAATATACAGAGGCTTAACAGTCAATTCCATGTGGATTACTTAGTGTTATTCAGCGAGTTGCACGGTGCTACAGTGTTAGGGTTTTTGACAGTCATTTGACTTAAGTTGTCAAGGGAGATGCCAGTAACAAGACAGGCATGAAGCAGAGTGTGGCTAGGGACTGGGAAGTGTGTATCAGTGTACAAGTGTATATGAGTGTGTATTTATTTATTCATTTATATGGTGGGTATATGGTTCCGATCTTTGTATTAGTGTCTGACTTTAGAAACACACTTATAAACAGAGGATGTGTGAAGGTTACTGAATTGAAGAAAATGTATTTTTGTCTTTGGACTTTTCTGCCTTATATTACATGGACAGGATGGTGTTTAGAGCAGGAAACTGGAATGGTTGTGTGAATAATGACTTGCTGTAGAGTCCACTAAGTTATTCACAAACAGAGCAAATCAGAGCTGGTTAAGGATGTAGTTGTAGCATCTTACAGCAAAAATTATTCATGTCTTCATAATAAAAATAGCATTTTAGAACATTTTATTCCATCCAATTGTTGGCAGAGAAAGGATTGCATGAACTAAGTCTGGCTTCATATGTTTATTAGTGAAGGAATTTTGGATTGTATAAGCTTCTTCATAAAAGGTAGACTGAAAAACACTTGTTTGCAACAACTAAAACTGTAATTCAGAATCTCTGCACCATACTTTCAGCTTCTCTGTGTTTCATTGTCAAAAAATTACATCAATAACTGTTTGCATTAATTATCAAGCTGTTGTGTAAATAATGTTGAATATGATAGTTACTGCCTCTAGTATTAAAAAATGAACTACCAGCTATTTTAATATGATTCTGGGTTCTTCATTGGACAACAATGTATGAAAAAAATATCTTTTGTGCCAGACGACCTCCTATAAGGATTTCAGCAGGACTCAGGATAAAGGAAGCAGAGCCGCAGTGATCCACTGTGTCTGCAGAGGTGATTACTATAAAAAGAGGAGGAGCTTTATCACCCAGCCAGAATCAGAGTATCTTATCTTCCCCTTCCTGGAGTGATGGGGTTTGGGTTGCACATGTGCTCTCTGTCACAAGGTCTTTATGTGAACCATCTAATCAGAGTGATTCTTCTGCCTGAGCTATTTCAGGCCGTGTGTGAGCAGGGAAGCTCGCCGCTGGTGAAATGCAGCATCTCGGGTTGAATTTCACCACACCGACCAATCACTTACCAAAGCCACTGGTGGAAGATTTGTTTACTAACCCTAATCTGCTCGTCTGATGTGCCTTTTTCAAAGATTTTCACATTTAAACTGTCAACGCTGGCCTTGTTAAGTCAGTGGGAGGCTTTAATACTTAAGTGTTTGATATCAATTATTCATTTAGTGCCAGTTTTGTTTGTAAAACCGGGGTTATGAACTTGAAGTGATACTGCTGGAAACAAATTCAAAACTACATCTGCTGTGAAAACTGTCATCTGAACAGCCCTGAAAAGTAGCACTTCTTTTTTTTTTTCTCTCACACGAGGAGATCATTTTCTATTTTTAATTAACCCCTTGTCCTTATCTCTCCTCTTTCCCTCTCCTCTCTCCACCCAGGCGTACCTCTGTCCACTCAGTGGGGCCCTCAAGGCTACTTCTACGCCATCCAGATCGCTCAGTACGGCTTGAGCCATTACAGCAAGAACCTGACCGAGCGACCTCCCCATGTGGAGGTTTACGACACCGCCGAGGAGAGGGACAGCCGGGCCAGCTCAGCACCCTGGAGTGTGCCGAAAGGCTGCGGTCTGAGCCGCCTCCATGACAAGAGCCGAGCCACCTCCGTGCGTCAGTTCAGTGCCCCAGGTATGTTAGCCTTCCATGAGCGCAAAGAGCCTCAGGGCGAGGAGCTTATCTCCTGTTAACTGTGGCTGTAGGAGGCTCGATATGGAACTTCACCCTCAGGACAGGATGATAGTCTGCAGTGAATCACAGCCAGAGAGAGAGAGAGATGAAGAGAGGGAAAATACTGGCAGGCTCAGCTGGTTGGCAGTGAACCCAAAACATAATAACAGATTTCTAAAATTTATGATTATTTAAGAAGCAGCAGACACAATATCACACATTTCATCCTCTTCACTGAGTCAGACACTGTCACATACATGCTGCATTGTTTGAAATGCTGCCGACAGGAACACTTCCAGTCAACAATATTTTCAGTGTAAACCTTTTCTGTTTATCCAGAGCATGAATATCAGCGGTTACAATGATCATTTTCATCTCCAGATTATATCAGCCGCAGACAATTAAGCAGCATATTGTTTGTCTGTTGAAGGACAAAATGAGGCTTTTGGCTGCTGTCTGGTTATTCTTTGTGAGCAACTGTACACACCATTTAGGTTTTAATGGGAAGGTCAAACTATTGTCCCTGTTTGTTTAGGAACAGGCTCAAAGAGGGTGAAGGTCTCTTAAAAAAACACTAAAACTTTTTAGTTGTTTTTTTTTCCACATACATGGAGTAGTTTTTAAGATACACAAAGCGTATCACACAGAAATATCTGCCCCCTCGTGCGTCTGCAGATGTTTGTGAACCATTTTTTACAACAATAATAACTGTATTTATAAAGCATCTTTAAAAACATTTGTTCACAAAGTGCCTTTACAGCAGAGTCCAGCAACAAAAATCAGCAAACAATGAGTAAATAAAAGACTCAGGCAGGGAACAACTATGAATTGAAGGGACATATAAGGACCCAACAGAAGGAGAGGAGAACCCAGGCAGTAAAAAAATCCTGCAGCAAAGAGTTAGATTATGGGGACCAGAGGTAAGTTGGGGTAAAAAAAAGGAAATAGAGACAGTAAAAAAGATAAAAACAACGTAGATATAACAAGACAGTGGATAAATAAACGGAGGAAAAGCCAAAGTTAAAATGAAAATGATGAACTGGTAGTAGTGATAAAAAAAAGAAATAATGATAATGAATAAGTATGGGTACAACAATACAGTATACAGTCATTAAATTTGGAAGAAAATAAAAACTGAGGCAAATAAAACAGTACAATAAATAGATAAGTAAATAGTATTAAACAACAAGATGGGTTAAAAGTCAAGACAGTAAGAAGACAAGAAGAAGATTAAGGGGATCATAAAAAAGATTAGATCAGATGGTAGTTAATTTAGTTAAAAAAAAATAAAAAAAAACTTTATTTATCTCATAGGGGCAATTAAAGGCACATAGAGCAGTAAACAGTGAAAACAACAGACAGCTCAGATTTCAGTGTTGCACTTTGAATTTAGTTGATGACTTAAAATGTTAAAAAACTAAATCCAGGAAATTAAAATAGAAAAAATGCTTGGATACTAAAATACTAAAACACTTTAAAGTAAAATGCTAACTTAATACTAAAAAAAACATAGTATTGGAGACCAACATGATGGGTGCAAAGTAGCATGAGGTAAAGTGCATAAAGGATGAGTAAATGCAGATAGCCAGTGGCAGGAATATGACAGGTGCAGATGGCATTCAGTCATGACTAAAGAGGCAGGGAGCAGTGCATTATGGATGTTTTGAATTGAGGAGCGATATGCTTCTACAGGAGACCTCAGGCTTGAGTTACCAAGCATAAATCAAGAGGTGTTTTGAGGTCATTTGAGGACAAAAAAACAGAATATGATCATATTCACTTTAAGTCAATAATGATAATGAAATGACTTGTTAAAAAAAATCATCCAAGCGTCTTTGTTGAAGGTTTACTTGGATTCTGTGTGTCTTTTTCTCTTATGTGAGTGTTTGCTCGCTCTGTTTCAGCCCAGTGTGCTCAGCAGTGCCGTGTCCTGTTGGGTTCATCAGTCAGATATCATTAGCTTTGACATCATCAGAAGTGACGTGTCTGTAATTTTACTACTTCAGCCAGATGTTTTTCATTAAACAAACCATCAAAGTCTGTTAATCTTCCCCTGTTCAGTTACTATTATGAAAAGGGAAAAATCCAAGCATTGCTGAGTTTACTAATCGACATTAAGCTCTCTGAGTCATTCTCAGAGTGAGCATCCAAATATGTCCCTGAAAACTTTAGGTGTTGTTTTTATAGAGATTTATAGACGTTTAAGCCTTCTAGGCTGACCTTCTTTATATCTTTTCAAGGAGATAAACATTTAATTCTTTATCAGTGCACATGAGGCCTCCAGAAAACAGTTTTTCTTCACAGCAATAAAAGACTGAAGGGTTTCAAACTTAGAGAAATTGTGTTTCTTTGTATTCATTCCTGATATCTGCTCCAGACTCTGCAGCCATTTATTGTGTACAGCTCTCGCTCAAGCATCTCAGAAATGATCTATAAAAAGGGACATTGTGCTCCAAACAGAGCTCTTTTCAGGGCAGCTGGATTTGGCTGGAGTGAATGCAATTAAAGTTTCATGTGCTGATCGCTGGTTTCACTCGCTTTAATGACGACTGTCGCTCACAAATGTACTCAGCTTTTGCCAATTAATGTTCAGTCTGGGAGATGGCAAAGCAGCAGAGATGAACTCGTGGCTGTGGCTTGGTTAATTTGCTCTCTCTCTGCATGCTTGTTTGTGGACTTGCTCTGGGCAGAGGGAGAATGAGAAACAGAATGCTATGCTTCTTTTTAATCATTAATTTGGTGATCTATTCACAAACTAGCGCACATGAAGCTCTTCAAAAAGCTTCATGCTAGGAGAAGCCTGAGTTTTGGAAATTCCAGTTTGACTCCAGACGACAGTAAAGAAAGTACTACACTGAAAATGAAGTTTCCCAACCAGAGCCTGATTTTTCCAATCGTAACAATTATTAAAGGACTTTTCTGTATCAAAAACAGCACAAAACACTTTGAACCAGACACCTACCAAACAATAAAGCACTTGAGTTTCAGTATGATCTTCAAACTTTGACATCAGCAGAATATAACATCTGGTGATTGTAATAACTTGACTCGGCTATTACAGTGATTAATGAGGCCTCAGTTTTGTAGCCTCAAAGTCAAGGGACCCAGTATGAACCCTGATGTTGGTGTCATTTCTTAATATGTTAGCTAAGGCGCCGTTTTTTAACAAAACAATAACTTTTAATCTGGCATCATCCGATTTTCAAGTCTTGTGTTCAGTAATATACTGAAATTATGGTAGACTATAGATAAAAGCCTAATTTTGTTTGTATAAACATAAATTCTCAAAAACCTGTAGTACAATTTTTCTTTGGTACGCTGTCACTAATCAGCTGGAGAATTTTCAAAGTGATAGCTATTAATTAAAAATTTTCCCCAATTCTACTTAATTAACCGATATTGTTGGGCAAAATTTTGGCCTTTAATCTTGATTTAAAAGTATGTCCCACTCCATCCGTGGCAGTAGGCTTTTAGTATATTGGTCAGGTGGTTATTAGGACCAATTAAAACTACACACTTCTTTTGCAGTTTTTCTCTTTTTATTGATCATGGGTTGAATTCTGACCCATGACCTTTTGCTGCAAAACAAAGCCAAAAAAGTTGTTTCGGTTTTTTCGTTTCTACTTTTATTTTTTGATATTTGTTTCCTGTAAACAAAGGTTAATTCTAGACGTAGCTTACAGAATTACTCAGGGAAATACAAACAGATTAATAAAATAGACTCTGACATGGTGAGCTATGTTATATGAATTAATCTAAAAATTAGTGTTTAGGAGTCTGTGTTCAAAGTGATCCCAGTATTTAGGTTTTGAAGCGAAGCTGAAGCTCTTCTCTCCACCTGTCGAGTTCATGATATGCCATGCTTTAAAAAAGTGCTTCAAGTTTCACAGCCTCAGCTTCTTTTATTTGGTATAACGTTAAATTGTTTCCTCCTCGTACCTCTCAAACTTCTCCAGGATATTCATTGACAGGGGATTCAGTGGAGAGCATGATCTGCATGCGGAGAAATCTCTGAAGTCTTACGCTCACAGAAAGATGCGATTATTTCATTGATGACATCTTTGATACTGTTGGTTCGTAAATATGCGGACCTGTACTTCCTTTATCTTGTTTTCCTCCCTCCGGTGAAGCGTATATTGTGTCCTGTAGTGTTGTCAGATAGTGAAGCAGAAGTGTAGCATTGAGTGTACTCCTCTCTGAGAGGTCTACGTATCTGAACTATAAATAAAACCTGCCTTCATTAGAATAGAAATCTGAATTCTGCCCTAGTTTTTGCAGCTGTAAAATGACCATGGCTGAGAGCTGGTTGGTGCTCGAGTTATTTTTGGAATTGGAGAAGTCAAAATCTTTTACCCAGTGCTGACTGTGAGCTGTCTTTTCTTCTCTTTTGATCTCCTGCTGATATTTCCAGGACTTTCTCCCTCTGAGTGTCGGTGTGCCCTCTGCGAGCTGCTGCCTCAACTGTAATTTTCACCTCCTTCTAATTCCTCCACTTTCAGCCTCTCATCATCAACAATTTCTTTTCATTCCACCACCCTCCACTTTTCCTCTCCCTCTCTCTCTTTCTGCTCCTCCACACCTCAGCTTACAGCTTCAGCTCACTTCCATAGCTCTCTCTTTCCTCCACATCATCATGTTTTCATCATCACTCCTCAGCCCTCCCTCGGCACTTCTCTCCCTCCATTAATCTTCCTCTCTCCATCCCAAGTTTCAGTCAGTTTTCCACCTCTATTTACTCATTTCCACCCTTTTATCACCCCTCGGCCTTTCTCTGCTTCCTAAACGTTGCAATCATATAACCTCTATCTGTTTTACCGCGCTCTCTGCTCGCTCATCCAAACTTTTCTTGTCTCTGCTGTCAGTTTCTCTTTCTGTCTCTGCTCTCCTCCTCTTTCTGTTTGGGTCTCTTTTCCTCCTTACTGTATCTAGGGCAGCGATGTTGAACAGCCTCTCAAATCCTCTGACAAGTGGATCAATCGTCTGTCCCGTGATAATAACCTACCATCTACCATCTGTACAATCCTGCATGAAAACCGTAGGCCACTGACTGCCTTCATTGTCTGAAATTCTCCGTGTTCCTTGATAGCTCAGAAACTCAGTTTGTCCGACCAAACCCGACCAGGAGCTGAGGAGTGATCTGAGTATGGAGTTGCAGCTGTCAGCCGCTTCAGCTCTTTGAAAAGTATTCAAAAACTTTGGGAGATGTCATGTTTTAGTGTCTGAACACTGACTCTGAGTGGAACAAGAGTGGGTTCTTTGACACTGAGCAGAGGAAAAAGCTTGGAGGTCATAAATAGTTAGATTTCAGCCCTGCTATTTTCCACGACACCTTGAGAAACTGTAAGTGTGATTTAATACATCACCACACGCTCAACAGCTTCTGTGTGAGAAACAGAGAACCATCTGCTGCTGTATTATAGTTTTTCACTCCGACCAAACAAACACTTTGTGTTAATAAGGATGTCAGTCAGTTTTAATTGCAAACGTGATCTGATTTCTGCCGAGGACATTCCTGCTGGTTTACTTCCTCAGGATTTGAAGGTGTGCTGCTCCGTCCAACAATTTTTGCTTCTCTTACTAATCTCTGCAAAATCTCTGCACGACACACTGTCAAAATCATCTGAATCATCTTCTACCGTCCTTTTTGGTGAACAATCAGAAATGATGATTTCCACAGTGAGAGGTTCAGAGATCACTTCAAGAGCCGCTGGTATTTCTTTAACCCTTAATCACCCAAGTATCAAACATGCCACCTGGATATCATGATCATGTGATCGCCATAGCTGCTATTTATTTTCCCCCCTTACTGACCCAGGATCTGTTGTTTTACCTTAAAAGACAACTTTTTATCCCACAATTCTAGTTCAAAATTTTGTCTTAATCTCATAACTGACTTTTTGGCTCACAATGGCAGAATTTTGATGAATATATCTCAACGTTTTGACTGTGTTATTTCAAAATATTGACTTTTTGTCTCCACTTTTGAACTTTTATGGCTTAAGTTTTTCTTTCAACTAGACACTTGACTTTCTCTTAAAAGAAAATATCTTTTTATCTCAGTAAATGACCTTTTATCTCAAAATTTCAACACTGATTCCTCAACGTTTTTACCATTCAATCAAATATTAGCTTTTATCTCAAAATATTGATTTTAATATCTTAAAATTTGGACTACTAAATCAAAATGTTGACTTTTTAACTCAAAATTGTTTATAAAAACATTTGGAAAGAAATCTTACCTTAAGTTTTCATCATTGCATCAGAGTATAAGCTCTGACGTTTCGATGGTTTGATGTAATTTTCTGTCAGGTTTGTAAATGTTTCTGATCATTGTAAAAACTTCAGCGTAGCTTCATTTGAAGAAAATTGTGAATCGAATTGAAATCACAATATCTGACAGAAAAATCGCTATTAGATCTTTTTCTAAAACCGTTAAGCCTTATTCTGTGCCTCCAAATATTTCCCAATAAAGCCTGCATTTTTATTATTTACAAATAATGAAGATTTTTTTTTTTTTTTGACTGGCATCTTTTAAGGAAACCCTTGTGTCATGAACTTTAAACTGGAACAGATAATTAGTCACTGCTCTACGATGGGATGAGTTCGAAGTGGGTAAAAGGAAGTCTTGTAGTCTGGTAGTCACTGAGCGCTACACCAGCTCCACCAGAATCAGGAAATAGCTGGCGCCCGTCCCCTGAGGCATGTGTTGCATAAAGTGTCAGATAATGATAGGCGATGATTGACGCTGGCTTTTGTGATTGGCAGAAATGTGTCACAGCTCTGATTGGAGAGGACAGAAAACTGAAGCTGATGTCAAAAACAGTAGAGCATTGCATGTGAGCAGCACTTCTCTGTGAATGCCTCGTACTATTAGGAATAGAAAACTGTGAGGCAAAGAACAACAAGATCTGGAAAATCCTGACCATAATTAGTGAAGCTAAAGCTCGATTCAAACATCTGAGTGTTAGAGATTAAAATTTTAAAGCTTAGTAAAACAGTATCCAGTTAAAAACCTTCTTTACATATTAACCTCACTCAACTTGTTTATGGTGTTTTAAGGGAAAAATGTACAGCGTAAAGCAGATTCTGAGATTAACAGAACATAAATAAGCAAGTTATTCAATGATCTTTGCCTTTTTAATGAACGATACAGGAAAGTCCAAAGAAATTAACGACGTAGAGTGGGAATGTCCAAATGTTTTCAAAGACGGCCACATTGGATTTTGTCAAATCACCACAATCCAGCAGTTTTTACGTACAGATTTGTTAACTTTTTCTTTTCTTCTCATATTCTCGCTGAGGAGGACAATGAGGGGAAATAATGTCAGGAATTTGGTATCCAGGATCTGGATAATTTTTAAACAATATCATTGTTAGTGGTGTCCTGGTACAAACTTTTCACTTCTGATACAACACTGATATTGCAACCTTGAGTATTAGCCAATACCGATATTGATCTGATATGATATCAGTAGGAAAGATGTGATGTCCAGCTCTATTTGTAGGTCTTGAATAGACTTTAGAGGAATGTTTGAAGTTTAAATGTATTAAACTTTGCTAGTTCTGTGATTGTGACACTCATAACTCTTGGCCCAAATATTTCTTAATGTCTAGAATTGTGTTCTCTGATGAGTTTTTTGAATGCTCACATTTTCAAATCATCATAAATACATTAATTTAAAGACGTCAGCTGTAAGAGTTATTGAGTTTCTGCAGAATGTACAGAGCTTTAGCTTTGTACAGGTGGTCGATCCGCTATCAAGATGTAATTTTAGTGAGACGTCACTAGAAATTCTTTGGTTTTGTTTGTGCACTCGATAGAAAATGTACATTTATACATTTAAAACATGATTTATGTCATTTTGTAAGATGAAAGCTGTAGGCTTTATGGAAATGGATCTCGGGCTTGACTTTGGACTATCTGATGTCAAGGTTTTGATTTAGCTTGAATATGAAAATTCTGTGTGATTTTTTCCTTTATCTTGGTTGTTAAGCCATTTTCTCCTGGTATGTCCTGCTGGCTGCATGAAATAAGTAGGTTTAATTGTCGTCTCGGGCTTTAAGACATTAAAATAAACACTTTTACTGGTTGACTAACAAATGGTCGTTTATGAAATAGTTATTTCTGGCCCTGAAAACATCAAAATGTTGTGTGTTTGATACTTGAATGAGGCGCTGCTTGTGTTGTGGACACACTGATGTATGCACCATCAGACCCAGATGAGTAATTATACCAGCACTGACAGTCATGTTGTTGCTTCAGATTTCATGCAAAACACGTCCTGTACATGTGTTCCTAAGTGTTCCTTCAACACACTCATACATACGAGAAAGCAATCACACTGACATCCTCCTTGCTGCATGTCATCTCTGACTCCTACCTTATTGCTAAACAGCCCGAGTGCCGAGCAGGAGAGGTGGATTCTCCTCTATATTCCCTTCCCATCCTTTATTGATGCCAGAGTAATCACGGGGCCAGAGTACAAATCCACTTACTCTCTGCATTGCCTTAAGTAATGGATTTATGAGTGCATTAAAGAGCCGTAGTCATCCAGAGGCCCCTGCCAGACTGGCTCTCTCCCTCATTCTCCTGCTGATCGACTGTCTTTGTGTCTCATCTGTGTCTGCTTTCTCAGCTCCTGTCATGTGAGATCTCCTCCTCTCGCTGATTCTCAATTGTCTTCTCACTGTTGGCTCATTTTCACCCCCCCACACACACACTCTCAGGCCAGCTTTAAGGGCACTTGTGTGACCCATCATTCCATTATCCTCCATTTTGTTGACTCCTACTCTTTCCTGTCTTCATCCTCGGAGGCACCCCGATGAGAAACGGAGGCTTCGTGTGTATTTTATGCGCGAGCTGTGGAGACACAGTAACAAGGCCGGAGGAGAGAGATGACTCTGGGAGCTGCTGGTTGTGTTGGGGGATTGAAATGAATTCAGAAGAGTGAGTAAAGTGGCTGACTGGCAGAAAGTTGAAATAATGTAAGAGGAGTGGTGGCAGTTTGGGAACTGAATATCATCTTTGAGTTTTTGCGGGGAAGGCGATGCAAATAGAAAAGTTGCTGCAGTGCATCAACTTCGTCTCTGGCTCACTTGTTCCAACTTTTCTTGCTTTGTTCTTCTCCTCCCGTCTGTCCAGTTCTCTTCCTAATTAAGCCCAGTGTGCAGTGACACATCTGTTCTGAGAATCCCATGAGAAGTCTGTCCCTGTGTGTGTGTTTGAGACTGTCATACACACACACACAGCTTCAGCCTCTACACACAGATAATAATATTACAAAGTTCTTGCTAGAGAAGAATGAGATTTGACTGCATCTTTTCTCCAAACTCATTTGACTCTTATTCATCATTAGAGGATGTGACTTCAGAGTGAATGTCTCGAACAAAAAGACGAGCTTTAAAGGAATCACGCCATCAAAGAAAGCCTTAAAGGAGACAGACACTCTGTAAAAAGCCTCTGCTGCTCAGCTGAAAATAGTCCATTGTGATCCAGTAATTGTCAGATGTATTTTAAATCACCCAAAAGAGGTTACTTCAGCGCTCAAAGAAATGCACTATAAAAGTGTTCTCCTGTAATTCCTTTTTTAAACATTTCATCCCCCTCCCCCTCATTTATCCACTGCCCCCACCCTCCTCATCCTCGCCACCTCCGCAGAAACCTCTGAAGGTGTGTCCCTCCCGCTGGGCAACTCCAAAGACTTCATCCTCAGCCTGGACATCAAGTTTATCTCTAACGGCAGCGTGTCTGTGATCCTGGAGACCACAGAGAAGGGAGCTCCCTTTATCATCCACTACGTGACCAACACGCAGCTCATCGCCTTCAAAGACCGCGATATTACGTACGGGATCGGGCCGAGAACCGCCTGGAGCACTCTGACCCGGGATTTGCTCACGGACCTCAGGAAGGGCGTCGGGCTGTCAAATACTAAGGCTGTGAAGGCCACAAAGGTCAGATAATGACAAGTGTGTGGTGCTAAAATCAACTGACTAAATGATTTTTGTAACAAAGGTTTTGAATATTTTCACTTTTCAGTTAATTAAATAAAAGATTTTCCAGTTTTCCTTACATGATAGTTGAGAAAGAATGAATACTTCTTGAAGGCTTTTAGATACCACAATACATTTTTCAGAGTATTTCCTGACATTTTTTTGGTTTAAACTTTTATTCTCCAAAGAGAAAATTATTTAGTTGATTGTTATAAGAAAAGTAATAATTTGTTGCAGCCCTTGGCTTCACCGTACATCATTCATCACAATTGATTTCCCGTCTAACTGCCGCCCGTCAATCTGTTAAAAGAAAAGTAATAACAGGATGACTTATCTCTGGAGGGATTGTTTCCAAAATGTGTAAATAAAGACTTCTGTTGTGGAAAACTTTGAGAACTTCTTCAGAACTTTGACCTTATTGAAAACTTTTAAAGTATAATTGTTATTAAACTCTGTCAAAGCTAACTCTTCACATCACTTCTCTTCATCTGCTCAGATCATGCCCAGACGGGTCGTGCGTTTGGTCCTCCACGGGCGCGGCTTCGTTGACAACGTCACAATCTCCACCACAGCACACATGGCCGCCTTCTTCGCCGCCAGTGAATGGCTTCTACGAAACCAGGACGAGCATGGAGGCTGGCCCATCATGGTCACGCGTAAACTGGGTGAAGGCTTTAGACCTTTGGAGCCCGGCTGGTACTCAGCCATGGCTCAAGGTCAGGCCATGTCCACGCTGGTGAGAGCGTACCTCCTCACCAAGGACCAGGCTTACCTCAACGCTGCCCTAAAGGCAGTGGGACCCTACAAGGTGCCTTCATCGCAGCACGGGGTCAAAGCTGTGTTCATGAACAAATATGACTGGTATGAAGAGTATCCCACCACGCCCAGCTCCTTCGTCCTCAACGGCTTCATCTACTCCCTGCTGGGACTCTACGATTTGACTGAGACGGCAGGAGAGAAGCTGGGCAGGGAGGCGGGGCAGCTGTTCAGCAGGGGCATGGAGTCTCTGAGGGCCATGCTGCCGCTCTTTGACACGGGGTCGGGGAGCATTTACGACCTGCGTCACTACATGTTGGGCACGGCGCCCAACCTGGCACGCTGGGACTATCACACCACGCACATTAACCAGCTGCAGCTCATTGCATCTATAGACAACTCACCCGTCTTCAAGGATGTGGTTAAGCGCTGGAAAAACTACTTAAAAGGGATCCGTGCCAAGCACAACTAGAAAAACTGCAAACTGTGTTTGGTAAACATCAGAGATGGTGATTGACGGTGGATTCTCTTGGATAAATGAATGTGAGGTGGTGCTCACAGTGTGTAAGTGTGTGTGAGTGTGAGTGTGTCCTGGTTCTGGATGGGGTTCATAAACTGAAAGACGAGTTTATTCAGCTGCAGCTCAACACTAAACGTTTCTCTCGTGTGCTCTGTTGCAGGTTTTATCTTTTCTGCAACATCGACTGTAGCTCTCCTCTCAGATTGTATTTCCTTGAGCTAGTGTTTGTAATTATGCACAGACCTAGTTTCAGTGTGTGTGTGTGTGTGTGTGTGTGTGTTCAGGAAGAGCACATTGTGTGTGCGTGAGTGTTTAGAGCAACAATATACAATGTTAGAGGAAGAAAAACTCTTTGAGTTTATAAACACAATTCCAACATTTGTTGATGCATCCACCAGAAGCATCTTCTCCTGTTTTATTTTTAACCATTTCAGACAGATTGTAAAGTTTATTCATACAAATACACAGATTATAGCAAAATAAAAGATTTTCGATAGAATGTTGCCAAAAATCTCATCATGAAATACAGAAACATTTTGGTTGTATTTTCATAAACCCTCTCCTGTTCTATCACCTCAAACTTAAACATTTTAAATGTAAAAGGATTTTTTAAGAGGTCAATTATTCAGCTTCCAATCTGGCAGCTTCCTGTTCTTTAGATAAAAACTATCAAATTATTGTGAAGGGGGGTTATGTTGTTGTGATTTGCAAGCTCATCTCATCATAGAAATTTATTTCTCATTGTCATGCTCAGTCATGGATCAGGTGTTTATCACACAGCTAAAACCATCATGTATGACTTTACTCGCTCCACACCCGCAGGCCTCCTACCCACAATGCCCCCTGTCTAACTTTGCCTCTGCACATCAAACCTACTACACCGCATCCGTGTTCACTTGTGCTGCAGACGCCTTTGTAATGTTAGTGTGTGAGCTTAAAGACGACTAACTGAGACACTAAACTTGTTTAAGTCCATTAGTTGTTCACAAAATGAAACAAAAATTCTCGTGTTTAAATTTCAGACTACAGCCACAGAGCTGTCCCTGCTTCTCTCTGAGTTCATGTTGATGTGTGCAGAGTCGATTCAGCTCCAGCGATGCCACATTTGATCACAAATCACAGAAATGAGCCCCATGCTTCACTGAACACGTCACTGTTGCTCTGTTCTTCATGGCTCTAAGATACTCGAAGGATGGAGATGAAGTCAGCTAACCAATCTTTTTCAATCTCTTTGAGAGAGTTTTTTTGTCTTTAAGGAGGGATTCCCAATGCTTATAAATGATATTATCAAATGTATCATTTTTTAAATCACTCTCCTTGCACAGGAGGTTTAAATCAATAACACAAGATGACTACTTAAAAGCCAGATCAGTTCAAATAGTGACCGTGTTTAAAAACCTTTTCAGGCGT
Source organism: Thalassoma bifasciatum (assembly GCA_008086565.1). Taxonomy (NCBI): domain Eukaryota; kingdom Metazoa; phylum Chordata; class Actinopteri; order Labriformes; family Labridae; genus Thalassoma; species Thalassoma bifasciatum. The sequence continues at coordinate 388,940 of RPOG01000076.1, read as the reverse complement.
TTGAACTGGTTGTGAAAAAGATTGAAATCAATAATAAAACCTATATATGACCTTCAAGACCACCAGTAACTATACTGACAATTTCTGTGAGAGAGATTTTTTATGAAACTGCTGCATGGAGAGAAGTTTCTAGACAGATGATTGACAACATGGTGGAAAAACAGCCTTTCATAGCATTTTTACAGTAAAAGACTGCAAAGATATGTATTTTCTCTTTATATATCATCTTTTTTCCAAAGTTTTTTTGGGGGGGAATTTTTGGCTATATTGACGGCTTAAAGACAGGAAATATAGGGACTGAAGAGAGAGGGGAAAAAAGCAAATTGTCATGGGGGTGAGTCGAACCAAAAGTTAGTTCAGCGTACATTTTGTCTTCATAAAGGGCAATTAAGATTGTGTTTTTTATCAATTACCATGCTCTGTATACACCACTGATTTCACACGTGATTGATATGTTGTCAAAAAGGAAAAATCCTTTGTTGTTTGGGCTTGAGAATTTCGAGTTTTCTTTCTCGAAATGTACATTTTTAATTTTTACATGTGGCTGTAAGATGCTGTCGTAGTGTTTGGGTTCTTCTTGGAACTGTCTTTCCGAGGCTGGACAGCCAAAGACATCCTTTCCTCTTTTTTTTCTTTTTCCAACTGACTGTGAGTTTCTGTTTATACAGGTTGAATAGAGGAAACTCAAGAGGCGCCAGCTGAGATAGTTTTATATACTGCATTTTACGTGAACTAGATTTAGAATCCAGAAAGTGAAAGTATAGAATACAGATTTTTAAGACTGAAGTGTCTCAATTTTATAAAGAATAAAACTTAATTCAGTCATTTTTTTCTGTCAATTACAAGACACTTCAGGTGACCCCACATGATCCTGACCCCAAGGTTGAAAACATAGATGGATCTTTTATAAGAAAATCAACTTATACACTAAACTTTAGCCTGAAATGACTCCCTGACTTATGAGAACATTGTGAGAATGTTTTTGCCCCTTACTTTGAATAATAGCATCATTAGCTGTAGCTTCATTTAATAGGCTCCCATGTCCTACTTTAAGGTCTGTTGATGAACAGCTCCCCTCTCTAACCCCAAACAGCCAGTTAATAATTGCAGGATCAAGTGTAGGTGTGCAGCTGTTGTGCATTCAGGAAGAGTGTCTCACTAACATGCCAATTTATAACATTTAAATAGACAATGCGAGGAGCTCTGAAGGTCAGGGGTGAAGCCTGGACGAACACAAAGAGGCTGTCGGTCCCTGCAGACTCGCTGCTCCTCTCGGCTGCTGCGGGTGCATGAACTCAGCGTTTTTAATCTGAGTGCTGCCCTGTTGACCGCTGCGTGAGGAGAAACGGCCTCGCAGAGACACTAACAATTCACCCGGCTAATAGGCCTGAGAGGCTGTACTCCGCACAGTCCCCGGTCTGAGGATGAGTCAGCATCCACTGGCATCGCACCCACAAAGAAAACAAAGTGGAGGCCTCAGCATTAATGAGGCTCTCATCGATCTACCTTAAAGATTATAAATGGAAGGCAGGAGCGTCGGGCGGGTTTGGTCCTCTGAAGGTGTTTATGGCGAATTCTTCTTTGACCATTTTCATAAAACTTTGAAAACTTTTCCCCCTTCTCGTCTGCTTTTAAGTTGTTATAGTGTCAGCTTATTTTACGAGTGACTCCCAGAAGTCTGTGATGCATTACAGCGGGAGGCAAAAAAATGAGACAGCTGCGTTGCTTTTGAACAAACTTGGTATTAAATCCTCTGTTTGATGCTTCCTGACGGTTCGGCTTCGTCTGTAGCTCAGCGAGGAGTGAGTGAGGATTTGGAGCTGAGTTTTGGGGCCAAACGTTATGTCGAAAAGAAGTTTTCAATTTGTAAAAAAAGGCATGATGTCTGCAAAGTGAATGTTCAACCCAGTTCAAAGCTTGTTCGTTTACTCTTCAGCCACACACATACATCAAAAAGCACAAAACACACAATAATACGGTAAAATATTTAAAAACAGGAAGCACCAGATGATCCATGATGGCATGACTGAACTTTCTGCATGACTTTAGTCAGGATTCAGTTTCATTTCTGTATCTATTTGGTATTTACAGATAAAAATATTCCTAGGTTAACCCAGCAATACTTTTATTTTTCCTCAAAATTACAACACTATTCTCCTCCATCATCACAGAAGTGCAACTTCAGATGGGAAGATTTTTATTGATGCTCTGTTTAAAAAAAAGAAAAAAAGACATCCCAGAGGAAACTATGACTGAGCTTTTTTTTCATTGTATTAATCCAAGTTTTTTTTTTCTTTTCTTCATATTTTTCCGTCTTCGTTTCCTGGTAGCGTTTTCTCTCCATGAACACTTTAAACTCACATTCAGTCATCATCACAGGACACATAGAAACATGTAGTCTAAAGGGAACATTCAGGAATTGAAGTTTTGATTGTGATTCTCTGTTTTGTTTAAACCAAAGTCATCAACTATATTTGAATTTGTATATTTTTGTGAGGACTGATTTCCATTGAGCATTTAATGATGTTTGCTGACAGAGAGACACTGCCTTTTGAGAAATGTCAGCTTTTCAGACGTAGTTTTGAGTAGATGATCGTGAAATGAAGAGAGGTTAAACTTTGCTTTTGTTTAAGGGGATGTGTGCAACTAGAGATAAGCATTTAGTCTGCTTCTGCTTCTGAGAGCTGCAGAGTCTTCTTCAAGGTTTCCTTCCTTTCTCTCAGACTTTGTTTTTCATTCATCTTTTGTTGGAATATTCTGCAGAGGGGTGAGATATTTTGCTAGATAGGCGCTAAAGCACAACTGCCGTTTTCCACTCACATGGTTTTGTTGTATTTCTTTATTTTCTCTGTTCAGGACAATGTGCAACGCCTTCATTCAGGAAGCTGCTATTATTGTTCACTGTGGCACAGGAATAAGTTCTTCAGTTTCTTCACATAAACAGTGTTTTTTTTCCCTCTTTCTTTCTATCTTTAAAGACTTTGACGTATGGCCGCTGAGGTCAAATGTGATTTATGCAATAACATGTTTACTGGGGTTGTGACACCACAGGAGACCCAGAGCGGTTGTACAGACTTTTCAATCCAAGCACAATGTGCAAATGCTACCATTTTTTAGTCTAAGGAAGAGAGGTGTTTATATACAGAGTAAATCTTTGTGCTTTAAAATTTGCTTTTTAAAGGTGTAAAAAATAAAAGCATTTTCTTAAACTTTGGTCCTTTTTCTTCTTCTGTTATCTTAAAAAGTTAGTGACTGTATGAGACAGGTATGTTAAATAAAAATGGGGGGTTGGTCTCATATTGAGGGACATTTTTCTTTAAGGGCAGAAGATGGTGCCACTTATTCATGAAGATGCTCCAAATCCAAATGCCCATGAGCGGAGTCAACACACAGGTGATAGCCTCAGAGATTTTTTAAAATTTGTTTTGTTTTGTTTCTTTGATAGGGACCGATGGCCTAATTTTTCATTAAGTATGGCTGAGGAATAACATTTAGTAATAACCTATTTTGGCATTTATAATCTCACTTTAAATGATGGATTATGTTCAGGCATAAACACTGCCTCGCCAAAAAAAAAAATTGCCACCTGGATTTCAATAGGCAAATAGGTGCAAGCCTCCTATTGGATAATTACTGCATGGGCGATTATCTTACAGCTGGCAACAAGTTGTTTCACCCCAGCTGATGCAACAAATAACTTCTCCTAAATAACCATGGTGAAAGACACATCCTGTGGTCATGAAACTCAATGTATTGGGATTGAACAGCTGTGTAGCCTTAAGAAAACCACTAATCAGTAAAGCAAAATGGGAAAAAAAGGCTTCAGTTTGCGAGGGAGAATTAAGATTGGACTCTAGAGGAATAAAAGAAGGTCATGTGGTCTGATGAGTCCAGATTTACCCTGTTCCAGAGCGATGGGCGCATCAGGGTAAGAAGAGAGGCAGGTGAAGTGATGCCTTACCCATGATGCCTTGTGCCTACTGTACAAGCCTGTGTGGGAAGTGCTATGATCTGGGGTTGCTGCAGTTGCTCAGGTCTAGTTTCCGTGACATTATGTTCCCAAAGAATTTGGTCAGCTGAATATACTGAGTATAGTGAATGGCCACGTTATTCCATCAATGTTTTTTTTTTCTTCCCTGATGACACAGGCATATTCCAAGATGGCAATGCCAGGATCCGTCAGGCTCAAATTGTGAAAGAGTGGTTCAGGGAGCATGAGACATCTTTTTCACATGTTGATTAGACTTGTTCTAACTCCATCTATTTCTCTCTTTCTCTGTTCGACTGTTAATTACGGTCAGTGTTTCCAATATTGAGTCCTCTATCTTCAGGCTTCACTTCTTCAGGAACCCTGAGACTATGTTCATAATTTCAAAACAAACATATTCAGGCTTTGATGAAACAAATGGACAATTCGAATTGGGGAAAATGAATAAATAATAGGGCGTATTTGTGTTGGAGTAAACACAATCAGCTCTCTGAGTGATTTGTCCCATCAGCTCAACATCTTATTTTCATTGTGATGATACCTCAGATTTAAGATATTTTCTTGTGTCCTTTGTCTTTCCTTCTCCCTCTCTGCTGTAGAGAAACAGTTTATTCACACAAAACGTCATCTCCGTGAAGCTGCTGAGAAGAAAAACAATCCTTATAAATAATTTATCCTAATTAGGCTATTCTGATCCAGTGAGGAGCGCAGACACCTGAGAAGGACGGTGTCTGCTGCCACACGCTTGCATTTTTCATTACCTTCTGGCATTTCTACAATCCAGCCATAATTCCTCTCACACAGCCGCACACTTCACCCCACGCTTTTCATTCCTCCTATTTCTTGCAGCTAATGATATTACCGTCCCCCCTGACAGAGAGTCTGTCTCCCAGTCCGGTAATTAGCCCAACATAAACCCCATAAACTGAGTCTCCTCATGGCCACTGCTGCTGCTCACATGTGATGACTGTGATAACGTTACAGTGGATCCTTGGTTACCCGTCCTCTGGGGGCCACAGGCTTCATGGTGTCCATAAATTTACTCTCTTGATGAAATTAACACTTCGTTGAACCCTGCCTTATTGGATTTGTTTGTGTGTTGTTGGGGGTCTCAGAGGAGGTGGTGGGAGGAGAAACTGCATGTGGAAGCATCCAGTGAAAACAGAAACATAAAATCTTCTGCACTTTAGCCCTGAAGTTTGAAAATCTGCGTCCAAGGAGGCGTCTGGGGTTCACCCCGATGAGTAACTTTCTTCCAGAGTTTTAATCTAAAAGCCAAATCAACCAGATATTTGAAGGAATTCACTTTTTGCCCTCTGGCGTGGTGAGTTGGAGAAGAGAAAATCAATACCTCTCTCATATCTTTCTATTAGATACACTTCCAAGGCTTCAGCAGCAGCTTAGCTTAGCAGAAAACTTAAAGCAGAGTGGATCAGTTGTGTGGAGAAAAGCAGATATAAGCACCTTTAAAGCACTCTAATCAAGTTAGAGATAATGTCCAGGGTCTGAACTGTGGTCCTACATCACATCGCTGGCTTCCTCTGCCTCAACAACTCACCATCTGGACACAACCCTGTTTATTACATAGTTACTTAATAAAGAGTTCAATATTTGCCAAAACATATGAATATATTCCCAGTAATGTTCCTGTCTAAGCCTTAGATTTAACAAAAGTCTATGAAGAGAGAGTGAGGTTGAGTTTGACTTTGATGAACCCAAAATCAGTTTTGACCAGTTATTTGTGTCAGAGCATGTTTTTTTTCTTTTTCTTGGAGTTTGTAAGATTTCTTTGTCACAGCGTCGTATTTCACTCCTGGTGAAATTTCTAAAACTGGTGCTTTAGCCCCTCTTTAAAACACCCAGTCTGTTTAGCTTTTGTCTGTTTAATGCTCCTGAAACCCCTTTCCTCTTATTGGTCAGAGCTATGGGCAGACCGTGGTGTTTGAGGTCCACCGTTTCAAACCGTCATGCACCAGTTTGAAGATCCTCATCATTTAACACTACTTTTCTTTATTCAAGATAAACAGTTACGTAGTCTTGTTGTTTGATACGTGACAAAAGGCAAACTTTGCAAGTTTGTTCAGCAGTTTAATAGCCAGCTATATTTAGCGCTACTCTCAGCTTGGGTCCGTGAGACGCATCAGGTAACTTTAGCAAGTAACTTTAGTGAGTCCTGGTTATGTCCTACCAGTGCTCATCTACCAAAGCGAGAGCAAACATAACCTGGTTGTTCATTTTATTGAAAGACTCTAAAGTTTGAACAGATCACTGCAGTATAAGTGCTGCATGTGTGTTGGAATGAACATCACAAACAGGTTAGCCCATGTTTTAGCCTTTAGCCTGTGTTTTAGCCTTAAACCTGTGCTCTATCACTCTCCTGTTAAGCTTTCTTCTGTCCCCTTTCTGTCAGACAGTCAAGCTCCAGTTTACACTTTTATTACCCAAAGAAATCACTAGACAAAATCACAGATCTCTCTTCTTACTGCTAAACTTCATCAGCGGGTGTGGTGTTGTCATGGAAACTTTAACTTGCTGTAAATCAATCTGGTCCAGTCCAACCCATCAAGAAGCTGAGAAAGAGCATTTAGAAATAATCTCATTTTTAAGTTGTGGATTATGATCAGGCATATAGCTGTATATGAAACTTTTTCAAGGTAATTTAGAAAGTCTTCACAGTCCCTTTAAGAAATCATCGTGAAGTTAGATTTGCTGAACTTAACCTTAGAAAAGAAAATATGTAACGTGGAGAAAGCTACAAGCAACTTGTTGAAAAAAAGCCCAAATACTTAATTTAAGACCGTCTTCACCTGTCACAAGAAAAACACATTTAGGATGTTAATATTGTGTCAAACGTGTGTTTATATAATTGGCTGTAAGCACAAGTCTACTGACATGATACTATATATGTTGTACACAAGTATCAGAGTGTTTCACAAGGCAGAAGAAAAATTAAAAAAAAAAAAAATTTACTAAAAGAGACAAATTTATCAAATGAATAAAAAATAGTTATGAGCAAAGCAGCCAATAATCTGAGGAGAAATCATTTTAAACCTCTGCAGCCTGCTTGTTACCAGATAAAATGTTTTGGTATTTTGTTCAGGTTAAAAAAAACCCAGACAGATCATAGCAGGGGTTTTGTGCACAATGGCAGCTGAATGTTTCCAGAGGAAGGCAAACTCTTCCCACCTGCGAACTACTTTAAAGCTAAGTTAAGCTAACTTCCTGCTAGCTTTATATTTAACAGACAGAATTGAGGTTTTTATTGATCTTCTCATTCAACACTGACAGAATAAGAACAAGCATATCCTCTAAAAATGTCAAAAGTGCTTCTGGAGAAATCGTTCATAATTAGCATCTACCTCAGCAGTGTTTCTGAAAGCTTCACTAAATCATCAAAAAAAGAGAGAGAGAGATAGAGGGAGAAGCAGTTTCTCCTCCCGGTGCTCTGCCAAATGGTTTTCAAACTTCACCTCTTATCTTGTTTCATTTGTGCTGCTAAGCTGACAGTGCTGTGAAACTCAGCTCAGTCTCCTCTCCTCTAAATGAACACCAGAGACTGAGAATCGGCCATTACACTGCAATAAAATAAATCTCCTCTCTCTGCTTCCAAACCTGCTAACTGCTTTCTTTTGCTCATTCATGAGCAGCTGGATCATTTGGTTAATGTTACAAAGAGGATAAAAGTCTTCAACAGTGCTATCAGCACCCGAGCCAGAGATGACGATGGCTCCGGAGAAAGAAGAGGAGAATGAGGAGGAGAGGGAGGAGCAGTAGGGGGTCGAGTTAATATAGAGATAATACACCAACATATAGGAGAGGGAGAAAGAGAGGAGTCTCTGTGAAACTCTGAATCTCGACAGAACAAGAGGAAAAGAGGAGCCTGTGGAGTGTAACAACTATAAATAATGTATCAGGGGGGCGTCTGCAACACGCGCTCCTCATTTGAAGACACAAACTACACCTCATCAACTAAAACACCAGGGAGGCCCCAACACAGTGAGCGGCTGCAGCACAGCAGCCTGCTTCAGTGGAGTCTACCACCCATCTGTCCCTACAACAACACACTACACACTACACACCAGCTGCACTAATATTATTAGTGTTGTAGACACGGAGAATGTAAAGAAGGAAATCATTGTTCAATGAAGCAAATCAAGAAATAGATGAAGCGTCTGGGGTGCACAGTGCCTGCAGCAGAAGTTCTGTACTGTCTGTGTTTATGATCCATACATGTGTGTATGTAACCTGTGCACTTACTACACCACTAAACTCAGGTATGAATATATTTGGCTTACGTTTTATGTGACTTAAAAGCCCTGATAGGAGTTAAAGCTGATTTTGAAACAGTCTCCCTCTTACACTGAGCCCACGTCATGATCTAACAGGTGAAATGAAATGATCACTGTTTGTTTTTTATACTGAGCAGGAGGTCAGAACAAAAACTAAGTGGATGTTCAATCCTAACCCTCTTTCAGGCTGATGATTTTGTAAAAATAGTTGCTTAAGATTGAGTTAAATTATATATTTATCTGTTTTTGTTTGTTTGCTTATTTGAAATCAACAGCTGAAAAGAAATTCTGTGGATCTAAGACAGTGATACTTTCTTTTACGTAGCCTTAACTCTGGACAAAGTGCTTTTTAGTTTCCCTACCCACCCATACAGAAATCAGAAATAAATTCCAAATATTCTTGGCTTATTCTTGACCTTTTTTCAAATCATCTTAAGCATTCATAATTTAATATCTATGCTGAAGGTCTTTTGACCATCTTACAGATGTGTGAAGCAAACAAAAACAAAGTTCCTACGTTATTAAAAACATTAATGTTTGCATCAGCAACAATGACTCCATGAATGCTTAATGTGAGAAGCTGCTCGTTGGTCGTTGTGCTGATGATACACAAACACTTATGGCCACGGGAGGCTTCGCTTGGCCTGCATGGGAGAGAGAGAGTGTGTGTGTATGTGTGTGTGAGTGTGTGTAGTCTTCGTGGTGTTTGTGTGTGAGGGGGTCTTTGGCCTGAAGCGAACTTCTTACTTTTTCTCATTAACAGTCAATAAAAGCAGCACACAGCGCTCTCAGACCTTTCTGTCCCTGCAGTGATACACTTTAATTCCCTGTGATGTTTCAGAAAGTGTAGCTTTGTAGTCTGAGGTCACAGCGTGATAAATGAATTAATAAGAGAGAAAAACAGGAACAAAAAAAAAAGGAGGAAAAACATAAAACCCAAGGCTGGAGGACACTGAGCTTCATATAAAGAAAAAAATCTTCATTTCTGTTCTGGAGGAAAATAACCTGCATGAAGAGAAACCTTTCACTGATTCAGCTCCAAACCATCTGCAGCACCTGTTCACACCCAGACCTGAGCAGCTCCAGTAACAGAGCACTGACACCTGGTGGAGAGATGGTGTAACACAGGCATCGACAGATTGAGCTGTTAAAACGCAGATAATCTGACTAAAATTATTTGTATTGAATCTCTCTCTGTATTTTTAATTTTCATGACACAGATGTGAGACAGTTTAAAGTATGAACTAATGCAATGTGTCTGTGTTTGTCTAATCTTTTTCAAAGGAAATTCATGTCTACTAGAGGGACTAACAAGCTTTCATAAAATATTCCCATCTCAGTGGGATTTCATTCATATCATGTTTATCCTGCAGTGAAGTCAGTGTGAAAGCATCTACCTGTGTGATGAGTCTCTTGAGGAACATATCAGTGAGCTTTAAAGCTCCCATGAAGGACTTTCAGTTTGTGTCGATTTCTATTTTTGGATTACAGCATGGCACTTTGGTTTACAGGGTGTACGTGAGCACACAAGTTTACCTCGCTGCCGTTCTTCTTCCCAGAGACACAGCTAGGTCCTATTCCACAATCAAATGTGCAGCTGCAGTCCGTTCATCCGAGAAATTTTGGTCCAAATAAAAGCCAAATGACATGATACAGGTTAGAGTACCAGTTTTTGAAGGTGGAGTCTGCAGGAGTTTATTCATTAATGTTTATAAAGACACAACTAAAGTGGGCTCCTCCTCCATGGCTCAGTGCCAGCGGCTGCACATGCTCACTACCTCTGTAGCCTATAGCCGTAGCTGACTGATTGACACTCATCTTGGTCATTTCACTGTCTTTGTTACTTTCTACCTTAGGAAATAAGTACATTTGCATGCAGAAAGTAATGCAATGTTTGCTTTGGAGCCACTGTTAAGACGTTTTAAGTGGTAATGAAACAAACCGGTATTAATAGTGATGGCTCTTTGTGATCTGAAAAGTAATGAGAGCAGAGGCAACAAGGATGGCATTTCCTAAACTATAATTTTGATACCTGCAACCACTGTGAAGGGGCAGGGGTCAAACTTGATGACATTTCCCATGAGGGAAAAGTTGAAAGAAAAGGTAGCTTCAGAAAGCACTTGGTACATATAAATGTATGTACAAAGCAAAATAGAACAAAAGAGTATCAAGAAGTGACAAACCTGACACAAAGAGAAATTCCCCCTTAGGAGCTTTAAACAAAAGTCAATCTGCTTAGTCGTTTGATGAAACAGACATAAAGTAAAAGTAAAGAGTACAACAACCTGTGAGTACTACAAACGGCTTCCCCAGGTGATTTAAGACACTTTTCTACAAACCTGTACTGTTAACGATGCCATGAGGTGTTTTGTTTCTGAGCTGCTGATTCAGGTCAATAAACAAAATACAAAAACCTACAGACCCATTCTTAGATTAAAATTCTTCATCATGACTGTTTATGTAAAATGGGATTATTTATTTTATCATATTCTGAGCAGAATCTCCTCACACCGTTGTGATTTTAGTCTCCTCACATTGCTGTGAAATTTTCCCCCTATTCCTGATGACGACTTTGTTTTTGACCTTGTTTTCTCACCTCCGGCTCTCTGGGGTCAGAACTGTCTGCACTCGGCTTTGTTTATCCCATTCCCACTAAAGTCTTAATGACTCACGCATTAACTCACACTTTAACTGTACTGACTGACTCTGACCAAAGCAAACGGACTCCTGGTCAGACATTCATCTGTTGTTAGTGTATTTTTAAGCTCGAGGTGTTTCTGCAGCTCGGCTCCTCAGAGAGAGAACAGGATGAGATCCCAGGGTGCACTGCTGCAGGTCGTGTATGACTTCATCACGCTGAGTTGTTGCAACTGCAGCTTACAACACAACACAGAGGAGGCTGGTTGTTAGAGGAATGTACACAGATTAACAGAGTAACCTTGAGGATTTGTCAACAGGAGCAATGCAAAAACTCCATATTTTACCAAGTACATTCTCCTAATTCATCGTCAAAACATGTTATCACACTTAATATTAGACACAGTTACCTAAAGGGAAATATTTCACTCAGATGCTGGAACTTGTTTTTTAGATAGATCATCTCAAATATCTTGTTAAGTAAAACAGTCTTGAAAACACTTTAATTTGAGTCATTTCTCTGATGAAACAAGCTTTTATTACTTGTCATAAGGTTTCAAAGTTGCTGGATTATTTGTTGAAGATGAATCATCTTGTTTCAAGAAATAGACTCAGATTGAATCAGAAAACAAAGCTTAATTAAAATCTGCAGCTCATTATAAGCTTGTAATGAGATACTTAACTTCTAGGTCAGAAAATATGACTAAAAAAAGTTTCCCCAGATATTTTCAAGGTCTCTCTAGTCTAGTAAAACTTACACATAATTTCTTATTTCAAAATACCCTAGCAAGAGAATTTCCACTTGTTCCATTGGTAGATTTGTTTGCTTATAACAAGAAAAAATATCTTGTTTTATTTATTTTATTAATTAATTTTCAGAGTGGCATTTATTTCGAGTGTATCACTATGTCAAGATAATGGAACCAGCATTTACTTGATATAAGAATATTTTTCCAATATATAGAGAGAATAGAATATAGAGAAAAGAAATCTCATACTTTTTATTTGTATCAAGAAAAACACACTTGGTTTTTAGTGGGAATACACTAGTTTTAAGGTATTTCTGGGTTCATTGAGGTTAGAAAGTTTTACTTGCTTAAGAAAGTCTTGACTGCTCAAATTTTTCTTGTTCTGTAGGCAGATAATTTTGCTGAGTTTAAGTAAGATACACCCATTTTTAAAGTATTTTGGTCTTGTTTTTGAAGGCTGGCACTTTGCAGTGAGCTCTCTACTGAGGATTAGACATTTACAAACAGAATAATTTGGGTTTTCCATTAAGCCTTTATGTTGAAACATTAACTAATCTTTTGATTTCGAGCTTAGACAAGTGCGACACTCTGCTACACATTACTGACCTCTTGTAAAAAAGTTTATTTCTAATCTGTGAATTGGAGTGACAGCATCAGATTTAAGAGCCTTGATCACTGTTTTCTTTTTCTATAAAATGAACACAAAGACAAATCACAAAGACTTTCACCCCTCTCTGCTCTCTCTGCTTCCCAGCTCTGTGATGGAAGTTTGTCCTGTTTGCTTTCATTGCCACACGGTTTAAACAAGATAACAGACCAGGGAACTTAGGCAGGGCTCACCCATCCCCGCTGGGTGTGACGGCTGCCGAGGGCAAACGGTGACATGTCAGCTCAGTCTGGGAGTCAGACAGGAGAGTGGCATGAAAGGAGCTGTGTTGACTTTCAACCAGAGCCATTCACACCCTTCATTCATGATGGCAGCCTTATCTACAGTGGCTGAATCTTCTCTGAGCTCTACTTGAGCTGCACTTGTCGACACTTTCTGGCAGAAAATTGCTGAAAGTATCCGTCTGAGCTGTGGCCTGTTGATGTTGGTCACAGCTGTTTTCTTGGTTGTACTTTTAGGGTTGAATGTTTTTGTGAAACCTGCCTTACTGCTCAGATTGTCATCGCTTTGTGAGGAGATTATGCAACAACAATAAGTGCTCTGCTCAGGAACAGCTCTCTTTTATTTGGATGCTAAGATGCTGTAACTGAGCAGAGGGCATTGTGTAGGTCAAATCTTGAAAAACTGGTTTTCTCTCCAAGAAAGAGGAAAAAAGCACGACCTGTGTCAAAGCGGCAGTGTGTGATGCCTGTGTGTGTGAGATTACACCTGTGTGCACATGACCTCCACCTCCAGAGAGACAGAAGCAGTAGGAGGAGGAGGAGGAAGAGGAGGAGTGGCCCAGGTATACTGGATATTCTTGCTGGGTTTGAGGAGGGAGGGGATGAAACCCTGAGGACAGCATGGCAACACAAAGCTCGTAAAGACAGTCACACCCAGCAGGCAGCTTCACTTCAGCTCCAACACCTGACGGCGGCGGCGGCTTTCTGCAGCCGTCATGCTCAGCCTCATCAAGTTACCGCGGGTCTTCACCATCAATCAGGTGCCCCAAGTAAGTCCAACTTCACTAAGACTTTACTGAACTATCAGGAAGTTTCAGCTTTAAGAACTTCATGAAGAAAACTTGCAACTCACAAATGCTTTTTCCTGTTTAACTCATGAAATAGAAATGACTTATTTCTCAGTTTTTACCTGTGAGTGTGGGGAATAAAAACTGCATAAACATCATAAAGCATTATATTAAAGTTCATGTAAGTTACACTGATGTAACAAGTTTGGGTAAACTCCTAACACTGAGATACTATTCCTTTTACAAAATCCCTCTGTTGAGTAAAAATGTAGCCCATGCAATTTACCTTTTCAAAATGGATTCTTTTTTGTTTTTGTAGATTAAAAAATTTGGGAGGGGAGATTGAAGAATAACATTCAGCAAGAAGCTTCTGGTTGGATTTGAACTTGGTCTTGTGGACTTCACTATGCAAAAACTAAAATCTAAGAAAGTCATCATGTCTTATTTTAGTAAACAATATCTTTATTTGGCTTGATATGAGCCACATTCACCAGACCAGTCTATAAAATGTCTTACTTCAAGTTATTTTTAGGGCAAAAATGATGTCTGAATTTCTTGTAACAAGTTAAAAAATCTGTCAATGAGGTAAGAAAAACATTTCAAGAAACTTGATGATCCAACTTTCTTACCCCACTGGCAGATTTTTTTTTTCTAAGCATTTCAGACATCATTTTTGTCTTTAAATATCTTGAAATAAGACTTGTTTCTGGACTTGTCAGCTGAGTGTGACTCATATCAAGAATAGTAAGACAATTTTTTACTAAAAATAAGACACAGACACTTGCTTAGATTCCAGTATTTTCAGTGTAATGGAGGTGATTTAGCCTGTAAGCCAAACATGCACCACAAAATTTTTCATTTCAAGATTTAAAGAAACTTATAAAAATTCTGCTCTCCTTAGAGTGGCTTAAGTTTAGTCCACTTTAATATTTTTGACCAGAATTTAGGCGGCTACTCTTACTAACAGTTTAATCATGCAGTGACAAACTGAAGCATTTTTGGACAGATTAAAGTGATGTGGACAAAAATAATATGCAAAATTAATGTAATGTTGTCTTAAATTACTGTTTTTTTAAAATGAAAATGATAATTGCCTGACTTGTTGTTACTCGTCACTTTTAGTGTAACCAGCAAAACTTCATGTTTGCTTCTTGCCTAGCATTTTTCGAAACTGAGAAAAAGTCAAAATCACTTAAGTTCTATCATTTTTTATTTTTTGTTTCTATAGCTTACTCTTTGATTAGTCTTATGAGTTCATTTTGAGTTATCTAAAACAACAGTAATGTGCATTTTTTCCCATTTGAGTCCCATCCATCCAATCTCACAAAACTTCCTGCACTCGGTTCGATAAAGCTCCAAGAGACGTCTGCCCTGGAGGGATAGAAAATCCTGCTTAACAAATCTGTCACACTGCCTGTGGACTAACTCTGACTCTTGTTTCTGGAGGTTTTCCATGAGGACAGCATCATCTCTGGGTACAGACATCCTCGCAGCTCAGCCACCGACTGCATCCTCAGCCTCTTCCAGCTGACCAATGAGACACTCAACATCTGGACGCACTTCCTGCCCACCTGGTACGACTGTAGTGCAACTTGTTTCTTTGGTTTCCTGAACGGGTACGATGTGCGTTTGTTGGAATGAGACCACGAGACACACCTGAGGGCACGTTCAGCGCAGGCAGCTGTTTTGGAGGCGAGCAGCCGAATTTTTGTGGAGGCTCAGGAACCAAATGTGATTTAATTTCAGTGAGGGAAGAAGAAGATTTTCACATTTTCTGCACAGTTTGAGAGAAGCTGCAGAGTTTGAAACCTACAGTGATTTTTAAGCTCCCGATGATTTGACTTTTTCAAAGGAGGGGGCCTCTGCTTTCATGACAGTCAAACAGTAATTCTTCATGTTCAAGGGAATCTTGCAAAGCTTGTTGAGCTGGTCGTTCAGAGAAAAATACAGAATTTTTGAACGTGATTTCATTGTTTGGTTTTACGGTCACATATTTTTCTGAAGTCAAAGCTCTGGTTGTTATCTTACAAAGACTGAGGATTTATTCCACCAGTTCTGACACATTACTGACTTAAGACTTTGCATATCTAAAGATGCAATAAGTTCAGTGGGCTTGTTGTGAAGAAGCTTTTGTGGTGGTACACTTTTGCCAAAGCAATCGCTCAACTTGCAGCTGGTGATGTAGATTTACTGTAGTGACATGAGAAAGACTGTGCATACAGACATGTTTGTTTTGATTACATACATCCCAGCAACCCTGTGGGCACAGAAGACCTCCTGCAGAGTCTAAGTGTCTCCCAGCCAACAGGCTCTCATGAGCAGCTTTCAGATAGAGAGTGTCCCAGTTTATTTTACCTTTTATTTAAATCATAGAATATCAAACTACCTAATTCATCCATGCTGAAGTTGAGAGTCCACCTCTCATGTTCTCAGATTTCTGCCTCAGATCTTAACATCGTAGTTTTTGTTGTGGAGCTTGCTGCCTCAGCTGGATCACTTACATGGTTTGTTGGGCCCTGAGAGATTCAGATTGTTCAGTCATGATGTAACCTCGGCTTTCTGAGTGAACAGATGATCACTTTACACAGTTCCACCCTCTGTATCAATCGATTAATTCATCAACTTTTATTTATACTAATAAAATGCAATTCAAATTTATTTGCTGTAATTGAAAGAAAAAAATACAAATGTACAAAATAGATTGAGGACTTTCTGAGTGACTTTGAAAAAATCTAATATCTAGATAGATTTGTAATTGCTATTTCTTAGCTCAGCAGTGTGTGTTTTTCTCTGCTGATTCACTTTGTTGTAATAGTGGACTCTGGAGCTTGTCTGTCTGACAGAAAAAGCGCAGAAAAGCAGTAGAAAGCTAAAGGGGAGAGTGATAGAGAACAGGCTAAAATACAAGCTAAGCTTTTTAGGATAATGTTCATTCCAACCCACATGCAGCAGTTATTCTGCAGTGATCTGTTCAAACCTGAGAGTCTATCAATAAAAGGAAGAACCAGTTTACATTTAGTCTGCTTGGTAGATGAGCACTGGTAGGACATAACCGTTTTCTACAACCAAGTTCACTGCAGAGCACTGGGCTGTGAGTAGCGCTAAATGTAGCCGACCACTTAACTACTCACAAAGTTTGTTCGTTGTCACGTTTCTAAAAGCACTATATAACTATGGATAAACACAGTATCTCATCACGTTTTATACAGTAAAAAGTTAACTTGAACAAAGAAAAGTACTGTTAAAAAGAAGATCTGATCTACTTTCACTTTCAAAACAAGTACATCACAACAGTTAGCGTCGGTCCTCTATCTGAAGGAGTCGCTGCAATCCACTTCACACGGATTCTCCTCATAGTTTCTTTACATGATTTCAAAAATCTTAATCATGATGTTACAGAGGAAATGTGACAAATAGATGTACGTCTGCTGTGAGACTTTTATAACCCTGCAGTCTGTTTGTGGATTGCTTGCAGGAAAGTTTTAAATCATAGCAGTTACAGAACAAGGATAAAAATGTTTGCCAGACTAAATTTCAGTTTTTATTTTTTTCTTATCCGCTTTAAAACTTTCAAGTTGTCCAAGTTAAAAAGTTACTCTCTACAGCAGGAAGTGATAATTTAATGAGGCAAAAGTCTGAGTTTGTAAAGTTAAGAAAGTTAACTCTTTCTAAAGTTTTGTTAAACTTTTGCAACTCGCTTTCTTTCTTTTTTTAAGCTTTTTTGTTTTGTTATTTAAACACAATGTTTATGTAGTTGCAGACAAAAGGATTTAAAAGATGATGAAGAAAATGTCTGCAGGTGAAATCCATCCAAGCTTGTAGTGACTCTGTACCTGATGGAGCTCTTTTGTTAGTGTGCGTGTGTGTATTTGTGTCTTTACTATAGAGGTTACTGCTCCCACCACACACTCTTTACTTCCTCCCTGCTGAGATTGTTGCTTTGACTGCATGGTCCAGGGAGAAAGTGTGTGTTCATGAGCGTTTGAGATACACTGAGGGCACATGGGTGTTTGTGTCATGGGGCTCGGTGTAGACCTACGGCTGGTCGCTAATGAGCAGAGCGGTGCTGGAGGCTTTCATGTGAGCTGCCTCAATTAGTTAAGTGCTCAGTGGCGAAGAAACACACAAATAATGTTGATTTGTTAATGAGGTGCGCCGAGGCGTGGAAACAGAGGCCGCTTTACAGAAACACAAAGAAAACCAGAGCCTGCTGCTGAGAAGACAGTGCTCTTTGTGTTTCCTGTTATGCAACTAACAGCTGGTGACAAACGAAGGATTTCATTTAGTGAAAAACTTTAACCATGACAATCTGTATTTTTCTCCTGTATTGACAGGTAGAGATAACAGTCACAGCATGAATACTTTTAGTGTGTGACTGTTAATACATATGAGAAAGGAGGCTTATTTCTACTGTCTCCTGTTGTGTTGTTGTCCTGTTATAATAATGTTACAGCTTTTTTTATTTGTTTGTTTTTGCTTTGTTAGAATAAAATATATAATATCTGAGGACATTCTCTGCACAAATATACAGCTCAGATGTCTATATATGATGAATCAAGTGAAAGCAGGGGGGCAGAAAGACTAACATGCTGTATTTGGATTTGTTTGCTTCATAAAGCTCCTGTTAGGGGTTTTTGCTGCTCCAGGAACTGATTGCAGTTAATATAAATGCCTCTTTGTGATAAACAAGTGTAAACAAGGCCATCAGTGATATGAGTGATCGTCACTATGTCAGTGTGTCTTGTTTTTTGTGCTAGTTATGTGTGGGGCAAAAATCTGCAGAAACAAACTCCAGTAATATTTTCGACAACAAAGATTGATGAATGAATGTTTGTACCTAAATGAAGTGAGAGGAGATTTACAGGCTGCATGTACAAGCACAGGATAAGATCGGCAAGGAGATAGAGAAATATTGTTTCTTCTGATAACGTTCTGGTCTTTGAGCTGTTCTTATACCTTAAATCAGCGCTGACAGGACTATAGTGGCTGGTAGGTGTCAGACGATTTGTAGAATCCACAACATGAATATAAACAAAACAACATGAATGCAAATGTCACAACACAAGAGAATAGAAATAAAGCCACAATGGAAGTTTAAAGCATTCAACTTTTGGCGTTTTCCTCACAGATGGTCCCACAAAGGACATCACATGGTGAGACCCGTATAAAGCTTTAGTTTTTAGAACTGTAGTAAAAAAAGCAAACAAAGTTTTACTTGGTCTCACTACTTTTCTGTCTGTTGCATAAACTGGTTTGTTCAGATAACCATCCATGAGGAAACCACTAAATGTTTAACTCGTTAAACTCTATAGTCCTGTTATGTTGCTTTGTTTACATTTATGTTGTTGCTTTTACATTTATGTTGTAGCTGTTGTATTTGTGTCATTCTGTGCACATTTGTGTTGTAGCTTCTGCAGATTATCCGACACTTACTGGCTACCGTACAGAAAAGTGGAAAAGGCAGTAAAAAGGGAAAAAGTGTGGAGTGACAAACAGGAAATGATCCAAAATCTGGGCTGCACAGTTGAGGGCTTAGCCTCATGGGCCAATCAACCTAATAGCGAGACAATATCAGCACACAAAGACTTTTTTCAATCAAGGGTGGAAAAGAGTACTTATACACTCTACTCAAGTTAATGTAGTGTCACTTTATTGACATTTGACTTGATGGAAAATCTGAAATTAATAAGCACTGTGTGTTAAGAATTTCCTAAAGGGGAGAGGAAGTGAGAAAGTAAACAGGATTCCATAATTAAAGTCTTAAATTTTCCTTATATGGTTGTCATAATTTAACCAGCAGGAGGTTCTTTATGTGATACTTTAGTGACACAGCTCGAGAATAAAGTTATTGGATAATTTTACAGGATGCACTTGGTAGATGATCCCTGAATATTGCAGTTATGATTGGCTGTCAATGAATGTCAGTGTTAGTTGTCAAACCTGCAGGGTTGTTAGCTCACAGCTACTCACAGCTCAATAAAATCCACTCTCTAAGTTTTGATTTTTCCTGTCAGGTACTTCTTATGGAAACTGGTGACGGTGGTGTTGATTCAGACAGCATGGCAGGACTCCTTCACCTGGCCTCTGCTGGTTTTCCTGCTCTCTTGCTGCATTTACCCGCTCGCATCCAGCTGTGCACACACCTTCAGCACCATGTCAGCTCGAGCTCGCCACATCTGCTTCTTCTTTGACTACGGAGCCCTCAGTTTCTACAGCTTGGGTGAGTTAGTGTGGGTCACTTTCACTTCTGATTAGATACATGGTCAAACGTGACTGAATGTTCTGTCTTTTAGCAGCTGAAAAAGACATATGGTGTTAAAGAGTTCCATCAAAAAATAAACTCATCCATCCTCAAAAATTGCAGGGATATCCTGAAATCTTCCAATAAAAAAATTTCAATTAAATCCAATAAACTTCTTTTAGGTTCCAACTTTTAAAAGTCAAAAATTTTCAGCATCTGATATCGTGAACAAACTAAGTGCACAACATGGAAAAG
The DNA here is from genome assembly GCA_008086565.1 of Thalassoma bifasciatum. Lineage (NCBI taxonomy): Eukaryota > Metazoa > Chordata > Actinopteri > Labriformes > Labridae > Thalassoma > Thalassoma bifasciatum. The sequence goes on along the minus strand of RPOG01000076.1, from coordinate 369,105 downwards.
TTTATTTTGGCTGCTAAAACATTGGCTGTAATTGTTGAGATGATATTTTGCAGTTTTGTCATAGGTTGCGATTAAACTGGCAGATTTTCATAATATTTTTGGAGGTAACTTGAACAAATAAAATGATACACTCTGAGATTCCTTTTCTTCTGGTAATTTTCATCATTGTGTCTTTGTGCAGGGTCAGCCATTGCCTATTCAGCTTATATCTTCCCGGAGAGATGGGTGAACAGCTTCTTCCATCAGTACTACTCCCACATCGCTGTCTTTAACACGATCATTTGCACCGCTGTGTCCTGCTACTCCAGGTATGGAGAGACAAATCTTTTAAAAGAAAAGAGAAGTGTCGGGCCTGTAGACATGTCAGCAATCACATCCCATACAGCATGAAAATATTATCTCACCTCTGTTTAATAAAACACCTTTATTTTACTTTCTAATCTAGGTTTAACTAACTTTTAAATATTTAAAAGTTGATGTCCTTGTTTATTATGTGATGACTCTAAAACAACTGAAATTTTATGTCTTTCAGAGTAGCGTTACTCTTTGTGGTTTTGAACCTTAAATCTGTCAAGTTAAATGATTTCCAAAATATTTATAATGTTTTACAAATGTATTAGACCATCATGCAGTGTAAGGTATTTGCCTCCACTGCCCTAAATCATTGGTGGCTTCTTGATAACCAAAATTTATGTTACAGTAATGGTTGATCCATCACTATGTAAAAGCTTTTTTATAGAATTATTTTAATGACAAGAATAAAATTACTGTTGTCATCCATGATATGTCAAATTCTTACTTTATGAATTGCAGTTGTTTACTTTTATTCCTGAATAGAAAAAAAATGTTTTAGTGGTTGGATGATATATGTGGTAATTTTTCTGACTTCTCAGAAGGATTCAGTGTTTTGGCTCAAATTTTGGAATAAAAACATGATTATTTTCAGGTTTTACCTGCAATTACTAGGTCAATTAAATTTCAATACTAATAGTTTCTGAGTCGAATTTCTCCGATTTGAAACTAACCCTTTTTTAAATTAATCTGAAAGCCAATCAACAGAGTAAACAACACTTTATATTAATTGTGGTAAATTCCCACAATTATGATGTTGGATCAACTTTATGTTTGACATTTTCAATTAAAAAAACTGATCATCAAAATCATTTGAAGTGCGCTTTCTTTCCGGAACTAAATCTGGTGAATACCCGACTTTTGAAAGCAGTCAATAACAAGCATGGTGACATTTCCCCACTAACACTGATTTTCTTTTCTTGCTTGGTGCTTTTATTTCCAGTTTTCCTCTGTTTCCACTCACAATGAAGTTAAACTGAATTACATAACCATAGATAATGATTCTCCTGAAATCCTAAGTCTTTCCTGTTCACTGGATTTTGATTAAACAGGTGTCAAATATTTGTTCAGAGTTTAAATACTCAGAGTTCAGAGTATTTTGTTCAGTGAAACAAAATACTAAACCCGTGGAAAGTGAAGTGTATCACCATTGTTCTGCAGCCATTGAACAGCCTTGTTGACTCTCTTTCATCCTGAGCTGTCATGACATTGTTAGCACTGTTTTATCTGCATTTGTGTGTTGGCTTAGTGTGGCTAATTGTTGTTCTTTCACTCATCTTTCCCTTTTGCTAAGGCTTGGCTTACCATTTCTGCAATATAACCATGACACCATGAAGAGGTAAAAACTGTCTTACCGTGCCTCAGATGGTTGTGCAACAGAGCAACAGATAAATGCAACTTTATGTTTTATAAATGAGTCATTATGAAGCCTTTAAGTCTTCAGACAGAGTTCCTTCAACAGGCATCAAGACTTCAAGAGAGAATTGAGCAAGCCTCTGTTAAACAGGCGTTACCAAACTGTGACTATAGAAACCAACCCATAACAGTAATTGAGTCTGTGTGTGGTTTCAGCTGAACAGGTTAGAAGACATGACAGTAAAAACACATGACTACACGTGCTCTGTCACAACCCAATAGTCAGTAAATAAATAAGGTTGGTCTCTATTTTTTATACGAATCCTTGTTTGTAAAAAATCCTGTAATGAGTCTTCAGTGCACATGCGGATTACAACTCATCGATTGCTTCTTTGATCCATTTAGTTCATATATTATTTCGTCAAATTTTACAGCATTATTATTAAGTGTTATAGAACTATTAACCAGCAGGCATCCTATGCTGCAGGTTTTCCACAAAGTTTCCTCCAAAACTCTTGAAAATTGTGCTTTTTTGTTTGTCAGTTTGGAAAATAATGTTGTTCTACTTCTGTTACAGATTCCTTGAGTTCCAGAGACCCAGGTTCAGCAAATATCTGCGTGTTGTGGCGTTCGCCTACCCCTACCTGTTTGACAACATTCCCCTGTTCTACAGGGTAAGAACGAACACGCCTCTGCATTTCGAGCACGTTTGTCACTAAACCGCACGTCTGTACGGTCATAAAACTGCTTCAGGTTGTTGTGGTGTGTTGTTTTCTTGGGATCCAACTTCATGCTGCTTGTTTCAAATGAAATCAACCTGAAGACATTACACTTCAAAAAACAATCGATGCTGTTCTTCCTCATTCTGTGTCAGTGTATTTGCACAGTATCCAAATTATAAACACACACAGGCTTTTTCTACCTCACATATCTAACACTTAGTTTGATTTTAACTTATTTTAACTGGGTAACAACAGGGCAGCAGAACTGTTCCTTTCATACACTTTTTACCATTGGTGTGCAAAAAAAGACACTTTGCAAGTTATTGGACACGGTGACAACCAAAATCCTGCTTGTTATCAGCAGATAAACTCACTGATACTTTATGAAGTGATTTATGCTTCCTTGTAAAGGTGTTAAAGTGTTTCCTTTTATGTGATCACACTGTAATCTGCTGTCTGTCTGTTTGTCTGTGTCCTATTGGCAGATCTTTCTGTGTGTAGGTGAAGGCTGCACAGACAACGGTACCAACATCCTCCATCTCTACCATATCTCTTTGGCTTTCCTCACAGGCTTTTTGTTTGCCACCCATTTACCTGAGCGTTTGGCACCTGGCAGCTTTGACTATATCGGTAAGGCTGACCTCAGGATTGGTTTTTAGTATTTGGATTTTTTGCAAAAAGCTGATTTAAGAAAATGAAAAACGACAGAATGAAGCTACATTATTTTTTTGTTCAGTACCTCCTTAGCATGAAAAAGTAGACAAGTTAAGTCAGAGGCTTAACTCAATGGATATTTAACTGCTCAAGTGCATATAAACCAAAAACTTTCAGACCTGAATAAAAGAGAAAAATTAACCAGTGTAGTATGATGCTAATGCATAACCATCTCTAAATGTTTTGAAATCAGAGGAAAATGTGACACATTTGCACGTTTATTGTTTACTTTGTTCCTTAACCGTCTCGTCTCTGTGCTGCCTGAGCTCAAACACGACTCTACTGCTCCCTCTGCAGGTCACAGCCATCAGCTGTTCCACGTGTGTGGCATCCTCGCCACCCACTTCCAGATGAAAGCCATTGAGCAGGACATGATGACGCGGCGTCCCTGGCTCCTCGAACACTCTTTATCCATCACTTTTGCCAACTCAGTGGGTGCTGCTCTGTTTTGTGTGGTGCTGAATCTGGTCATCATCATCCTGTACAGTCTACCTCTCCTCTCCACCCCAGTCTGCAAAGAGAAGAAAGACGATAGAGAAATCAAAAAGTCTGCGGCCAAGGCCAGCCCCTGCTGCTAGATCACCAGCTCACAGCCGAGGAATCCCAGCTCTAAGCCATAAAATCACATCAACATAAGAACAAATTGCATTATGGACGATTATGGAGTTAAAATGATCAAACTTTCTGTCTGCACTGAACTCATGCTGCTATTTGGCCTCCGGATATCACTGTGATGTCTGCTTCAAATATGAAAAAGAGCACATGATCCACAGCCATATGATCAAAATAATCTTAAAAAATGTTTGCTATCATGAAATCAAAGCAATTTGCAAAATGCTTCTGATGGAACTTTTCTCAGTTGCATGATACAAATGTCAAGCTAAGCTACTTTTTCAAGATTGTTGTTTGTTTGTTTGAAAATATGGGATTTTGTTCAATTCTCTGATTTCCACAAATGTGGGGTATGAGGAGAAATATGCTGCAGGGAAAAGGATTAACTTTTATTGAGATGTTTTTTACTGTCATTTCCTTTTTTGAAATCCAACTTTTTATATTTATAGCTGTTTATAGCTTTCAAACATCTTTTCGGGTGGTGGCTAATGCCAAACATGTCAAGAGATAAGAGACAGTCATCACAAGGGAGGAATGTATCTGCTCTTAAATTTGTTGATTTCCTGACGAGGGCGAAGGAATTAATGAAGAGTTAACATGAAAAAATGTTAAAACTGAGGTTTGATGTTCTCAAATGACGGCTGGTTCTCTACGCTGAGACCCCCTTTATATGTCACATTATTTTTTTAATGTAAAACTGAACATATGAATGTATATTATTTATTGACATTTCTCTTTTTAAACAAAATATCAACCAAACCTACCTGTATGTACACTCAGAATATTTAATTAGTCAAGTTTTTAAAGAAAAAGTATTTTATAAAATGATGAAAGCTTAAAAATGTGTGTATTTATAAGTACTTGCATCGAGTGTGTATAATCCAATAAAATTACAGGACCTTGAGTCGTTTGAGTTTTTTTTATTCTGATTCATAAGAAAAATTAAATATTCTAGTTTATGTAATAATTAATCTACCAGTTTGGGCAAGCTGTTTGATCAAAATGATACATTTATGCTGTAAATGAGAAATGAATTGTGAGCACATTCAGACTATTTTAAACATGGCTATACCACCAATGAAATATTATCTTTGCTAAAGGGCACACTCTTGAAAGGATTTTAAGGAATAAGCAGCTCTGGTGAAGAGAGGATAAAACTGATGGGCTGAGGTGGCAACTTTTATTAAGACACAACTTGAAACATCCAGTCAGTGCCATGAATACAGATGGATGGAGCCCATTTAAGGGGATGCATGGAGAGAGAGGGACACAACACTGCTAACGGAGGCACATGGATCTCTTAATGTTGATTTTATGACTTAATTTCTTATCGTCTTTTCTCTTAGTTGTTTTCATCTATTTATTTCTCCTACACTCTCAGCCTTCTAAATTATCTCCTATTTGTAATCTTGTGTCTATTTTATTATATTTAATATTTTAAAATGTAATTAGTGGTGTGCATTCGTCTCCTCTGTAAAATCTTTCTCCCAGAATATGATTTCTGTCCTTCTGCTTTGCATTTATTCTATGAAGCTATGTTCGATCACTGTGAAGCACTTTGACCTGCATTTTATTTGTATGAAAGGTGTAAATAAAGATTGATTGATTGATTTTTTATCTCTAATTTTGGCTATAATAACTCGAAATTTCGACTTTATTATCTCACAATTTCCATCTTTTATTTCAAAGTTTGGGATGTAGTTGCTCAAAATTCCAACTGAATATGGGCAGGGAAAAAAATCTCAACAAAGCAAGATTTTTAATTTAATTTTAATTGTTTTGACTGGCGTCCATATGGTGCTGACCCTCACACAGGAGCACACATACAGGGAGCACACATATAGGGAGCACAGGACTGAAAAACCAAACATCAAAACACAACGAGACTGTACAACAAAGGAAAAGTCAGTAGAGGCGGGACTTCCGCTGCTGAAGCCAACTCTTGCCTGTGATTGGTTGATGTATCCGGCAAGCGGAAAACGGTTACGGCAGAGGGACATTTGAAATCTGGAGGAGAGGCGCATTTTAATGCGGCTGAGAGGAGTTTCTGACAACAAACAATGCAGAGACCGGGGTGAGTAACTCTTTTCATGATACATACTACGAAATAAACCGTTTCAATGCTACAACACACCACAATGAGGATAAAACGACCAACGGTTATTGTTTCTGTGTGACTCTAACGGTCGAAAACGTAGTTAGTGATTTCAGTTTGTTGTTGTTCAGTTTAATCTGCTCGATCAGCGACTGTTTGCTTCCGACTAGTATCTGTTTAGGAACACGAACACAATATTGACGTAAAACAACATAACAAAATTAGGATTCGTGATCTTTATCGTGTAACATGAGACGTTGAGGCCGTAACTCTGACCATCAGCATTGACCTGTGTTCAGGAAGTGACACCTGAGCTAACTGCTGTAGTTTCCTTCAACCCTGTGAAACTTGGGGTCAAGTCAGAAATGTGGAGAAAGTCATTTCAGGCTAAATATTTGTCACATGCCGTTGTAAAAATATTGTTCACACTAATTCTGTCGTTTTGTCACTTCCAGCAAAGGAAAGACTCCCCGGAGGCCAGGCCTCAAAAAGCCTTCCAGTGTGGAGAAAGACCCTGTTGGAGTAAGTGGATCAATACAATATCCAAACATATTAACAATTAGATAAATACAATCAAAGGAGATGATTTACAACAGATGAACAGTTTACAAAAATAATCTGACTGCAATTATTTTCCTCCATGTTGCAATTGCGATTTGTTTTGCAATTATTTTTGGGTTCCCCATCTTATGTTGTTAGTGAAACACAAACAATAAATTACTCTTTATCTAAAAGAGCACCATATGAAAAAAAGAAATGATTAATTTTAAAAAGGAACAGATATTTTTATTCTTATGCCAGTCGATAACACCTGCTAAATTGAGTAGAATATCTCTTTATTTTCATTCCTGTTTTGAATGGGTAAAGCGCAGGTAAGGGAGAAAAGTAGGGTTTTCATTTAAAAACAAATCACAAAAGAAACTTTTTGTAAATATAAAAACATTTCTAAAAGAAATTAGCATATCATGAAAAAGTTAAATGTTTTTCTCACAGTTTTTTTTTGTTGCAATGTTGATGATTATGGTTTGCAGTTAATGAAAAACATAAATGCTGTCCCAGAGAATTGGAATATTTAATAAGATCAATATAAAAATTACATTCTGAACCTGAACAGCAATGGTACGATTCTGTATGGTATGTTCATTTCTATGCACTCAATATCTGCTTTTGCTCATTTCACTCATGTTTTTATGTCACTTTTGAACATTTTTTGACAATTCTTGCCACCTTCCACTTATTTTCTAAGGCTACTTACTGTTTTGCCACGTTTCACCACTTAAATTTTTGCTCTGCAAGGGTATTTTCAATATTGCAGCAGTCCATAGTGCAACTCAATCCCATCTGCAGTCAATTGCCCAGCCTTATGATCTACAGCTTTTGAGTTTGTGGCTGTCATTTTATGTTCATTAAGTCTTTGTGATATTGCTTTGTCTTGCAAACAATAATGAGTGTTTATTGTTTGCAGGTATACTGTCGTATACGTCCACTCGGTGCAGAAGATGAGGAATGTTGTATTGAAATGATCAGCAGCTCCACCATCCAGCTACATGCTCCTGACGGCCTCAAAGCAAACCGCAATGGAGAGTACAAAGAGGTAGGAGCTTTCTGTCTTTTTCTGTCACATTCAATTTCACATAACAGCTTTTGTCAAAATGTAGAAGCTGCCAGTGACTTTTCAGCGGTCATTTGGGTTGAACATCATTTACATAAAACTTGTTTTTTGGTTTATTCCTCAGACCCAGTACTCATTTAAGAAAGTATTTGGTATAAATACCAGTCAAATTGAGCTGTTTGAGGATGTTGCCAAGCCACTGGTGGAGGACCTCATTCACTGTAAGAATGGTAAGTCTGTTTAAGTTTGGTTTTAGACATCAAAGGTGCATGGTTTGTATCAAGCACAACACAACAACAGTGTTGAAACTTGATTAAAAATACATTTTTCTCAAGCTTAGACAAACTTTCATCTACACATAAGCTTTGTACCAACCAGCGTTGCATATAGTTTCACAGAGTGTGAGTTTCTAATACTCTTTGTAATTCATGTCTTCATGATAACCTTAACCCGTTATTAGGGCTGCTGTTTACATATGGTGTTACCGGAAGTGGCAAGACGTACACCATGACTGGCTCACCCGGAGAGGGTGGACTCCTCCCTCGATCTCTTGACATTCTCTTCAACAGCATCGGGCCCTATCAGGCCAAAAGATATGTAAGACTTTCATTCTGTCTAGTTTTTACTAGAAGCTCTGTCATTATCGAGGAGCAAGACTTTTGAAATGTTTTTTTTTTTATTCTCCATCAGGTGTTCAAACCAGATGATAAAAATGGGATGGAGATCCAGAGCCAAGTAGATGCTTTGCTGGAGAGACAGAAGAGGGACATTCAGCCGTCTGTGCCCAAAACTCCATCTTCTCGGTATTTCTCAGCAATGTTATTTCTATTTAGATATTAACTGTACTGTGCATTCAGACTTCTAGAAATTGTGTTTTGTTTTCTTGTGGTTTGTTTTTCAGGCAGAAGCTTGATCCAGAGTTTGCTGATATGATCAGCTCAGAGGAGGCATGTAAATTTGAGAATGTTGATGAAGACTGCGGTTACAGCGTCTTTGTGTCTTACATTGAGGTTTACAACAACTACATCTATGATCTCCTTGAGGATGCTCCATTTGATCCCATCAGACCAAAGTAAGTGACTTGAGTTCAAACCAGTTTTCACTTTATGAAGAAAATTATTGTCAAAATATTCTCTGCATTAAGTTTTCCATAAATGGAATTGAGAAGCTAACCAGCTGTATCCACACAGTAACGGCATATTTTGTGTGCACAACCAACCTTTTCCTTCTAGTTGTACTTTTTAGATTTATGTCATCAAGATGCGCTTTTAAAAGTCCTATTTTTGTCAGGTGGCTCGCTGGAGGCACACCTGTGCGCAACAATGAATTCATGTATGTGGCCAGTAAACGTACATTATTGTATATTTCTCTGTTTATCAGTAGTGGTAACTTGGCTGTAGCTCTTTTGTTGTGGTTTTCAGTGCATTTCCATCCCATTAATCCAAAGCCCTGTAGAAGGCATAGGTGTAGCTTCCTAGCTTGTTGACATTTATGTGGCAGTTTTCTTCAGTGATCGGCTGTTTTCTGTTACTGTTAGTGTGGAGACCATAATGCCTTTGAATGGCTTATTTCTTAACCCAGTGTGCATGTGTTTGTACTCCTGGATGTGTCTGTGTCTTACTTAGAGGGTCTTGTCAATATTAACGTTGACATTAACATTATTCAAGCTTTTGCTGCTTCTTTTACTAAATCAATTCATCAGCATCAGCATCGTTTGGCATGATTTGTGTTGATCATTCTCAATAACTTGTTTCAGACCACCTCAGTCCAAAATTCTGCGTGAGGATCAGAATCACAACATGTATGTGGCCGGCTGCACAGAGGTTGAAGTAAAATCCACAGAGGAGGCTTTTGAAGTCTTTTGGAAAGGTTGGTGGGAATAATGTCCATTTCTCTTAAAGAACTTTGAATTAAGTAACTGAAATATTCATCATGAGGAGCCTTCCATATTCTTCTATTTCATACAGCTATTTTCTAGTGAAATATACACCAGGAGTAAAATTTCAAAGAAAGTGGACAACAAAGATATCTGTGGACTTTTGATGTACATCTGATGCAGTTGCTGTCATTTTCACACTATTATTTTTAGGACAAAAGAAAAGGAGGATTGCTAACACTCAACTGAACCGTGAATCCAGCCGCTCCCACAGTGTGTTCACAGTAAAGCTGGCCCAGGCTCCACTAGATGCTGACGGAGAATACATGATGCAGGTGACATACCGCTCCACAGATGCATAATAAAACAATAACTCTATCTTTTTTTATTTTTATCTCTGAACTCCTGTCTATTGTTTTAAACTGCAGGACAAAAACCAGGTGAATGTAAGCCAGCTGTGTCTGGTTGACCTGGCAGGCAGTGAACGCACCAGCAGAACCCGAGCAGAGGGAAGTCGTCTCCGTGAAGCAGGTCAGTTAAATCAGAACTGTGTATTGAGAGGCTCTTTTTGATAATCTGAAACCTTTGCGTCTGTTTTTTAAGATATTTTTGTTAACAAATGTCTGATATTCTTCTCTTTAAAAGGTAATATTAACCAATCCTTGATGACACTGCGCACATGTATGGAGGTCCTGCGTGAAAACCAGATGTGTGGAACCAATAAGGTTATTTTTTTTCTTCATAACCTTTTTTTTTTTTAACTTTTGCCCCATTATTATTTTAATGTAATGGTGATGCTCCAGTCTGCACCTTCACATAGGCTTTCATTTCTTTCAGATGGTGCCATACAGAGACTCCAAAGTTACACATCTCTTCAAAAACTACTTTGATGGAGAAGGAAAAGTCAGGATGATTGTGTGTGTCAATCCAAAGGCTGATGACTATGATGAAACAATGGTAAGATATTAATTTTACCTGTATGATAAAAGTATTTTTGTGAAGTAGACTGGCTCTTCTAGAAGAGCTTCGATTAATATTGTGCAAACCTTTACCCAACTGCTGGCTCGTTTGCCATGAAACTGCCTTTTCCTCCAAAATATTCTAATGTCAACCAAGTTTGCAATATTAGATTTTAAGCTTCTGTAGCTGCCTGATAGCATTTTGGGAATTTCTAAGGATGTTTAATTATTTGTGTTGCAGCTTGTGATGCGTTTTGCTGAGATGACCCAAGAGGTCGAGGTTGCCCGGCCTGTTGACCGGCCCATCTGTGGCCTCGCTGCAGGTCGCAGACACAGAAACCAAGCTTTGAAAGATGAGCTGACACGTCGCTTAGAAGAGCGAGGTGGTCCGATAAATCCAGGTACATTACCCTTCAGCCTGCGGTCACCGGAGACTGCACTCTCACATGATATGTCTTCATATTTGCCCTACTTCTCTTACACCACGAATTCTGCATGATTCCTATTTATTCCCACATCAGATGACCCAGGTCTGCTGAACCAGCTAATAGAAAGCCTTCCACCCCTGCCTCCCTGTGAGCTGGTTGATCCAGCTGATGATCAGACGTTACCTCGCCTCATTGAGGCTCTGGAAAGGAGGCAACAAATTCGTCAGATGCTGGTAGAGCAGTTCAACAAAACTGGTAAGAACTTTTTTTTTTTCTAAAGAAGAATATTTAAATGTTGTGGATAGAGGGTCACCTTATCACTAAGTTGTAGGTAGCATCAGTAAACCTGGGATGGCATATTTTAAGTAAACATCGACCATCTGCTAGTAATATAATCAGTGTGACTAGATTTTTATTGGGTCACAGAGTAAAACTGATTTAAAGTAATGTGTGTTTTCTTGCAGCCTTTACACTGAAGTCCATGATTCAGCAGTTTGATGGCCAGCTCAATGCAAAGGAAAACTACCTTCATGATCAGCAAAGCAAACTGGGTGAGAAAGACAAGGTCATCATAAACCAGAGAGCTGAGTTGGAGAGACTAGAAAAAAAATCCAAAACATTGGAATATAAGGTATTGTCACCTTTACATTTGACCAGTCAACATTTTATACATGCTCGTTGTGTGGGGATAAATTAATGTACTTCTTCCTCCCTTATACTCCCTGCCCTCCTCTTCAGGTTGATATCTTGCAGAAGACTACGGACATGTATGAGCAGGATAAGCGCTCCCTTCAGCAGGAGCTGGAGACTCGGGAGCAGAGGCTGCAGAGAGAGCTGTCAGACAGGAGGCGCATGGAGCAGCGCATGCAGGGTGTGATGACAGACACCAAACACAAGTGGGAGAAGGAGTGTGTAAGTGGAGCTAATGACAGGAACTATCCTCTAATGTACTGTTAGTTTTCTACACTAAGGGCTTGAAAATGTAAAACTATGATCAAAGTAGATGAGCTCTCTTAAATAAGGCGATTAAAATATCAGGACCTTTGTGTCTGGATAAGTCACTTCTTGACATTTAAGCTGTTAAATAGGAGCAGTTTGTTGAATGCAGACTGGCTCTTTGGTCTAAACAAGTTGTAAACATCTAAGCTAAGTTTTTGTTGTGTCAAGAAATGTGAACACATCACCTTGGAGAATCTTCAGACTTTTTTACAAACATGCTGCTGATGTTTCATAAACAGGAGAGGCGAGTGAACGCCAAACAGCTGGAGATGCAGAACAAGTTGTGGGTGAAAGATGAAAAGCTGAAGCAGCTCAAAGCCATAGTGACAGAGAGCAGCAGCGGTGGTGGCTTCTCTGTTGAACGCCCTGAAAATCCTACAAGGCCCTCGAGGGAGAGGGATCGCAACTTGGCCCAGAAGAGGTCTGCCTCCCCATCGCCACTTCCTGTAAGTCATTTATTCTGATACAAAGCTTTCTTCTTCGGTGTGATTTACATAAATCTCTGGGTGAACTTGATCTAACCTGTAAAATTTGCATGTCATTGATTATTTATGTGATCATCTTAACACAATTTCTAAGATTTCTGTCACTGAACATACAGCCTTTTTTGTGTGATTGTGCTTTTGTGTTATTCTGGAGCCCCTAACATCCACAATGCCTGGCCCCGCTTCCCTCATCACTTTTCAGGACCTCAGCCAAACTCATACCAACCAAAACCGAGCCAATGTTAGGGCAGCACAGGATTCCTACCCCACATCCAGCAGCTCTTCTTCAGCCTTCCCCTCAGTAGCCTCCTGCATTTCAGAGTGGGAGCAGAGGTTACCTATAGACTCAGGCAGCAGGGCTAGACATGCTGGGACTCCCCAGTACAGGAGCCGGACCCCTGCCCCCTACCAGGGCACCAGCAGCGTGGGTCGCAGGAGAGGCCAGCGTTGGGGGGCTGACTCTGAGGCCCCAGCCACAGCTCTTGTCTATGGGCTAGACCTAGAAGCAGGCACAAGGGTCAGTGTGTGTGTTAGACCTTAGACGTCCTTAAGGTTGTGTTTTGTTGTGTGTGTTCATAGCTTGAGCCTTCCCACCTTGTAGAGCTGCACCCGTCGGAACATATCTGCTTGCATAGAAATACATCAAGTAGAGATGCTGCATCAGCTTAAGCTGGTGTGTCTCCTGATTCTTTCGTAGACCAGTCTGTCGTGCTTGTGAATCGTCTCGACTTCCATCTTCTGCTTCATGAGTAGTTCTACCATGCTTGTGGTTCAGTTCTCTCTAGTTAGTTTTGTCCTTACATTTTTCTATCTTCTCAATCACTGACAGTCAACATAAAAATAAACACAAGTTATACCAATAAAAGTGCAGAAGTTGCTGCACATCATAAAATACTGATGAGGAACTTCATATAAATCAGATTTAATCAAATTAAAGTAAAACAGTGTAGAGAAAATGTAAAAGTAAAGCTGAGCTTAACAACCAAGAACATGGCTACAGTTTTTACAAAAATCTGCAGTGTGAAGGCATTATGGTTTGTGAATCTTGGATTTTCATTCACGAGTGTCCAACTTTTAACTATTGCCCCCCTTTTTTTTGCCAATTAGCCACTTTATTTACCCCCTCTGTTCACCAAGTTTTTAAAAGTATTTTCACGAAAGCAGCAACTGTGGCACTCTGTAATGGAGTCAGAGTCCACACATGGGAACCGAACTTAAAGATTTTAACCTGTTGTTTTACACAGCTTTTCTCAAAATGTGCTCATGTGAAACTGTTTTTAATTTTCCTCAAGATCTTTTTCCAGTCTGTGATTTGTTTGTAATATAAAATTGAAATTTTACCTCAATTGGATCCAGGCATGATGTGAATTGCTGCCAAACTTTCTGGTTTCCTGCCAGCAACTCAAATAATCAGAAATAAATCAAGTGAGACAAAGCAGTAATTCGACCTGATTACATTGCAAACTTTAATAAGTACCATGTGAAAAACAACATCTGCACTGAGCTTTACAAAACCTTGAGAAAGGACCAAAAAGTAATTGTGGGTTTGCTTTTTGACCTCTTCATTATGTTCTAACTAAAACAGAATATTCTTGTGTTGCATCAGATATTTAAACCGTCTCTGTCCGTCACCCATACTTGAGAAAACAACTTCAACCTTGATTGATAAACCATGTTTTATTAATTCTAACATCATCCCCTCATCACTTCGCTTCTGCTTTGCATGCTAACTCTTATTCACTTATCTGGCTGCCGTTACTTAATGAGAATATACTGCTGGAAGGCCACAACATTGCTTGAGTTGCACGTAGTTGGAAACTGTTGAGCTAAAAGTTCTTGAAAAAATTATTTGATTGTGAAATGTCAGCATTGACATTTAAATCACCAATCCCTGCCTCTCATGGCCTTCCAGGGGTACATTTATTTTTCTGCGCCGCCTGTCACTAACCATGACATCCTTTAAATGATCATTGTTGGTGTCCCACATGAATAATCACTGGCTTGTCTTTTCACACGGGATCACCAGACGGCCCCCCCAGTTCGTCCAACACACAGACGCTCACAGTCTGCGGGTGGGGAGAAATGGGTAGACCACAAACCGGCTTCTAATTTGGACCTAGACACCGTCATGCAGCCAATCATACCCAATGCAATCACAGTGTCGACCCCCAGTGAGAGAGCTCTCTCTAAATGCCACAAGTATGTGCTTAGACACCAAGAGCTCGCCTCTGATGGGGAGATCGAGACCAAATTGATCAAGGTAAAATCCTATCACTTACTTTAATGAGACTACCCACTATTTTAACTTGCATGACTCCAACTTTTTCACGTATTGATTTCACATTTGGGATCCTGGGGTAATGGGACATTTACTCCGTTTTAACTCACACTTTTAGGATGATTTTTTTCTACTTACTTTTTTTTTTTTAGACCTTAAGTTTTGTATTCATTCTCTTAGGGTAATGTTTTCAAGACCAGAGGTGGAGGACAAGCTGTGCAGTTCACAGACATTGAGACGCTTACGCAAGAGTGTCCAACAGCCCCAAGGTAGAGTATTAAAAGGCTGCAGTGTTTCTGCATGTAAACTAAAGACTGTGACAATTTAAGACACTGACAAAGCACAGTTACAGTAAAAGAATGAGTCCATGATCAGAGGAAAAAAACCTATATACTCATTACATTAATGATTATAAATATTCAAGGGGTATACTGCACATTTTCAACATTTTAACTATTGCTGGGAAAAGATACAGATTGACTGCTCTGCCATAAAGCCAATAGAAGAGTTTTAATAAATTTAGTCAATGGCAAATACATTTCTGGTGATCATGTCTGTTGGTACGTTTGCAAGAAGTAACTACCACCGGTCTTTACTAAACAATATGCTCTGAATAAAATCCCTACATTTTTTTTCAAAGTTTAAAATGAAGTTCATGCTGAAAAAAATGCTCTGGAAAAAACTTACACAGGCTTTTTTTTGTGTGTTTTCAGCCGCAAGAGGCGATCTGGATCTGCAGAGAGGCCAGTCAATGTCGACGACATAGAAAACCGGGTAAGCTCTTAAAAAAAAAAACTGTAATGGCAAAAAATGTTTTGGCTGATGTTTGTTCTTAACTCAAAACCTTTTTCTCTCATCAGGCTCCAGTAACAAGTTCAAGTCAGGGATATCAAAAGTAAGCAAATATAATAATGTGTTTGTCATGTATATGTTTTATGTTGCAGTTTCAATCTCTCGAATTTTCAGTCCAGGTTATTAAAGTTCTTTTCTTTGTTTCTTTCAGGCGCAGAAAGCCTTGAGGTCTCGTGTTGAACATATGAAGTATTTTTTTTTGTTTTTGTTTTCGTCCAACTGTTGGATCACTGAAGGGACATCCATGTGAGACTATGCACCCTTTTGATTGTCAGAACAGTTTTCTATCAGATCTTTTACTATCGCAAATTAGTGCTATTAGTGCGATTATAATTTAATCAAAGCTGAAACTGTGTTATGCTGGATGAGTGCGCTTTTTTTAAATGCTGGCATTATTAAACATTAAGACATGGACATGTAGACCAATGTGAATATTCCTTGAAAAATGTATTCTCTTTCTACTTTAAATTTTCACTGCATTTCATGCTGCCCAAAGAATATATTATTTGAGCCCTGAAACAATAGAGAAAGTATATATATTTTTATTATTCTGTAGTGTCACTGCTTTTTACTTTTTCCACTGTTTGCCTCCTTTTTTTCAAGGATTATTCATCGATTGGATGTTACACTGAACATATGTCCGGTTATAAAAAGAGTAAATCACAAAACTGTGCTCAATATTGAGCTTCAAGCAGGTGCTGACATTAACTTCAAACTGTAAATAAGTCAAGTTGCTTTTTGCTTCGTTTGTTGAAATGATTACCAAAATGTGTCACACACTATTGCTTTTGATGGCATTAAATTTATTGAACTGAAACTGTTTTTGTTTTGTTTTTTTTGATTTATGGAGAAAAGTTGTCGTTATTAAGCTGTCACTGAAGGGTTTGAATAATTCACTTTACAGCTGCTTTTTTGGATAAAGCGCTGCTTTTTCCACATGTAATCAGAGTGGACAATATGAAAAAAATTCTTCATCTTAGATGGATATTTTTTTCCTGATTTTTTTTTTTTGGCTAAAAACATGAATTCTGGAGATATTGGTTAGCATGAAGAAACTAATTACACTTCATGTTCTGGTGACGTTCTCAGCTATGAATCACAGCAGAAGGAAAGAGTGAACTCTAGCAACAGGAGGTCAAACAAACGTTTCCCTCAGCCTTTTTATCAGAACCACAATGAGCCACTCATCTGCAGAGTCAAAGACTCGCTTCAAGGCTAAACACACAGTTTGCCTTGCTGACAAGTTGACACTTCATTCGTGTTTGTGCAACATTTCTGGACTGTCAACAGGTGAGAAATATCAAACCAAACTAACACATCCAGGTCGAAGGATACACTAGGAAGTCTGTATATCTTTTTCTCTCACCTCTCCTGAAATCCTGTGGACTGGATCTCTCTGCTTACACTCTGACCATGTGAAATTCCACCAACATGTTTCAAATACTTAAAGGATGTTGAAGTTAGAGGCGTATTTTGGATCACGATTGTTTGGATCTCAGCTTCTGGAGGGAGATTGTCTCCATTTGAAGCAAAAAACTAATTCTGGGCTTGAAAGTCTGTCTAGAGTGTTAACATCTCTTTTGTACTGTGTCTATGCTGAAGAATAAATCAGATCTTTTGGTCGAGCATGCTAATCTTCCTTTGTATTCAAAGTCATCAATAAAAGCAATGTTTCATGGAGTAACGGTGTGATAAAAACAGAGATTTAAAGTTAGAAGTCCACATTGATTGAAGATTGTACAGATTTGGAAATTTGGAGGGATTCACCTTCATTCATCAGTGGATTGGGAACTTGTAATATGCAAAGTGAACAGCAGGTGGAACTAAATACCGCGAGAGAGCACATTTTCTAAGCAGGTCATCCAGGAACGATTGCCTCAAATGTAAGGATTAACAAATTTATTCCCCAAGGAAAACTCAAAGTCACATATTCCATCACTTTCAAGAGCAAATCAACCTTTGAAATCCCTTTATACAAGTGAACTGAGTGATTCAATGAGTGACAGTCATCAGACTTTATAGAGGTGAAATCCTGCCCACTCAGTCAGTGCCACTGACATTAGACAGCTTGTGTTTCCCAGAATGCCCTTCTGCCTCACTGATATCATTTCACAGTGACTGCCTGGACAACCAGGATGATGAGGTCACTGATTTTCTGAACTGCTCTCTGCCTGGATGATGAGCTGTCATTAATGTCTCCCTGAGGCTGAAATTGCCACATTTTCTCTTCACAGCAAATGAAGCTGAAAAGTATGCGTGCTAATGGGCAATATGCATTCGGCTAATTGACTGTGGAAGGCAATTAGGTTACTGGAACTGGATGATCAAAAATGAGCTGTTATTATATTTTTTCTGTTCAGAGGCCACTGAGCATGACGTCAAATGCACTGCCTGCTCACTCAAACACGGTCTGATGAACGGAGATGATGTAATGTGGGACTAAAATGTCTCATTTTCATCCTTAAATGCCTGGTGTGTCTTAGTAAAATGCTTTGAATAGATTTTATTTAGTGCCAAATCTTATAGGAGACATTTTTAAAGAGTGTTTACGTCAGGATTACTAGCGCTGTCACTGCCAAAAACCAGAAAACAAGAAAAAAAATACACAAAAATAGGGATATTTTACTTAAACTAAGCAAAATTATCCACCATCAGAACAAGAAAATTTGGCTTGTACAAAGCAAGTAAAAATATCTGACCCCAATGAACTGAGAAATACCTAGAAATCAGTATATTCTCACAAATTACAAGTGCATTTATCTGACAGGAATGAAAAAAACTGAGACCTATTTTCTTGATAGATTGAAAAATATTATTTTATTAAGTAAATACTAGTGCCAATTTCATGACATAACAATATAATGGGAAAAAGCCACTCCAAAAATAAGTAAAAATGAAATTAGTACAAGCTATGTTTGCTTGTATTAAGTAAAAAAAGAAAAAAAATCTGCCAGTGAAACAAGTGAAAATTTTCTTCGTAAGAAATAAAACATTTTTTGTATTGAGAAGTTTTGTGTCTTATAATTTGCTTATCAGCTGCATATTTTAAAAGTTTTGTTTTAAGGCAGGCGGAGACCATTCCCTCAAACAAGGTGATTTATCTGTAACAAATAATTCATCAGCTGAAAAACTTGATGTCATAGCAATAAAAGTTTGTTCCATTCAGGAAATGACTCAAATCAAGATGTTTTTAAGATTGTTTCCCTTGAATTTCCCCAGAATTTAGAAGTGTTTACTCAGTAATAAATTGAATTTTTGCAGTGCTTTTTTGTTTTTAGTTTAAATAATTTCAATAATTCCCAAAAGTGTTATATTACACTCTGAACTTTGCTATGATTGATGTATCTCAGCTATCCCTAACTTTTAAATAAAGTAGCCCATTTATCATTCACATTATTAAATTAAAGGGCTAACACAACCTCCTCTTCATAATCAAAAGGGCGATTGCTCCCACGTGAAATATTGTGAATTATTAGTTCGTCCATCTTTCTGTGATCCGTGCTCTCCCTTGGACGTCCATCCTGTCCTGTGGCATTTTGAGTCCCCTTGGAAGTGCTGAAATTATGGGAAACGGCCATCACATCAGCCAGTCTTTGCTCTGGTGTCACCTGACTCGCCTGTGAAAATATTGACCCTTCCTTCCTTGGCTGTTTAACTATCCAACCTTTAAGCAGCGTTGGAGCAAACACCACATGACAGCACGGCTTCAGTAAATGGCTTCTTTAACTCGAACACTTGCTAATGGCTGCTTAAACAGCTCCTCTTATCCAAAAGGGACTTTGTTGTTTGTTTTGGTAAATTGTTTCAGACCATTAACCTTTAGTATCTTGCTGAGTGTGAGAGTGAGACATTAAAACACCTCGTTTAAGTCTGTTTTAGGTCAGAATTTTACCTGGATACATGACCGGGCCACCTGGTTAAAGAGTGTGAGCATGCTCGTTGTAGATGTTGGTAGAGTTTGTCCAGCCAGGTTCACACAGGGATGTAAAAAAATCTGTGCAAATATGTTTCCTGTAAGATGGATGATTATAGCTGAAAGTTGTACAACTGTCTGAAGTTGAGCACTATAAAGAACTATTTTTCATCCTTGATGCTGTGTGACTTCTTGTTTCATCAACATTCACAAAGAAGCAGAAATGTGGCAGTCTTTAGGAGCAAAATTGAAATTGCTTTTACCTGCTTTATTTTTCATTATATGATTGTATGTCACAAGCACATAAAGTGCTTTAGGTCAGTTGTTTTTACCTTTTAAAGAAACTTTAAATGAAGACATTCGTCAAGTTCTTCTAAAAAGAAAACCCCTCATCACCTCTCTTCTTCAACACTCTGCACTCCTTTGAAAATGATTTCAAACTTCTTTCACATGTTTTATAAAGCCTTTGATTTTACATGGCCCTGCTCCTCAACTCAATGCAGATCTCGTCTTATTTATGCTTCAGCTCGGTCACCAAGGGTCCTTGAAAGCTTCTCTTTTAAACATGCTTTATGAAGAGCTTTCTGTTTTTATTCCACAAACTCTGAAACACTTTTCTATAGCAACCATAACGGCAAGATCTTTGGGTATTTTTGAGAACAAATGAGAAACAGTTTTTGATTTGGAATCGTCTTTTCTTTATAACCACTTTTACTGTAGCATTAATTATATTTTCATTTTAATTCTTATTTATTTATTTTTTTAATTTCATGTTATTTTGTTTTGTTATTCCAATTCATTTAGATTCTTTTATTCTGTTTTAAAGCATTGGATATTACTTTAACTCACCTTTATTCCTTTATCCCATTTAAACAATTTTATTGCATTCAATTTAAGTTTCTTGATTCATTTACTTTTTCCCTTATTCATTCCATTTTATTTCAACTTATTGTATTGATTTTATTACACAGATTTTATTTCTACTTTTATGTTTTTTACAGGAAACTTCTCACATATTTGTGTTATCTATTGTCTAGGTTATTTAGTAAGGGACTTTTTGCTGCATGTTTTTATGTCATTATGCAGTATAGATTATTGGTGACGATGGGCGTTTATGTGTGTATATGTATATATGTATGTATGTGTGTATGTATGTATGTATGTATGTACATGTATGTATATGTATATGTATGTGTGTAAATATATATAAATAGATAAAAGATTGGCTATGTAGACTGCCATTCATTTAAACTGGAGAGGGCAATAAGGAAGTTAATAAGGTTTACTTTTTTCCACTCCTTTTTGAAAATGTCAAAAAGGTGAATTAGTGGTTTTAAAGTTTGTTTTCTTTGTTTTGCTTCAATAGCAAAGTTTCTTTATGTTTTCTTTTGATTCAGTGCAAAGTTGCAACGTTTCTTTGTTTTAACTCTTTGTTTGCTTTGAGTTATTCTTTTTCGTTTTTCAAAATAAAAAAATTTCATTGATTCATTGACTCATTTATTCATTGATTCATTCATTCACTGACTCATTCATTCATAAATGGTGTATTATGCAGACAGGGATGAGTTTGAGGCCACAGCAGTGGGTCCGTCCACCCCTCTGACCTGAATGGTTCAGTCCGCACCTGCACTTGTTTACAACCACAACTCTGTTGAACACGGATATTTTGATTAAATTTTAGTTGTTTAAAAAACAAAAGAGGAAAGGTTGAGGGAAAATCACAACAATAACCCACAACAAAGCATCAAGTTACACAATCTCGCTGGAGAAAAGGTTTGTTATTAAACAGGCCGTTAGCCTCAACGGCTGCTGCTCCTGAACGTTAACTCGAGTCTAACGGTTTAATCTAACGTTAGCGGTTTTCTTTCAGTGTGACACCCATGTAGAAATCCATGCGACGCTAAATTAATGAATTTAAGTGCTTAATATTGCCATGATATCTATAATCAATTTGTTTACGAAGCTAACTATGAGGATCGCAGAGATTAAAAACCTCCACATTAACCGTTACTTTTTTGTCAACGTTAACGGTCAAGTACTTTGTAGAAGTTTGGCTGGATCAGTTTATATTTATTGATTAAAGATCTTATTATTGTTTGTTTCTAGGCTAAATGCTCACTTTTACCCACATGGTTCCCAGGCACACCTGCCCCTTCCTCCATCCAATCAATCTACCGGAGACAGAAAAACTATAGTGAGTACAGAAAACACACCTCAGGTGTTTTATGAGTCAGCAATAATCTCTTACTCTTTTGATATCACTCACTTTTTAAATGCATCATATTATATCTGAATATTGTTGTGTCATACCTGCAGGTTTCAGAAAGTCAAATGTAAGACTTGTTTAGACCTTTTTAATGCAACTTTTGACGACATTTAAGACCAAAACCTCATAAATACAGTCGATGGTTGGGGTTTCCTGCTGTATTACTATCAAATCATAGCATGTGTGTCTCTCCATGAGAGTCATTCAAGTTTACTTTTTGTCTGTTTCTTGAACATTAAGTGATTCTTTATGATTGATGGCTGTATGCAAAAGTGTAAACAGTGACCCAGGATTTAAGACAGTAACCACTCTAAGTCTCCTTCTGGAAAAGTCCTGCAAAAACAACAAAAAAAAAAAGGAAAAAAAAAACACATTTATAAATCCTGCCCGGACAAATTTAAGACCTTTGGATAATTTTTGTAAGAACATAATATATAATTTCAATGAATTTAAGGCTTTTTAAGACTTTTTAAGGATGTGTAGGAACCCTGTATCAACTGTGTTCTGGGGTGAGATGGAAAAAGTACTTTCAACAAATGACAATATCATGGACAAGTTCTGTAGATCATCAGCTTTTCATTGCAAGTGATTTACAGGGAATGAGCTCTGCTTAAATATTAAGTGAAAAGATAAACTTACATCATGAGATATAGAACTTTTTTGCTGTATTCTGATGTAATCAGATGCATCTGTTTATCCAAAGTTAAAGTACTATTGTTTTGTATCAAGGTGCAGCTAAGGCAAGTTCATACCAAAGCACTGGAGCCAGTAAAGAGTGAAAAATCAAACAGTAACATCCAGAGCAAGGCATTTAATTGCAAATCGCAGTATGATCTGCCGTGAAACTCCAATCACAGACACTGCAACATTTCTTTAACCTCAAATTGTCAAAATACCAGATATTTTTTTTGTCTTTGCAGATATTTTATGTTCTACTCAGTGTTACTCAGCCCCAATCAACCAAGGAGCCAAACTTTTAAAAACTTCTTATGCAAAAGCAACAATCAAAGTGCCAAAATGGACAAGACTTGTTCGATGAGGAGTAAAGGCAACAGAAACAGAAATCAACACTTTTGGGAAGGGCCAGCCACAGTTTTCATTGTTGTGGTAAGATTTGTGTTTGAGTGTGTTCGTCCTACATCTGGAGAAACTTTGTAGCATTTTCTACACATGATATGTTATACTGCTTGAAGGAATGTTGACAAGGAACACAAATGCCTCTGACTGTTTTGTGTCAAAGCCTGGAGTTACATTTTATTGTTGCTCATGATTTAAAAAAGTGCAGCTACCTCACTCTGTGGAGAAAATGCACAGTAACAGCAGGGATGCCGACACACTGAACTGTTGGCTCAAATTTTTCTGCCACACACAGCTGCGTTACCCAGCAATTATGTGGGAGCTTTCTTTTTAATGTCTACAGCATAATTCTGCTGTTTAGTTAGTCGACAAAAAATGAAAAAAATGATTACTTTGACAACTTTTCTTTTGTCCAACACTTCCTCAGAGTATTATAATTCAAACATAGATTTAATCCTATAGCTGGTAAGCGCAGCAACATGCCCACACCAGTGCACCCTGCTCTGGTTTTAATGCAGGGCTATTTTTGATCAGGGTGCTTACTGAAGGAGTAAGAGGCTTTCCTTTGACTCTTAACTTGTCAGTCCATCTGTTTTGTTGCTATTTATCTCATGTAATCACTGTGATGAGGTCAAATTAATTATCTGTGACTGAAAGACACTGATTGGTGTTATGTTGTACTGATTGAAGAGACTCCTTTTACCTTTGGCTTTATTTTTTTGTATTTTAATAAAGGGCACATTTAACCCCCTTACGCTCAGATGACGTTTATGTCACCATTGTCTTAGAAAATATTTGACAGCCCTCTTCCCCATAAACCCACTTTTTTCCACCTGCCTCCCGTGGCCCCTGCTAAGTAAACAATCTGTGTTTGTACAGCTGTTGATGTACGTGTGTGTGTGTAAGTGTCTGTGTGTTTGTGGATGTTCAGAGTAAACAGTGGTGGTTTCAAGCTGTCCTGTGTTCCCCTTGTTTCCTATTTAATTTTCAGGTTACACCTCAATGGTCCATTCCTATTGCTTTACACCTTATGTTGTTCAGCGAGTGTCAACACAACCTTTATTATATGTGATAGTCAAACAAATGTGTAGCTACTGCCAATGATGTCGCTATCTTTCTCTGAAAGAAAAGGAGGTCATCTGACTAAAAATCATAGACTGTGTAATAAATGGACATTGTCTTCGAGAAGTCACATGTCTGTTTCTGAAACTGAGGGAAAACATTGGAATATTGGAATGGGGCCGGTGACGAGTCTCCACACTAACAGCTGCACGGCGCCCGTCAGTCACATGAACTGACCTGTGCCTTTGATTGGACGAGATCTTAATATCTCCTTAACTGCAGTTATAAAAAATTCACCATAATATGGCCTGCTGCAATATTCAATTCACAGACATCAGACATTTTTTGGCATCAAATGATAACTTCAACCCTGCTCAACCAAAGAGCCAGATTGTTAAAAACAAAACAATACAAAAAAAAACTATCTTTGCCATGCAACAGTGTAAGTGATGAAAATTGGTGAGAAGTAGAGATAAAAATAACCCTAATGTGGCAAAATGGTGAAAAAACAGCAAAAAATGGGGTGGAAAAGGGTGAAAATTGGGATAAAACTGGGACAATGGTCAGAAAGTAGCAACACTTTTTAAAGACTTGACATTTCTGTTTACAATATCCCTTTATATTGATCTTGTATGATATCCTTATTTTCTGAAAACATAATCATCAACATTTCAAGAAATAAAGGCTTGAAATAATTCACTCTATCTACAATGAGTCCATAATGAAATGAGTGAGCCAAAATATTTAACTTTTTAATGATAGTCTAATTTCTTAAAATGTACTTGTTTATGAGAACAGGGTTTCTTTTTCTTGCTTAGGCTTGTGTTTTTCTGGTTCAAAATGACAATAATTAAAACAATCATCCCCTTCAAAATAGAAAATGATATCAACAACACACAATAACGCAATCAATAGTGATTGCAATACAGGAAGAAATCACAATTAGATAATTTTTTCGAGTTGTTCAGCCCTATGTTGATGTTAAAAGTTTAACTTTAAAACTTGAAGAGCTGTGGCAAATTGTCTTAATCTGTGTTGGCTTGTTTGTTTTTTTTAGACCATTGTTGAGGTTTATATTATTTACATCAGATGATGTCATGTATTTTATTGATTTATTGCACTCTTGGGAGCCCTTTGTAATCCTTTTATTTCTCTCCTTTAAAGTTAAAGGTCAGGGCAGGGCTTGCCTGAACGCTTGAGCCATAACTTCCTTCACAGGTGATCTCTACCGTTGAGCCTGTTTATCCACTCTGCCTGTTGATCTGGCTAAAAGCTTCTCACACCCCCTTTACACACACACTCTCTCTTCTGCCCACACACACACACTCACATTTAACAAGAGTGTTTATGTGTACCCAGTTAAAACACACACATTAATAACAACTGTAATGCCATTCTTTGTGGAGTGCTTTTACAGGTTCAACATTGACCTTAGTGTTTAATCTTCCTGCACAAACAACCGTCACTGGGTGTGCAAACAAATCTTTAGTCACTGCCAGCCAACTCCCAGGTTCTTTTAAGACCAATCACAAGGCAGATGATGAGACTTTTTCTGCACCCTTAGATAATTATAACCTAAGACTTTAAACCTTCTTAGGGTTGTTGTTATTGCTCTGATGGCATTTAAGGTCAAGTAAAACTGGAGGGCTTTAGTTTTCATAAGAATGGGCTCATTTTGACAAAGTCCATCAGAAATTCAGGTTGTCTACATTTCCACTACATTTCAAGCAACTTCTGATCCCAAGGTTCGTCCAAAAACTGCTGTGAAAAAGCTTTGTCCAACTTTCTGCCTTGAGACTTTGAGTTATCTTGTACTCAAAAGATCTCAGAGCTTGTGAGAGAAAGAAAGCTGAGTTTCCCTGTCTAAATACTCACCCAGCCTCTCTGAATCTTTTCATATTGTTTTTTTCCCAAGCAACAAAGAAAGATGATTCTCATTTCTCAGTAATTTTTGCATCAATTTGCCACCTTTTCTTGGAAATACCTTACTGTGCTTTGAGTGTTCATGTTCCTCTTAAGTGAACAGAGCTGAAACTCAACTAGTATGAATGTTTTTCTTTACCCATACTAGTTTTTACTCCCGTCTTTGCATCCATCCACACCCTCCTGTGTTACCAGTTGCTGCCATTGGATGTCAGTGTGGTCCACTCATTCGTTCACTCCTCTCTCTATCCCTCCTCCTCCCAACTGTTGCCTCCCTCTCCAATAAGAAACAGATGGGAGACCTTTGCTGCAGGCTACTGCCAAATGGAGCAAATTCTCATTACAACGTCTGCAAGCTCTGTTTATTCTCTCCAAGCTTCACCTCCACCCTTTGCACCACTTTGCCATCTGATGTGTTGAACGCTTGTTTCCGAATGCAGACGTGTCAGTTTGATCTGCCTTATTTCTCTGATTATCGGATATTTGTCATCTTTAGCGCAAATGGAGAACAGGCATCATTTTTCTACATGGCTGCAGCTTACATGGACCTGTAACCTCTCCATGCAAGCTGTTGTTTTCTAGAGACTGTCTATCTTCACAACACTGGTTCTAATAGCATAAGCAATAATTTTCAATCTACATTGAAGTATGTTTCTTGGAGAGTCCAGTGCTATTAGTTAACAGATTGTGGTTTTTAGCTTTAACTCCAGGAATGCCTTAAGGGCTCCCAACATGAATATAATTTCTTGAAGATAATTTTCCAGGAAATAAAAGATGAAGAACTGAATTCAACCACACTTAGTTCTGTTAGATGAACACAGCAGTTTGAGTCTTGTAAAATATGAGAGTGAATCATTAAACTTTCTTACAAAAGGAAAACCTTTTATTCTAATGTGTGGGGTTAACATTTACTCAAAACATTTTATCTTTGTAAATGTCACAATTTACGGTGCCTGCATCTTGGAATAACTTTACATTATTGGTAAGAGAATATGTGTAGCAGGCTTTTGGTGCAGACTGCATTTAAAGGCTGAAAAATGTGGGATATAGTCAAACACCATGCCTGTGTCTGCCCACCTTCATCCTGAGTCATGCCATCTTTACCTACAAACTCCTTCTCTCCCCATTACTCTCGATCACAGACAAATCCCCAGCTCTGTTTGAGTCTCCAGTCTGGGAATCCAGCACTTCGAATGGAATATAAATGACATCATTATGTAATATTCAATCTGTTGCTGCAGCAATATCCTATTCCACAGATAGCCCCCTTCACCACCCTCCCCATATGCTCTGGACCCGCTGGTCTCCTGTTCTTTTTCATAGAGAATATTAAAGAGTTATTAAATTAATCTGTGCTCGCTGGCGCATGTTATTGCAGAGCAGAGATTTGTGGGGCGAATGAAGCCGTTAGGCCGCACCCTAAGCTGATTTATTAAGGGTGCGAGGGAATCACCAAATAGACCTGATAACCTGTTTTATTTTGCATAAGTGAACACTTTCCCTCAAATCCGCTTATGTCGTTCCTCTCCCTTGCCTTTTTTTTAAATACACATTCAGCTTTTTTTTATTTTATTTTTTTAAGGTATTTTTATGACCTGAAGCTGTGCTGCTTTTTCATCAGTCTCTAAGTGAAAGGCACAAGTCATGCAAAGTATTACAAGTTATATAACACTGATACTAACCTTTTAAACTGCAACTTGGCTTAGCTCTGCAACTAAGATTTGTTCATTTAGTTAGCTGTGCTTTGACTGTTTTCAATCAGTTGTCTATAAACAAGAAAAGTATCAAAAAACAAGAGATGAATCTTTTTCTACCCTCCTTTGCCAGCGCCTGCTTTCATCAACAGTACTTAGTACAGCAGTTCAGTGGGAAATGTGTACAAGAGATAATCAAATACACAGCAAAGTTAATGGGATTTTCACACAAGTACTTAAGCATCCCCTATCTTATTCATCGTCTAACTCCAGGCACACTGCCTGACAGAGTATACAAACAGTTTTGGGTGTTAGACAGCTGGGATAAAGCTGCCCAACTAGTGCATGTGTAATGCGCACAGCCAGGCGCTTGTATGTTCTCTCGCCCTGACAGAATCTGCAGACTTAACACCGGTTGATTCCACCCTGGATTCCTAACCTCATTTATCAGAGTGTATGCCAGCAGTGTAAACATTTAATCCAGCGTGAGATTTTTGGGCTCCTTTGGGTCAACAGTTTAGCTGTTGCTTTTTTTCAAGCCTGGAGACAAAGTCTGCTTTCAATTATTTCTGCAAAATTGCTTTACAGGGTCCATGCATGATTAAATATTCATTATGTTAAACTAAGCACTTTCTTTGTATATAAATCCATATTAGATTTGGCTGGCAGGCTGCCTGAAGCCACATGAGAAGGATTTTTAAAGCAGAAAAAAAGCCCTGGACCTCCTCAGCAGCTCCTTTCTCTCTGGGTTTGATTGTTTTTATACTGATATAAATGACAATTTGTTGATATTGTCTGACCTTTTTTGTCTTCCCTGGCCAGGCACACACAGGCCTTTTCAGTTTGGGGAGAAATTTAAAGTGGGCAAAAATAAACAAGCGCGTCAGTGGTTCTGGCTGCAGGGGAGCAGCACAGATCATTCCAGAAAACTGAACTGCAACTGAAGGTGGTTTTGCTCAGAACGAAGGTCTGTGTTTGCGTGTGTACACTGTTTGGAGAAAACGCAGTGTAGGGGGGTGAGGAAATCCATTCCATTTCAAATATGACTGGTTTCCCCAAAAATATTTACCTAATATTTTCCTCTTTCCAAGCAAAATTGACCTCTTTGATTGCTGAGATTGCTCCAAAGACCTCATGGAAAATAAAGTCAAGAGTATTTGAAATTCCTGAGTGGATTCGCCAGGGCTGCCTAGCGTGAGTCCATGTTTATTTGTTTTATCAACTGCAGGGGGGAAGGATCAGGCTTGTGTTGACTCAGAAGGTATTTGGTTTGTCTTCTGTTACAGACATCAAGAAAAGGCTCTTGCTGCAGATGGTCAAAAATGGGACAAACCTGTAGCAGCTGAATACTCTTATTCCTCACCGAGATAAAACTTTATACCTGTCTGTCTGCCAAGCAATATGTTTTATAATTTACTTCTTGTGGTATTTTGCCTTTTATGGCTTTTTTATCATTATTTTTACTAAACCAGAGTCCAGTAATGTGACCACTTTACTTGCAGTCTTTTCCTTGGCCGTGCAACCTGTCCCGCTTGGCCCTGAGCTGTTGGAGTGCGGCAAGTTGTAAGCGGCTGAGGAATGCGTATCATTCTTGAATGAATTGGACAGGCGCTGACCGCAGAAAGAGGGAGCCTGGTGTTCTGTAGAATAACATCAGAAGAAAAGAAATATTTAACTGCAGAAGCTTCAATTCTAACCTCCACATGAGAGAGATGTGTTCCTGACCCAGCGAGGTTACGCTGTCGAAAGATATAGGATTGTGGACCACTATGCATTTACTGTGGGTGGTCTAACACACACACACACGCAGTCCCATGGAGCAGTGTGCTTGTGTCTGTGTGTCTGTGTGTGTGTAGTGCTTGTAACTTAACTCCTTCCATCAGTTTCACACTTACGCTTGCAAAGAGAATAGACTGAAGCTAGCATGACCAAATTAGTTCCCCTCCCAGTGAAGTAACACTAAAACACACACACAGTTTATGTCACAAAGATAATGACCTCCCTCTTGGCATGCCCTGATTGATTTTATTTTCCCATTACACAAGTTTATTACCAGAAACATGGAATGTATAATAAGACTTGGAAGAAGTCAGGTTCCTCACAAACAACACATCATCTGACCACACGTAATCCAGGCATCATTTACTTTATGCTTTCAAATTAGTTGTACACTGTTGTACAATGCAGCCTTTGTTCCTAGAAACCAGCTCTGCCAATTGATTTAGTAATTTCTTTTGAAATTTTAATAATTTTTTTAAGCATACTGATGGCTTTTCAGAAATTAGATTTGTTAGGTCAACTAGAGAAACAGACACTATACAAATCTCAATTAGAATAGGACATTTAAGTCAGTCTGATGATGGTTTTCATGGATATTTTTGATCTAAATGATTTAATATTACGAGAATCTCTGCTATAACTGGTAAATCAACCACATAGGTAGTTAATTAACTTTGCACAGTCTGACTTGAATACTGACATTATCATGTCAGACTGTAATTAAATCAAGTCACTGAACCACAGCAGTTTTAGAGTCAGAATCAAACTCAGTGTTGCGTCTTTTTCCACTCTTACTTTCTAACTTTCTTTTTTATGCGGGATACTTGAACAAAAAGAAACAAAAGTTAAGGATGCCTTGTGTGAAACCTGCATGAGCTTGACTTGCCACCATCATACCCAGTGTGGTTGTTACTAACAACATTGTCTGTTTCCCTTTTTATAAATGAGACGTAAACACAGCATTAAAGGGTGGGATAAGGGTTGTTTTGTGCTTAATCTGAGTCATAGTCATCATTTCGTAAAGAGTCAGTTGGATGTTTTTAATGCCTTTAAAGATTCTAACAGTTCAGTTTTAGAAATAGGCATTCATAATTTGTAAGAATCTGATTTGACATTGAGCATCTTCTGTGTGTCTCCCTGCCACCTTGTCCAATAAAAACCCTGTAATCCCTGCCCAACATGAAACCCTCCGCAAAGGACATGAATGGCTCCAGGATTGAAGAGGGCAAATAGAGAACAATGGAAGAACAAGGGCTGCTACATTATGAGAATTAATCTAATCGCAGCTCTGAGCCAAAAGCAGGCTTTGTTAATGGGGCCTGTACAGTCAATTATCTTAATTGTTCCATTTACAGAACCTGCTGCATGTTTCAGGAGCCGCTGCTGGAACTTGAGGGATGAGCTCAGTCACTCTCCATAATTGTAATCGTCAATAGATTCACTTATGAACGTCAGGGCGGCCATAAGGAGGATGAGGATAATGGCAGGTCGCTCATGGTGTGTGTGTGAGTGATTATGAGGAGTGGATGGAGGCTTCGTTCTAATGATCATGAACACATAACGAGGGACATGTTTGACATTCTGTAATATAACACAGTGTAAATACCATGCATTATTGTTCTGAGATGTGGGTCTAAATGTTGAATGTTTATCTATTATCCTGCACAGACTGTTCTTAGTGCTTTTTCTGCTGGCCTTGAACCAAAGGAGTTATATTTATCTGTCAGAGGATGGGAACTAGATTGTTTTTTTACATGCTACTTTGTTCGGAGGCAGTTACATTTCATCGAACCGTAAAACCCTTTCTTAAAGAGACTGTGAGGAGAATCTGTACGAAATGGATTGACTTCCTTCCTCAAAGGACTTATGCAATCTGTTTTGATGTATTTGTTATGAAACTGAAAGTAAAAGTAGATTGGATTGTCTTTTCAACAATTATTCTCTTTGTTTAAGACAACTTTATACAGGATACAACATGACAAGGTGATGTATTTGTCAACAGTTATGTGGCATTGTTTTTTGAAACATGACAACAAGAAAACTTTGTGAGTTTGTACTGCACTATAATGTTAGTGAATCCTGGTTTTGTCCTGCCAGTGCTCATCTACCAATCAGAGCAAACGTGACCTGGCTCTTCATGTTATTGATAGACTCTCAGGTTTGAACAGATCACTGCAGAATAACTACTGCATGTGGGTTGGAATGAGCATTGTCACAAACAGCTCAGCCCGTGTTTTAGCCTTAAGCTCGTTCTCCATCTTGTTTAGCAGGAGAATGATAGAGTGACCCTTCAATAACTTCCCTGTTTCCACTATTACTACTAAATACATCATAGAAGTCGTTCTCAGCAGAGGAAAACACAGATCTCTCCTATCACTGCTACACTTTGCAAACTTTGTAAATTAATCCAGTCCAGTCCCAATTGGGAGACTAGGAATTAGCATTTAGAAATAACCTACTTTGGCGTAGATAATCTAAGTTTAAATGGAGGATTCTGATCAGGATCTTAGACTTTTCCAGGATCACTTTGAAGGTCTTTACAGTCCCTTTGCGTAACACAACTCCTGATGCCCAAACCATCAACCAACAAGGGTTAGAAAGGTGTCAAGGGAGTTAATAATTAGAGGTTTTGGTACAATTGTTGTCTGAGTTGAAATCCTGTTTTCTCAGTTATTCCAATCAACATGCATACGTTCTTTCATCAACAACTTTTTGTCCCTGTCCCTCAAAATTTACATTCTGGTGTACTTTAAGAAAGGAAAAGACATTTTATGAAAAGATATTTTATGAGTCACATTTTTGAGACCTTGATACTGAGAACCCATGCTGAAATCTTTTGTACCATTATACCCATGTGACCCCTGCATTCCTGTTTCACACAAACCCTGAGTGGGATGGTGTGCAGCCACTTTTCAGCACTGTAAATACTCACAGTCTCACTGTGACCCTGTGTGGACACCCACTCCCAAGTCAGTAAGCTACACCACAGAAAAACTGATGACAAAGTGAGGGAAGAAGCTGTGGATGTGATTTTTTCCTCTCTCTCTCTCACACACTGCTTTCTATCTCTGCATAAATTCAGCAGTAGCTACAACTCAGTTTCAATTTAAAACTGTTGGAGAGTGACTAACATGGAGGTCTTGTGGAGAAGGTCAAGCACTGGCAGCCATTAAACTCACTTGTCTGAGATATCAAGTACTCTGCTTCATGACCATGTAGTGTTTGATGAGCTGTACCATCAAATAATCAGTTGTTCTCTGCACTACTTTGGATTTTTCTAAGCACTGCTTCATAATAGAGAGCTTTTACAAAAGTCCTACATATGAGAAATAAAAGCAGCCACATAGAGATGAGTAGGGCTGTGTTTGGTCTGCAGATGATTTGCTGGGTAAGGATAGGGGAGGTATTGAGTTAAAAGAAATTGAATTACAAACAGGCTAAACTGAAACTATCTTTGAATTTGATTGATCTGTCTTGTGCACATGAGGAAGAAACTCTTCAGGTGAAATTATGGTGTTTAATGAGGTTTGAGACAGAGCTGCTTAAGTTTCATCGTTCAATTGCTCCATGATTTAAAAGTTGTACATTCATGAAGAAGCCTAGTTTAATTAAAGCTTTACCCAAATCTTTGACATAATCTTAACCTTGACCCAGACATAAACAAGTTTGTGCTGTCCTCCTGTCACAACACAAAACACTCTGGAGATTAACTCATAAACTGGTGGCAGCTGTTTTGACTTTGATATGAGTACAGAGCCTTGCAGATTCTGGGAGGTTTCACATATCAATCCCTTTTGATTGACACCTCATTTGACCAACTAGGTTGATCAGTAGTTTCCTCAGAGCCAATACAGTGAATGGAAATCTGCACACTCTTATTTTAAGTTTCTTGTACAGAGAACAAAATTCTGTGTGGTCTTACTTCAATAATTACACACTAGTGACAGTTACAATAAGTAGAGTGTTGGCTTTACAGGGAGACCAAGCTTTTGTATGTACTCCAAAGGGTTGAAGAAACAGCATCACCTGATTTAATTTGGGTTTGCCTTTCTCATGTGTTTTTGGCGTTCTGGGCAAAGGTTAAGGGGCTAAGTTCATATACTACCTGAAATTATGATTACTTGATGTAGTCAACAGTTATTTGTTGCAGACAAATTCAGTGGTTGAGAATCGGGAGTTTAATTGCTGAGGAGTTAGACATCCTGCATCACTACTGTCTAAGCAAAGAATCACTTTGTCATGCTGGGCAATACACTTTTGTGATTGATACAATACAACCATGTACACCCATGGCATGTTTATTTGGTACAGATGCTTTCAGTGCTTTTAGTTTTTTAAAATTAAATGACACGCTTAAATGGCAATTCACATAAAAATACTATTGATGTATAGCTTCAATGTGTATAATGTAAGGTGGCCTTTTTTAACAAAAAAAGGTGAAATAAATTTAGAAAAACACATAAACAATAATATCAAACTATTAACATAAATATTACTAGGCTACCCTGTGAGATTCAAAAGAGACACATACACTTTTCATTTTTAAGTGAATTGCGATTTTTTTATTTAAGTAATTTTTCCCCAAATAAGTAGCATGTGAGTATCGAGTAACCATTAAGTAATTTTCAGTTGAGTATCGATAGAATAAATAACCATTTCAATGATTGACGTCAGCCTGTGAACACAATAGTTGTTTGTTGCACCCCCAGTTACATCTACATTCTTTACATCATTATAGCATCCAGCCATAGATCTGGTGTTTGTTCCCTTGACCCTCGACAAAACCAAGGTTTGCCTATTTGGTTTTATTTTATTGGTGTATTTTGCCTTTGATTATGAATTGCACTTATTTATCCAAAGATGAAGGTCTATTGTTGTTGTAGGAGCTGAGGTTTTGTCCGACCCTGGTGCCATGTTTGTCTCAGCCAAAGCGGCTCATGATCATTTTCAGTGACCCTTCAAACTTATCAGCGAGCTGAAACACACAACAGGATTTGGCATATACTTAGTCCAATCCAATAACCACATTACCTCCAAGCAGAACTGAAGACATTTTTATAAATAAGCAATCACACAGTGGCAAATTTAATTCAGTGCCTCATAATTAACCTTGGGAGGAAAACTCATTTAAGTCTATTAAATCATCAAATGAGCTCAGGTAAAGTAAAACTTGATTATGCTGGAACAAGAAAAAAAAATCCTGTTAATGTCTTTGAGGTGAGGAAATACCGTCATTTATGGCAGCCAAAGCAGCTCTCTATTTGAGCCGTTAAATTGTGGCTCACACATCAATGCAATTAAACTCGTCAGAGGAATACTGACTTTCTGGTTGAATTCACAATGTTAATTAGCCGGTTGGGATTTTTTGAAATAAGTTATTGCTCGGCTTTATCTTGTGCTCTGGGTGAGTGATTCTCATAAAGACTAGAGCCTTTCTCTCTGCCTTCCTATCATAGGCAATGTGTGGGTTGAACTTGCAGAATAATTGCAAGGAAGTGTGTAACTAATGATTTCCACAAAGCTGCAGCGCATAATGTGCTACTGTTTAAAATGCTAATTTCTTCTTGTTTATTCAGGGAGCATATTCAAATTCCAAGTTACATACCTTGCTATTTCTTAACTTAGGTTTCGTTCAGTTTGCAAATACATATCAGCATCCTCTCTGATAAGAAGTATTTATAGCTCTCAGGCTTCGGCATATCTTTGTCAACCTTTCAGATCTGCTTGGTGCCTGCATGGTGGATTTTAACATAACTTTGCACACTTAATGCTTTTCTCTGTGGCAAACACTTTGTTGTGTGAAGTGGAAAGCTTGTTTAATAATGTCTGCATTCTAAATAACATGCAAAACACTGACAATTGTGAATAATGCAGGCAGGATCCCTTTAAAAGCTACTGAGGTCACGGAGGTTGCCCCAGTGTTGCCCATGACCTTTGGAGCTGCCGCCACTGGCCACATATAATCTATCAACATCTAAACTTCCCCCTGAGCTCGGTCCAACACATGTGGGAGAGCAACCACTGACATTAAAACTCAATTAGCAAGGCCACTTTCTAAATAATACATTAGCAAAGTGCATTAGCTGCACATCGTCTAGTGCCCAGAGCGCAGTTCTTGCTCTACATCTCAATATGTCAGGGCTACAACTGTCTGGGAGCTAATGTGTTGGAATCGGGAGACACTGGGATGCAGATGAGCTCCTGCAACTAGAGCGTTACCAGAAATGGTTCAGAAAGGAGAGGGAGCACTAAAAGTAATTTCCTGTATCTGTGTCATTCAGGTTTTCCACTCTGTCACCCTCTGGAGGACCAGCGGCAGGTCCTGAGTCTGTTTCCATAGGATGGGAGTAGTTTACCTGAGCGCACATGACTGGTCACCATGGTAAGTAAACCTATATGATTTCTTTTTTCTATTATGTCTACACCGTGTATCTTTTAGCAGTTGGGCATAAAAATGTAGCTCTTATCAGTGATAGGTATTGATAAGATTTTATTGATACCAATGCCCTTATCGATTGTGCTTCTTCATCGATTCCCTTTTCAATTTCTCCTTTGAATTTTCTGTGTACAAAAAGTATGTTTTGATGTGGAAAAAACATGTTATTGAGTCCGTAAGTAAATTAATATGAATTTGGTCAATTAATTTAGATATCTCTGGATGTAGATAATGAAAATAAGTTCACATTTCACATCAGGTGACCTTGATGTATTGTTCTATTGTTTGTTATTGACTGAAGTAGGCTACCTAACAATGCTTTGAGTTGTTTTGAACCTTAAACTTGTTGTAGTTTTCCTGAAGTCAGCTATGAGTTGCGTGTCCTGTTTGGAAAGCATTTACCTGTTAGTATTTTGGCATTTTTGAGTTAAAAATTGTTCACAAAAAGTAATTGTGATATGTTTCTGTGATGAAAGTTGAAATTCTGTTTTAAAACCAAAGTTAAATCGATGTATGCTAACCGCTAGCATATCAATGCAATTTCCCATATACGATAGCATCAAGCTATGTTTTCTATATAGTTTTTGGTGCATTAGGAGATGTATTACATGTTGGTTGTATTGTATATGAAACTATTGTGAGAGAATGATGTACATTTCTTCGGGTTTTCCGCTTCACAGCTTCTTAGGTAAAACTTCAAGCGGAAAAACCTGAATCAGGGTTTTTTTGTTTTTGGAAACTGTAATTTATTTGTTAGGCTAAGTTTGGGCCGAACAGTCAAGTTGGATGTCAAGAATGAAGGCTAATTATGTCGATGAATTGAATGATTTCTTATCCAGGCTTAACAGGAACCAGTTTCTTATTCCCATCCGTAGTTTTTAAATGAATACAGAGAAATTACCTTTCCTCATTCTGCACTGGGGAGGGACTGACAAATGGAAGCGACTTGCATGGCTGCAGGTTCTGAAATGGAGGAACATTGCAGGTTAAACATTAGAAAACCAAGACGGATACAGAACAATAGCCTTTGAGAATGCACACCCTCATTTTGCATTATCTTCTGAATTTCTTCTAAGTTTACTTTTTTAATATCCTCCAGTCTGCACCAAATAAACCAGCAGCCGAACTCGGAGCAAGCATTAAAGAGGTAAACTGAGACAACATTTTCCATCCCTGGATTTATGTGTCTCCCTGCTGTGTCCATGATCCCCACATTACTGAATGTGCTGCGGTTTATACATTGCCATATAAGTAACATTATGAAATAAAAGCTGCTCCTTAATGCATCCGCTTGTGGCACTTTCATAATGCCATATCCATTACTTGGAATTTGACAGCGTAAAATCCCATCCAGGAATGCTACTGCAGAGCTGGGCTGCAATCTGCCAAAGCACAGACATAATGTCAACAAATACTAGAAATAGATTACAGAAGACCTTATCCTTTATACATATGAAAAGACTCTCTCTGTATTTATCCTGAGAACAGAAAAGCTCTAATCTGGCTTTGTTTCACTTAGAGGCCTCATTTGTCATCCCATTGATTTGTCTTTGTGTAATGACTCTCAGGCTAAAAAGCACACGATGGTAAAAAATAGACTATTGTAATGCACTGGGGCGCTTGTGTTCTTACCGTTTTTACAACCAAGTTAAAGCACAAACAGATAAGATGGAAGAAAAATCAATTGTCCTTTAGGAAGCCCAAATAAAGGCCTTTACGCCCACTCATGGCTTCAGCCTGGGAGGAAGACAGTTACATTCATGAGCTATAAAAGATAAATACATTTGCAAGTGATTACCGTTAAGCTGGTTCCTCGTCAACACCAACCAGGACATGAAGGTCCCTGCCAAGAACAATGAAAGCTCTGGGTTTTTGCATCCACAAAAAATATTGGAAGGCATTGTTGAGGGATAAACACTCTCAGCCAAAGTGGGTTGGATGTTTTCCTTGTGTTCCTGGCACAGCCCTCGCTTTCTGCAGCTGTCAGTGGTGTGGTTTTGCTAAGGCGCTGTGAATCCCAGGCTGACTTTTTACTGGCTGTGGTTGTCTTTGTGATGACAATGTTGAGACTGATCTCCATCCACCCACATTCATTAAGGTCTAGTGTGCGCCATTTTCTATGGCTTTCTCACTCTTTTTATCATCCCGTGAAATTCCAGTCTCATTTTACTTTCAGATTTTAAGGTTTTAAGCACGCTGCTGTGCAGTCCATACACCACTACAAAATAATTTAGAAGTCATGTCCTGATTTTACATCTTCAGCCATTATTAATGCAAGTTAACCATCTGCATCACTGCTCACAGCTTTAGCCTCTAACATTTCTACTTTTATGTCACTCAGCACTCTCAAAACTGCCTCTACTTAGGAGCCAGAATAATGGGAAATATTATCGTCTTTGAGTCTTCTCCTCTTTTAATTTCTAACTGGAATGAGATGAAGGAACAGGAAAAGATCTGAGAAACATAAAAATGCCAGATTGATTCTTATTTCTTCATTTATCTGTCAATGGGAGCGGGTACATGCCTCACAGCTTTCAAGCAGTTTTAGAAACAATTGTTGAGCAACAGCAAGGCCAGACCATTTGCTCATGTATCTGTAAATGCTAATAAAACGTGGCTGTATCTGCATACTCATACAATAAGTCACTTATTTACCATTATACAAAGTAAATTGTGCCTGCAGTTTTTGTTAGATTATCTAATGTTAAAGTGATAAGTACAAGGTCATGATTCTTGGAAGGCATTAATTATCATTCAAAGGAAATGAGCAGGGACAGTTTTATGGCCAGTTTAGAGGGAGGCGTCTCTTGCACTTCAGTATCTTGAGTAAAACTGTTTGCTCTCTTTCACACTGTATTGTTTGATCTCCCTGCGAAAAACCTCTGTCCTTCTAACAGCTCTTTTAACTCTGTTTTAGGCTGGGTTATGCAAAGATAAGGCTGCCATAACTGAAATTAATGTTTAACTTCTCCACCTTAAACAGCTGCTGAGAGGAAATAGCTTCTGTACTGTAACTGTTCTCAACAGTCACTAGATATGTTTACATGGACCACTCGTAACCATCATAATATTAACCTCCGCTGAACAAAACTGATTCATGTTAACATCAGCCAGTTTGTCATAAAGTAATTTCATCTTGATAATGTAAACACTACATCAGATCATTTCTCCCTTGTTGGAGTAAAACTGTTTTAGCTAGTATGTCTGCTTTTGGCTATATCTGCTCTAAAGTAAAACTGCAAAATCTGAAGCATTGCATGTAGAAAACAGGAGAAGACTGTAATTTCAGGTGCAAGGGCAAAGGGGGCGCAATATGCAGGAGCAAAGTCATTGCGTTGTAACATGGTCAAAGTCATGAACTAGCATTTGCACAGTTGAAGTAATGCTTATTTATTGAGCTGATTTATGTGTCGCATCTTCACCTGATACACCATGGCCTTCAAATGCTCCCTTAGATAACCAAAGATAATGTCCAAACTACAGCTCGGGGGCCAATTGTGGCCCGCCGTCTATTCTCAAGTGGCCCCCAGCTCTCATCTTATCATGTGTTAGTTTTGTCACTTAAATTAAACATGTTCGAACTGTTTACATTTACAGTTTCTTTTAAATGCTTGAAAAAAATCATCATATATCTGGTAACATTTGGACTATGCATAGGCAACTTTATAAAGCTAAAGCTCTGTACAATCTGTAAAAACTCAACAACTTTTACAGCTGATGTTTAATTGCATTTGGAATGATGCATAATGTGTTTTATGAGTTGTTTAGAATTAAAAGAAAAAAAAAACACATGAGAGGACCGAAAAACTGAATTAAAGATATGAAATGGTCTAAAAAAGACCAAAGTTGAAGCATAAAATGGTTCAGAATGCAGGATCAGAGATATTTGGAGTCTAAAATGTTTTTATAATTGTCGTATAAACAAACTTGATAAAGTCCAGATCCTGATCCTGCCATAAAATTGTTACATATTTTTCCCAGGTTTGGTTTAATCTCAAATGTTTGCAATAATAGCACAAGTATGTTTGATTTAACCATTTTTTGTTTGTTTGTTTTTTTCAGAAACCACTAAAAAGAAAAAGTTTTCCAATAGAGCGCTCATTTGTAACTTTTGCTGTTAATAAACACGTGTGTAAGAGCTGCCAGCCCTTGGTCATTTTCACAGTTTCCAATATGGTCCTTTTGGGAAAAATTTTGGACACCCCTGTTCTAGGATATCTGAAACATAAAAAAGTGTACGTTATACATTTTACAATGTATGGCAACTTATGACCCACTCTGTAGTTGCAGTTTGACTGGGAAGGGCTGTTTGAATATAAATGCAATCGTGTGAGCAAGATGGATGACCATTTTATTTATCCGGTTTATTTTTGCTTATAATCAACGTTATATTCCTATCTTACTGATATCACTTTCTTCATTTTTAGTTCTGCGTTGATCAAACAGTTGGGCAGGCTGTGCTTGTGGGCGTTTTTTGTTTTTTCACTTTTTTGGCCAGATGGAGGTTTTAGATCCTATATTATAAGATCTTGACCCCACACAAAAACGCACTACTTCTTTCATTATATTCAAAGCCCTATTTTAAGACTCTGAAGTCTAAAACATGTGCACATTAAGGCCTGGGTTGTTGACCTCAGATGGCAAAGATAAGTGTGTGAAGCAGTCTGAGAATAATTGCACCAAAAGCTGGCAGTAGCAGTAGAGAGTAGTGCATTTTCAGTCTCTGGATGAAAATGAGTAGAAATGAGTCATGTATGAGTGGGGCTACTCACAGGCTGCCACAAGAGCTGTCCAAGTGGCTTTTCAAAAGAGACATAATTGCTTTCCTTTTCAACCAAGCTCACACTGGTTACAAGAAAATAGCATACTGAGTTTTTTTTTTTTCCTCTGAAGAGTTTTATTGAAGCTCTTTTTAACAATGCAGTAGCTGTCCTATTGAATGTGATTGGTAGAGATCGCACAATAACCCCTATTATTGGCTGTTGACAATTACATGGCTTTCATGTTGCTCCCTACTTTTTCTAATACATTTATAAAATAATTCTAATATATATATATATATTAGTAGAGAAAATGATGGTCCTTGTTCCAGTGACAACTACAGAAATAATTTTCATTGTACTTTTGAGGTATAAGAGCCTCATAAAATTGTTTTTAATTTCAGAACATGAGGGCTGAAGCTCTTTATGTGGATTCAAGATCTCTTTGAGGAGGAATTGTTAAAACAAAGCTGGAAAACTTCAAGTGTTTGGGAAATTAATGGGGATGTTTTTGAGTTTCCTTGGTTACATTTGGACAGCTTTCATATAAGATACCATTGCAGTTTAACTTGTACTGTAGATGATGTAGAGATACAAGTCTCACTCTGTCATTCTGTTGTTCTAAAAATGTTTCAGTAACTCGTCTACTTTACTTTGTTCTCTATTAAAGATAAGATAAATTGAGCTGAAGCTTCTGTTTCCCAAGCCTGTGCACGTCTGCCTCACAATACCTACATTTATTTAAACTGGAAACACATGTAAGTTTATGTAGTTTATTGCAGTGCCCCCCTTCCCGCCTTTGCTTATTTCTTTGTCTACATTTTTACGTTATTGTTGTTCAGTCTATAAACAATTTAATGTGGCAAGTGACTTTCTCTGTTCTGTTCTTGCTGTCATATCCTGCCAAAGCTAATATTTGTCTAACATTTCACTGGCAGTAGTGGGTTGAAGTGGTAGATTGGCATTATCTTTTAAAAGAAGGACTCAGCCAACAATATAATGCTAACGATCAGACTGTGTGCCAAGGGAGGGAAATAATTACCTCGGTCTACATGGAGAAGTGATACTTAACTAGGGTCTCATACTCACCAGGTTGTAACTCTTATATGACCTTCACAAGAATCCCAATTTGAGGCAGATTTGTTTACAGAGTATGATGAACAATGTAAACATTTTAAAACAGAAAACACCTTAGTTTCTGCGTATTGTGCTTGGGAGATGAACTGTGGACAAGACTTGACCGTCAAACCACAGCTGATATTGTGATGGCCCATGGCACCGTGGTTCTTAAGGCTGTACGAAGAAAGAATTTGGTCAAGGATCAAATGTTGCTGAAATACCAAAGACAGTACATAAGGCACCTGCCAAACAGACTCTACCTGACCCTCAAGGCACAAGGTAAATCTGTTTTCACCCAGACCATCTGTTGCCAGCTCAGGAAAAGAGAGCTACATGATAAAAAGAGAATTTCATCATTGAAGATTTAAAGAAAAGACTTTGCAAGAGCACACCTGAGGATGCCCCCCCCCCCCCCCCCCCCCCCCCCCCCGAGAGGGCCAGGTGACCCTGAATACTCTCCATAAAGCAACATAATGTGTATTGTTTGTTCAAGTTTTTGCAAACTTGGAAATAGATCTGATGAGTCACGACTTTCAAAATTAAACTTGATATCTGAAGAGCCAACTCATGATTACAAATTTAAAAAAAAAAAAAGCCTTTTCACATCCTTTTGATTGCATGATTTTAGCTGCTTATTATGCTGGTTTGCTTTCAAAATTGCTTTTTTATTTTTACTTTCAGATTATTACAGGTATTTATATAGAGATCTTAACTACAGTAGTAGTGAAATATGACCCTGATCATTAATTTTGAACTTGATTTCATATTTCATCTTTGATTTTTTCCATATTTAATTTAGTTTGTCAAAGAAATATATGCCAGTGGGTTACTCTGGTAGATATAACAAAAACATAATTTTTATTTTGTCAGGTGTGAATAAATACTATATTTATCCACGCACATCATTACCATACATTACCCCATTAATGTCATTTTTCAGTATCCCATTGGAGTCAATCTGAAAACAATCAAAGTAATGATTAGAAATCCCTTACGTTCATAAATTCTGGATATACATCACCAGGAGATGGCAGTACTTACCATGAAAGCTGGTCACACTGGCGCCGATGTGTACCTGTACCACCCCACCCCCACCTCCCCTGCTCTCACATCTATATTAAAAACACACAGCACCATATTCCTTTGATCTACTTTTTTTTCAGCCAGTCTCTGTTTTCCCTCCTCAGCTTGAGTTTTATATTCTGTGTGGAGGATATTGAAAAATCATCTGGTTCCTTTGTTGAAGCGCGTTGACACAGCAGGGACAGACCCTGAGGCACTAGACACTGATTAACCTGTTTGTAAGCTTTTATGACCTGCTCCAGTGATGATGATGACAGACCTATGGACAGTGAACTCAAACTGCAGGCTATCACAGATAGTAAACACTTAGCCTGAACTAACACAAGCTCATGCTAATGTTTGACAAAGTCAAAACAATTCCCCTTAGATCAAGTTGTTCCACTGAACTTTCATCTTTTCAGTCACTGATTTCCTTCAGATACATAAACTGTTTCCTCACAAACTGTGGTGTCTGCAATAATCTTTAAATTCTTGCTCTCTGTGAACACCTGCGATAACACACATATCTGATTGTTACAACTTTGTTTTTCAGCCTTTTTTTGTGCTGATGGTGAAAGAGAAACAAAGCAAATGTCAGACGCTATATCCACACTAAGCATTACTCAATCCACACACCTCCACGAAGACAAAAGGCTTGAACAAAGAAGAACTAACAGCACTAAAAACACTGATTCACTAATTGTTTAAATGGTGCGAAAAGATGCCATTCGTTCGCACCCTCAGTCGTCTCCTTTCCTATCTGGGGCACAACCTGAGAGGCACTGGCCTTATTGCCCAGACAGTGTTCCCTCACTGTTGTTCTAATGCTAGTCAAACATTATTTTGAATGGCCAAACTCAATAGTGGCAGTGTTCGGCCTGGCAGTGTAAATATTAGCAGAGCACACAGAGAAGCAGGAGTTGCTATGTGTGTATCTGTGTGCTAAGTGTCGTCTCTCTGTCAGCTTTGTCCACACAGTACACAGAAGCAACAATAAAGTTGGTGGAGACAAAGACAAAGGGGAAGGAAACAAGAGAAAGGAATTTGGGTTCATTCTGCCTATATACGCTTCCTTATTTGTCAAAGAAAGACCGACCATTTTTGTATTAGCTGTTTTTTTTTCAGCAGCAGTCATAAATTATTGTCATTACCGCTGAGTCTAATTTCTCTTGCACTTGAAATCAAATGCAACTGTTGAGCTTTTCAGTGTGCTAATAAGCTAACATCTTTGCTCTGTTTAGAAAAGTCAATTTATTCTAGCAACAGTGGGTTTCCTAGAAGTCACATGGCAATCTGCATAAACAAGAGCAGGGCTGTTCAGAAAAGAAAAGGTTTTTTTGCATAATCATCAATGATTCTATGCAACAAGTTCACT
This sequence comes from Thalassoma bifasciatum, assembly GCA_008086565.1. Classification (NCBI taxonomy): domain Eukaryota; kingdom Metazoa; phylum Chordata; class Actinopteri; order Labriformes; family Labridae; genus Thalassoma; species Thalassoma bifasciatum. The sequence goes on along the minus strand of RPOG01000076.1, from coordinate 325,300 downwards.
GACCATCAGTTTAGTAGCAAAGTCACAGACTCTCTGGGGACTGATTTTATGTGTTGTACTTTATGTCTCTTGGTTATTTGCCTCGACAAACAGAGAAAAGGCTTTGTTTACTCATCCCTGAAGAGAAGTTTGTTTAGTGGCAAGTCAAACACGAGTTGTTGGAGTGAATGGTCTGCTGAGAAGCATGATTGTTAGTATCCCCTGTCGCTGCCTTTTCATAACATCTCACAAAGAAAAAGTACTCATTTGATAATAAAACTGATCATGTATAAAGGAGCAATGAATTGAGGAAAACAATAGAGCCTTGCAAAATATTTCTAATATTAACTTTTAACTCTGTAGTCTGCATTAGGATTTTGTACCTGTGACACCTCGCTACCTGTGTTTTTTTCTTCATAGCTTTATTTGGGACACTTTTGAGGGTCAACATTATGTCACTGGATGCACGACCTGAGCTCATGACAACATACAGGAGGGGAGGAAATGACTCAGCAAAAAAACAAAGCAACTATGTGGCAAATCTTACACAACAAACTGGCTGTTTGCTTTGCCCCTGCTCTTAATAATAATAATAATAATAATAATGCATTTTATTTAAAAGCGCCTTTCAGGACACTCAAGGACGCTGAACAAGATTTACGTCCATTTACTTGTGAATAAGGTTAGTGCAGTTTATCCGACACTTTCAAGACTTAAATTAGCACAAAAAGCTAAAACCAACAATTCATAAGAGGCAATTATTTACTCAGTCTTGTATTGTAACTATTTGTATCATCATGATTAAATTTCCAGAATTTTGGGGTTTGAATGATTTTTGTTTGGAATGATCATGGATATTGGAAATACTGATGAGGGTCTCTTAAGTTGAAGTTAAAAACAGCTATGAAGGCTTCAGCATTGGAAACATGATCATATTGTATCAAATTAGCATAATATTACAGTGCAGTATCATTTATTGCAGCATCTCTCTCCCCGTTGCCTTTTTGTTTGGTCTTTTTGGCTATCTTAGTATTTTGGAGCCTGTCGTTACTTTTTACGAGTCATTTGTTGGCCATTTTGACTTTCTTTGCATTTTTACTTCGTTTCCAAAAATGTATAATGAAAAACAAAACAAAACAAAAACCAAATCTTCCAACCCTGACTATTCTCTCTTCCCTGGCTCTAGTACTCAGCTATAGTTACAGACATGCTTTTCGGCCAAATTTGATCTTCTACTCTGCAAATAGGAAATTGGACGGCAACAAACGGCAGCGACCATTTTCTTTGCCGAGTCTGTGGTGAGGCAAAAATAAACAATTATATATTTTGACCCTTTTTGGTTTTATGATTCCCCACACCTCTTATGCATCCTCTTTCATTTGAATCTTTGGAGTAGAAACCATGATGCTGTTCACCATCGGTTGGAAGGAAAAGAAAGAGCAGCTGTGAAAATGTTTGCAGTTCAATCTCAGGAGAAATGGGCAGGAAGTACAAGCATCTTCAGCTGGTTGAGAAGCCTTTTCTACAAATACTGTTTGTTCTGGGCACAGACACAAAACACCAGTGTAAGTGATGGGCTAGGCAAGCAAATAAACAAACAAGCTAATATTGACAGTAGTTTTATGTTTGTTGATGTGTGCCGTATGTGCCTGCTGTCATTGCCAAACCAGGCTAACAGGATTTATCTCACTGTGTGTATGAATTTCCTTCACAAAAAAGAAGTTTGCAATTAATGTGAAAGCCTCAAATGTGCCAATTCTATTGTTTCTTACAGTAAATGGCCAAAAATAATGATAATAAGAATATGGTTCTTAGATTCGTCACTGATCATTACATGGTCTGTGTGAAATTTAAGGTTTAAAAACAGACTGAAAACCAATCGCTGGCTCATTTTAAATAAGTTTTTTTTTCTTTTGTGCCTTTGTTCTACGACGATTGGACTGTAGCTAAAACTGGGACAGACAATAAGAGGTGATGTGAGAAAGAGGCTGCAGGTTGGGCTCAAATTTGGAAAATTTCTAGATTTAAGACTACAGTCCCAGTACATGGGGCGCATCACTTAACCAGTAGTCCATAACACAGAATTTTCTTAACAAATCTTTTTAAATCATAGAAACAGACTTACAGGAGAAGGTGAATATTCTGGGTAAATGTGACCCCTGATATAGTTTGTAGACATCAGTATCATTCAACTTTTTCACTGGTGTAGAAACGTGAACTGTAAATCCCAAAATTCAGCAATATTGTTCATTATTTATACAGAATCAGCACCCACAAAGTCATAGAAGAATTGAAAAGCATGTTGTCCAAGCCCTTACTAGTTGGTCGTGTATCACCAGTAATCAGACACATTTTACGAATATCTTTGATATGAACTATTTTGTATCCTGACTTGTATGTTTACGAAAAGCTTTTTGCATGTTGAAAGATAATTCAAGATGGTAACCATTGCATTAATGCCCCTTAACAAATGTGCTGTTTGGAAAAACTTGTGAATTAATGTATTTTTAGGAGACAGAGCTGCTTATTGAGCATCTTTAGTAAAATTGTTTTAATGCTTCGTAGGCACTCCAAGCTTTTATGTCATAGTTCTTATAATACAAGTATTTTGCATTCACTTTACCCTGTGGCCACTGCAGAAATGCCTTCCTGCTCCTGCTCTTGGCCATAGGGCCTAACCTGTCAATTCCAGTACCTTCACTTTTAGCCCCAGGCTTCCTACTTCCAACCTGCTCTGTCACTGTATCTCTCATACGTTTCAGTTCCAGCAGGTCAGTCTCAATAAACTGCTTCAGTGTAGAGCAGGACCAGCACCTTTTTATTGTGTCTGCCTCTCCTTCTTTTGTATGTGTGAGCTCGAAGTGTGCATTCGTCACTCTGTGTTGTATGCGGTCTGCATCTCCAAAGAGAGGATGCCAGACACTGAGGCATGGCCCTGGGCTCATTCTCATGCAGGCCCATGGTGTGGGGCTGAGGCTGGGAGATAATTGCTTCTCAGAGGAGTGGATGGCCTTGGAGCTTTCTTCATCTACTGGTGCCAGCCACCAAGCTGTCCATCATATGGGCCTGATGACTGACGCTCTCTGAGGAGAAACAAAGGCTATTAGCAGTGTATGTGCACAGCTGCTGCACAAGCATACAGAATTAACTTAAACACAACTTGCTTGCATACAAAGCAAGGCGCCTGCACATACACCATCAACACCATCCTTGTGTATTTCCTCACTTCCCTTCCCATTATCATCCTCCCTCACCTCCTCCTCTTCCTGTGCTTTCTAATCTCACTTCACACCTGCTGTCTCTGACATACATGTTTCCCCCGAGAGAAGAGAGTGAAGCTTGAGTGAAGGGCTAAGGCTTGGTGTGGGAGGTGGAGAGGGGGAGACAGATTGAGCCTATTTTCTACCAGACCTCCCTTTGGCTTTGGTTTGGGCTTCAAAGATGAGGTGTATCCACCCACAGGGCAACATTTGTGCTGGATAAATCGAAAAGAGGATGTGATAATCCATGTGGACATCACACTGATATGAATTTTTCACAACCTTTAAATGTGGTTGAAAGTCTGTTGTGAAATACTAGAAGAAAAAATATGAGGTTGCAGCTCATTTATTAAAACATAGTGCTGTCTTGATGTTCACCTCAGACCATATGATCATTTAAATTTTTGATGTGAAATAATTTTGTATCAAAATTAATTCTAGATGTGCACAAGGTGTTGAACCTGAAGCTGAGTCCTTCTACTCTCGACAGATTGGCGTTACTTTGACACTGGTGTGTAATTCGGCTCCCTTCACAGGGTGTGGAGCTCTAATGAGGTAGAAATTTGTGCTTGCTAAGCATGTCCAGATTTATGAGGCAGCAAGGCTCTCCAGCTCCGCACTGACAACGGATATAAATACAAGGACTCTCAGAGGGACTGTGTCACACAGGGAGTTTGGACCCTCCCAACATGGCTGCGTGTGAGGTTGTGGTTACACAGGGAGTGAGCACAAATGATGCGTTTTACAAACCAGGGCCAGGTCATTGAGGTATCGTCTTACCAGTGATTTATATGGACTGTATTTGCACCTGTTAAAGTCATATGGAAGCTTAGTAAATTTGTGTTTTATACAACAATAAGGGGAAATTCAGGGGAGGTATTGTATGCAGCATGTCAGGGTAGTTTCCGGTTCTCCATCAGATATTTCTTTGTTGTTAACACATTGTTGAACATGGAATCAGCAAACTATAAATAGCAAAGAGAAACCAATTCAGAGTGGTAATGTTACATGTGTATCTTATTATTTACATTGGAGATCTATACACACCATTAAAATACATTTTGAGAGTTAAAAATAATAATAAGCTAAGATATTAGATGAAAATAAGATTGTAAATGGTTCAAATAAACAAAATGCTATGAACAAGATTAAATAATTGAAAAATTCAAGAATGAGAGTTGATTATAAAAAGATAAATAAAAGCACTAAGAGTAGAGATTATAAGATAATACAATAATGTAAGAAACAAGACAACAAAAGATCATAAAAGATTAAACTAGGCAAATCATAAAACCATTTTTAGAAATGGGATTGTATATTATCTCTGTTTCTAATTTTCTAGACTCGCAGGAATAAACATTAAGTTGTCCACACAACAGCATGTATTCTTTAGACTTCAGTTTGGACAGAAGTAGTCTCTCATATCATAATGTTTTTGTTTTTTTCCATCATACATGATTAGTCTGAATAGTCAAAGACAAAAACAATTAAGCTTAATATGTTATTAGTGGTACTTTGCATGATTAGGCTGTGATGCTTCTCCAGAGAGCTTCTCATTCCTCCTCTGCTGTCAATTTATTGAAATATTATTCAAAATCAACACAACTCTTTTATTTTTGCTTAGAATTCAGGAGTACTTATAGCATCGCTCCTAATTCTAGACACATTAAAAGCAAAGCCCTCACACTTTGGGTGTTGCGTTTCCTTCCTTCTCTGAGGGAGACTTGGGTGGGTTTCTTACTGAGTGGGTGTTTCAAATGTTATTAGTGGTTCCAACAGGAAAAGGGTGATAAAGTGTACCTGTGTGTGTGTGTGTGTGTGTGTGTGTGTGTGTGTGTTTTTTTTCTCCACATGTTTTTACTGTTCAGCTTTGAATGAACTTATTCTTTCCTCAGAGTGCTCTGCATACATGGTGTTACTCTCCCTGGGACTTGGCTCTTACCCTTTTGTTTTCTTTGGACGGTGGACCTGAAATTTAAGGTGGAATGGCATAGGAGCATATTTCCTTTGCAAATTAGGCCACATCATGAAAAGGTCAGTGGTTTCGCATGATTAAGAGTATAACTCTAATTTCCAGCTGTTTTGACATACTCTTGACACCACCCTCTTGTTTTGACGTACTTGAACCCAGCCATTTTAAAACCATTTGGATTTCCAGCCCGCAGTTTTGTCTAGATATAAACCAATCCTGACCTTTTCTTAACCTCTTCTTTCACTCTTCTCAGGGTGGCAGTGAAAACAAGGTGTGCTGGGAAGCAATCTTGGAAATTTGAGCTCTGTCAAAATGTGACATTTATTCAACTCTGATAGCTTCATGAGGGAAATTAGCCATTTTGGGGGGGGGGGGGTTCCAGGGATAAAACCTCAATTGTAAGATTATGATATCGTCAAATAGACACAGATTTAGGGAAAATTTTCCAATAAGTCCATCTCAGGTTCTGCTCTCTTTTGGTATCAAGATGGTTTTGGCTAAAAAGCTTTGCCACATAGATAAGTCCCTCTTCGTTTATGCTGGGCTTTAAAACCTTAAACCTGTTGATTTTTGGCTCATTATGTCTGTTTATCACCATAGTTAAGCTAAATACGATCCTTTTTTGACTGGTTTGTTTTATTTTGAAAGTCACAGGCTCTTTTTCGATGGTTTGTGGGCACCACTTCCTGTCCTGCCCAATCATCTCTGCGTTGAATTTATGCATCACAGCTGCGTCGTCCGGCAGAAATAGGATTGCTGCCTATCACATGCGTCTTGCTAGCGCTGGCATGCTAACTGACCTCTAACTTCTTTGTATAAGTCTAATTGTACTTTTAGGTTTGGATTTACAGCTTCATACACAGTTTAAATAACAATGATAACAATTGCTACTTGTTTGAGAAGATGCTCAACATGCATTTTTACAAAGTTCTTTATTGATGCTTGACATGACTGTGTCACAGTATCACCATTAACCGGTCTGGCATGCTTATTTGGGCATTACCAACAGTTTTTGCATGGCTGTATGAACACCTCGAGTGAGAACAGAGCTTTGTTTTTAACACAAAGAAACAATCTGTTCTGAAACATATGTGTAATTGTGTAGCTGCAGGTTAAATTTTAGAGACACCTTCATCTATCAGCATCATGTTCATGTTGTGGAGTTTTCTTTCTGTTGTCAATCACAGTAAATAGGAAACAACAGTTGCTCATCCATCGTCAGACTGTCAGGCCATTGAGACATGACAGGACAATTGTTATGTTGGTCCGTGGGCACAGGTGCACTTCTCGGACTCAGTGTCTTAAAAGGAGACACTCAAGTCAATCTGGGCAGGAAGCTTGAACAACAGAACAGCCCTTGTATTTCTATTCTGCCCTCTTCAGCCAGGACAGAGCCATTAAGGAGCACTCCGGCTGTCAGCTGAAGTTTTCCTCCCTGCATCTCTTTGGCAGCCTGAGATTTGTGCTCTTGCTGAGAGAATTGGTTTCAGACTTATAGGCCTATTGTCCCCATGATGACAGTTTTCCTAACAGCTCTGCTTTAGCCCACACCTTGACACCCAGTGTCTTCAGAACCACAACACTGCAGGCAGAGCTTCAGTCAATACTCCGTAAATTTACCCTGTTCCTGAAACAATGTAAGACAAAAGGTGCACACACACTATAAAATCTTAACAGGTGTCAAATATACTGCCTGTTATTCAGGTTCTGTTTGGTACTGTGATGTATGTTCCATGTGTCCAGAGGTTATTTTTCTACATGCGTTTGTTCTATTGTCGGGGGCTCTGTATGTTGCACCACACTAATGGGGCTTAATGGGGAACTGAGATGTTGAATCATCTTGTGAAACAACTCCTTTTTTATAAGCCAGTGCATTTTTTCCCTTAAAATCATCTTGTATAACACCTCTGCTTTGATACTGAAAGTCTAAATGGCATTTAGATGGATATACCACTCAGATGGGAGCTCTTAAGTGAGTTTTGCATATGTTTCCATTCATTAGCGTTGCTCATCATCATTATGCAACTTGAAGGGAGTGGAGGTGTCTTCATGTAACACTGCGGGGGCTTCCACCGAGTGGAGTATTAAAAAAGATAGGAGGCATCCAGATATTTGTGGATTATGGCATCTCCTTTTTATAAAACCAGCAAATCTTTGGAGGAGAGTGCAGACAGTGAGTGGGGTAAATTGATTTGTCACTGTAAAATGATCCTTTCCCCGCGGTGAATCAGTGCATATTACTGTTAGTGGGGGGGCAGGACAGGTTGATGCGAGGACCAAAGTGCATCTAAGCAGACATTTGAGAGCGTGAAAACATCAGTGAGGGAGGTCTGAGTAAAGAGTCAGGGAGGATAAATTTAACTCTGTTTTCATAGCTAGGTTTTTATACAAACTGTGTGTGAATGTTTGTGCTGGGAAGTGAGAATTTGTTAATACTTGTTCTGTATGTGCGTTAGCTTTGACACAGTGTTGATCTTAGATTTGCCTTTTAACCCTTTTTAGACAGAAAAACTTTCATTTGATGAATTCAGCGAGTTATTCTGTTGTAATGTGGCAGATCTTGTCTGACTAATTAAGTGGTTTACTCCAGCACAGTGATCGCTACTGTCATGTGGAAACCTGTAGAAATCACTGGTTACATTAAGCATCGCTCTTCACTGTCAGTATTTCCCACTTCCTGCCCTTTATGTCCTCATTTTCTCGCGCAAGGAGGTGTCTTCTCATTCTCTGGTACTTGGATTGTCCTGAGGTGGGAAAAGAAAGCACACTTCTTCATATACAGTAGTTAAGACTTGACTGTCTGAGGGAGTTAGGTTGCGCATGTCACTCCCCAATCTCACCATGCTTTCTGCTCTATCCACTGTCCTGTCTTCTAAATTCAGGCACAAATATCACCAAAACTAACTATAAAGAAACAACACAAACCGTTTTCTATGGACTTATTTGTCCTGGTCTTCTGATTTATGATACCTGAGGGTAGAAACTTTCCCGCTCCTTCTGATCTAGATTAAAACCCAGTTCCCACCTAAGGGTTCAGTTTGCTTTGTCCTGGTATCGCGTGCATTTTGTGGCATTTCCTTTGAGTAAAACCAGGACAAGTCCCCAAATAAAAACCGATACAGTCCCACTTTTTGGTACACTTTTGTTGGGATGCCAGACATACCAATCCAACTCCAGAGGGTAAAGATATAAATGCTGCAGTCCCTTGTTCAGTTGGAAGGATCATCACTTCCTGTGCAACAGCAGTACGTGTAAACAGCTGTTATTCTCATCATGGCATGGCCCCTCTCTGAAACAAAGCTTGATTGCACTTCATAACAAAGAGACACATGCCAATCACAAAGAAGACAAATTGCTGGATGTCTTCCGTTGTTCCCCCTTGTTTACTTCTTCGCTGGATTTATTAGTGGGGTACACTGTGTCTCTCTATTCCCTCATCTAGGCTAGTCTGCCCACCAAGCAGGGCACGGTTGGCTGTGGAAACGCAAACAGGATCAGGCTTTACCGATCCCACTCCTATGAAACTGTAATGATCCACACTAGACCGCTTGATGGAAAAGGGGCTTCAGTATCCAGTTTCCTAACTAAGAAGCAATTCACTGTTGGTCAGAGACAAACCAGTGACTTCTGTTGACCCGTGTGGGCAAGAAACGTAATCAATGCATACAGGAAGCTTTTATTACCTTTTGAAAATACGTGGATAATGTTTCAAATAGCTCTCCTGAACATTTACACAGCTTTCCTTTTGCAAACAGCATTGTACATATTTGGGTGGTGAGTGATTCCAAACTCCTTCAACATTGTGCATCTGACACTCAAGTATCACGCTGCACCCCGCACTAGTACTTTGGACAAAAATGGTCCAAAAACATCTGGAATGTTTCTTATTGTTGTCAAAGCCAGGTGTAGATGTAGATGAACGGTTGCCCTTGGCTTTGTGCCTCATGCACAGAGATAATCATCAGAAGTCATTTCTTCCCCTCATGTTTTGTTACCTTTGATTCAACTTTGGTTGTTGTGCTCTCGTAGGCGGATGATGACAAAAAAAGTTTCCGTTTGTATCAGATGGCTGATTAACAGATCCCAAAGGAATCAGACCCCACACACTCCTGCATGGTTTTCTCCAGAGGTAAAAACATGCATGATTATAGCGTGCTGATGGTGTTATGAATAACAATTTTATTTAATGGCTGGATCACCATGAGACACCATGTGAAGCAAAAAGAATGTCTGTCTGAGCCATCAGTGTTGCAGGCATTTAACAGATGCTCTTTTTGAAAGTGGCTCACAGCTGAGTGAGCCTGTTCACTCTTCTGTTCAAGGACAATGACTGAGTGTGTTCCTGCTGCTCGTCTCATTCAGTTCTGCTATTTTTATATGTCAGAGATACTGAAAACATTGATGGTCAGTGGCTTTACATTAAAGAAAGAAAAAAGCAAAATCCCTTGATCAACAAAATTGGTGGCTGGTGAGTTAATGTTTTTAAGTGGTGGAAAATGCATCTCATATAGTAAAACTTAAAATGTTCTTCAGATTTAAATCTCATGTCACTGTCAGAAATATCCTCCTGGTTGTCCATGTTGGTAAAAATCTATCCTGATTATAAACTGTGAGCTGTTTGGCATTTCAGAGAAGATTTGGCAAATTTTTCATGGTGATAACCCTCAAATGCATGTTATTTACAAATGTGGCTTCACCTGAAAGGGAAATAAACAGGCTTTCCAGCTGTATAGATTATATCCCAGAAGCATTGTAACAACAAAGAAATAATCTACCAAACAAAAGTTGCTTTGTGTTTGGTACAATGTTTATTTGTCCGTGCTCTTTTCAGAGAGCACCATACCTGCACTGACAACTGCATGAGTGCTTTTCCTTACCTTTCAAAGATAAGAGCATCCTTATTGATGTTTTGAAGGCATGCGCTAATGTGGGTGCACTCAGACAACAACACAAAAATCTGAAGATAACATGATTTAAAAAAAACAGACAAAAAAACAAAACAAAAAACAGAGGCCACAGTGGAACTTGGAAACAAGAGGGTGCTGGTAGAAAGTAAACTCCTATTGTGTAATGTAAAAGATAGAAAATAAAAGTGAATTCTTTCACCGTGCACCTTTACCACATAATGCATGTGTTTCTTTTATAATGCCTGAGCCCATATCTCCATGGGGATGAGAATATAATGATTACCTGTAACAGGAAGGACAGGAGTGTAGGTTTCCACTTACAGCAAGAAACATTGTCTACTATTTAGCTGGCAGTTCTTTCTCTTCAGTATTGGGATTCTTATGATTTTTTTTTTAATGAATAAAGGCCAACTTTAGCTATTGAAGCTTAATTGAAATGAGCAACAGTTCATTTTTGAAACTGGACTGTTATGTTGGTTGATGAAATATTTTACTTTTCTGATTCTTGGTTTGTATTGATTAACATTGTTACTGCAGCAAAAAGAAGTTAGTCATGAAATATCCATTCCCAGTAAGTATACACAGGAAATGAACTCTGTTAGTTGCTTTAACAGCATTTAAAACCTCCAGTGTTTCTCCTGGCTTGAGCTGACTCAACCTGTAGACAGACTTATTGGACTGGAAGTGGCCACTCACTTGTCATCATTACGAGGCTTAATGAGCTGACACAACGTGTTGATTGGAATGAAGAGCCCAAGTTAAAGAGCCTGTTTGAACTGTTCCTGTTGGCTTAAACATCCTTTACTTAAAACTGACCATTCTTCCTGAGATAACACTGAATTTTTCTTAATCTTCATTGCAAAATAGTCACCTTAGCATTTGAGTCTGCACAGTGAATGGTGGACTTAATAACCAGTCTGTAATGAAGTGTCTCTGAATCTGGAATCTCTGTAGTATAAAATTTGCAGAAAATTATTCAGAAGTTTGTACATAAAATATAATGAAAATCAACTTATAGGACAAAAATTACTAGATGTAATCAACATAAACTGTAGTGAAAGCTGTGACTAGAATTATTTTCATGTTTATTTGTACCGTAGAAGCTTTAGTCCCATATCTTTGAATAAATCTGTAGTCTACTATTCCTGAAGAAAAGTAAGGAGGTTCTGTTTGTTAATTCAGGGAAAATTATCATTCACGGTATAATATGTATGCTTATATATTATTCACATCATAGGGCTTTCTTTACTTTAGATTTTTGATTTAAATGTTATCCCCTCACTTCTCACCCTGCATCTAATCCCTTCCCTCTGCTCCTCTGGCTAAAGCTCCCCTCCCCGAGCTCATCACAGCTTGTCACATCATTTTGGGGTCACTTCATTCAGAGGCCGGCAGCAGGAGACCACCGCAGGTTCTAAAAACAGATGTGACAGGCCTATTAAAATGAGTGATCTGTCCTGCCCCGCTCTCCTCTGTCGCTGCAGCCAGAATGGGTACTAAGCTGTCTTCCCCAGGGCACGGACAGGAGCAGCAGGGCGCAAAAGGCCTGGAAGATAAGGTGACAGTGGCACATAGCTGGCATTGTGGCAGCTCCCAGAATTATCTCCTGATGAGCTTTTCAATTTTGGGGGGAGGGCAGTGGAACCTGAGCTCTCATGCCTGAAGGCTGGGGGGTACACAGTGAGAGATAAACATAGTCTCGAAAGAGTGTGTGCACGTATACATGCAAACAGCAGGACTGGTTGAGGCCATCTGAGAAGCGGCATCTAATAAGATTTATTCCTTTCAAAAGTGCATCCATAAGGAATTATTGTTGTCACCATAGACTGAGGAATAGATACCAAATAGCATAGTCCACAAAAGTGTCTGTTTAACACTAGGACTGGACAATTAATTACAAATTAGATTAAATCCCAATATGACTTGCTGCAATATTCTAATCACAAACAGTGAAATATTTCTTTAACCCCAAATGTGTCAGAATACCAGATACAATTTTTGCAGGAGAAGTTTCATGCTCTACATGTGTTACTAAACTGCCCAAGCAAAGAGAAAAACTGTTGAAAACTACCTCTTCAAGAGGAACGATCAAAATTAAAAAACAAGCAATGAACATAAGCTTAAGGTGATCAAAACTGGTCAAAAAACTGCAAAAAATGGGTGGAAATTGGTAGAAAACTAGGAAATGGTCAGAAAGTTGCAAAACCCTTCAAAGGACTGGCATTTCTGTTTAAAATATTATGTATAATTAGTTGATAAAATATCTAGGTTTCACTTTTTGAAATGGATCCCCAACTGTATTTAACTTTTTAATAATGTTCTCATTTTGAGATGTACCTGTATATAATACAAACTTAGTTTCTTTCATGATTTTTGTATATTTGTTTATTTATTTTACAAAATGTGCTACTTTCCCCTCTGATGTATGTGTTAATCTTATTCAAATAAGAATATGAAAAAAAACATCCCTTCATTGTAGCAATATAAATCAACAACACACAAGATGGGAAACCTAAAAATAATGGCACAATAAATCACAAGTGCCACATAGGGGACAATAATCACAGTTTGATTATTTTTGCAGATCTTTCACCCAAAGGTTTCATCAAAGTTCTTTTTTCCTACTCAGCAGAGTTGTCTTTTTTGGCAATCTCCCTGAGACCGTAAAGAAACATTGCAGCGTCAGCGATGATCCATTACTAGCCTCTGGAGCGAACATCATGCCATATAAAACTCCATAGACAGAGTGCTTCTGATAAGAGTGTAATATAATTATCACCCCCTACTTTCATAAAGTACAGTGTGTGGGAAAATAGATCAAAAATTTATCATAGTCCAGTTTGTTTTCAGCCAGGAGCCGATGTTTTTGTTTTTAAAGTTTCAAAATGAGTGTTTCTGTTTGAATTTCTAATGGACTCTACATTCGATACTGTTTCCATTGTGCTGTAGCTTGTTTTCTTTTGGGAGTAAAATATATCGATGCTTGACAAACACAATAAATCAGTACAAGGAAAAAAACTGTTAAATATCAAGAAAAGCAATCCAATTTACTTGGTAGAGGCCGCCATGTATGCGACCTCTGTCAAATCTCTCATAAAAACAAATCAAAGTGTTTCTAACATTCCTCTTCAGCACCTTGCTCCATGTTTGAATTGTAAATTTGTTGGCACCAGGTGAGGTGGAAGCTGCTGCTCCAGAATTATCTATTCTGTTGGAACGGCTGCCAGACTGTGTGAGTGGGTCTTCCTCTGAGAGCTGCTGCTCTGAGCTGCTGTCTCCTGCAATCCAGCCTGATCAATGGCTCGCTATGATGAGCCAAAGTCCCTCACAGACCACGGGGCAGAGGAAGTTAGGTGAAACGGGGAGCAGTTTTTCCTGAACAGCATTAATATGAGATTACAGAGCTTTGGGTTGCAGTTTTTCAATTGCTATAGCTTCCTGGGGCCTTTGCACATGTTTTCAAGTGTAATATTGAGCTTATGGTGCATCTTCTGCTTGTTTAGCTTTACAAGCCATGTTATATCTCCTATATTCAGTCAAATTTAGATCACTTAGGCATAAAAATGTGTGAAAATGATTAATCTAACCTTTATATTTATTTTAGTTTATGATTTAAAAACCTTAAATCATCACCAGAATCATTAGGAACTAACACAGGGAGATTTCATAGACGCATAGGAAACGCTGCACAGATGGATAGATCAACAAGCTTTGCCATCTTTAAACTTTACCAGCTGCTGGAGAAAAGAAAACATAATCAAACAAAGCAACCACATCGCGTTTTTATTAATGGAGCTGCAGATGGATGACCCATGCAGCTCCATAGTAAAAGGTACAAAGAGAAAAACTGAGGAAGGACAAGTGTACCAGAGACAAGGACTTGTCTCAGTGGGGCGGTTGAGGGAGTGAGGGAGGTAATGGAAGCTAAACTACCATGAAACTGCCTTCCGTCACGGATTACCAAGGCAGCGCTTTTCATTACCTGCCTTTCATAACAAGATATTTATGGCAACAGGAGGTATTGGAGAGGCATGAGACACATGCAGCCCATTTGCCTCAGAGATCCAACACCAGTATCAGAGTGTATGTGTGTGTGCGTGTGTGTGCATCTGAGGGAGAGAAAGTAAATGGTGCAGAAAGAAAGTGAATAGTGTAGGGAAATGGCTTCTGTGATATGCTATATTATTGTCTATTTCACAGTTGTATGAGTTTGCTGACTAGATGTTGGAAGGTGTTTTTAACAGGGACATAAGTTGAAAAAGGCAGGTCTGTCCTTTCACAGAATGGCTTATGAACGATTGTAAAACATAGATTTTAAACGTCTTTTATGAATTTCAACACTGCTTGTTTCACCTGCAGTTTCATCTAGTCTTCTTTTGGATAATCAAAAGCCATGTAAACTCAGCAGTGTGTGGCTATTTCAGATGCTCTTATAAATTGGTTATCACATTGTTGTTGCTATTAGCGGTCACAGATTTAGAAAGTAGTTTGCTTGACAGTGCAGCAAAAACAAACAATTTACAAGCAACTAAAGAGCTGTTTTGGGGAAATAGTACCTAATTGTAAAGGATGCTAGCATATGCTGCAATACTCACTTTTTACAGCCTCAGCTATACTGTAAACAAGATCTCAGGAAAGCTCAATCATACAGCACTAAGGCAATCATGATCTACAGGGGAGAGGTATGGGATGTAGAGGAACACCATGACAGCACCACAAAGTGAAGCCAAAACTGCAAAGGCCATAGAGTCCCTGCATTCTCCAGTGATGAGACCTGATTGAAACTATTTAATTCAGATCATCATCAAATACATTTAGACATGCTTTCAACATACTTGTTGTCCTGTTATAACCTGTAAGCTTGCTTCTGAGTGTTTTCTGACCTTTGGACTAGTTGTTTAGTCTCCTGCCTAGTAGTTGGCAATATAACTGTGGGGCTGTTTGCATGACAACGGTTTATAGTTTGAAGCAGCGGTGCCATATAACTCGAAGCTTCTGCAATAGATACACATTTTGTTGAAAGGCAGTAGATTCAGCAGCACAAGCATGACACAGTAATCTGCCGTGGCTACCATCGTTGTTGTTGTCCCAGATCGCACATGCCACAATGAAAGTGTCCATCTGCAAAGCAGAGCCTGATGTCAGCCTTTCCACTGAAAACTCCTGCTTGCGATTTGCATGGCAATGGTGTTACAGAAAATGCCAAAGTTTGCGTTTTCACTTGGGTTGGCTAAAACACTATTTCCATGATATAGTCCCTAAGAATAAAGTTCAGTTCATTTAGGTGGTTATGATCTAAATTTCTTTCTAAACAACAGTGAAGTTTGTTGCTTTTGAACATCCCTGGTTTGTGAAACATTTCTGCTTTGGGTTTTTTGAAAATTAGTGGACACAGTGGCATGTCATTCACATTAGTTTTGATTCAGTGGACTTGGATGTAGGAGTGTTGCAGGCCGGCAAGAGACAGGAAAAGTTGCACATATGAAGTGTTTTGAAAGATCGAGTTGTTGACTCTTTCATTGTGTCCTCTTTATCCTTGGTCTTATGTTTGGTTGTGGTTGACGCGACCTGTGGAACCCTTTGTCCTGTTCGTACTGCTTGATTTTGGCCTCTATAACAAAAACTACGCACCAGAGGTCAGCTATAATAGTCTTTCTACCACTAAATAGTCCTCTGAATTATCAGATTGTAAGCAATGGCTGTGACCCACATTGTGTAAGCTTATTTTAGAGTTGGCTGCTCATCGTCCACTCGAACAGCAACAGTCAAGATGCCTGACACCTCCAAGATCAAAGCAACTGTGTCCTCCATTCTCGTCCTGCGTTTTCATAAGCCACCAGTCTGTGCACGTGGGCGTGAGGAGTGTTGTGTGTGCACGGACTTCCAATCAGTGGAAGCTGCGGATGACCGGTGCCCTATGCTCGGAGGCAGCCATCTGTCAGCTGACGCTTGGTCGCCACGGCAATCAGAACGCTCTGCAGCGGGTCCAATCTGTTCCACCACAGGTAGAGCTGTGGGAGGGCAGCCATCACTCGATTCACTCCCTCTTCTTACTCCTTCTCTCCAATCCATCTTTTTGTAACATAATCTTTCACTCCTTGCCCCATTTTCTTTCATACCTCTATACCACCTCTTTCTCTTTGGCCTCTTTTCAATCTCAATTTACGCTTATTTACTTTGTTCTTCTTTGGGCTTCTTGTACACACAATATCACAATGAGAAGCTCTGATTGTGGTGACCTGCCAATTTAATGTTTAATTGCTTGTTTGTTCTTCTATGGGGGAAATGTGCTGCTACATACAGAATGTAGTCATCTAGTGTCAACACTTTTCAGAAGATCTCACTAGAAATGTATGCTTTATTGCAGTTCAAGGAAAAGGTGGTTGAATGTTGTTTTGAAACCAAAATAAGCGGTAATGTTGTCGTGAGCCAACTGCACTGCACCCCTCTCCTGGCAGGAGCATCACACTTCTTGTGTCATAATGATGGCAGTGTGCTAAATGTGGTTCATCAGTGGTCACTCCAGCCTGCTAAATGTACCATGCTGTACCCAAGCCATGCCAGGCAGAACTCTCTCTCTTTGGGCCTCACAGT
Source organism: Thalassoma bifasciatum (assembly GCA_008086565.1). Lineage (NCBI taxonomy): Eukaryota > Metazoa > Chordata > Actinopteri > Labriformes > Labridae > Thalassoma > Thalassoma bifasciatum. Next base: position 308,588 of record RPOG01000076.1, on the reverse strand, counting down.
TGGCCAAAGGCCCAACTGTTAATCTGATCAGAGCCATGCTAATGGCAGAAGGCAGCCCTCCTAACCAGACTGCCAACCAGGCCAAGAAGCCTGCAGCAGTGGAGGTGACATCCTGAGCTCTACACTCACGGATGAATTATTGAACAGGACCCAGAACAGAGCTCGAGGACACTGATTTGGCTTGTCTGTCTTGTTAGGCCACTTAAACAGATAGGAAAGTCTGTTTTCTGGCACAGTTAAAGTGTTGGGAGTTTCATTGAGAGTTCTATGAGACATTTTTTATTGCTTGGGATAAATAAAACAAAATTGTGAGCTAATCATAATGTGTTTGAGCTTTGATGTTTGAGCTTTGATGTTTGGTCCCTTTTTGTGTGTGTGTGTGTGAGTGCATGTTTTTCATGAGGCAAGTCATACCTGTGTATGAAAAGGCCATGTTGTGAGCAATGACTTCATGTCAAAAATATCACACTGCTATGTATAACTTGTTGTTTCAACATAAAAAAACACAATTTAAAGGGCTGCCTTAAAATTTCATGTTAGGTCAAAACATAAATTCTGTTGCTCTAACACCAACAGAAGTGATCTTGATTAAATAAGATGCATTGTGTCAACCCTAAGCTTGTTTTGGTTGGTTTAGACTTGTTAGTTAACTTAAGTTTTTCAGGAACTTTTTTTGAAATCACTTATTTATTTAATCTCAGATGAGCTCTTAATTTGGTAAACTGTGAAGTTCAGCTAGACGGTTCGTGCAGTGGAGCTCAGACAGGCAGTGTCATCGCGCCACGTACGAAAGTAGAGCAGGGTCTCATTTCCTCACTCATGGTGGAACTTATAGGTCACAGTTCACAAAGGCATTCTGGGTATTACCTGGAAGCTGTAGCTTTACTAAAAAGCTGGGAGGGGCTAAGGTTATTATCATGTCAACATGCATTACTGATTTATTTGGACATGGAATTTCAAGTTGGAATGTATTTTGTTGTTTAGACGATACCAACTTATGACTAAGTGTTGTCACAACAACTTCAGAAATCTTCAGTCATATTGACTTAAAATAATACAGTAGAATAAACAAATGGGCAAAATCGCATTTTACGGTGCACCAAATGTTGATCATTCTGATTGAAAAGAATAGACAAATATGTACAAACCCCTTTCTTGTTCAGATGCGTTGGCTTATTTCCTTTTAAAAATAAGTCACTTTGAGCTTCACTGTGCGCCACACACACAGCCCCTGGTTTTTCACCATATCTGCCACTTTACAAGCCAGACTTTTACAGTAAAACTTGAGCTGGCTGTGTGACCAAGCATGTAAGGGCTCTTTCAAAATCTTTCATGGGATGCTCCAAAATAAATAACATCTTGGCGGCAGTCGCTCAAATAAAGCAAAACATGCAGATGGAGCTCTGCAGGAAGGCTTTTATCTGATATTCTTCCTTTACTCTCAGCAAATAAGATTCTAATCTTCAAGCCACAGCCATATGACATCCGTTGCATTTGGGTGGTTGAAGCAAAAGCAATCTTAGGTCAACATTTTGTCTATTATTCTAAAACAAAATTAATTCTTCTACTTTAATTTTATGGTTTGTACGTTAAGTCCTGGAAGTGTTGCCCACATCCTCTGCCACACCCACAGCGTTAGGCTTTCATTTCAACCAATCTGTGAATTATGTGTGCCAATAGCACCCACTTCCAATTAAAATATGAATGTCATCCATATAAAGTTATGTCTATTGAATTCCTTGTCTTTGGCCTTAGTTTTTTTGTAATATTTCTGCCAGTTCTCTCTCCCCTCTGCTGGCACGGTGCTAAAACAAAGTGAGCAGGAGGGACTGGCAGAGTTAGAGCACTTAAATTCAATAACATCCCCTTCTATTCCTTCAGTATAATATGTAAAATTCAGATCAGATAACATGTAAGAATTCCTTTTTTAAAACTGTAATGCTGAAAACAGATGTTACTCTTGTTGAACATCATGTTTCTGTCTCTCCTGAATGTGCTGTGTCCAGAGAAAAATGTTCTCTTAGTGATCTAATCTGTAAGTACCTCCCATAGTTGTGATAAAGCTTATGTTCATGTGCTGAAGGGGTCAGGCACAGTTGTTTTCCAGGATTTACATGACGATACCATAAACAAGTTTGGTTACCACAGTGAGGCCAGGCCTCCCACTGAAGTGAATTTTACAGCATCTGTTTAAGTTAAGTTCAGCCAGAACAGTGGAGGCACAGAGTTTATATGCTCAACAATGTGAGCCAAACCACTGTAATTCAAACCCAGACCACAATGCACGGTTGGGTTATGAACACTGGAACATAAACATGGGCTTTTTCTCTGAAAGCTTGTTAAAAGCTGGCATTTTCTCTTTCTCTCCCTCCTCCTTTGAAGTAGTGGTTTGCGAGTATTCACCAATATCTGCCAACCGCAGCTTGAAATGCCTCTTGGTCCAAAATAAATGAAGTTTATACCTGATAGGTTTTATGAAAACACCAAAGTATTTAAACAGAAATGTGAATGGAAGGAAAATTAAGAGGGTAGTGACAAATGCTGCACACAAATGAGCTCCTGCAGCGCTCTCCTCCAGTCCAGTTAAAAGTATACACACAGTAGCAGCGACCATATTTCTGGACTGGAATCAGGCGTCGTCTAACAGTGGTCACTCTGAGCTGCTGAGGCTGAGGTCGTGCTTTTGTTGTGCTATGACTAGTTTGAGGTTATGTGTGTCAGACTATAAAAGCCACAGTCATTCTGCTTTTAACCTATGGCCTTTGAAACATCCAGTTTTGTAAACTCTCGCTACAATAGCTCAGAAAGCCTTATCCTTTACTTAGTGAGCTGTAGTCCTATAAACTTCTTGTTAACTGGTTACACCAAGAAGCTCAATGAAACTGTCTGTGAATGACAGTGATGAAAACCATGTAAATGACTGTGATAATGAAAATATACAGAAACAAACAAAGTCCATAGTTTGATCAGTAACTGTAGTTGAGTAAGAATAATTTTGGCATTTCCATTTATTTATGTGAGTTAGTATGAAGTCACCATATGGGGCTGTCTACTTGTAACATGCTGTGTACCAAAATAAATGCAACATATTATCCAAGAAGTGCACCTGTCATTTATTAAATATTTATAGATACAGTTTCATAACACATTCTAATTTTTGTACTGATATTTCCCTCCAAGCGACTATCCTGTTCATTAAATCTACTTTAACTGTGTCAGTGCATGAAAAGAATGTGAACAGAATAAGTCAAATTCAGCCTGTCATGGCAGCTCAAGAGTGGTTGATTAATTTACAAGACAAAACTTCATGGTATGATGTCACTTCCTTGATGTTATTTTATTCTTAGACAGTACTGCACTTTACATTCTTCCATCACAAATAAATCATAGTTAATGCTAATGTCCGTTTAGCACAGCTGGTATCAACATTTGTGTTGCACTAGTAAAGCCAGAATTGGTGTGGCACGGCCAACACAAACAATTTTGTGTTTTAGAACAAAAAATACATCACACTGCTGTCACATTCAGTTACTGGTTTGATCAGTGTACATTGTGAATGAATGTGTGAAAAAAGGAAGTAAGTGAGTCAAGTGCATAAAAAGAAATTTTGCTTTGTTGGATACTACAGAATAGCCACTCATCTGTTGTCTCTGGGTGCAATCACCATCTTAACTTATGGCAGGTACGTACCTGACAGTGGAAGTGTTTCACTGTGGAGGCCTGAAGCCAGACTGCTCTTGATATAATTGACAATCCTACTATTGTGAATCACAAGTTTGCCTGAAGCATCTTTACAGTCTGAGCAGTAGATAGTCCCTGCTATTGTCATATCCAATAAAAAGAAACTCCTTCCAAAGAAAAAGAAAGTGATTGAAGGAGTCTTTTATATGAAGTACATGATAAAAAATCATGAAAACTACTTCCTTTTAGCTTGTTTGTGTTCTTAAAAATTAAAGTAATAAAGTTCTAAACAAGGTCTCTGCTGTCTCGTTTGTCTTTCTTTGGGCAGTAGATAAATCTCCCAGACGATAAGTTTAAATGCCTCTTGAGAGCTTTATTATTCTGGTATGTCAGTTCTTTTTGTTACTGCTCTTAGCTGGTATGATGCCAAGCAAGTCAAGCGCGATAGAAACAAGCCGTGTCTTTCAGAGTGATTATTACAGAACCAAATACATCATAACATAAATACCGGCTTCGCGCCTTACTCTGACACTGTGGAAAATGCCTGTGGCTGATTTCCAGCTGTTGTGGTTTAAGGCGTTATGTCTGATGACAGATGAATATTGTGCTCACAGTAGGTAGTAGAACGACCGCTAAAGAAATGGGTGGATGGTTATTCAGACTATGACACACTGTTCGGTGCATGTTGTTGTAAAGGCAGGTTTGTACTTAGACCTTTTCTGGTATGTTGATGTAGGAAACGCCTGTCTGTTTACTACTGGCTCACCTGTTGAAAGATGACAAAGATCTTTTGTTGAGCCGGCCAAACCCTTGAAATGAAAATATAAATACTGTCACAGCTGTAGAAACAGAAGATGGAACTCTTAAAGCATTTGGCGGCGATAGTTAAAAATCTTTTTCTCTGTGCCCTCAAACCCTCTCATAAAGTAAGCAGGTAGTAGCAAACGGATTATGAGGGACAAACAGAAATAATCTTTTGAAGTTGCACTGTTTAAACCACTAAAAGCTAATGTTTAAACAGATCAAGAGGCTCCCAGGTAGTTTATTATTCATGTGTGTGTGTACAGTGTATCTGTAAAAGCAGGCAACAGTTGTAGTCCTGACAACTTCATTTGATATTATGCAAGTTTTGGTAAAACAGGACATATTGTGCATTCTTTGCATTTGAAGCCCTTGAGCTCCTATTATTTAAAATGCACACAGGCTTAAAGTGCATCTTATTTCTAAATTTCACAATTTCTATTGTTTATTCCATATTATTTGTAGTTCAAAGCTGGTTTAGCTGATTAAGGCGGCGTTTGGCCTTAGATATCACTCACACTGCAAAAACTGAAATCTAAGCAAATCGTCTTTTTAGTCTTGATATGAGCCACATGCAACTGACTTTTCCATTGAAATGTAATGAATAAAGAAATCTACTTATGGGATAAGAAACTTGCTCTTCAATATTAGTCTTGAAATTAGAATAATACAAGTCTTAATACAAGAAACTTTTTCTTACCCTATTAGCAGATTTTTTTTTCTTGTTCAAAGCTTTTCAGACTTCATTTTTGTCTTTAAATAACTTGAAACAAGACTTTTTTAATGGACTGGTCTGGTAAATGTAGTGTTTTTACTAAAGTTAAGCCATAAACACTTGGTTTCATTGTTTTGCAGTGCACTTCATGTTAAAGAGTAGATAGGATTCTGATCTATTTCCACTCTCTGCAGGTAATTATAATTCATACCTTAGTGATATGCCAAATTACACCACCATTGATGTGTTTGTATTACAGCAAACTGCCACAATAATCTTTTCATTTGTGATATCTCTTTAAATTTCTCCCTCGTATTCCCTGCTGTGAGCCATTATCGCTCGTACTTTTCGACATGTACGTTTTTCTTCATGTAAATTCTTTGAAGTAGCAAACTGAAGGCTTTTCTCTTAACCGTATAATTAAGACACTTGTGGTAGTGACAGCATGCATGGAGGGTATTCAGTGTCCTCCCCTGTGTTAAATCATACCTCCCTTATGGACCCCTCTTTGGTTGCTCCCCTCCCACTGCAAGCTATAGCTGTCAGGAGGTGGGACCACAGGGAGCCTGCTGATGGTATTTATAGCACAGCCGCACTCTAAGTGATAGATGTCACCTTCACGCCACCGCCCCTGGGGCACTGCACCAACCATCCTGTCCCTCTAACAAGCTGCAAAGTGCTGTGGATGCATATGGAAGGGCAAGAAGAGGTGTGTGGAAGAAGAGGATGTGTGTTTCTGGCTTGTGTGTGTGAGGAAGCGAGGGAGAGGAAACAAACAACATGACAACAAAGTTGCTGTTTGATCAAACGTGTTACATTTTCCCACCTGGCTCGTTTGCCACTTGGTTTCTCACTTGCTAATTAAAACAATGCTTTGGATTGTCTCCTGGTGAGAGTTTGTTTTAAGATGAAGTGGTTTGTGTTTGTGGCAGTTCGGAGTGGTGTGTTCTTCCCTTGAAGCAGTAGTTGGATGATGGATGAGAAGGAGGGTGATGAAGACAAGCTTGACAACAGGGTGTAACTAAACAGGGGAATCTCTTGGCCTGGCTCCTGTGTGTGCAACTTTATATGTTTCATGTTTAGTTTTATGCACAATTCATGCCAAACCACTTCGCATGTGAACGTACACAACATACAACATTATATAAACAGTGATGAAAGCAGATCCCAACCACACACACATAAACACATGTACAAACTCTGATTTGCCACAAAGCTCCATCTTTGTTCCACCAGTGCAGAATAAATACCCCACAGCTACTGTCACTGTCACAAAACATCATCCTCTGACATTTTCAATCATCTCCTTTGACAGAGATATTTTTGGCCCAAACGATTGTTGTCCTTTGGAGGCATCTGTAGCACAAAATATAATTCAGGTCTGTCTGACAAGTGGAATAAGCTTGTCAGGAAGCTGAGGCTGGAGGAGAGGAGCTCCCAGCCGAGGACTCACTTCGGCATTGTTTGGACATCAAACTCCTACTTCATATCCACTGAATGTACCATTACTGACCTCATTCATTCTGTTCAAGAGTTCTTTTAAAGAACTGTAATAACTCATCAATGTCCTGTTGAAACCTGGAACGATTTTGTTACCAACAAGTGTTCCTGTGGATCCTTGAAAAGTATCAAAAACCTTTTAGTTACAACATTTTTTGCTCATATTGTAATTGGATTCATACTGAAATAATGAATTCAGAAATAACCAAAGTGCTGATAATCACATTTTAAATTGTGGATTATTCACAGTAAGGCTGGGCAACATGGCAGAAAGAATGATCACAATATATTTTTTTGCATATCATCTGATCTCGATTGTAATCACAATTTTTTTACATAGTTTTTCAAGTACCACTTTTAAGCATCTGTACTGAAAATATACTATACACTATACTGAAAATTGATTAAAATAAAAGGACATAGAAATAGTATACTGAATAAGATTAAGATAGAAAAATTGAGAACAAATGCCTTGGTATCCTCCCGTAGAAAAATATAAAATAAAACAGTGAACTAGTTTTTCTACAGTCCCAAGTATGCTTTCAGATATGAAAAGCCCAAAATAAAAAAATTAATGAAGACGCTTAAAGTGTAAACATTATCATTATGCTTACTTCTTCGGCAACTTATACACAGAAGTGGAGTGGGAAAAGGTCGACTGATCGTCTGTTATCACACATATTTCTGCCATGTCTGATTGATTAAATAAGTTCACAGCTGATCACTGTGATTGATCTAAAATTTATCACGATCTCAATCACTAATGAAACTTGGGAAGCTCTGTTGTAAGTGTCAAGGTCACAGAAGTGTTCCTCCAAATAGTAAAACCAAATATTTTACTCCATGGAGTCTCAATCTACAGTAAAAGGAAAATATATGAAATTAAATTGAACAACATTTTGCATCCCCTCCTATGTGTAAAGTACCAGGTACAGCATGAGGCAGCTCAGTGTGTCTTGCTGTGTGACTCTATGTGTTTTGAGAGGTTAGGGGGAGAGAATGCATGCCCTTCCCTGACAGTGACAAAATGGTCAGTGAGTTGCTGAAATTCATCCCTGCGAGGGTGAATGTGTTGACATCTCTTTAATTCAGCTTGCCATATGACACTGTGCGGTCGAGAGGAGAGACTCTGTCGTCCCACCTGTGCCTATATCCGACAGTTCGAACGTATCGCACAACTTTATGAAATATGTACGGTTCACTCTCCGACCTCCTGTCTCGACTTCTCCGAGAGAGGTTCGAAGTTACACAATGACATGGCTTCGTCAAAAGGGAATCTTCAGACAAAAGAGTCCTGTGACCCCCCGAGTCTGTGTTGGCTCAGTGATGTTGGCTTTTTTTACCATACAGACAAAAACAGTGGTTTGTTCAACTCCTGGCCATCACCCTCTACTGAATATCTCCTACCACTCTCTTTGTCTCCAACCTCAATGTATTTATCAAACGTACATTAATCTAAATTACTAATGCCATGTCGTTGTTGTGTGTACTGAAATACTTCAGCTCGTTATAAAAAGTTAGACCATCTTCACCAGAAAAAGACATTTTTACATCACCCATATGTGCCACTCACCAACTTCACAATATCAGAGTCTGGTTTAGCTTTACAAACTAAAACCAGAGAGGACATCCAAGGATTAGTTTTTGTTTGCCAAGATACTTTTTGAAACATATCTTTGGCTGCCACAGGCTGTTAAAGGCTTTTCAATTTTGCTTTTTTTTCCCCACATGAAATTATTTATATGTGTAAAAAATTGGCCCATTTTTGAGGTCCATGGTCAGTGGAAGCCATATTGGTAATGCTTATGGTGACCATATGTCCTCTTTTGCTTGGACATGCTCTCCTTTTTGGTCATGAAATTATATCAGGGTAAATTTCCTTTTTCTTTTTTTTGAGTCATTTTTGTGTTTTTACATTAGTCCAAATAATACAAGAACGCATGACCTTTTTTTTCTCTTGCTTACAAAAAGAAATGAGAGTTACTTTTATTTTTTTTTTGTTTGATGAAAATTTTAGTCATATATACATGTGTAAATTTAAATAAATTCTTGAGCAATGGGCTTTTTCTTTTTACTTAAGCTTGTTGTGAGTTAGCATTAATGTTTGTGTCGAGTAAATATGTCCTCTTCACATGCAAATGCATGTTTTTTAAAGCTGCTTATCTGAGTATAAGTATAAGTGGGTATTTTTGCAGTGTCTCCAAGACGCCAGATTGGGTGTCCTCTTTTTGAGTTTTCAGAATATGGTCACTCTCGTAATGATGAACTCAACATAGCTTTGTTTGACTTTGGGTGAGACAAAGAGGTGAGGCTGTGACCACGTAGCAGATGGCTACAGGACGTCCATCTGTCAATCATGACAGCCAACATCCCTAAATGAGCAATGTGGATTAATAACTTCAAAAATAACAGTTTTTAAAAAAAAATTACCTCAAGTACAGGCTGTGCCTTTAGTGAAGTGGGTTATTTGGACCCAGCCTGTTTTGAGCCAGGCTGTAAAGATGTTTGTTATTGTTGTAAAAATTGTCTTTCTTGGCTTGGTGTGGTTTCTGGTCTTTCTGCAGCTAACTTCAATCTAACATATTCACATAATGATGACAACACCAGAGTACAGCTAATTAAAACACATGATGACTCATCTTTTGGTGTGTAAAAATGTAGTTTTGGAAGAGGCTCAGGCCTTTAATGAAGGGCTGTGCACTTTTTTACTGTTCAGTAATTGAAAATTTAGCTGTTTTTTTGTTTGTTTGTTTGTTTCTATCTTGACTGCACTTGATTGCTATTTTGAGCGGTAAATTCACATCACCCCTGTTGGACGTTTTAGATTCAGGCAGGCTTCTATTTCAAAATTGGTAACAGAAAATATTCCTGAACTGTAAACTTTGAACCCTTCCAGCACAGTGACATGTGGCTACATTTTTATCCAGTTACCAGTTTGAGGGTGAAATAGTGTATCTGAAACCACTGTTGTAAACGTGGTATAGTACAGTAGATTCTTCAACACATGTATTAAACAGTCACTCGACTCACTGTCACAGGAGAATGATCACTCCGGTAGGTCCTTCTAGTCGTCTGTAATTGACAGTCCTTCACAGTCCTTCTCACACACGCATGCACAAGACACACACAAGCTCCCGGACTCACACTTGTACTCGGTCGCGTACAACGAAGCCAGCGAACGTGTGTGCATGAGTCAGATAGAGAGAGGCTGCTCTGGAGTTAGACACAGCGGACACACTATCTCCCTGCTGACAAGTGTCATCAACTCCAGCTGCTTGGGGGTCTTTAGTGTCATGTGGGTGAGAGGGGGCTACAGGCTGGACAGGAGTGCTGCTGGGGGGAGGTGGGGTGAAGGGGATTGGTAGTTTGGCAATGAAACAGTTGATGGAGGTGACAACAGGGCCAAGCTAAGTGCAACGAGCAGACCCCCACTGGCGATCAGAGTTTCGGCACCCGGGCTTCCACCTGTCGTTTCCTCTTAAACCCCCTTCAAGTCCCTCTTACTCCCCTTTAGAGAGCAGCAGAGGGAGGGGGCTGACGCTGAAGTCCAGCGACCCAGTTTAAAGGCCACTGGTATGAAACCTAAAATGAGGCCCGACATAACTGTGGCGTGTTTGCTTAGATTAGATCTGCATTGTCAGATGTTTTGAGGCAGCTCAACTCTTGGCGTTTACACCTCTATATATAGGCAGCATGCAGGCTCCACCACAAGTCGCAGACAGATACAATTTGTTTCATTCCTACTTTTATGGCTATCATGTGCGCCCATAAAAGTGACAGAGTGTGTACCTTGTGCATTACACCCTATGGCTGTTTAACTGTGCTGACAAAGCAGAACCAAGTAGCGGGAATCTGTGATCTTTCCTTGTTACTCATAATCTAATTTTTGTTGCTCTGATGAAATTAGTTGGGAAAGCATGTGGCTGTTTTCTTCCATCTGTTTATAAAAAGGAAACTGGTCTCTTAGTCTCTTAACAAAACCTCTAACAAAAACAGACGTAATGAAGTATAGCGCTGGGCCATTAATTACAAATTAGATTAAATTGCAATATGGCCTGTTGCATTATTCTAACCGCAGACAGTGCAATATTCCTTTAGCCTCAAATGTATCAGAATAAAATATGTATTTATTTTCTAGTAGATGTTTTATCCTCTACACCAGCGTCACATAACCCTACTCAACTAAAGAACCACATTGTTGAAAACTGCCTCTGCAAGAGCAACAATCTAAGTGGTGAAAAGTGGCAACACAACAAAAAGTATCCATAAAAATAAGTAAAAAGTGGCAAAAATTTGGCAAGAAAGTTGGGAGAAAACGTAGAGAATAGTCAGAAAGTAGTAAAAAATGGACCAAAAGTGGCAAAAAAAAGGGTGAAAAGTGACTTAAATGGGAAAAAAAACACCAAATAGGTAAATAAAAATGTCATTGGCTGTTATCATGCTGTCATTAAGGTCAATGATTATTTCCAAAATTGTGTTTTTTGAAGGACACATATTTTATTATTTTATTTTATTTTATTTTATATTATTTATTGCACATATAAAAAAGTAACACAAAAGAAAAGGTGAGCAGAGCAACAAACAATTGCTACAAAGATGTGCAGGAGGGGCCAAAGAAACCCTCCAGGGCTTGTCGAGTGGCCCTCCTTAAGTCCCGAGCAAAAATACAGTATATTAACACACACATACATACACATATGCATTCATTCATAAACATATATACACAAATGTATCCATATAAACACAGACACATTCAGAATATACTGTTCAAACAGATACATTACAGTCAGAAGAAAGAAAAAAAAGGGAAACAAAATATTACACATGAGATGTGTACACTAAAAACAATCGCACAGTATATCGTAAATTTAATGTGGGGAAAACGATCACAATTAGATTATTTTTGCAAATAGTTCAGCCCTAATGAGTAACAAGTTAAAGCTGCTACTCAGACCTTAGACCCTGAGATTCATCTGCTCTCCCATAAATCTGCCCGTGTCGATCAACAATGAAACGCAGCTGGCACACACATATCACACCCCTGCACCCTCACACCAGGAGTCAGATTTACTCCAAGTGTGAAAATAAGATCTGCTATCTTCAATAAATGCCTCATAGCAGTGTGATCAGACAGAGGCTTTCCAGCTATGTGTGGCCTCCTCTGGCTAAACCGGTCTCATTAGCAGCAGGGGACCTCATATTTGCAGCACAGTTTAACACCGTTTAGATTTACACTCTGCCTGCCGGGCAGGATCAGAGCCCCAGGCCACTTGCCATTTTAAAAAATGTGTTTTTATTGGTTTCATTCATTTGGTATTAAAAATGCAACAACATACAAGTAACCCTCAGATGGTGATTAGGGCAAATGGCCTTTTTTAAGTGTGAGAAGAAGATGAGTATTCTTGTGAGCGGTGTGGTTACTGACTGTGAGCTGGGACCAAAAGCAAAGACACATCCACAGCCGAAGCCAGACACATGATCTCAGGTTAATGTAGTGTCACTCTAGATGTCCATCCAAGAGTGTTGAGGCATTCTGGGAATACCTCCAGCACTCCAGGACCTTGTGACAGCGCTATCAGCAACTTTCAGTCCATCAAAAATCCATCTACCCGACTGTGTATGAGATTGGCTCTGACTTGAAGAAAGTAGTCTCCCTCTTTGGGCTGAACCACACAGATGTGATCAAATATGTTTAGTTTAGTTTAGTTTACTTCAATAATTTCAATCATATTTATAACAGGCCTATGTAACTAAAGCACATCAAAGCAGTTCATGCAATAGGGATAACACTGGGACAACAAGGGACAAAAATAATCATAGCACCCACAATTAAAGTACATACAAGACATAATATGGAGGCAGCAGCAATGACTGTGTCACATTATACACACCTATACTATTTGACAGGGGTTAATGTGTGCAGTTATAGTATATACGTCAACTTTAGACATATGCCAAATCATAGGGTATTTGTTTGTCATTATTTTTTGTTGCATCCACGTGAAACAAAATGCATATTGATATGTGATCAATATGTGCTGGAAGGCTGAATGCTGTTTTTGAAGTCAGGACAATTAGTAATAGCTCTCTTTCTTCACTTACCAGTATGTTTCTGGTTTCTCATTAAAAGATTATATCAGAATTACTTAGTTTGTAAACTCTTTATTTTGGTTTGTAGCCCATTTTTTTTATCCATTTAAAAAGAGATATTGCTCCCAGACTTGTTTATTGAGCCAAATTTTATTTAGTCTTGAGGCTTTTGAAAAACAGAAGCACACCAGAAAGCTGCATAATTTACACAATATTATGCACAGGCTAACAGAGACATATGGCTTTGGATTCGAGAGCTAGAGATTTCCGGGCTAACACCAGCAGTTATCTCCAATGAGGACTCTGTGATGAGCACAGGCACGCAGCACTGGCCAGGTGGCTCTTTGGAAGATAGAGCCAAAAGATGAAACCACCTCAGTGTCAGCATTTTAATTTGATCTGCCATGTGCACATATGTCTTTTAAGTCTGTGGGGAGTCTCTTATCCATTGATGTTCCTCGCCAACGGCCTGCAGTCGTACAGGTTAGCACTGCAGGCTAATCTGTAGTGAGTTGGGCCCAAAAGCCTGAGCCAAGTTGATGGCAGGATGAGTGATCCCCTCTCCTCTGATCCCCGGCCCTCGGATGCCCACTGTGTGCCAACTATTCAGCTCCTTTGTGTTAGGTGCCAACATGCCCAGACGGCTAGAGGAGGAGCAGAGAGACCCAAACAGGATTTCAGAAGCAGGAGTCCTCTTTTGGGCTGCGGGCATAGTCACTTCAGGACTGGCACATGAAGGGGGAGAGGGGGTTGCCAGGCACACTGGAGGAACATATGAGCTTCCAGCAGCTTGAAAAATGAGTGAGATGTGTCAGAGCCTTTATAGATGGAGATAAACCAAGTGAAGCTTTTGTAGCGTGAGGATATTAAAGTTGGCCTAAATTGATAATAGCCATAAAACATGCTTTCTTTGCTTTAATAACAGCAAAAATTATTTCAATTTTTAATTTAGCTGCTTCCTGCTGCTTGGGCATCATAATATTTAGAGAAAGCTAAAATCGAAGTATTCTGCTGGAGTTGGTCTTCACAACTCTCACATACATACACGGAGCTCTGCACTTGCAATCTAAGAAAAATATTTAATTGAAGTTTAGAGTTAATCAAGATTCAACATTGCTCACTTTGAATTCATTTATCAACCTACTACAAAGTCCAGTAAATAATCATTTGATGCCTGTTGTCCAGTAATTTCAATATCTTCTTGTCTGTTGTTAAAATGCCGGTCTATTTTATTATCCTGCCAAATTATACAATGATTTATGTCCTATCCTTGATATTTTCTCTCAAGACGTCTGCTGGACACCACCATGACCATCATTATGTATGATTTCATCATTAGTATCCAAGGAGAATTGGCACATAGACTCCTTCTGCACCATCCAGGCTTCAGAAATGCTTTTAAACTACAATGTTACGATGGTGTCATTGATTGTCACCCAGAGTCAACAGTGACGGCTCGGCTGAAACCTGCAGAGATGCGCAGTTAAAATGGCAGCTGACCCGGATCTTCATGTGTCTGAATTGAAAAAAAACAAAACAAAAATAAAAGCCATTTATTTCATTCATTACATAGAGATCACCGTGATCACTATGTGATGGCTGTTCCTTTTGGGCACAATTGGCAGAGAAGAAGAAAACGTGAAAAATTTATATTTAAAGCATGGTAAACAAAGACACACTTCTTCTACTTTAGTTTCCTGCTGTGGTACACGTGTATTTGCGATACGCTGCCCCCTGCAGTTTGGGAATATAAGCCAATGGCCGCCACATCCACACGAAATAAGATCAAAGCCTCAGGCACACTCTCTTATTAGCACTAATTCAGTGGTCAGAGCCCTAAGAGTAAGAGTTCCATTTTTATTTTGGTGACAGTGAATTACTATTTTTTCTCAGCATTTCTTCAAAATAACTGTTTTTGCCAAATAAATGAAAAGCATTTTGAAACTAGCAGTGTCACACCTAGCTTTAATGATGTACCAAATGGCAAAGTGCCTCATTCCTTCAAGTTTTAAATGAATATACACGTCATAATTGATTAGAAAAAACGATTAACGGTGGATTTTTGGGATATATAGTGCTCGAGGGTGCTAAAAACAACATAAATGTACAACAAACTGAACCGAATGATCCTATGATCTTGTGAACCATTCCGTCCCTAATTTAACCTATTATAAGATATTTAGTGTTTTTGTTTTTGCTGCTAGTTTGTGACCACAGCAGAAAAAACTGATTCCGTGAACTTGGAATCAGTGCAACAATTCAGTTAGTGATTATACAAAAGTCTCATAGAATATACAATTTTTTCTCTGGAATTATGACTCTGCATCAGAATCCAAATGTAATCACGTTATTAATAGACTGGTCAACATTTAAGACAGGACCTGTTGGTGTAGGTTAACCTAAAGGACAGAGACTTTTTCTCCCCTCATAAGATATCCAGTAATAACCCGCACAGCTATAAACTGAACATTTGCAGTGAGTCATGCCCATGAAACTCAGCATCTCATGTATCCATTCAGTGTCAGAACAATTCCACCATTAGAGGCTTGTGAAGAGCCCTCGAGAGCGCCGCACTGACGATGGAGTCCTCGCTCCTCCTTTCTCCTCCACTCAGCAGCCTGCCCACATTAACTCTCCAGCCCATTCAGCTGTGATTAGAAAAGCCTCTTGGCTTCCAGAGTTTGCAATCATTTGACCATAATGAATTCCAATCACTCCCTCCTCCGACCCTCTGCTCCCACTTGTGCTTGACAAGTTATAAGGAGGAGAGAGCAGAATGGAGAGACAAAGAGCGCGAGACAGTCATAGAGAAACGAGTGCTCTGCCAGAGAATAATACACCGAGAATTAAGCCTGAAAAAGAAAAGGCTAGGGCTGAAAGTAGAGGAAAAGACGTGGCAATCACAGCCTCATAGAAAAAAAATAACTAGGTATACAAAGGATAGCAGTTTGATAAATGTGATACACAATAAACAGCAGTCTAGATCGTAGAAATATAATTTTACAAAACAATCATTTCAATCACAGGCTAGGAAATACATATGTTTTTGGTAACATAAGACAGAAGATAACAGATGAAATGAATTTTATTTATCAAAAATTACAAATGCAATTGTTATCACTCGAGAAACAGGCTGAATATTTTTTTTTGGACAAAGAAACATCTACATTAATAAAAGTGGGAGCAGTTCATGCACATTTCTTTCTTTCTTTCTTTCTTTCATATAAATGTAATGAAAATTGGTGTTGTGAGATTAAATGGTCTGATGAATAATTTAAATGGTTAAATAGTCATAAATAATTTGGCATACTCTTGTGCAGTGTTGTGCACCACAAACAGTGTTAATTGAGTGAACAAAGTCATTATGTCATTAAAGAAATCTGAATTCTTGCCTGTATATATTTCATTAAGACTGATACATCCTGAGATAGTGAAGAGATATTCTGCAAATCATTCTTTAACTTGGTGCTTCAAATATTTATGTAGGTTGTAGGTTTGGAGGCCATTTTAGAGTGGGATAATGCTTATGTACAACTGCTAAGTTACAAATTTATGGGTTAAGTCTTTAGTTCTACAGAAACGATTCAAAGCAGCAGTTTAACCTTGTCTCTTGACGCCACACAAAACAGCGATCAAGTCCATAAAGGAACACCACTCATGAACAAAAGAACAAAGTATTTCCATTCTTTTTTGTACATTTTCATTAAAATGTCTTAACTTCTCTCTTTGACCTCATATAGTTTCTCATGGTAAACACGTTTAGGTAGAGCACTCCTCGTAAAACAAGCAGTGCAAACGTGCTTCAGTCTGCTGGTTGTTCTCTACAGCTCCTTCATCTCTGTGTCACAGTGATGATGCTGACAGTGCTATGGTGATGACCTTTCCTCATCGCCATGCCAACATGCTCAGGTCCCTCTGGCCAGCAGTGTCCCTGTCACCTATAATCAGCACCACCGTCTGGCCACCAAGCTGCCTCCCAAGTAAGACCAGCCGAGACACAAAGGCGAGTCAGAGTCGATTAGAATATGCTGCCAGGCTGCGAAAACCCCTTCATTTATTAGATTATTGTTCAAGCTAATGAAGATTAGGCATGTAATGAAATTCACACTTTGATATGATTTCATCTGTGCATTGTATTAGCTTGAATTTGATGTATGAAGCCAATTTTCAAGCTGCGAACTGGAGAAATTTGAAATAGAAAATTAAGCTCTTAAACGGGGACGGAAGTTACTAGAGTATTTCTAATTTGATGTGTAGAAGAATTATAACACAGTTTGTCTCTGTTACAACAGATTTTTACATTTCTATTGAAGCTTTAATGGAAGGGTATGTATAATTTTCATAGAAAATGAAAATTTAGTTTTTACAGGAATAATCCTGCTCAATCGTCGTCTCTGGGTCTTTGCACTTGTGTGTGCCTTACCCCCTTGTAGACCCCTCCCTTGCTTGTTTTGTTAATATTATGCTGGACTTGGGACACTTCCAGCATGCCCAGTGTGCATGTGCCTTTGTGTGTTGATGACAGTGAGTGGAAGAAGCTATCCTGAGTGGCTATGATAGCAGCCGTGACACAAAGGAAAAATGATTTTATACCTATCTTCTCATTTACTTGCAGTAAGTCAGGTGTAAGGCTCTTGAGTCTCTCTCACGTGATGCTGCAGGTGCTCACAGGGCTGTTTTTTACCATCTATGATGTGTTTACCAAGCTACAACTGTTAGCCATGCATGTGCAATGAGCGCATATAGTGAGCATGCGCAGCAGCTGACACTGAGCCATGGAGGAGAAGATGAGTCTGGATGCTGTTTGTAAACACAGAAATGAAACCTGTTGAAATTGTATGCATACCCTGCCTTTAATAACATCTGTGTGTCTTCATTCATTCATTTACTATCTATCCACTTATCCTGTTCAGGTGGCAGTAGCTTATCCCTGTTGTCATCTGGCGAGTGGCGAGGTTAACCTTGGACTCGCCACCAATCAATTGCAGGTCTGACACTTAAAGAAAAACAACTGTCACATACATTCACACCTACAGGCAATTTAAAATCACTAATTAACCTAGAGGGCATGTTTGACGCATGCATGCAACCTCCACCCAGAAAGGCCCAACTGGGATTCAAACCGGTGACCTTCTTGCTGTGAGGCTGCAGCGCTAACTGTGCAGCCCGCTATGGTTATAAAAAGACTTAATGTGTTTTCCTGTCATATCAAAGCGCTGAGATGACCCTTTCTCTTCTCTCCTGGTGTATAACTATAATAGATTGAGTAGAAGCACGTTATGTGCAAGCAAAAGCGAGGGCAACAGTAAGAGGACAAGGGTGCACTATGTATAGCCTATTCCATGCAATGAGAAAATGGTGTTAATACCATAGAGAGCTGTGAAAACCTCAGTGACTGACAAGAGTCTGAGCCAAGCACCCACTTATACAGTGACACAGAACCAGGTTCACTGTGACTGGAGATTATAGAGGTATTGAGTCATCTATATGGCTGCCTCATCTCTCATGAGAGGGTGACTGACATCTGAGTTTGAGTGTGAGTGTGCGTATGTGTGTGTGTGTGTGTGTGTGTGTGTGTGTGTGTGTGTGTGTGTGTGTGTGATGTCTGACCGGGGCTGACAGTCCAACCCACATCCTCAGGGGCTGCTTTTGTTGGTGACAACTTCTGACACATAAACACAGAGCCACACATAGAATGTATTCGTTTGCCTGTGCAGAAAAGTTTACACACAGCTGCACAGTCAGGTCTGAAGTCAGCAGGGGAATGTGAGGTCAGTCTTATATTATTTGAAAGCCTCTTTATTCCTCTTTTCAATGGTGCCACATTTGAAAGGAATGTGCATTTGAAAAAATGCCATATCGCCTCTGCCTATGCCAAACAATGTAGTCTGAGAGTGAGATTTCTGTGTATTTGAGCAAAGATGTGGACAAACTGAAGAAGTAATTTGATCAAAGCTCCATTACTTATTATAATTTCACCCACTTACAGACATTTTACTAGCACGCTGTGATAAAGTCTCTTACTTTGATGTTCAGTACACGTAAAGATGCTTGAAACTACAGACATGCTGCTTTCTTGGCTTGGTAGTTTGTCAGTGTTGTGTTTGTGGTTTTTGTGTTGGAGAAAGTGCTGCTATTTTTTTTTTTTTTAGGTTTGATAGTTCTGGTCTGCTTTGCTCCTTTTACAATGCATTTGCCCTACAGGAAAAAAATTCGAGCACAACCATCTTAAGATGATGTAATGTGTTTTAAAACTAGTCCAGGAGGTTGAATGTTTCTTTAAGCTGAGTTTTCCTGTGATTGACGTCTCTGAAAGTGTTATACATTAAGTGTAGCTTGTCACAACAGATGGCAAAAAGCAGCTTGAGAGAAAGAGAGATTAATCTGAGTAAATGTGTGAGCAAATGATCTATGGCTTTCTCTCTAATGATGTATGTACTTCATATCTTCTGTGTATAAACATTCTGTAATTGGGAAGATTGTCTGATAATGGATGAGTAACAGAGACAAAGCGCGGGCACTTGAGAGATTTCTGTTTGTGAGTGTGATTGTCTTGTATGTTGCATGTGGTCTGTGTGTGTGTGTGTGTGTGTGTGTGTGTGTGTCTGAGTGAGTCATTGGTTGCTTGGCAGCAGCTGTGCTAGGTTCATTACCCTCCTAACGACAGGCTGATGGAGGTGCCTTAAGAGGCTCTCCTTTCTCTCACTCTCCTTCTGTTTCTTTTTCCTTCTCTCATCTCACAGACACATCTCCTGCTGATTGCCATCTCTCTGTGACTTCACTATGCCAATATTGAGAGAAAAAAAGGAGCAAGGCCTCCATTACTATGTTCAGCTTCACTCCTGTTCCTCCTGCATTGTTCTAGTCTGGTAATAAATGATGCTGCTATGAGGTGAATTATATGTTTTGTAGGGTTCATCTATAAGTCTGGATCATTTCTGCCAATGATCAAATCCATACAAGCGAATGCAGTGTTGGAGCCGCTCACTTACACTTAAGGTGACCATTCTTCTTTCGTCATTATGAAAACCCAAAAAGAGGATCAAAAGAAATACTCAAGGATACTCAAAGATGACAAAGTAGCTTCATAACCCATACATTTATTTAAAACACTCCTTTTATGTTTGAAGTGAAAATTTACTATTATGCAAACAGAAATAGTATAATGAAGGTTAAAAACATGAAAATTAAAAACTGTCTTTGTAACAGTATTTTCTGTACATATTAAGTTAAGATTTTGAGAGAAAAATCATATTGATGCGATAAAAAAGGCAAGATTTCTACTGCTCGTTTTAAAGTTTTGACTTTTTTTCACATGGTATTCACTAAGTAATCTCAAAATGTTGACTTAATGGAGTAATGCTAGTAGCCCATTATCATAAACATTAATAGTCTGTGGAACAAGCAGAGAAAAATCCAGTCAATTTGGACAATTTTGTTTAATCTCTCTTGAAATAAAAAGGAGGACATGCCCGGGCAAAAGAGAATGTATAGTCACCCTATATTCTGTTGCTCCAGAAAGTGGGGAATAATGAATGCTAACTCTTAGCATTTGCACATTTTACAATGAAGTAGGATCAATTGAATAAATGAGGTAACATGAAAGATGCATTCAACTGAAGGACTTCATCCATAAACATGAGTCACAGATATTTTCAATGGAATTGTTGTTTCAACATATAAGACAACAACACCCACAATCCCCGGCTCGGTCATGACGTCGTCTAACCACATCTTTTGTTTTTTAGACTGACAGACCCTGGAGGTAAAATTAAAATACAGTGTGTTTAAGCCATAAACGAGTGAGCACACACAGATTAAAGGAAATTTGTGCAGACAAAGCTTGCAAATGCATATCCACATTCGGCACATGCACTTTAACACACACTCTTTTCAACATGCAGTCACACAAAGTGCGTCAATATCCATGTCAAAATCCAATTCAGACCAAGAGCTCTGTCTGTTTTTGTGTTTCTGTCATTTACATGAAAAGAAGTGGTGCAGGAACAAACAGGCCTAGCAAAGCACCCTGCTCTGCTTCCCACAGATAACATTCACTTATTAATTTGTTCCCGTCATAACACAGCCAGATTGTACATTTAAAGCCCGTGTCAGCTGATGGCAGTTGCTTCTATTCATTTCCCAGAGAACTGAGGGGGCTGAAATGCCCACCGCTTGGAGAATTCAGCTGAGAATTTAACCGTGATGGTCGCGGAGAAAAGAAAAATGAGGAAAACCACACATTTTCCTTGGTGTGCACTCAGACCTTTTTATTTCTAATTAACCATCTGGCCTGTGTTGTTCAGTCTGCAGTGTAGAATGGTTCATAATAGGTGTAAAGACATGATTAAAAGATGGCAGTCTTGTTGTGGTTTTTCGTAGCCTTTCTTGAGTTTCAAGATCTTTCAATTAACTTGTGTGCAGCATTTGAATATCTTGGAAAGCAGCCTCCGAGTGAATTGTGTCACAGCAAAAGACAGGCAAACAGTACAGATGGATGCCGAGGTGTTCGGTTTCTGTCTTGTCTGAAGTGAAAGTAAAGAGTGTGACACTTAGTAATCATGCCAACCCAAGCACAACACTTTCAGGCACTAGATGAGAACTGTGTGGGCATAATAAACACATCTTTTTTACATGTTGGCAAAACAAAAGTCATGACTAATCCAAGCTGTGATGACTTTATGTCCGAAGTTGAAACCAGTGAACTAGATCCAATGTGTATATGACTGTTGTATCCAAGTGAAAGTGTTGTTTGCCTCCGTGACTTATGTGCTCTTATGTGCCCCCATTGCATTGATATTTACGCCAGAGGCACAATATTTCTGGAGCTGCTTGTAATGATGTTTCGTTGGAGGCCTTCTGGCTCTGCTCCATTTGTTTCAGCCCATTTTGCTCTCACATGAACCCACGCTCACACACACAAACACAATGCATTGTCTTTGTAACCGTTCAGCCGCACTCATCTGTGTGATATCCTGTCCTCCCCTCCCTCGCTCTTGCTATCTTTCTCTGCCTTCTCTCATTCCATTAGTAAGGGATTTTCAAGGCCCTGGCTACACAAAAGCCCATTTTCTCCATTTTCCCCCAGCGGCCTCATCATCAGGATTCAGCCTGGGAGCCCCAAGCTAATGTTTTTAATTCAATCCCAGCAATCCATATCTAAGCACCCATTCCTTTTTCCTTCCTACTCCTCTCAGATGGTTAGAGGAAGACTTCAGAAAAGGCATATATGCATTTTGATGTATATGTTTTTATGCGTGTTTGGCTGTGGGACCCTTCTTTAACCTTGAGGCTCACATCTGGCAACCCTTGATAAGAGCAGTCAAATGTCATGCTGCATCCTCCTGGAAATGAAGAATCAAACCTGCACATAAAGTATGCACACAAAGTTTTCTCTGCAAACTCACTTTCAGCCCCAGTGCTTTGATGTTTTATGAAAAATGTTTGGAAGAAATACAACAGCAAAGCAGAGGGATCGTGATCAGTGGTGAGAAGGAGTGGGCAAAGGGGCCAGAGCACAGATTTCTGTTAGCTTGCCTTATGTCCTCTCGTGCCGCAGGCGAGCTGTGCCACTGACTATTTGTACACAACAAAACACAAATAGATCTGGCCTTCGCTTTATGCCTGCTGAACTAGAGAGCTGTCTGGAGGAGGAAGACGTTGAGATGGGGAGGTGTGAGCAAGGCAACAGGCAGCCGTGTGTATAAACATGGGAAAGTGTGTGTGCAGTGGGATATAATCATGCTCCAGTGCCTATGGAGGGCAGTCATGTGTGCAATGTGTTTTTATGAATTAATAAAGGCGGCAGTTGAAGCGAAGCTGGAAGAGATGATGGAAGGAGGGGAGGGAAGGAGACGCAGGAGGGAAATGGGGGAATAAAAAACTAGGAGGTATAAAAAAAAAGAAGAGAAATGAGAAAAACAAACAAAAAGAGAACAAGAGAGACTGTTGTGCTTTTGCCCACAAATAAATCTACAGGCCAACCCCCCCGGCCAGTCAGCCAAACAGAAATCCAGCCTCTACAGCATCCTACTCTACTGTACCGAGTATATACACACACACACACATGCAGCACGCACACACACACACACCCTGTCGGTCCAGATGACTATCATTACCCAGGTAAATACATCTGGCCTTGGGAGCCAGGCACACACTCATCACTTCTCTCTCTGGTGATGTGATTTTTCTCCCTAACCTTTTTCACGCTCCACCTCCTGCCCATTACTCTGCTCCCCCACCCTGTACGCAGACACACATTTTGCACAAATACATGGCAGAGAGACAGATGGAGGGCGGCCATGCTGCAGAGATTCACCTGCCTCATCAAATGGGCAATTATTTCAGCACAATCATATTTAAACTGTGCTGAGGCCAAAGGTACTCAGAGGGGTCAGTGCATTTCAATGAGTGACTACATCCAAAAGTGTTAAACAGGCACAACAACATACCGTCCACGGCTTCTTTCAGTTAACAAGGTTTTGCGTAAACAGTAGCATGTACATGCTCACACTTTGCGTCGCATCCTTTCTTCTGACAGCTGACTTTGATCATAGTGTACTTTTCCATTGTTTTCATCATGGTGTCTACAGTATGAATGCATTGTCTGCATACTGCATAACATTCTTCATCAGTAATTTGTGCACTGTTAAATGAGATTTTGCACATTAGTTATTCAAACATATTATCCTATCTCAATATGACAAAATATTAATGAAGTTGTTGTTATAACACTTTTTTATAAGTTGGCATCATCTCAAGTACAAAACAGATTTCAACTTAAAATTCCAAGTCCAAATGAATAAGTTACTCATGTCAACTCAACAATGAGGGTATTCAGGGATTAAAAACACTTTCATCGTAACGTTCCTGTGACTGTTACCAAGGTGAATTGTAAACATGATTTTGGGAGTTTATTCATTTTTCTCCTTGTTTTGTAAAGTTGAAAACTTATGTCATTTATGATCGTAAATGAATTGAGTTCAATCGAATCAAATTTTGTTATGAGTGACTTCAGAGAGGGTTTTCATCAGTAGTTAACTCTTTTTAAATATTTTTTATAATCAACAATAGCTGAGGATCACCACCAGGAGTCTGCTGCTGCTTCACTTTGTTTTGTAATTTTTCTTTAAGACCCTCCCAGCTGTTTAGTAAAGCTACAGCTTTCAAGCTATACCCAGAATGCCTTTGTGAGTTGTGACCAATAGTTAAGGTGAAGAAGTTAGGTAACTAAGACAAGGGTTGACACAAGAAATCTTATTTAATCAAGATAACTTCTGTTGGTGTTAGAACGACAATATGTATTTTTTGGCCTGACACAAAATTTACATCAAATTTCTATGTTGAAAAATAAAGTTAAATTTAATAGTGTAGCTTGGACTGTGAGTCCAACTGTAAGTTTTTAGACTCTAAATTTTGTGGTGTTTTAGCATAGAGAGCCTGATATCAAAGTAGTGTCACGTACTGTCAGGCGTAGGTGGATTGGATGAACCAAACGGCACAACATGACTTTCAATCACATCTTTCCCAAAATCCTCTAACTTTTATCTAACCTTAACATCGGATGTTTTTGTGCTTAGATTTAACGTTGCAGATCAAACCACTAGAACAAACAAAACAGACACTGACTGGTGCACCTGTACGTGGAGACAAAACATCTGAATTTGACAAACTAGAACAGCTGTACAAAAACATGAATACACACCACACTTAGCTACATTTTCTCTCTCTTCTCCCACTGTCTTTCTTTTCCATAGATTTCTGTGTTCCTCTGTTTCCCTCCCTCCCTCTCTATCTGCCCCCTCCCTCTGTTCGACTGCCTCTGTCTACTCTCTCTTTCTCTCCCAGAGGTCTTCTTCACAGATCAGTCCCCTAGTTACAACATCACTCATTGATTTTAGAACTGCCATGGGCATTGATCTGAAGCAGCCATGCTCCTAGGTGCAGAAAAAGTCATTTCTGCTTGCTAGGCTGCTAATGACATGATGAAATGCACCCTGCTGCTCCTGCACTCACACAGATCCCCTCCATGAATCACTCGTGTGCTGTTTTTCCTAAATGTTTACAGACTCCATGAGTATATGAACCAACGGGAGTGTGATTTTTCTGTACTCTGCAGCGACTGACGCCACTACGACTGTGACTCATATATTTATATTCAGAATTTCAAGGGGGGAATCAAATAGTCTAAGACCTACAACCACAAATAATCCTGAGATTTTATAGAGCTGGCAAGGAATTGTCAGAATCGTAGTCGAGTTGTCAAGTAGGTGGTGTTAGTGTTTGTGTTTTAGGAGGATTTTGAAGGCCAGGAATTGTGTGAAGTAATCTGCAGCTCATTAGCAGCAATGAAACACTGTTTACAGCTATTAGTGGACTAAGATGTTTAATTTGTTGCTATCAGTCTGTTCTCCAAGTCTTTGGAAAGTACGGAAAAAAAAACAAGTATTCCGACTTGTTTTGGAGCCAATAATGACGTGAATATTATCTTTTAACAGCGTGGACGTGACAACAGCCTTGTTCTTCATAAATAGTGAAGAAATTTTGTGTTAAAGAGACACACAGGGGAGAAAATACAACCATTTGGTACATGTAAAAAACACATTTGATTATAATTCTGGCGTCCTGATTGGCTTGAATTGCCTGATGAGCTGATTGACCCTCGTGCTATCACTCTGAGGTGAACAGGAAGCACTCACACCACTCTACATCCATAAAACTGAACGGTGCAAGTTATTGAAGAGAGCTAAATTATGCGTGTAAGGTTTAAATAGCCTAAATATGAGAGAAATACTGCTTTTCACTCTGTTTATCTGCTCCATTTAGCCCACAGCTCCTCAGGGCTTCATTATAATTATTCCCATTTAGAAACGACCTCGCTGCTTTACACTGAAAAAGGTATTATAAAGGCATTCACACTCACCCACTCAGCCGACCTCACTGTATACAACCGCTGTGTGTGTTGCAGCATTAATTGTTGAGAAACTCAATGCCTAAAGGGAAAAATTACATTCACACAATTTGTGTTACAGTATGGTTGAAAAGAAAAAGCTGTTGGCCTTTAACTAATTTGACATAAACTTGTTGAAACTCTTTATGTAATCAATAAGTCACCAGGTCTTTCTATCAGATATTTCAAAAGAATTTAGCCTTTTCACAGAGCTTTGGATAATTCATCCTTTAATCTCTAGCACCAACTTTGAAAAAGAAAAGACAAAAAATATCAACTTAAAAATAGAAACAAAGAGCGAACACTCACATGTGAGTGAAATGAGTGAAATGCAGTTTCAGAGTTTTAAGGCTGTTCTGTAGCATCGTTTCAGTGTCAAATTCCACGTGCGGAAAAAACATAATGAGGGTGCAATAAGACCTAGTTGTGCCATCACTCTCTTTGCTCTCGAGGTGAGTGTACGCACACACTTGCTGCTTCTACGAGCTCGACTTAGTTGAGATTTGGCACTCAGGGGGCAGGGATTGATTACACAGCCCCCTGCAACCCTTTCTGACTGGTCACTTTAAGCACCTACTGTCTCCAGGTCAAAGTAGCGTCTCAGTAAACCAGAACATTTAGTCTCAAGCTGTTCAAGAAAATTATGTTTTATATATTTGTTTCTCGACTTACCCCCTTTTTCTCTGACATACTAATTTTTGCTCAGTTTTCATCCGATTTTGCTGTCTATTTATTGCCTCGATGACCCCCCCTACTCTGCCTTGGAGAGTGGTCTTATTTCACACTGATTATATTATGTTACGTTGACACAGGCGAAGTCAAAACCAAGGATTTCTCACAATGAAGATGCCAACAACAAACTTTTCCTTATTCATGTTGGGCTGTAAAACCTCAAAACTGCTGACTCTTGTCCTGGCTCAGCTCATCGAGTCAATTTGTTGTTGTAGTCAAGCTAAATGTGTTTTTGTGTTGACATGTCATTTTATTTTGAAAGTCAACTGGATGTTTTAATGTGGTATAGTTTCTTGTCCTGCTTGATCAGCCCTGTGCAAATTGATGCGTCTTTGCCCCAGCATGAGGGCAACAGGAAGGCTCTGACTAGCTGCAGCGGAGCAAAGTCAGTGTGAGTTGTCAAATCCACTTGAAAAGAAACGTATCAGATCCAATGACACGATGGAGCAGAGACAAACAGAAACACAGACACACTTCGAGCCAAGCTAAGTCTCATGAAGGAAATGGCTTAAATCACTTAAATGTCTGCAGGTTGTGACCTCAGCTCACCGATTGGTCATATAAGAAAGTTGTGAGCTTTGTACTGTTGTAGACAGACAAGTAGTGAGATTTAATGACAGCATTCAAACAGGAGTTTCATTATAGTTTTCCTTACGCAGTTTGCACCATTTTATCGAGCTCACTAGTTCAGCTTCTGATTTCCTGCTTGCTCGCTGAGGCATCTGTGACTACATGTTTGCCTGTTGGAGCCAGTATTGATGCAAGTACAGGCCCGTAAGCCAAACCATCAAATGTCAATAAATCCAAATGATTTCATGAGCTGGGATATGTTCATGGGAAGATTGCAGATGTGTGTATTGTAAAACCACATCTGACATCCAGCCTGGTTGTTGTGGATTGTGTGTTGAAAATAATGAGAAAGCGGATCCAAAATCTAAAGTAGAGTGTTTTGGTATTGATGAGCACATTGGCAGGGATGTCTGCCTGTGGGGGGCGAATAAGACTCTTCTCTGCCCACACACTGTCCAACCAATACTCTAATGACGGTTTCCC
Organism: Thalassoma bifasciatum; assembly: GCA_008086565.1. NCBI lineage: Eukaryota > Metazoa > Chordata > Actinopteri > Labriformes > Labridae > Thalassoma > Thalassoma bifasciatum. Next base: position 281,067 of record RPOG01000076.1, on the reverse strand, counting down.
TAGAAACCACAGAAAAAGGAACATGTGACAGACACACATACACATGAAACAGACACAAACACACGATCCTCCTCCCCCTCCTCAAGACTGTAATCTTTAGGGATGTGTCCTGAAGTGTCAGGATAGGCAATGCAGAAGCCCACTAGAGAGTTGATGAGAATGAGTGAAAGAGAGGAGAGCAGTGCGGTGGAGGGGTGGGGATTGAATTATGCATGCCAACAGCCTCGGCCTGGCCCTCTCTGATGGATTCATTATGGGGGCTGGCCAGGTAATATAAGGACTGTCAAGGAAAACGCAAGCATAACACTGAAAATAGTACCAATGAAAAGTGTGTACATGTGTGTGTGTGTGTGTGTGTGTGTGTGTGTGTGTGTGTGTGTGTGTGTGTGTGCTCCACTTGCTCTTGCCCTGGAGCAGCAGTAGAGAGGTGACCCTGCCATGGTAATAATGTGCTGAGGATTACAATTTGATTGAACCAAGCCACAAGGGTTGTTTCCTTTCCGCTTTAATGACAGCTTGTTGCTGCTGGGGCTCCTACCTCGGCCCACTTGACACACACATAAACACCACTTCTCTCTTTCTCTCTCCCTCTCCCTCTCTCTCTCTTGCTCTTTTACTCTCTTCCTGTTTTTTTTCCTGCAGTCACTGCCGGCTGAAGAGATGCAGAAGAGTGAGAGAGGAGATGGTTATGAGAGATTAGAGGGGAGACGGGAAGAGATGAGACAGGTGTGTGTGATGTTTGTAGCTTGAGGACACATTTAGAGAGAAAAAGATCAGCTAGGTGGGCGACTGAGAAACTGATCGAGGAGACGGAGAGAGAGCATTAGAGAGAGAAGTTTGAAAGTGGTTGTCTGGGCAGATAAGTGTCAGGAGAGCACGGCTGACATCCGAGGTACCTGCTGCTTTCCTTGTCTGCCTGTCTGAATGCATTGATTCTCCGCTCCACTGAGCCAACAGCAGCTGACTGAGTTCCTGTTTTTCAGGAGAGATTTCTTTTTCCACACTGCAGTTAAAATTGTCCAAATGATGACACAAAAACAATACTTTGTTTCACCCACTTTGGTCTCCTAAATTACTGTTAAAAAAGTAAAAACAATGACTTGGTTGTTTGAGAAAGCCATCTCTTTTTTATCCTGCATAGAAGAATCACAGAGCTTTTTATCTCACTCGCGCACACAGCCCCAAACGCTTCGTCTTGTCACTGCTAACTACCTGCTGTTGTAGCAAATGCATGTAATTAATTAGACAAATGTGATACTGTCGTCAAGGATAATTGTTTGTCAACGCATCAGGAAGCGGAGCATAAGCCAGGCAGCCAATTAGACAATCATACAGACAGACAAACTGTCAATCAGCCAATTAGACAGCCAATCAGTCAGTCAGTGAGCACAGCGCTGCCGCTGCTGGTGAGAGGTGTGCTCAGGTCTGTCAGAGTCACTGTTTGATGCGTATGTTCACACAACATCCACACTTATCATACATCACTTTTAAACAGACTGTGAGGACTTTCTTAGTGATCTTGAAAAAGTCTCATATCCAAACTTAAAATGAGGTTATTAGCGCTAAAATGGGTTATTTCGTTAACCCATATAATGTTAATTCCTAGCTTCCTGATTGGGTTCTGACTGGACTATATTGCCACACCAGGGGGTTTAGCAGTGAGAAGAAGGATCTGAATTTTCTTTTCTGAAAACAATTTCTGTGATTTATTTGGTAATAATAACGGATACTGGAGCTTGACTGCCTGACAGAAATTGGACAGAAGAACAGAAGAAAGCTTAACAGGAGAGTGTTAAAGAATGGGCTAAAGGCTAAAACAAAAGCTATTCCATTCCATATTGCAGTGATTGGTTCAGTACATTTCCTCTGCGTGGTAGATGAGCACTGGCAGGACAAAATCAGGATTCACTAATGTTACCGGTTCGGGATATGTTTCAGAGCATCGGGCTGTGAGTAGCGCTAAATGTAGCCAACTATATTGTGGTACAAAATTAAATAGTTTGCTTGTTGTCATATTTCAAACAACAGAGCTAACTTTTGATAAATACATTACCCCGTCTCGTTTTTTCCGTTAAAAAGTCGTCTTAAATGAAGAAAAGTGGTGTTAAAAGGAAGATCAAATCTCCTTTCCCAGTCAAAACAAATACACAAGTCACAACAGTTTGCGTGAGTCCTGCCGCCGAAGGGATCTCTGTAATCCACTACAGATTCTCCTCACAGTCACTTTAAGGCCATAGTATTGATTAAATTAATCGAATAAATAAATAAAGTAAAGGATCATGTGTGGTAGCAGGTAGTTTTAGGATGCAGAACCCCAACAGGGTGTGACAAACAACTTTGCCTTCAGCCATGGTAAATTCGCAAATTAGTTTCAACCATGCCTCTGGGACTCAAGTTACTCACATGCTCATAAAGTAAACGTCTCCACAAAACAAGCAGCTCAGCTTTCTTTGTGTGACACATGTGGATTGAATATACAAACACAAATCTGAACTGTCAAACAAAGGCTACTAACCTTTACTTTGAAAGGATCTGTTAAAATCAAACATGCTCAAATTCGAACCAACAAACTGTGTTTTTTCTGTTTGCTTTTCAAGTTATTTGCAATTTCATAATAACCACATTGAAGAGCACAAACTTGACCTAAAGTAGCACAAAACCTCACTTTCAATGGCACTGGTGGCAACTTGAGCTCTTGCCAGTCGGCAAGATAACAACGTATTACTCAGTGAGCCTGCTTTTTGTCTTCAAGGGTTTTTTTTCTGTCTCTGATGATCCAAATCTACAGTTGGAGGTCATGCCACCATTTTCCAGCCCAATAAAATTAAAACAAGGCTCAATTCTTTCCCTAAATCCCTCGTTAATGTCCTTAATCTTCTTTGTTACACAAACTGTCTGCAGTGTTTTTCCAATTTTCACGTGTTGACTCATTCATTGGAAATAAGCTTTAATCCTTCTCTTGTGGCAGGGTTTTTCCTGAATACTCAGAGAAATAAGAACTTAAGCGTACGAAGAGGGGGCAGAGTACTTCATAAACACTTGTCATTAAAAGAACCAAATCAACACCAGCGTTATTTTTTTTTCTATTTCTAAAGAAGTCCTGATCTCCATTTTTTTTGATTAAGTGAAGAGACTTTAGCTATGTACTCACTTTTAAAAAAGGCAAGTTGTTCTCAAACAAGTTCCAGTGTAGAAACAGGCAACGTACGGTGCCAAAGCTTTGTTGTGGTGACTGTGGTTTTCTGCGAAATCTTAAGTCTCATGAGAGATCCTTCTCAACTAAATCCCTCAAAATGGTGAGGTGGTTGAATTTACATTATTTCAGACTGCAGCTACAAGAAAGGGGATGAAGGAGATTAACACCATTACAGCTAATGTTTTGTTATGAAAATGATTAATTTTTTACAAGTAAATGTCCTACCTACAGTGCTTTTTGTGAGTTTCCAGACAGAGAATAAAAACTGAAGATGTTTGATAGTTACAGACATGGAAGGGACCACAAGAAATATCAAACAAAAGAGCTGAAGTCTGGCACAGGAGGAGGGGAGAGTAAAACAACAACAACAGAAAAAAAACCTCAAATACATAAAGACTGCCAAGCAGCAGTGGAGAGAACTGACACCCATGATTGGGTCCAAACCAAGAGGCAAATAAAAGAAGCCCCCTAAGCCCTTGTAATCAGTAGAGGAACAGACAAGGCCGGGCTGGTTTTTCCTCCTTAAGCCCTGGTGGAGTTTGGGGTCCAACACTAGTCTTTCAGCAGGCCCTGCCAAATGGCAGCACACATCAAAGTCTTTAGCTGTTAGCCTCCTTGCCTACTCACGTCAATGTCCCAGGGATTAGCATTAGCATAATTGAGGTTTATGTACAGATGCTTAGTGCAAGGGCTTGATGGATCACCGTTCTGGAATGGGAATGTGTTGTGTAATGTGGATTTTGCATCCATTCTACTTAAGACTATGAACACCACCCCCATAGCCCATTACACTGTGTAGAGAGTGTGTGTGTATGTGTGTTTGTGCGCGTACGTAGACAACAACAGTTGCACTGATCTCATGCAGGCCCACACACACACACACACACACACACACACATACGCACACGCAAACTTTCTGTCTATAGTTAGATTCTGAGAAAGCAAAAATGAACAAGCCTGGAGTGAGCAGGATGTGTGAGTAGTGGAAATACCAACACATGCACTTAACAGCCATGGGAACAAATCTGTACTTACTTCACAGCTTTAACACCTAAACTTCTCATATCAGTACAAAACACACTTTCAACTAATTTCATGTTTGTACTCAAGAGAAAAACAGCTTTAGAAACAACACAGGCTTGTTGTCTCAGAGATAAACAGTGGTTTAGTTTTTTTTCTCTTTGAAGGGACGGGCCTAAAACGTTTTCGACATGGAACAAGGTAGGGTGGTGAATATATTTGTTTTTAATCAGGATAAAAACAATCTACCATTGATAATCATAAAGATCATAGTCCAAGCCCAGTTCAAGATCACAGAAAGTGTTTGTTAATTCTTTCAGAGATTGCCCCCTTGCAACCACTACACAATTTTCTTCCATCTGCATCCATCACAGGGCAAGTTATTGACTTCTCAGCTGACCAACCACTTCAGTGACCCTGCTGAATCTTTGTTTCTGGCCCATGAGACACTGGGTAATGGAGCTGCACTTTCCTATATTGAGGCACTGTAAAGCCTCCAGCTGATGTCTTTATTTAGCTGAGGAGAAGAGGAGAAGAGAAAATGAGTGTGCGAGAGGGGTATACATGAGTTTACGAGTAGATGTTTGCATCTGTTTGGACGTGAGCATCTGTTTGAATTTGGTTACTGATTGTCATAATTCCTCCACACATCGGGGATTTCATATTTTACAGCTAGTTCTTTGCGTTTCTCTGCATCAGCCAGATGTTAGTATCACCAGGGAACTTCGTCTTTTTATGTTAAAACAATAAAGTTTTGATTATCATTGTCACAGTGCACTCATATCTGTTCATATTTAAGTTCAGTGAAGTGTTGTTGAATAAACAGTATTAACCCCTCCTTGGATTTGCATGTTTGTGGAGTAACAAGGAGGGAGGCTGCAGGTTGTGCAAATGTGTCAGTGGCTCTGTCTGTTGTATACTACTTAAGGAAGATTCAGTAAAGGTTTCCATTTGACTTTTGAATGATCATTGACATCGTTTTAAAGTGCGGCTGTTGAGAATTATTAGTGAAGATTTAATTTCTAAGAATATTATTTGCCACCAGATGAACGTGAATATTTAACAATGGATATTGAATGTTTCTAAATATTGATCAGTATTCTTGACGTTGAATGATTAGTTGTGGTTACAACCATTGCACTGTTTTGTATAGTAGTTTATTGTATTATATTGTACTGTATTGTATTGCTTATTTTATATCTGTTTTAGTCCTCTGTTAATGCACTTCTATTCTTGTAAGGTGACCTTGAGCGCCATGAAAGGCGCCCTTAAATAAAATCTATTAATATTATTTATTATTATTTGGTTACATTATCTAAAAGAAGGAAAAAATGGCACCAGATGGCAGCACATGTGGCCAAACAAACTCTTTTGGACTTACGAAGATCTCTCCGGTCAAAATTCTTGTTTGTGTGCATCACTTTAGACAAAAGTTTCTGCTAAACAAATTTGTCAGTGATGGAAGCTTGTTTAGGGAGAAATGTAGTAGAAAAAAATCCTTTTCCAACCATAATAAAAGATTTAATGTTACTTTGCATGAATTGAAACGGAAGTATTTGCACATTCCTCAACAATGTTATGTCTTTTTTGTCTGAACAGGTAGGGAGAACCATAAAAAAACATTATCCAACTTACACTCCATGGGTTCAGGTGGTGTCAGTGGCACTGAGGGGTAATCAAAACAGATGTTTAGGTAAGAGTTTATAATATTGTAAGTGCTGGGTATGACTAATGAGCTAACTAGCTTTGATGTAGGACCACTGTCATTTTGGAATTTCACCTAACAATTATCAAAGGTAGGGGAAAAAAAAGTCCAATAATGATATTCTCACAATAGTGGGAACAATTACAGGGATGTGAAGAGAGAATAAGTCACTATAACTGTTAAAAAAAATCTACACTAAAGAACAAGAGTGAAAAGAAAACTGGATAAAATGGTAGCAGTATATCCAATAACAACATCTGGAGTGTCCATAAACATCCTGACTCTTTTAACTAAATCCAAAAATCTCCCAAACTGAACTTGTTAGGAAACTTTTTGGGGGATTTGGTTGGTGTCTCTCATCGTTTGCACTTATGTAGAAGCCAAACACTGTGTTGAAGTTTAGCAGGGAAACTAACAACCAATCAGTCTACGTCCAGCTTTTCCCAACACCTGTTATCATGACAGCCCTACCATGAAGATGTGTTTGTTGAAGTCAAAAGCTGGTGGCATTTAATTTTTTTATCGTGGTGATTCTCTTGACTCAACAGCGTGCACATGTATTGTCATATTGAGTATTCACTGTTTAATGCCATACACACGTGTTATTTGCTGACACTGCAGAGACAGCACACAGAGGGTTTTCAGATTCATCTGCTGTGTGTGAGTGAACAGCTGTTGAAGAAAAACAAAAGACTCTTACACTAAATGATTCTCTGGTGCTGGTGGTGGGGACCACCAGAGCACTAACAGATGACTCCGTGTTGGTCTTGGATTCATTATGTTGCGAAAAAAACAGGACACCAAATGAAAGCTAATGTCTCTTTGTGTCTGCTGTATGTAAGAATTGATTTTCTCACACTTAGCAATAACAAGCTGATAGACAGAGTTCTGTGGTTCGGTGGTTTTCTTCCTCCAATCGCTGAAACTTAATCAATATGACTTAAACAGAGGGGGTTCATTCTATATCAAGTACTTAAGTCAGGTGTGGAGAACTACAGCTCCCAAGCATTTCCTCAAGATCTGCAGGTTGATGAAGACACGAGTCTGGTGTTGATGTTGGAGTCCAATTGAATGATGATGTTTTCAGTGTTGATGTGTTTAGTCAAGATGTTACAGAGCTTGTGGTGAATAATCGGAGAATAATCGAAATAACAAGTGCCTGATCAGTATTTGTGTGTCTGTTCGATATGTATTTAGAGAAAAGGCACGTCTGCATTCGTGTCACGTCATTGAGTGTCTATGGTCGTCCATGAATCATCCTCTGCAAAGTCAGAGTGGGAGAGAGTGAGAGAGACCAGAGAAAAAGGGTGAAACTGAAGATCAATGTGTTTTGCCTGAACAGGGATCGAGCGTGGGAAGTTTAGAAAAACTTCTCTTGGGCCTCAAAGCCATTTTGTGTGTATGTGTGTGTGTGTGTGTATGTGTGTGAATGTGTGTGAATGTGCGCACACACCAAGGCATTTGCCAGTCTTATCGCCTCTCTCGGCTCTGCGCTCTGTGGTGGTGCTGGTGGTTCTGGAGAGTAATTGAGTGCTTAGAGTTATAGATGAACTAATTAGTGGGCGCATTGAAAGCTCAGCTCATTAGTGGGAGGGAGAGAGCCCTGTGCTGCCATGGCTCTGAGGGCTCTCTTTCATATCCAGTCCCAGCATTGGGAAAATGCCGCTCCATACAACTTTATTAAAGAGGCTGCAGGGAGTAGAGGACGAGGAAGAGAGAATTAAAGTGGGGAGAAGATTGTGAATGCACTGAGACAGTCAGAAACACTCTCTGTGTCAGAATAAAAATGGTCTGCAGTTGTGCAAAATAAGGCAAATTTTGAACAACAGCGCTATTGAGGACTCACATACCAAGAAATAGGCATAATTCTGAATAGACAGCACAGGATATGGTAACTCCTGGTCACTTTGTCAATTATTTTTAGGCTAAAAGATGTCTGAAAACGTGCTTCTTTCTTTTATTTCTGAGTAACAGTCTAAACACTACGCACAATTGGTTAATTTTTCTCTATTATAACAGCCATACAATGCTTTACATAAAAAGTGTGAAAAGAGACTAGCAGTAGCAACACTTACCAATTGGTTTATTATTTTACGATCTTGCTATTGCTAGTCCCAGTTGTGTCATTGAATTAAAGTTTTTGAGGATATTTGAAATTATGGAAAGTGCAAAACAAAATTTCTCCATCCTTTCTGCAGCATCTTCGTCAGCGTCTCAACTCCCCCCTGCTGTTACTGTTGGATACAAGTTGTGGAGGCAGGTGAGTCATGGTTCATATCCTCAGTAAAACACAAGTAAAGGACACATTTGCTGAAACAAAAGCATGACTCTCAAACTGAACGAGCAGAGGGCAGTTTTGTGAAAACCTTATTGATCACGTTTCTGCATTTGCTTTTCTTCTAACTTCATTTCAAGCGCATTCAAGCTACAACAGTACACAACACAAACCAGGCAAAGTGCAGGATTTAAACAGCATTTCCCTTAACATATTTACAATGAACCAAAAAAGTTAATGTTGTGTTCACCAGAGTTGTGAGTTTTATCCTGTGCCCTCTTTGTGATGGACAGCTGACCAGCTCTAACACAACGGGAACCACTCAGGCTTTTCCACCACATCGTTTGATGCACGTCCTTATTTCTGGCTTTCTTATCGATTAAGAAAAGTGGTTTTTCATCTTGTCCATCAGAAAATGGACTTAGGGCTATGTTGCTTTCAGACGGGTCTAAAGATTTATCGACTTTCTCTGTATTGACAAAGCATATGGAGCAGAGGTCAATGATGGCAGTCACTCTCTTCATTTTTCACTGGGGAATTCTGGAGAGTGTTCCTTAATGAAATGATTTTTTTTCTGTCTACAGCTTTATTTTCTTGACATATAATGATAAGTGGTGACAAGAGTTTTTAAATTTAATCTAAAATAAGAATAACTTTATCTGAAAATTCAGTTAATTAGAAATAACTTTTACTGAAGATGCTGGTTTGGATGCAGCATGTTGATCCTTAGCTTGACTTCCGACTGGGGCTGGGCATCAATTGCAAATCACATTAAATTGCTGTATGACCTGCTGCAATATTCTAATCCCAGGCCGTGCAATATTTCTTCGACCTTGAGTGTGTCAGAAAACTAGATAAACTTTTTGAAGTAGATGTTTTATGCTCGACACCAGTGTTGCTCAATCCTGTTCAACTAACAAGCCAAATTGTTGAAAACTGCAAGAAGTAGCCATATAAATGAGTTTGAGATGGTGAAAATAGTCAAAACCAGCAAAAATGGGTAGAAAAGGGTGAAAATTGGGAGAAAACTTGGAAAATGGTCAGAAGGCACAAAACTTTTCAGAGGCTTGACAATTCTTTTTAAAATTTCCATTTTTTAATTTGATTTTATATAATATTCTAAATTTCTTAGAAATTGAATTTTGGGTTTTCATTATCTATGAGCAATAATCATCAACATTTCAAGAAATAAAAACTTGAAATAATTAACTCCATGTATTATGAATCCATATATTATCTGGGTTTCACTTTCTAAAATGAGTGTCCAAATATATTCAACTTTTCATGGAAAACAGATTTTCTTTTGTGGATTTTTTTCCCACGAAAGTCCTTCTTTACTCTCTCAATTATGTGTCGTTCTTATTCAAAACAAGTGTAAAATAAAGTCATCCCCTTAAAATATAACAATTGACATCAGCAACACATAAGATGGAAAACCTGAAAATAATAACACAATAAATTGCAACTGTAATCAAGAAAAATTATTGCAATTAGATTTTTTTTGCAAACTATTCTGCCCAACTTCCTACTCATTTATCACATACAGAAAAAAAATCAATCAGTTGATGATGTCATACATGGTACATCCTTGTTTCTTGGTATGAAGTCAGTTTTTGTCAAGTCTTATAAGTAAATCACACATTCGGCTCTAATGAAATTGCATTCCTAACATATGATAACAGCAACATTGACTTTATTCTTAATCTGACGTTTCCAAAGATAATCCCTGTCCCACCTTTAGACTTGTGTCCCAGTTGAACTCACTCTTCAAGGCTTTGCCAACCCAACTGGCAAAGTCTTTTGACTCTTTGTTTTTCAATAAAGCCCTCAGTACTTTTCGTTATATTCAGAACTTAGAAATTAGACTCAAACAAAGCTTCAAACTAAGACTCCACCTTTTACCGGTCACCCAGAAACCTTTTATTAGAAGCCAGGTTCTTGTGATATTAACAAGCAGCCAGACTCAGTCAGGTTGCCTCAGAACAGTCTGGCCCACAGTAGCTAATCTGCCTCTTCCAGCTTGTGTCCATCCGTGCCACAATACATCACTGATATGACTCCCCAGTGCCACAGTGGGCGGGAACCATTAAGCTGGATGGATGTGGGAGCAATGCCAGTCAGGGACTGCCATATGAGCCTCTCCTTCCTGCTTCCTCCTCCAGCTTGGTGCCCTTTAATGGGCACTTAATATTGCTGACAAATTTACAAGGCATTTAAAAATGACCCAGTCAGCCAGTCAGCAGAGAGGAGCAGGGGAGGAGAGAATGAGGAGGAGGAAGAAAGAGTGTCCAATCTCATTTTCTCCTGCCGACCGGGGCAATAAACACGCTGGATTTATATCAGAGCTGGGTTATGGGATGAGCAGGCTTTGTGTGTGTGTGTGTGTATATGTGTTTGTAAGTGTGTGTGTGTGTGTGTGTGTTAAATGTGCACACTCTCTCTCGACCGTACAAATAATTCACCCTGAACACCTGTCAACATGAGTCACGACACCAGAGAATTCCTGCAATTGAGCACATCCAACTAATTGGTGGCAGCCTGCCAGACCCCCCCCGACACACACACACACACACACACACACACACACACACACACACACACACACTTTCCCTCTCCCTCAGCTTCTCCTTTCAAACAAATATTTGTTCCATACATCTTACTCACACTCCATCTCGGTCCCCACCCCCTCCTCCCTCTATTTTGTTTTTCCCCTCTCATCTTCTTTAACAAAACATTTATGGATGAATGATTTAATACTGCTTATCAAACTCATCATTGTAATCGCGTCTCTAATTACGCTTAATTAAAACCATCTAATGGCTGCTGCTGAGTTGGTTTTTGAAAGCGACTCAGCCGCTCTTCTATCTCACTAGGATTCCTCCCTTGACTTAGCATTCTGTAAATTCACTCAACACCACCGACAGCCAATCAACTCCAAATTCTCTCTCCAGCTCTTGTCAGGTCGTTAATTAAGCTCCCGAAGTGCCTAATGATTAAGATAACGCTGCAATCTAATAGTGAACAGGCTCTTTCCTCCCTCTTCTTTTTACAGCTTTCGATTATAGCACCCTCGAGGTGTTACTCAATCTTGATGAAATGCAGACAATTGACAAATCAGTTGCTTTGAGCCGGAGCTTATTACTCTGCTGAATATTCATGACTTGTTTTGGGAAGAGTGGAATGATTTCAAATCAAAGTCACCGAAAAGGACGATGGGAAACCAGGGGCTCTGTTTAGGGGTGGTAATCTTGCTTCACCTAACCCCCTTCCCTCATCTCAGCCAACCCCTCACCACCCCCACAGTGAAAAACATGCATCATTCATTGGATTCAGCTCACATTTGCGTGGATGCAGCTGGCAGGGGAAAATGTGTGTGCGTTGTTTGTGTGTGTGTGTATGTGTGTGTGTGTGCGTGTGTGTGTTGTGTTTTTGTGAGGGCTTGCTTCAAGGGGCCTTGGACAAATGGAGGTGCCACATGGTCAGACCAGATGTTCCAGTTTCTTATGTGCACAGCTCATCAAAAACAACAACCGGTGCCACTATTGGGTCTCTGCTCTCCAGTAAGGCCAGCCAACCCATCTGCTTCCTGCCTGCCAAACCCCAATGCATTGTGGGTCCTGGCTATTTCTGCAGTGCGTTTGCAGTTTCCAACCAGTTTTGTTTTTTGATCAGAGAGAGGAAGTGTCAACATCAATGTTGTCATCAGGTTCAGCTTTAACCTTTCTGCACATCTGTAGTTATCGTGGAGGTTCAGTGAAGTTCAGTGAAGGTGGCAGCACAAACACAGTAAAACAGTGTGGTGCAATATATCTGTTAACCTGAAGCCTATTTACACCAGTCAAACACATGTAAAAAGGAAAAACTGGATTGAAGAGGTTTTTTCTTTTTCCTTTTTTTATTTGCCTGTACCAAGTCAAAATTTTGAGGTGAGAAAAGTTGATGGGACAAAAAGTCAAAATTTGAACTTTTGATCTCTAGATTTGGTCTTATAATGACTTTTTGTTTCAAAATTTTGACTTTTTTTCACGGAATTTTAACATTTCAATGCAGAATTTTATCTTTTTTTGTTACAATTTTGACTGTTAATCTCAAAATTTGACTCTATCTCCATTTTTCGACCTTTCATGTAAAAAAAATTGACTTTTTGTCTTATGATTTTTACTTTCTCCCAAAATTTTTGACTTTTTAATCTCAGAATTTCAACTATTTTAGTTTAGAATGTTGACTTATCTCAAAAATTTGACTCTATCTCCATATTTTGACTTTTCTTTTCAAAAATTTGACCTTTTTTTTTCTTATTATGATTTTACCTTTATGTCTCAAAATTTCTACTTTTTTCTTAGAATTTGGACTCCTTATCTCATAATTTTGACTGTTTCATCGCACAATCTTGACTGTTTATTATCCCAAATTTTTTTATTGCAAAATTTTAACCAATATGGGCCAAAACAAAAAAACAACATAGCCAAGTTCTCACTTTTCATTTTCTTAATTAGCTGTAATGGGCTTCCATAGTGATGAGATATAAAAATTATTATTAGACATTTCATAAGTCATTCCACCTTTAAATTGCAGTGACTATGCACCATTTATCCCAAAACATTAGAGAGATTGGTCCAATTACCTGGTGAAAAGGTTTGTTTTTCTCTCTCTGCAACAACTTGTAAACATTTTCCATTGGTGATAACAAACTATACTTTTGTTTCTCACATCAAAGCCTTAGGTGACTAAACTTAAGAGTTTGTTTCCTCATAAGACAAAGCAAAGACTCGTGCTCCGCTGCACCGTCTGTTCACTGAAGTAATTTTGACTTTAATCACTTTGCTATGATTTCAGACTCTACCTCAGGGGATGTTTTTAGATGCTTGGATTTTATAGGCGGATGTGTTAATTTGTGCTCAGATGATGAGAACAAAATGTATAAATGATTCACCTACATCTTTCTTCTTGTACGTTGTCTTTTGAGAATTGATCTTGTGGTTATTTGTGAATTTTGAGGGCTATTCAACTTGTGTTTTTGGAATAATTTTGTCTAAAAAAAGCCCCAACAAACTGTCTTGCACAGTTAGGCCTGTGCTATTTAGCTCAGGTAGATCATACATACACTTAGTTGTCATATGACGGGGTTAGTCTTTGATGTGATTTTGGTTGGAAAACAGTAGTCTTGCTCTTTGTTTAACTTCAGTGTTGTGGATTGTGTCCGAATGGTGGAGATTCACCACCTAATGTCTTTGAACAAGCGTGAATCAACTTTTACTGGGATGTAGGTTCTTTGTTGTAACTTTATATTAGACCCTGATTGTGGCCCCCTCTAAGGCCCTGTAGTAATTTGTCAGAATTTCATAATTTTTTTTCCTTTCTTGCACAGTCTTCTGTGAAATTTATTCACATAGTAAATATTCAGATATTCAACACCAGCAAAAAGATCACTAGATGCATTTGTTGCTGCCTCAATAGGGCACATATGATCATTATCAACTCAAAGTGTAGGGTAGTTTTAAAAATGTGTCACATAGACATTCAGGAACCCAGATAATCAGGTGCATCCATGCGTGGGTATAAGAGACAGTTTGACCTTCACTCATCTCTGACAAAGAAAAAGCAGAGTAGCTCTTTCACTTCCTTGAGCTATTAGTCCTTAAAATTCTTACCTACTCCTCAAACCTTTAGCCTCTGCAAAAAAAGAAAGAAAAAAAAGGTTGTTGCACAGACAAGTACATAAATCATACAAATATCTTCCAATAAATGTTGCACTTGGGCCTCATTTCAGCAAATTGCTGACGGCAATCCTGCCCATGCTTGCAGTTGTTCTCCTCTGTTGGTCCTCAGTTAACTGCATATCTCCTCTTTTTTCCTCCTTCCCCCTTGTTTCATTCAGCTCATGTGTCTCATTATGAAGGCAGAGCACAGTTTGTTATTATGTGCACTGTCTTGCTATCATTAGCACTTGGCGGATGTTAGCTTCACTTGGGTAAGCCCGTCCATAGCCGCATTTATTATTGTTGCCCAGTGAGCTGCAGTATTATGATGACTAATTGCCGGAGCCTAATTGTTGTTAGCCTGAGTGACTTGGTTGGATTGAAAATGCAGCAGAGGATATTTCAATCTTGTGCCTTTTAAAAGGTGGATAATGGAGACAGAGGGTGAAGTTTACAGGCTTAAGCAAAGAATTAATAGGTGGGAAAGTGAAGCTTTCTGTCCCCCCTTTGTTTGGATTTAGCCCTCTGCTCAAATGATACAGTAGTTAAGTTCAGTTTCATTGTTTGTTTTTAAGGTTTGAGTCAGTGAGATTTCATGTCTTATGTTTATCAAATTCTTATAACTAAATCATTTACTGCCTCTTTTTACAATTTTTTCCAGTGTAGTAATGTTTTTGCTCAGAGATAAGACCATGAAACTTTACTACCAATTTTAGCATAACAGTTGCAAAAGTACTAAGTTTTAGCACGGCCTGTTGTCTCACACTATCTGACAACTGTTTGCTAACATTTGTCACATTAAACCTCTGCAACCAAGTATTGCTGTGGCTGCTAAACTATGTAATTGTTTTTTTTCTTATTTGTCAGATTATAATGGAGGACACAGAGCTTTTAATGTCTATTGGAAAGATAATAGTGGGCTTCTTATCTTTCGGGTGAATTTAAGCAACAGTGTCTTGTTTTTAATTGATTGTTTGTCTTTTATTGTGAACTTAGTAAATTAATGGACAACCCCAATTCCGGTGATGTTAGGATGTTGTGGAAAACATTAAAAGAAGAGGTGATGTAACAGTAGTAAACAGGCCCCTTTTCCGTCTTTTTTGGGAACATAGGCAGCAAATTCAAAATATGTGAATATTTGCTAGAAAACAATGGAATTTATCAGTTTGAACAAGAAATATCTTGTCTTTGTTATGTATTCAAATTAATATAGGTTAAAAAAAGATTTGTGAATCATTGTATACTGTTTTTATTTGCACTTTATATAACTCCCCAACTCCATTGGGATTGGGGTTATATTTGTATGTATAAGACCAATGATGACAGGATTCTCTGGTTCCACACACAACTTCTGCATGCAAATGCAATAGAGCAACAATTAATGTTATTCACTATAACTGTTTCTACTGTGTTGATTTAGTAATAATATGTATAATAAAGTTTTAGGAGCATAAAAACTCCAGAAATTAATCTGTTCACACATTTTAATGCACTGTAGTTAGTAAAGTCTCTGTTTGGGCAACTTTTCTCAGTGAAGTTTGTATGTTTGTCAGGTACTCCAAAATCACGTTTATTAGGTTAATTGGTCACTGTGAATTGCCTATAGTTGTGAACTGTGTGTGAAGTTGTTTGCCTTTAAGTGTAAGCTCTGTAATAAGCTGGAAACCTCAGGTGTCAGTTTGGATCAGCTCCAGCACAGCAACTCAAACGGGATAGATGTTTACATTCTTTGCTGAAAAGTTAAGACGTTTTTAACTTGATGTAAATGCAGCAATAGCTATTTACTTTTTACTGCATGCACATTTCGTGTGTCATTTAAGGGTGTATGTTTTTCATTGGTTAAGTCAGGTGGATCTTTTAGTGGTGACAACAAATGTGCCATTAAAGCAAAGACAAGTTCTGGCATTTCTGTCTATTTGATATAAAAACTTTAACTTTAACTTTAACTTGGGGAAAAAAGCAGAATGATGTCAGGATCGAAGCGTGGTTCTCCCCTTCCTTCTAGAATAATCACACAGTCGGTCTATCTATAAAAGAGACAGGTAGACCGTGTACCAGCTTCTTTCTTGTTCAGGAATGAACTGTCCTATGTTCGCTGGCTTCATGTACATTTCTTGTCTGCACCAGGGCTTTTATTACAAATACATAATGTTACCTGAATGACAAAATATTCCTATAAAGACTCAGACATTGGCACAATGGGACTGAGGAGAGAGAATGATATAAAACTAATGATGGTTTTGTATCATCAGGCTGTGTAAATTTCAATACTTCATAGCTGTATTTTTCATTTCTTCTTACGAGTCCTAGTTTTCCAGTCTCACTCATAATCAGCTGTCAGGAAACGCAGGATAGCTGCCATTCAGCTGATAAAAACTGATTATTTACTCTTTTTGTAAGCTTTCAAGCTCACATATAATCATCAATATACTTTTAAACTGCTTTTAACCTCATCTGATGCAGGCACAAAAAAGTAACTCGGTGTGAAAAACACAAGACAGCATCAATTATTCACCTCCCTCTCCGTAATAGGATTTCAATGTCTGCTGTTTGCTGTTTTTTGCATGAAGTGAATTCATTGATCCATTTTTCCTTGATAACACATTCTCTTTATTCTTTTGATATGGTGCTGCTGTCACTCCCTTCACCCACTCTCTCCTCTTTTTTCCTCTCTGGCTGACAGTCCTTCTCCTCTCTGTGTTTGTCTCTCTCCCTTTCGCTTGCTCTCTCTTTCTCTACAAAGATCAGAGGGAAAAGATAAAGCAGGCATCCCCAACACTGCATCCTGTCATGCTTTCCTATTCACTTTACATCAAAAGTGTAAGTGTGTTACATGATATTACAGCTGATCTCCCACAGATTTTAGATATGCTTTTTGAATGATAAAAGCTTTCCTGGCTGGCAAACAAAGCAGCATTGGAAAAGTTGAAAGAAAATCTGCTTTTAACGTTTTAATGTGTTTGGGGTTTTATATTTGCTTTGGATGCACTTGGGTAAGCACAGGTTTAGGGTTTGATAAAAGTGTATTTAAATATTGATGAGAAAGGTGTTTGTGCACACTTTTCCAAGACAGTGTGTAGTGCTCTGACTTTGTCTGTAACTTCCCAAAGGCCAAAAGATGGTGTTTAACACCAGGGGAGGAGATGTTAGCCCGAGGATAGATTCAGAGGAAGAAAGAGAAAGTAAGAAAAGTTTGTTGTGTGTCTGTGTTTGTGTGGTAGATTTATTATTGAGTATAAACAATTTTAGCACGACTGACTCACACTGGCTTGTGTATGCCAGCAGCTTACTGGTATAAATCTTTACACAGGACACTTTGAAAGCACACAACCCATGGGTTAGCTCATGGTAACTGCCTGAAGGAGTTGGCAAACATTTTCACCTTCTTTAGTCTCTTCACTCTGTTGACACAGCTTAACATCAGCACACTGTGCAGCTCGAGAGAAAGATCATCAGGGGGAAAATAAAAGAAGTGTCTGCTACAATATTCAGGATGCTGTTGTGCAAATGCAAATCTGGGACTTAGTGTTTGAGCACTGAAAAAACATGAGTCCACCTGTACGTCAACAGCCCTGTCAGATCAGATCAGAAACTTTATTTCCAATAACTGATGGCGTATTCAAGTGTTAAATGTCTTGTTTCAACTTAGATAAAATCCACTGTAAGTTTATAAAGTGAGCTACATTGTGTATTTGCTAAGTCAGAGTCTACACCTCAGTACAACTCTTGGCCAATCTCATCAGGCCTGCAACAAATTGTGGGAGAATAACCACATTTGTCCTTTTGTATTCTATACAAAGACTCTAGTGACACAAGATTTTGAATATAATTCTGAAATTTCTACTTTGCATGTTCTTGGATGTTGACGGAGCAGTAACTTGCGCAAATTGTTGATGAAAAAATGACAGGGGAGCAGATCTTCCTTTTAACACTACTTTTTTTGTTCAAGACATCTTTTCTCTCAAAACAACACAGCAAGGTAATGTATTTATCAACTGTTGATGTTGTTTGAAACATGATAACAAGCAAACTTTATAAGCTTGTATTGTAGTTTAGTACGTACATTAAGCTCTGCTCTAAGCCTCGTATTCGGAAATGAGTTGTCATGTGAAGACATGAACATTGGTTCAGTTACTCTAAATGTGAAAGTGTTGCCCGTTTTTGAGCTGTGTTGGAATTTAAAGGTGATTTGAAGATGAACAGTAGCCTCAGTGCTGCACTAAATACACTATTGTAGAATATGTTGCCCCCCCCCTGATGGAGTTTAAATGCTGATATTGAAGTTTGTTTCAATCTTAATTGTTGTGAGCATCCGTTAGAGTTTTATTTTTGTTTACTTAAACTGCGTCCAAGAGGTGATCCTACCTTTACATTTATCCTGAGACATTGCATTTGGATTGACTTGTTTTGTGATGACAGGAGCTTCTTCCTCTTTAAACCTAATTAGTTGTACCCAGATCCCTCCATCAACTTATGCATATAAATCCTCCCCCATAAACAGGTATACAAACCTGTTATCTGTACAGCAAAGCCCTGGTGGTGCAGGCCTCGGAGGGAAGATAAGCACAATGCTATGCTATTAATCCTGGCCGTGTTTTTTTTTTCCTGTTGTCAAAGCTCCCGTGTTTGAACAATGCTGTTGTCTTCTCTGTGTTTGCTCATTTAGGAACAAACATTTGCCCGAGCGCACTGCTGCTGCCGCAAACAAGCTCTCCTAGGAAGTGTTATTAATAGGATAATTAAGCAGATGGTAATGAGCTGGATTATGCCTAATTATGACAAGATTTGTTTTGGCATTTTGTCTTGTGAGGAGCCAGTGAAGTGGTAAAGTCTACCTTGGAGTTCATTATGCTGATGTGCGTGCACCTGAGTGCACAGGACAGGCAGCAGGGACCCAGGTGGGGGAGCGGGAGCTCAGAGAGGCAGCGTGTGTGCCAGTACAGATAGCAGGGCAGCGGACATCCCTGCTGTCTGGCTGTCTTACTAACTGGCTCTTTGGCAGTGAAACACGGTTAAACCCTGAGGTGCTGCCAGACCAAGAGACCTCTCTGTGCCAAGTGCTGACCTGGAGCTGTCAGGGGGAGAGTTTTTTTAACCGGCTCATTGTTGGTTTTGTTCAGGAGCAGTTTGACCTATTGAAAATCCATGACAAGATAAAGAGGCTCAATTTACTGCTCTTGATAAGGAAGGATGAGAGATCACGTCAGCTGTTCTGAAATTGTTTTCATGTAGTCTAAAGGTATTGATAAATACTTTATTGATGTAGAGTGGCTGAAACTGGAAGGTTAATGTGACTATGAGGAGAATCTGTGTGAAGTGGATCGCAGTGAATCCCTTTGGCTGGAGGTTTCACGCAAACTGACGTGATTAGGGGTGTAATGACTCAGTTCAACAAAGATTCAATTTGTATCATTTGCGTGTTTGCCAATACGATTCAGGGACAGTATTAGTTCATATAGAGCGATCAGAGTGACTTTAAATCGATCCAGTAACTTTTTAGCCAAAAATTTTAACCAGTAGGTTTACCTACTTCTGCTTTTGTTTTTCAACACACAAATTATACAATATGGCACCTTAGAAGGTGCTTAGAGAGATCGGTTGTGTTGTTGTGGTATTCTACTTCACCTTTACATATCCTACAAATAGCAAGTGTCTTAAAGTTTCCACACACTGAACCTCAATGATGGACTGATCACTTCTCGCTTGCCGGCTTCTCTTCTACCATCTACCATGCTAGGCTTTTTGTCCACAGGCACTGTCCAGTGATGACGTCACAGACAGGCGGACTGAGTCTATTTCCTAGTATCGATTCATTTGAGAAATTGCTGTTTAAAACGGTATTAGATCAATTCATGTCATCTGAAAGGCCAACTTGCCAAGTGCAGATCAAAATAGGTGGATCATAGGAATAAAAATTGATTAATAGGTTTATTAGATGAATCATTACACCCTGGTTCAAAGCCATGAGGTCATGTATTTAGGTGACAACAGGCAAACTTTGTATGTTTGTACCATGGTTAAGTAGCCAGCTACATTTAGCGTCACTCACAGCCAAGTGCTCTAAAGTGTATCCCTACCATGTAACATTAATATATCCTGGTTATGTCCTGCCAGTGCTCATCTATCAAGCAGAGAAAATGTAACCTGGCTCTTCATTTTGTTGATAGACTCTAAAGTTTGAACAAGCCACTCCAGGATAAAGGTTGCATACGGGCTGGGACAAACACTTAATGTGTTTAAGCCTTTATCACTCTCCCATTGAGCTTTCTTCTGCTCTTCTGTCCCTTTTCTGTAAGGTAGTCCAGCTCCAGTGTCCACTATTATTACTAAATAAACCATAGAAATCATTTTCAGCAGAGAAAAACAGTTTTCACGGCTAAACTTTGTCAGCAGGCATAATAATCCTCAAATGGTGATAATTCCAATCACTCTTTTCAGTTTGTTTGTTTTTTTCACTGAAACAAAGGCGTAAACATATGCTTGAAGACAGAATACATACCAAAACATTAACAAACAAAGAATAATAAAGCGTAGTTGCCTGATGTATTGCTGTAGTAAAATAGGGTGATTGGCTGACGAGCCGATGTAGATGAGTTCCGCACATGTGTAGAACAGATCGGACTTCTTGTACGGATCAGGTATTGACAGGACAACAACAACAACAACAACAACAACGGTAACAAAAGCGGTCGACTGTTTCATGCCAGTGCTGCCGAATCTGCTGACTGCTTTCAGGAAAATGTGCATCTATTGCACCATTTTTGGAATCAGTGAAGAAGCATTCAACTTATACACCATGTGATCAGCTCACCACTTCTCTAAACCGTTGTTGTGTGTACAGCTTATACAGTTACATTGCCAACTACAGGCCTGGCATGCATACTGCAGCATTTTCTGTGCTTCTTTTCATTTTCGGGTGAAATGTTGTGAAGCATTGTCATGTCACAGGGGCCTCAACATATTGGCGGCATGAAGCTTATTAGCCTGTAAAAATCCATAAATAAGCCGCATGATTGTTTAAGCTGCAGGGTTCGAAGTGTGTGAAAAAAAGTAGAGGCCTATTGTCTGGAGATTATGTTCCTCTTGTTTGTTAAGCTAAGGCTGCACTTATTTATGTGACCATCAAAGCTCGCTGAGCATTTGAAGCCTTTGAACTCACTGTTGATGCTGGTGTCAGTGTGCAGAAGGCATCCTGACAAAGGTGACTGTAAACACTAATCTCTAAGGGTGAGTTGAACCATACTACACCCTGCCGAAAGACCAGGATGACATCTAGGTGAAAGGTTATTACACCAGAGATACATTGCTAAGCTCTAAATCATCTGCGATAAACAACTCAAATTTTAATCTCTGTGTGATGGATTTCCGTACCCTGAAATACCGGCGATGACAGCAGGATGACAGTGCATCGTCAATCAAATTTATTAGAGCTGAGTGTCTTAATTCTTTTAAAACCGTTTAGGCTTAACAGGGCCTGTGCGGTGCGTATGAAATTGTGCCAGTGTGAAGAAAAAGGGGTCTTAATGCATTTGCATTTACAAGCCAGACAACACTTACTCCCATCACACATACACACACACACACACACACACACACACACACACACACACTGCAATGCGCACATCTTCTATTAAAGCGCTCCATTCGCTCCTGCGGCTTTCGATAAGAAAGCTAAGTCTGGGATTTAGAGCTTTAGCTTATCGTCATCTTTACGAAGCTTTCTCTGCAAAGTGCAGTAAGCATGGGCCAGCAATCTGCATAGACTTTACAGGGAATGACGGGGGAGGAGAGAGAGGGGGGGTGATCAGGAGGAGACGGAGGTGGATGAGGTGTTGGGGTAGAACGGTGACAATAAATACATTCGTCTGAAAACCCGTCTGTTCAGAAACAGGTGGATTTACATTCCTAAGAAATCAAAGCTGGCTCGGTCTACTGCTGTGGTATTTATGCACTCATGAGCGCTCTGCGTGTGCGTGTGTGTGTGTGTGTGTACGTGTGCGTTAAAGAGAGTCAGGAGAAGAGAAACAGCATTCATTCTGAACACAATACACCGTTAATTCTTCTACACACACAGACGTAGAGAGCGAGGGCTCAGTTCTGTAACAGGGGACTTTTCATTTACTCCAGGAAAAAAGCAGAAAGATGAGATTATGGAGAAAGCTCATTTCCTGCTAAACTTGGACTCTGGTTTCCCAAATAAAATTGCTTTTATTCTTCACAACATGTGTTCCCGGAGATTAAGGCCCTGTAATCTTGCAAGAGCTTAATAAGACTCAGTGTGCGGAGTGCAGGCTAAAACAGAAAATGTGGAACGAGCCTCGCTTAGCTCTGTTCTACCCAATGACTTTAATCCTGTTTATTAAATTATAAAGAACCTTAAAGGATAAAGATAAAGAATATTGAGTCGAGGATTTAAATGATTCAGGGTTATTTTTTTCCCTGCTGTCTTAGAGCGAGTTATTTGATAGCACTGGATCATGTTTAAAGATGGCAGCAGGCGAGAGCTGTGACAGACTTTGTTTTTACAAATGCAGCTCACTTCCCTCTGAGAGCAAACCTGCATTAAGTACGGACTCAGCTGGGTTCTTTTTCTTGGGTATTAAAGTGTAAAGTGTTTCCCACGTGTTAGTAATCCTGAGTGTCACTGATCTCTGTGACAACTGTAAAAAGGCAAAAATTTACTCAGATCTTTTTTTTTCCCTTCCATTTTGTTTTTAAGCTTAAAGAACTGATTCACTGAAAAAGATGAAACACCGACCCCCATCGGAAAAACATTTCTTTGGATGTGTTTTCAATATCACTCCAAGATGTATGTTGAAACTGTCACAGCCAGATTTAAGCAGATTACCTATAAGCTGTGAGAGTTAATGGCCAAGAGAGAGAATCTATGCAAGCTATGTGGACTTGTGAACTTGTCAGTGAGAACTTCTACTGAGCTGTTGGGCTAAGAGGATTGCAGGCCACTAATCCAAATCAAAAGACATACCATGTGAATTATTACATTCTGAGACAGATTATTTTACCCTCAGATTAAGGACTCATGCCAGCCAAATCTTCTCATGTCTTGCCTGATGAGGAGAGCAGTATTCGTGTTTGGAAAATCGTCCAGCTTCTTCTAAATGTTGTTGTTGTTGGAGCTGAGGCCATAGCGTTTAGAGAGATCACCATGATCCCCTTAATTTCTCTTTGATCCATCCAGAAACACTAACATACATTCAGATTACACAGATACTCTACACAAACACATACACACAGCTGCTCAGACAATTTGCCCACTGATTTTTTAAAAAGTCAGGAGTAGTGATTGTAGGGATTAAGACTTAAGGGGCTGCTCTTCTCTGTTAGCAAACAAGGGAGCTGTCTCATAAATGTGTGATGCACCATTTAAGTTGAATCTGACAGAAAACTACATTTAGAGCACATCAAGATTAAGTAACAGCTGTAAACACTGCTCTTATTGGGTCTGTCACCCTCGCCAATTGGGACTAGAATTATTGTAAAGTCAAAGAAATCATCAGTATTTTTTATTCGTGTAGACCCAATATGCTGACCAGTAATATGATGCTCTCCTAACCAGATGTAAACAAGCGCAGGTGACAGATACGTCTGAAAACATCGTATATGTTGGCTGTATTTTGGTTTTAAAAAATCAAGTTTTTTGCGAACTATTGACTTGAACAAGATTATAGACACTTATCTAAAGCTGGTGGTGCAACTCTGCTAACGTTAACCTCCACTAACTAATTGGACATTGTTTGCCCTCAGACTCTGTGAGCCTGTGTTTGTTGATTTTATTGATTTCTAGATGTTTTCCTTTTCATAGACTAGTCAGTTTATTTATGTTGAAACAAAGGACTTTAATTGCTTTTAAATATGATTAAAAAAAGGATTCAACTTGTGTTGAGTCTGCTTATCTCACCAAATTTGAGTAGGTAGACTTCAGCCCATGAATAGAAGAGTGGAAAACTAATCCTGCTCCAATTTTCTGGAAGCTGTTTTCAAAAGTTTCCGCCATGGGTTGGCTAAAACGCTGTTTCCATGTTAACAAGAGGCCTTTCAGGGCTTGTTTATAAGATGACAATGCCTATGTGTTTCTTTCCCAAACCGTTGCTGTGTAAATGGACCCTGAGTTTATGTATTGTACCTTAAAGAAGGTGTAAACTGTGCCGCCTTGTAGCAATGCCATGAAGCGGTGTCTACATTTTTGCGTTGTTTTTGAGACGTGGAGGTGCTCACCATGCTGGTCAGACATATAAACTTTGCTCCTGTTTTTTTTTTGCTGCACAGAACAACATTGATGGTTAAGTGGTGGCAACTGTTTTGTTCATGTATGAAACATCCAGGTTTGATAAGTTTGAGGGATGTTAAACTCATGAATGAGGAGCGGTTGGTGAAATCTCAGGATTTGTGTGGACGTATGTTCCTGTCTGACATTTTTCTCTACTCTGCTTGGCCTCAACTGAGCCACATGGAGCCAAAACCATTACCCTTTATCCTTTATTACAAAACATATCTAGTATATTTCTTAATTCTACCATGAGTACTGTCAGATGGAAAGGAATGAAATTAAGTCATTACAGACAACACAGATGTCTGAAAAACTAGTATAAATCAAACCAACCACAGCAACAGCAACCCAAATGACTTAAGCAGCATTCAGGTAATATAAAAGTTTATGGAAGTCTGACTGCATGTTATGTTGAATATTTTTAAAGTAAGATGGACATCTTGTTGACCTCTGGCTGAAATCATCATTAACCCTCCGCTGAATAAACTGAATAATGTTTTTTATAATGTTTAGAAATGATGCTGCTTATTTCCTTTTTCTGAGAACTTTGAAGATATGAGATTTTTTTACCTGACTGTGGCAGTTGCATAGTTATATGAATGATGCAGAATACAAAAGAGTGAGAGCGACTGAGAGCCAAAGAAGGTATTTTTGGCTCTGTGTGGAGAGGGGAAGTAATCCCCCTGGGTGATTCATTCTGTCTCTCACTTTGTAGACAAGAAGAGACGGCAGGAGATTGAAAAAAACACAGAGGAGCGAAAGAACAGATGCGGGCAGACAGAGATGGAGTGTTCTCACCGAAAATGTTGGATACTATCTGCCCAGAGTCTGGACTGAGAATGTGAATGTAGAGCCGACTAACTAAATCCTATTTCCTTTGTTCCCAGTCAACCCTGAGTCTGTAGTGTCCTACAATGTGGATGAGAGCGCCTACAGACATGCAGCCTGTCTGTTGGCGATTAGCAGCTGAGAGGATTTACTTCAGCTGCAGAGGAACAATGTAAGGTCCTGTGAGTGTGTGAGCAGTCCCACTTCTAGCTTTTGTTTTCTGGATGTCAGGTCAACTGGTTGTTATTTGATGTGCTCGGCGAGTGCACTGTCGATCATTGATCACTGCAGCAGCACAACCACATGTTTTTGGAATTGGAGACAGATTTATGCAGACACATGAAGACACACACACACCAAAGCACTCTTCTGCAAAGAGTGGAAGTTGAGTGACAGTTCAATTCTTTCCCTTTCTACAAAAAGCTCTGCACTCACACTGAGCCATCATACTTAATTTAACAAGATCAGCGAGGGAAAAAAGGAGAGGGGATTTTTGAAGATGCCAAAAGGGAATTAGAGGGAAGTGTGATTTCTGACCCGAGATGGGGTGGAGTATTACGGCCTGATAAATGAAAGTCAAATTGAACGTGATCTTTTTGAACATCTAAAAAGCGTGAGATGTGAAGAGGGACGTGTTATTACAGCTTTAAAGTAAGTGGGTTTTAGGATGTCATTGTCACCTTGAGAGTTTAGTCATGCACAAAGCAGACCAACCTCCACCAAAACCCAAGAGAAATACAAAAATAACCCAGAGAGAAAAGCAATCCTTCTCTCCTGTCAGTTTAAATGCACTGTTTTATTTACCATAAAGGGTGCCTTTCATGTTTAACCTGTTTGACTGAGCACAAGAACTTCACAAAAGATTGATCTCAAGCTGTTTCCTTAAGTGCAGTGTTCAGGCAGAATAATTTAACCACAAACTGTGATAATAAATATAATATTTATTGAACATAGATTCAAATAAAACACTTTAGAAAGCATCCAACAACCATAGTTCAGTCTGTCAACTCATGTTACATCGATCAAAGCTTTTTATCCTCAGCATAACATTAGCTATGTTTCTATAATATTATTTTTTTTCAAAATAAAAGCGATCTTTTGAGGTATAACTGTGCCTTACCGGTGTTTCCATTGTGACTTAAATTGTGCACAACTTGAGTAAAATTCTGTACCACTAGGTTCAATTTGCAGAATACAGATAAAAGAAGGAGGACTGTAACTTAGGGGAATCATGGATATCACAAACATTTTCAGAGCCAGAACTGTCATTTTGATGGCGTTACTGTTGTTACTGATGTCGTCAACAAACAAAGGCAGAGGGCATGTAAACATAAACACCAGAGCTGGCCAATAAGGCCCATTGTTTTCTGGAATACTTGGTACTTTTAATATCTGAGAGTTATTTCCAATTTGCTGCATTTTATATGAGAGAAAAACAATTTTAACTAAAGAAAAACACAAACACAGAATTGGATTTTTTTTGATTAGTTGAAAAAGCAAGTGCAAAATCATTTTGGAATGAAGAACATTTAAAGTGGAAAATGTGTCCGCACCTCCTGCACATCCATTGCTCAAGGGTTGAAGGAGTTTTATAAGCTAACATTCTCCTTCATTTTTAAAAATCAAACATTTATTGTTAAATTTGCATATCTATATCCACGTTTATTTTAGAGACACTTGCTGCCTGCCCTGCCTGTTATTTCTCTTTGTTTTATGAGAAAAGAATGATGAAGTTGCATGACTGAAGTTAGTCACAGGTCACTGATTTCTTCAACAAACTGTGGAACACTGTGTGATCTGACACCTTTCTATTGGGCACAGCCAACATTAATTTGTTCAGCAGACTACAAGGGACAGCAGTTTTCTTACCTTGACCTCTTAAGAACAGAAACATCACACAAGATGTCAAAGTCCCTCACATCCTCACAGTGTTTTCATCCTGAAGTACTTCAACTTTGAGCACAAAATGTTTACTTGCTGCGTAACACATCCCAACAGAAAAGACATAAAAACGACAGTTAAAGAAGGAAAAACAACATTTAAATAGGGAGAAGCTTGATGATAGACTGTTGGACTTCCACCTGTTGAACTACACCAAACACCTGAGCTCCTTCCCCATTTTCACGTTTCTGACACCTGCTGTAAGACAAACAACAGCAGACGATAAAGATAATTTTAAGTTTTTATCATAGTGGTCCTCACAGAAAACAAACTACATCAAACTACTTTCACCCCTTAATTCTGCTGGGAAGTCTTGCACCCATGATTACAAACTCAGTTTTGTCTGCGATGAACATCAACAATGAGTAATGCAAATATCTGCAGGACTCAGTGTCGCTGTTTTATAACCATCATTTGCATCTTCTGCTTGAATTCTGGCGGTTACAACCGATGCAACAGTCACTTTCAAATGCACACACACACACATATACACACAGCTTTTTGCACACACCCCTCTATCAACATGCTCCAAAGACCCGCCCACCAAATTATCTGCCGCAGCTTTTGCAGGACCTGTTTCTATAAGAGGAACTCAAACATGCTTATCTTAATCCATTGAAGCTCTGTGTGTGTGTGAGTGTATCTGTGTGTGTGAGTGTGTGTACAGTCTAATTCAATCCTATTGTTGTTTTTCAGAGCCTGTGATAGGGGATGTTCAGTTATGACGTCATGCTTGTTTGATCACTGACGGCCGAATGCAAACACACAGTGCTTTGAATGCAGAATGAAAAAGGTGCTGCTGGCTTTCTCTTTGCATAGATAGCAGATGGCAGATGGCTGCTGGTAGGTTTTCACATAAACGGCCACTAAATGCAGCGGGATATAGCTGACACTGTTACAGGAACAGAAGGGGAGTATTGCAAATAAACATTTCACAGCTACATGCTCACACACATGGACACACACACACTAGCAAACAGTGGGAACCCCAGACTTTGAAAGCACGCTGACAAGTGCAACGTCTCTCACTGTGTGCTCAGAGCTACGCAAAAAAACCCGCTAACAGTCACTCACATCAGCCATTTCTGTTACTGGTTCAATTTTTCCTCTTTGGTTTCCATGGCACCCACAGAAACCTGTCAATCACAGACAATTTCCTCTGTGGGAGAGAGCGAGCTGGCAGTCGTACGTTCCAACAGAAAAATCTGGTATATGTGTCTTTGTGCATGCACTTAAATATGAGGTGTAATCTCAGTGAAAAGTCATAGAACCGGCTTTGTCGAGAGTCTTCCTATACATCAGACTTCTGAGTATGACTAATGCTTGATGCTGAAATCATGTTATTTTACAAAGGCTTTTCTGAATGGTGTGAGATTTCATTTTGGAAGAATTTTGCCTTCAAACCAAACAAGAAAATGTCCTTAGTTCCCACCAAAATCCAGCGCAGTGTTTACTTGTATCAATCACCTTGTCTTATTGTAAGTTTAAGTTAAGATTGAGTTAAGTTAAGTTGTGTGAATTTATCTGTGAGTCTTTGCTTTGTGGCCAAAAAACACAATTACATCCCCTTGTAAGTAGGAAAAGTATTTCTTGGATTGATTTTGTTGTGATGCTGGAGCTGGACTTTCAAAATGAAAAAGGACAGAAAGCTAAGCGGGAGTGTGATAGAGCATTTGCTGAAACATAGGCCAAGCCTTTTGTGATACGTAATTCTTTGTACCAGACCTATTGGTCAATATTTGTGTGCATAAAAGCATTTAATAACCGCCAGCACCAATCAATAAACAATAGAGTAAATCAGAATTCATTAGATTTTCTGTCATTAAAGCACAAAGAGACATTTGTACCAATGTTTCCAGCAATAACATGTAAACCTCTTGCCTCTCGTTGTGAGCTCAGTAAGTGTGAATATTATCTCTTTTTCTGTATCAAACAGTCAACCAATAAATTTGTACATTAAAATTTAAAGTACTGCATGAAATTTGGACACATTATTCAGGACAGACATGTGACCAGGACTCATCCATTTTGGCAACTCTAAATTTATCATTATAAGGTATCTCCATTATTTTTTTTTAAAATTCTGCTTCACTGTAGTTGCACCATAAATGAGCACTGCACAGTGGAGTAAAATGGGCTCTAAGCTCAATATAAATGTTATCTGTAAACGTCTTTAGCTTACATGCTAACAAGCTAGCTTCTTAAACTTGAGCGTCTATCAATAAAGTGAAGAGGAAAGCTACATTTGAGCACCTGTGTTGAAACGTTTCTGCAAAAGAAAGAAGCTCAACAAACATCCCGTCTCATTCAAGGTGAAAAAGTAAATGTTATGTTATGATAACACTGTTGCCTTTAAATCTCTTTTATTAAAAGTCAAGAGATTTGTGAATCAGAGCCTATCACTTGGAGTTCATGTTTGAACTGTAGACAGATTTGTTTTGGATATTTGCCATCTGTATTAATTAAAACTTCATTTTATGCCATCTTACAGTCAAAGATAAATTGTCTCCTGCAGGGACAAAGTAAAGAGAAATCACACAGGGTGGATTTGTTTATGACTGAACCCTGTCGAGTATTGCTGTACATCACTTTTATGATTGGTGAGGGAGGGCTGATTAGTTTTTGTCATCGTACACTAAAGTTGTTTTATAAAGTACTCCAGAGATAAAATGAGATCTAGATGTGACCTTTGAACCCGTCCTGAACAGCAGTGTTTCCTTTGAGTGTGTTTTTTCAGTTTATCTTTCAGGGACTCTCGCACATATTTCATGTTAGGCACAAAAAGATCTGTCTGCTCCTCTGCAGCACACAGATCTGGCTCTGGTTTACTCCTTCAAGATTTTCCAAGATTTGTTGACTCGTGGCCGAGAAGACAGGGAGACCAGCGACATGGGTTGTCTCCTGCATGAGTCATTTATATTCAGGCGGATGGCAGGCGGCTGTAGATGGCATGAATGTGGAGTCAGCAGCCTTCTTCTGGAGTCTCCTTAATGCAGTGACTTTACTCGAGCTGACAGGGAGGATGAGCTGAACCTCACTGTGCGGGGACTTGAAATGTATGCATTGTGAAGAGCGGACCACATGATTGTTACGGTTATGTTCATGCATGCTTCTGGACAATCGTTGCCTCATCATTAGTGACCTGTTTCATGAATAAACTGATCACACAACCCTGGAATAAATCTGGAGATAGCTTTTTCTTATGTGTGTGGAGGAAAGCATTGAGGGACTGTCAATCTAAATGAAAATCAGAATTTACATTTTTATTCTACTGTCACTCTCTTTGTACCCTGACATGTCTTTGTGTTGCTCCACAATCTGCCAAACAAGCAGCTAAGTCATGTAATGAGTGATCTGTGACACTCTTTTGATGTTTAATTGAGACCTAGCTTTTTAAGGTGAAGGTCCTTCTTCTTGTAACCTGCCTCGTTTGCTACTGAAAAAAAAATGTTTGCATGTTTCATGTTTTCATTGAGGGTATCTTGGTATACGAAAAAAGATCTGTTATTGTTCATTAAAAGTATAGTTTTTGAAAGACATGAGGCTTAAAGGTAGGGTATGCAGGTATTTTTTTCCTGTTTGTAAACACAGCTTCCTGCTGGTAAATGAAGTGTCCTGCAAATATTGTATCATTCTTCCTCCATGTTGCTCGGGCTACCTTCCCTTATTCGCTATCATCAACACGCAAAGTCACATGCACGCTTGTTACACTGTCATTGGCTGGAGTCACCACGCCTACACTTCTCCCAGAAACATCCCAAGACAACCGAAACATCAACAAACAGGTGGAGGAGGGGTTGAGGCAGACACTGACTCACGGGTATAGAGGCTCAGAGATGATGACTGAGCAGGATTATTCCTTTAAAAGTTGACATTTGAGTTTATAGGAAAATCCTGCAGACCCTACCTTTAAAGATGGTCCCACAATTTCCTCCACGTAAACAGAAAACAGTGTTGTCTGTCCCTTGAGAAGAAAACCAGAATTATTTTTAAAAGTGTTTTGGCAGCCAAAATCACAAAGTCATTGAGGACTGTTTTTTTTAATATAGTGACATGACTAATATTTAGAAATAGCGCCGTTTGAATTATGAATTTCAAATCCCTGTGGTTTTAGTCATAACCCTGTGGTTAAGGTTTGAAACCTGTTGTGGGAAACAGATGGTGCTCTTTTTTTTTCCTCTTGGGAGGAAAAAGTCATTGAGTCTGTGGCTCAGGTGGAAGAAATGATCTTTCATTAACTGAAGAACCTGTGGTTCAGCTCCAGGCTTCTCCTCATCGTGTGCTTGACCCGAGGAGCGAATGTCTCCCACTGAACAGGTTGTCCCCTCTGCCCCCCCTTCTGTGTTTGAAAGAAACTGATGAAGTCATTTATTGCTTACATTTATGTTTAGTGACTTAAAAGGCAACATATTAATTGTCTAAATTTATGAGAACTGGTTAATATTTGTGCCGTTCAGTGATTTTGTGAATTACTGTTGATGACTGATAAATTTTATGTTGATGTCAAAGCAATTGAGCCTCCTTTAATGAGTGTGACTTTGTATTACAGTGTAAATGCCAACAAACTTTACTCATCTAACTTGTTAGATTAGTGTTAGAAGTTTGATCTGGTCCAATGGACACATTCCAGCCATGGCTCCAGCCAGCTCTCTGTGTATTGTCCACTCCACGGCCTCTGGTGTCATTTAGTTTACTCATGGAGCCCGTCTGTGCTGCTTAATTACCAGGAGCAGCGTGGTGTCCGCAAGGTGCCTGAGGTGAAGCGGGTACAGAGCCGTGGCCGTCAGCCAGGCACAGGGATTTGGCCATGATGCTCTCTCTATTTCATCCCAAAGTCTTTGTTTATGTAAAAACAGTAGTGAGCTCTTTACCCCCAGATAACTCCCTGCTGGGAGGATAAAGAGTCACACATACACACACCAGAGCCTGGGAACGGGCCCTGGGCCAGGGCCAGCTCAGTCCAGGGATAAAGAGATTGAGGCACAGAGACAAGAGGCTTGACTACAAATCATCTAACCTTTGCCACAAGGTTTGAACTTGTTTGCTCTCGGTTTGATTACTGGAGAATAAAAGTATGTCCGTGAAATACTCAATGTGGAAAATACATTTCTACACAGAAGTAAGAGTAAAGTGACTATCAAACCTTTGTTGGTGTTACTTTATGTGCAGATATAATAGGGTAAATAACTTGGATTTTCCAGCTGTGCTGAAAAAGACTGTCCCTCACCAGACTCTTTGAGGTGGTTGTATCTCAGTCTGGTTTTTGGGAACTTGAGGGTTGAAACCTCAGTATGAATAAAAGTTTAGAAATTGGGCTGGTAGCAGGAGCGATGCCAGTTCCCTTCCTGAGTACTGCCCAGGTGAGGTTAGACTGACGCCCCCAACTGCACTGACGTTGTCCGTGATAAACTATTTCTTCACATAATTTGTCTTTAAAGTGTGGTGATGACTGAAAGAACTCAAGAGAAATGCAGAAATATGTGTGTAAGAGAACTAGAGACTGTATAATAAATGGACGTAGTGTCAATGGTGTAACACATCTGTTTCTGTCAGTGGGGGCCATGTTGGAAATTAGGTGGGCTTTGGGCCTCACTAACACTCACAGCTACAGGGCACCTGTGTCACCATATGATGAACCCGTCATCTTCATATCTTCTAACTGCAGAGCTC
Organism: Thalassoma bifasciatum; assembly: GCA_008086565.1. Taxonomy (NCBI): domain Eukaryota; kingdom Metazoa; phylum Chordata; class Actinopteri; order Labriformes; family Labridae; genus Thalassoma; species Thalassoma bifasciatum. The sequence continues at coordinate 248,445 of RPOG01000076.1, read as the reverse complement.
TAAAAAACATCACACCCTGTTCAATGTGTGCAGAGAGGAATGAGCCTTTTTCTTAACCAGGCTTTAAGTGTGGTCATTGATGCTGCAAAAGTCGGCTCTTTGGCTTGGTGTTCCTTTGGTTTTTGGTCTTTCTACAACCAGCTTTAGGTGGTACCTCAATAACTTTCAGGCTTAGGCACTTCTGCATGGCTTTGTTTCTCACAGCAGGAGTTTGCTGCTTGAAAACAACCCACTGATGGGTTCAGTTGTGGATCATCTGTCTTAACAAATACGGTTTTGCTAATCTTTTTTTCTAATAAAAACAAAAGGTTGCCCCTAACCCTTTTCTTCCTTTTTTCTTCAGGAACCATAAAAACAAAAGTCATTGATTTACAGAGAGACATTACAGTCCCAATGATGCAGTTTTTCCCAACAAGAACAACATACTGAGCCATTGGAGAGGCTCAGTGTGTTGTCACTAAGTGATCTGCAATGAGGGATTTTGAGAGAAAGAATTCGAGGGAACATCCATTTCCTTACTTGCCTCCTTACTGTCATTCTTAAATTGCGAAGCAGGATTTGTTTTTCAGATATTTTCAAAAAAAGAAAAAAAAGGAGTGGGAAAAGTGTGCAAAAAACTATAACTCTAGACTAAATATCTTAGCAATGCTACCGACATAGAGAGTCAGAGATTAGTAACAATAAGTTGAATGGATTTATCAATGTTTATCAACGGAGGGTAGTAATAATTTCTTCATGGGTGACCATCTATAAGAATTGCTTTTTATGTTTGACATGAAAACTTTTTACAGGACACACCATGGCAAACTCTGAAGAATTTAAATGAATAATAACTGAGAACCATAGTTAAATTCCTGTACACGTCTACAACACAGAGGTTTTTGCAGTGATTAGCACAAAATAAACAGCAGAATCTGCTCAACACCAGGACAATGATTGACCTGACAAATGAACTGAGCTGGATGATTTTTGATTGTGGACGAAAATGTGCTTATAATCATCTTTTTAGAAAGTTTCTCCACACATTATGTAGTCCTGTCAGATCGACAGCTTTTAGGATTTTGATTTCAGACTAATCAATGCACAAGTACCAGTCTCACCTCCTCTAAAAAAGTACTTATACACCTTCAGGGAGAGATTAATCTTTTTCAGCTCTTTAACATTCATCCGTGCATAAAATTGATATCAGCAGGTCTGGTAGAGTTGAATCCACTGTATTCACACACTTATAGCACCAATGCTCTTTCAATTCATGTCGTTTAAGTTTAATTTAAGGTAGGAATGTATGTGAGTGATGAAGAAGAAAATTGTGTTCTAAAATCAATTATAAAAACTTGATAAACATAGTTAGACCAACTTTTCTGCCTATTTATGAGTTATGGGAGTTTAGGGAGAAATCAATGAAATACATTCATGGAAGAGATTTTTTACTCAGACCTTCTCTAATGATGTAAACAAAGAGCTTTAACCTTCAATGTCCAACAGCACACTCTTACATTTTTCATTTTTGTCAGAGGTTATAATGGATAATGTATAAATAGTGACTTTTGTACCGCTGCTGTTGCCACAAATGTGTCAAAAGCTCAAGACAGCAAACTGATTCAGTGAATAAAATTTGAAGTGATGAGACTTTTATAGCTCCAAGCAACATCTTGTGATGCTTTTCTGTTATGTGTTTTCAGTATGTTTGCTTTGGTTGAACTTTCTCAGCTTTGACCAAGGCTACATATACAAATCAAATCAGTCTGGAAGTGCAGCATGCGTGCCCCCCTTCACCGCTTGGGGCTTTTACTGGGACAGTGGTTTTAGACTGAAATGCAAAGGCATTGTTGAAATGGTGTTTTAGCCAACCCGAATTGAGACTATTGAAAATGACCTCCTGTATTACCACTCCACTGTTGTCTTGTAAACAGCAAGTCTGAGTTTTCGGTGGAAACACTGATGTCACGCTCCTCTTTGTGCATGTGCATTACACTTTAATTATGGCATGGCTACCATGGCACGCCACCAGAACAAAGGTTTCACACTCTAATATTACATTGCACCGCCATTAGCTTTGATTACAGCACATTTACTGTGGTGTTGTTTCAATGAGCTTCTGCAATGTCACAGTATCCAGTGTTGCATTAATGTTTCACCAAGATCTTGTATCGATGGTGGCAGAGTCTGACCACTGCATCAAGTCTTCTCCAGCACATCCCTAAGATTCTCAGTGAGGTTAAGGTCTGAAAGAAATCTCATGCTCCCTGAACCACTCTTTCACAGTTTGAGCCTGGTGAATCCTGGCATTGTCATCTTGAGATATGCCTGTGCCATTAGAGGGGATAAAAAACCATTGATGGCATAACCTGGTCATTCAGTTCATTCAGGATGGGTGCATCACTTCACCTGCCTCTCTTCGTACCCTGATGCACCCATCACTCTGAAACAAAATAACATCTTTTCAATCACAGGATGCAATGAGAAGTACTCATTGCATCAGCTGGGGTTAAATAACTTGTTGCCAGCTGAAAAGTAATCGCCCATACAGTAATTATTCATTAAGAGGCTTGTACCTATTTGCTCAGTCAAACACAGGTGGCAACTTTTTCTTTTTTGGTCAGGCAGTGGTTCAGCCCAATGATCAGCCCAACCCTTCTTTGGCCTCTGAGACTGTTGTCGTGTACACAGCTCCTACGGTTACATCGCCATCTACAGGTGCCAACTACAGCCCTGGCATATGTACCAGTTTTCAGTCCCTCAGTGCTTCCATGTAAACGCAATTTTTTTCACTGCATCTCTTGCATTTTCTGGTGAAACATCGTGTATAATGGGGTTCAGACATGACAAAGCCATCTCATGTGGCCTCCAGTCTACCCCATAATCCAGCTATATAACTACAAATACCTCTCCTTAGCAAATACACAGGAGGCTGGAAGTGAGTGGAGGTAGGAATCAGATTAGGATGTCTTTAAGCTTCATCAAGTGTTTTCTTGTCAGGGACAAAAAAAAAAAAAAAAACACTTTAATGGCACATGGACACCCAAACACATTGTTCCCCCAAGTAAATAGACACACACACACACACACACAATCCTAAGAACCAAACAAAAGATAGAGAAGAGGCAGAAAAAATTAATAAATAATTCTGTTTAACAGCGCAGCGACAGTTTGATGATGATTGTCGGAGGCGCTGATTGACCGATAAACACATGCAAATCAAACCTTTCTCTGACTACCATTTAAATTGCTGTTTATCTCTCCCACTGGGATGGAGCGAAGGAGGAGTTCCCAATCACCCAGCCGTCCATGCTTGAAGCCTCTGGAGGGAAGAGAAAAAAAGGAGAGTGGGAGGCTTAAGTAAACAGAAGAGAACAAATGAGCTCTGTGACGGCTCAGCAAGCACTGCCTCCCTCCTCGCCTGTCTGAATGCCCGGCCTTTGTTGATGGCTGAATGGGGGGCTAAATATCCCTTGAAATCAGAGCCAAAACCACCTCTCTGGATGCTATATTCTGAGGCTGCAGCCTTTCATATGCAAATAGAAACTGGGTCAGGATTGGTTTTACCCCAGTGCTCAGTGTGCTAAAATGGACATCACATTTTGGGGTCAGGGGATGAGTAATGGGGCAGTGTTTGAGTTTCTCATCTTCAGTTAGCTCTTGGAGTCTTTGGTTGGCCTTTGGGTTCGAGCTGTGTGTGCTTATCCCTGCTGCTTTGACAAGATCTGTGTTTTTCTAAAGAGAGGAGACCAGATGGTGTCCTATGAACTGGTGTTTAGCATGGCAGGAAGAAGGGTTGGGGTGAGAGTAATGCTTGGTTACAATTCACTGAAGGATTAGTGCTTGTGTGTGTGAGGGTGTGTGTGTGTTTGATGAGGACATTTCTGTGTGTGTGTGGCTTGGCAACCCATTCATTAGGACCTAAATCACCAACTAATACCCTCTGAATTCCCTAAATGGGATGGGACCTTAGAACACAAACACTATCTGTGGTGACTTTGCACTGATGTTGTTAGAGCCAACATTCACACTAAACACACACACAAGCTTGGATTCAACCTCGACAAAGCTTCCTTACCCACACCCTTCCTAAAAAAGCATGTTTGCTACTCAAGGTGTGGGATGGGTTTTTTTAAGTATTTGTTTTACATTTCACTTGAATTGGAAGATATTTTGTCACGCTTTTTTTAAACTGTGGTTTGGGAGCATTACCTGTCTCATATCACTATCAACCAAGCAAATTTTCCAGAGTTGGTTTTGTGGAACAGTCTTCCCTCAGTAACAAGGCCCAAAGAAAGAAAACTACTTCTCATAATAAACACTTGATTGATATTCATCATTACTTGCCTAAACATGAAGTTGGACAAACATGCAAAACAGCTTTAAAAACCACTTGCACTGGTGTTTATCTTACAAGTACAGTTGTCTAAAAGTTTACACCTCCAGTAGAATTTCTGATTTTTTGGCCTTTTCTCAGAAAATATGAATGATAACACAAAATCCTTTCTGTCACTCATGGTTAGTGGTTGAGTGAAGACATTTATTGAAAAAAAAAAAAAAAAGTTTACTCTTTTTAAATCATAATGACAACAGAAACTTCAAAAATGACCCTGTTAAGAAGTTTACACAACTCTGGTGGTTTTGGCCTGATAAATGCACAAAAGTTAACACAAATGTGTTTGAATGTCTACTAAAAGTAACCATCCTCACCTGTGATCTATTTGTTTGTAATCAGTGTGTGTGTATAAAAAATGAACCGGGTCATTTTTTGAGGTTTCTTTTGTCATTATGATTTAAAAAGAGTAAATATAGTCGTTAGTTAATAAATATCTTCACCCAACTTCTAACCATGAGTGACAGAAAGTGTTTCCATTCATATTTTTTGAGAAAAGGCCGAAAAATTGGAAATTCTGCTGGAGGGGGTGTAAACTTTTAGGCACAACTGTATACAATCTGCTTACTTTACATATATATTTTAAAATGGGGTTTTTTTGAAAGCACAGTACACTACCCATGTAGACCAATGCTATCCTTTTAGATACAATATTAGACCACATCATTCACACCTCTACAAATCACTTTCCCTGATGACACCATGTGACTTGTTACCTCTGAGAATCCAATGCCAACTTCTTGGCAACTCAAGCGAAGCCAGTGATTAGTGTTAAGCTCCTTCAAGCCATGACTTCCATTTACAGCGTTGTGTTTACATCTGCAACGTATAAGCTGTCACTTCCTGGTCTATCACAGTTGACAGCGCTGTTATACAGATGCTCCACTCTGACTTACCTGGGCAGGATAAGCCCAAAAAGGAAACAGATCTTCTTGTGATCTTCTTACAATTAACACGTCGGACAGATTTGTGAAAAGTTACAGTTCAGCCTTTGTCAGGCCCAACCTCAAGAGGCGAAGGGAAAAAAGTAGTAAAATATTTGTTTCCATAACTGTAGTTGATTCATTTATGGTTCATTTTGAAAGGCAGGAAATCTCAAAGTGTTCTGGAAAACTTAGCTGATGAACTTTTGAAACAGAGCCCAGCTGATTTGCTGCTGAAGTTTATACTTTTTTTTTTCTCCAACAGAATATTGGGATATCTTTTTGTAGGAAGAAGTATATTAACATCAGATTACAACCCACTGGAGCTGCCATGTCAATACGATGCATTTATAAAAACCTGTTGACACCCAACTGGTCAAAACCACTCAGACTGCTCCTTTCCTGAAAATCCAGACCTGTGTTAAAAGGGATTTCATTTTGCAATCCCAAATTCACCAACTCTGGAGTCCACAATAAGTGATCCCGAAGTGGTCTCATCTTTATATGTTTGCGTGATCACAATCCATGATTTGAAAATAGATTGTCAGCACCAAAATCAGTTATTCCCAAATATTTATATTTTTTTTATTCATCTGAACATGTTGCACAGTGGCGCAGCAGATAGTGCTGCTTTCTCAGAGCATTCCTTTGTCCCCAAGACCGTAAGGCTACGTTTACTGTCTCACATTTCTCAAGAATAAGAGCAGTAAAAAACATCATATGCTGAAATGCTGAGGGATTGAAAATGCTGTAATATACATGCCAGGCCTGTAGTTGGCATTATAACTGTAGGAGCCCAATACATGACTGCAGTTTAGAGGCTGAGCTGATCATCTGGCATCTGAATACGTCCCTGCTGATTGCAGAAATGGTGCAATAGATGCCTATCTTCTTGAAAGGCAGTCTGTACATTCAGCAGCACAAGCATGACGTGGTAGCAAGCTATTGTTACTGTTGTTGTTTTTGTCCTGGTTTTTGCATGACCGCACCACAATAAAAGTGCAATGCACAAGCGTGAAGTGGAACGTTACGTCAGTGTTTCCCAAAAAGTCCACTCCTATTTCAAAACTTTCCATTTAAGGTCGGCTAAAACTCCATTTCCATGTAAATGAGAGGAGAAAACAGAAAAATACTTTTGTGTTTCATCCTAAAACCATTGTCGTGTAAACAGCCTTTTAGACAGTTGGGACCCAGAACAGGCTAAGTGGTAGAAAATGAATGAATGAATGGTTCAAGTTTCCAGCAGAAACATAAATCCATTTATGGACCAAAAGTCTGTCAACCCTCTGCCGGCAGAATGAAGTTTAGCAGTGACAAGTGATTGAGTGAGTGAAAAGCAAGAGCTCTACACTATGTAAGATGATTTTTAATCAAAACTTGTTTTGTTTTCCAACAAATGGACTGACCAAACATTAGCAATGATCTTACTGAGAACTGTCAAGAATCTCAATTTAGTTCAATTGAAGACCTCCCTTCAAGGCCTCCACAAACCAGCGCCGCTTTTTAATTATGCCACTGTTTCAAGTTACCAGGACTCTGCTCACTTTTGTGCAGACTTCTGCTACACTGCTAACCTTGAATCTCCTGAAAAGTATTGCTACTTCTGTTGTTTGTCAGTGTCCATACGACATTTCAAAAGCATTACAGCTACCTTAACATCCACCAGCAGGGAACATTTTATGTCTTTAAGCCTTGCTCAGTGCTGAGCTTAACATTTCATGTTATAGAGGTCAAAGATTAGTGCTGCTCACATCAGATCTGCAAACATTCTTTATGGACCAGATACTTCTGATGTAAATGACTTTATCAACAATTTTTCTACAGAGTGTAAATCAGTGACCTAAGTAATCAGGAATAAAGGGAATAAATGAAGTGTAAATACAAAAAAATGTCTGTAATACATGGATTAAAGTGATGAGAAATTAAGTGGAAAGAAAATAGTTTCCGAATCAAGCCACATTTCTCCATTTTCGCCTTTTCAGGGAGATAAGATCACAAAAAAGGATTTCTTTGATACATTACTATTTTAAAGCCTGAAGCAATCTTTCAGCACAAGGTTTTTCAAAGAGAAACTCATAATATCTTCAGATTGTTAGATGTCATGGGAAAAAAAGACCCTTACAATTTTCAGCAGCCTTGAAGAGTCCTTGACTAGCACTCAGCGGTTTACTTAAGAGCAGTCAGAACATTGGCTTTTGTCTGGGGCAGAAATGAGGGCAATTACCTGTGCCTCTTATAATGCTCACTGCCGTCTGTAATCTTTCTGAGAAGAGGCTGAGAGGAAAATATGAGTGCTAACAGAAGTACGTCTCGACTCCATCAAGATTTGAAGAACAGAGGTTTTTTTATGTGTGGTCATCGTAGAATAATAGAGGTTATCAGATGAAGGTGTTCCTTACCTGAGGAAATACAGACAGACGCTGTCACCTCTGTGAAATCCCTCTGAGACTTTATATCATGGGGTCGGACACTGAATGCTATTTTCTAAAAAGGACTCTGTTTGAAACCATCATTGACAAATTCCCAAAGTCAGATTACAACAAAAGCATTTTTTTTCAGTGCACCACCGTATCCTTGATGCTTTGGTTCAAGAGATGAGGAAGCTTAAGCACTCTTAAGTAAGAATGTGCTTTCAGTGAGTTTGTCACTCTGAAAACCTTTCTTCAGCAATCCTATCTCAAAAACACAACGTAGTCCTAATAAGTCAATAACTTTACACCACAGATTGATTCGGGCATATTTTTTGAATAGTGTTTCTCCTGTTGAAAATAGCCCTGACACTGACAGGTCAAATTTTTTCCGTTTTAAGAACTCTGCTCTTATTACTCTTATTACACTGAACATTTCCCCTTTTATTGAGACATTACTGAAAAAAGAAGTGCTTTACTGACTAAATCGAGTCCTGTGATATCTTACACCTATATGTTTATATACCTTTTTGAGTCCTTAAACATTGCTGTATCCTATACTGTCTTCTGTTAAGTGTTCCTTTTGTGCTCCATCTTCATTTTTGTAAATGTGCACCAAAGTCTTGTAGCTTACATCAATGTTTTTTTTATGCGTATGGTGAGAAGTATTGTAATTATATTGAAAAATGAACAGTAACACCATATTAACTCAAAGTCATAATGCCCACTCCTCTCTGAACTCTTCTTTGGAAACATATCGCAGAAATTCCTCAGAATCACTTTGTTTCATGAAGCCCCCGATTTGTGAGCGTGATTATTCCTGCTAATTAAGAATATTTTGTCACTGCATAGAAAATCTGAACAGATCCCACTGTTTTGTCTCTCTATTAGTGTGTCAGTCGCCCTGTATGTGTGTGAGTGTGTAAATGTGTTTGTACGTGTGTGAAAACGTGTGATCATCATGCTCTCAGATTGTGAATCATTATTTTAATACTTGAAGCACAAATTAAAACATCTCGGTTTGTTGCTATTCCTGACTCTGCCTCTTAATCAGAGCTGAGTGGCAGATTTGAATTAATTTGCATCCCGAGTGAAGGAAACAGAGCTCAGAGATAAACACATGTTGACATGAGACGACGCTCAGCAGACTCTCTTAAACACCACACACAGTTTACTGTCAAATATAATTCAAGTCATACTGAGATGTTACTATACACTCACATACATGCATGCACCAGCATGTAAACACATTCAGAAACAGCTGCAAGCTGCACATTGGTTGTTTGTACTGAATTACAGGGAAATACCAACAATAATGGGAACACTCCAATAAAACAAAACACACCATAACCATTAGAAGGGATGTTATAATGACTTTTGTCCAGCTTGTACACAGAAATATCATGATAGCCATGTTTCCATAGGGTTTAAATTGATATTTGTCAACTCATCTCCAGTTGTCCAGATCTTTGGCATCATGTGATTAAGTCTCATCTCTAAAAGCTCATCTGAGTACTTCTCTGACAAATCCAAAATCACTAGAATTTATCAGGATTTCTCATCTGATCCCTTCTGCATCACAGTAATCAGCTCATTGTTTGTCCCTTTGCCCATCACACAAATACAGCAGTTGGAAGTAAGAATAGGGAGATAAAATAAGCTATAACATGAAACAGGGTGATTAAATAACCATTAGATAAGCAATAAGTGCTGATAAAATTTGCAATAAAGCAATAAGTACAAAACAAGATAGAAGTAGAATAAAGATGAAAAAATAAGGATCAAAAAAACAAAATTGAAAAAAAAAACCTTAATAACGACATAAATAAAAGGTGGAGTCAGCCTCCCCACTAACAGCTACAGGGTGCATGTGCCTGCCCATTGTGCAGATACGCAGCACCTCTAATTTGGCAAACTTGTGTCCTTAAAATCTTCTGAACTGCTGAGTTATAAATAAAAATCAGCCCCTGTACAATGTTTCTGTTACAGAAATGAGCTATTCAGACTCAAACCATTGTTGTACCCAAGCGGCGACCTCCAATCTGACAACATGAGACAAAGCTGAAGTGTTAAAATCCAGTGTTTGTTGAGTGTTTGCTTGAAAGTCACATACACACCAAGCCAAAAAAAATCAATTTTCACAGCAGAAACCAACTTGTGTAGATAGATAGATTGATAGATACTGTGTGGTATAAAAAATGTCTTCCATCTGAATCGCTAATAACACAACCAACACACTTTACAGGGTGAATATTTTTCTTGCTCTGCAATTTCACCCTATAGTTTGAAGGTTGCCCTATAGTTGTCCGTGTGGAGACTCAAAGCTTGTCCCAATTTGGCAGCGCCAGCCGGTTTGCTTCAAAACTCTGTTTCAGAAACAGAAGTGTGACGTCATGGAAACTGTGTCCATTTATTTAATTGACTATGGTTGTACCAGACTGCAAACATGTTCATATTTTGTTGTAAAACTCCCCTCGCATCAGTGTGTATGTGGTCTTTGTCACTTCGAGGGTCAACCTCAAGCGGGCACTTGACTTGACTGGTTTTTAGCTCTTCCACATCAGCTTCTTTTCTCATGTCTGGAGGTTCCCACTTGGTTGAAACACACAGTGATGCATGTTGGCATTCATTTCCCTATTAGTGAAGAGGACTCAAGTTGATGCACTTTAGATGAAGAAGAAGTTATCGTGATTCCATTTAACCAGATACACTGCACGGAAAAACATTCAAATGCCTACTTTGTGTATTTTTTCTGTTTTTAGAGGACTCTTTATTCCACTGCTGATAGTCAGTGCTTAAATCTGTTTTATGAAAAATGTGCAAAGAAGTATGCGAAGGACCTCTTTTTTCCTTACATGCACTCAGGCACACAATAGTTCACAGGTCCACAAAATAAAATGTAAAGTAGAGATTACTTAATACAGGGTCTACAACTTTCATGAATACGGATCATTGGGCTTGTTCCATGAGCCATTTAAAGTCTCTCAGATATGTCTTTGACTGACTGATACTTTGATTAAAGTTACTCTCTTCAGTCTTGAACTGTTATCAAGGTCTCGGTTGGGGAAAAAAGAAATTGGTGGAAAAACCTTGAGAAGGCCTTGCACGCAAGATATTCAGCAGAGGTTTGTGGTGTCGACGACTCTCCGTGTTTACGAAAATAGCCCCTGAGTTTGAAAGTACAGAGCCTTGACCTGATTTCATCACATGTTTGGGATGTACAGAATCACTAAAAGCAAGGAAACAGCAGTAACAAAAGTAACAAAAGCAGTAAAAAAAACTCAGTGGCTCCAGCCCAAACACCTCAGGCATCTATTGACCCAGACCTGAGACCCAGACAAATAAAACTAACTGTTAGTTTGTGACGACTTGGGCTTTAAATGCAGGAGATGACCTCTGGTGAAACAAAAAACAAACTATTCTTCATATGCATTATTTCCATCAGCGTTGTTTGGTCTGTTTTTGTTACGCAGTGCAATGATGTCTGAATTATCCTGTCTGTTCAGCTGTTGCACAGCAAAAAGGCTTTCTCATTAAAAAGTCAATTATTTGATCCATGGTTGTGGAGGTGATTGAGGTTCCAGGCTTTAGTGGTTTGTCAAGTGATTTGTGTGTTAAGTATTTAACTGGTAAACTACCCCCCAGTTCACTCACACACTCAAACACACACACACCATCCCTGTCTACCTTTTATTGCTGTCTACACACACACATAGACTCCTGCTCTCCCGCACTTTGCTTTACTCTGACACACACAGACACACAAAGCCCTTCTTCCTGAGGACAATAGCTGTGCAGCGAGGTGAGACTGCAGGAGGAAAAAGCATTTATCCGAGCGGAGTAGTGCTGATGACCCTCCCTGCTGGCTTTCTCTTGCTCTCTTTCTCCCTTGGGGCGAACACAGGAAGCTTTTCTGTCGGCTGGACGGAGTCAGAGGAGGGCGGGGGGGCAGCGAGGGGTGGAGGGTGGGGGTGGGCTGCAGGGTTAGCAGCAGGCGGGCCGCTGTCACACCACACACAGCTTTTTCAGTACACAGGCTGTACTTTTGACATGTGTCTACTGACATTACCCATGATGCCGCCCTCCTCCCCCTCTCCCCTGGCTAGGGTTGTCTCCTCGCCTCACAGGGGTAATGGTGTGTGAGACAGGTCGAGAGAGGGAGAGGGAATATGCTGTGTCTGTGTGTGAGCGTATGTGTGTGTGAGACGGAGAGAAAAACTCACACTCAGACAGGTTAGTAAGAGAGAGTAAAAGCTTTTTTTTCTTTCTTTTGCTGTTAAAGAAACTTCCAATGTGATTGTTTTTCTACAAGCAGAATTCAAAAAGTGCGTTTAACTTTTAAGTTTGTGTTCACCAAGTCACTTTCATATCTCTTTTTTTGCATGTATGTGTTTTCAAATTAGATATAAAAAGGAATAATTTTCATCATAGCTTTGGGAAATGACTCAGTACTTCTATAGAGCTGTTGAAGGTGCTTCTTTATTCTGACTTGGAAGTTGTCATGTGAAACGTAACAGTGTCATATATAAAAAGTTGTGTCCATGGCGTCATCTATTTGTTTCTGACACACGATAGTTGAGAATTTAGCTATTTAGATCTTTTTTTTTTTAACCAGGCTGTAAAAATATTATCTTCTAACTGTAATAACCAACATAAAACTTCTGCATAGTCCTGATATTTTAGGACCAGAATCGATGTTGAATAGGTATTTCAAGATAACTTTTTTACTGGATTCAAAACAAAGAGGTTATGTTTATGTAAAATCATGACAAAATCTAGTTAGTTCTGATGTCTTCGGGCGTTGGTCCTGTGTAGTGATTATTAGGCAAAGGAAACTCAAAGGGTTCAAATATAATATCATTTTAAAGAAAATATTGCATTTTATGTGAAAACTGAATAGTGAAATGAGTAATAGCAACGTTGTAATAATGAACGGATAAAAGCATCAATATGTATCAGTATTAAAGAAGTTCATGACCTCATCTCTGTATCTCATTTTCATTGTTTATCTTTTACCCGTCTCGAGGAATTATGTTTTGTTGTCCCAGGAAGCTGCATTTAGACTCTTTGTAGAAATGACAGGTTATCCCAAATTTCCTGAACAGACCCTTAGATAAGACTTCGGATGAAAAAGCCTTATCATGACTCAATATAGAGGATTCCTGGCTAGGATATGGATGTTTCCTTCTATTTTTTCTTTTTTGTTGTTGATTAAAGAGATTGTAACTAAAATAAAGTTTGAAGATACACATGGCATCCCTTGTGAAGCGTAGTGGTGTAAATCATCAGTGACAGACTTGGCTGATTATCTGATTAGTCTCACTGACTCAATCCAGTTTCAAAGCCGCCTTTGACTCACAGACTACAAAACTGGCGACGAAACTTAAGGACAACCAACCTGAGAGGGTGGAGGCGAGGCGAGTGTGTGACTTATCTGTCAAAGGGGAACGCGGAGAACGAAACGTATTTCGGGTATCTTTAGGGTCCTTGTCCGAGTGTGAGTAAACGGACAGTGTAATTGAACCGTGGAGTGAAATTGGTGACACTGGGGGGGGGCAAACAAATGACCTGTTCATAAGGCACAAAGCTCGCTGCCTCTTTGACAGCTTTCCGGCTTCATTTCACTTCTTCCCCTTCACAGTGACCCCCTATAACCTCCTCTTCCTCTTCTTTGTTAGTTTTCTTTCTGAAGTTTGTCACTTTCACTCAAAACTATGTAGACATATTTCAAAAGTTACTTATTAAATATATAAAAAAAAGATATTTGCTTTCAAAACATGGCTTTATTATACGCAGGCCCTGTTGCCTTAATGAGATAATTACCCANTTTGAATTCCTGTTGGTTGGACTCTCCCACCTCCGCTCCGCTCACACACTGAATAGACAGTTTCCCCTTGCGCCTCTTGCTTTGCATAAAGCCCATAGAAATCCCAGGAACAGGCTCACACTCATTTGCCTGTCACATTAACTTGGCACCTCACTTTAACCACTGTGACCCCCCCCCCAAACAAATGACCTGTTCATAAGGCACAAAGCTCGCTGCCTCTTTGACAGCTTTCCGGCTTCATTTCACTTCTTCCCCTTCACAGTGACCCCCTATAACCTCCTCTTCCTCTTCTTTGTTAGTTTTCTTTCTGAAGTTTGTCACTTTCACTCAAAACTATGTAGACATATTTCAAAAGTTACTTATTAAATATATAAAAAAAAGATATTTGCTTTCAAAACATGGCTTTATTATACGCAGGCCCTGTTGCCTTAATGAGATAATTACCCACTTTAATTAGGAGTGTAGGGACCATTATTTAAAGGTGAAGTATGCAGGATTTTCTTAAAAATGAAATGTTAACTTTTCCAGGAATAATCCTGCTCAATCGTCATGGTCTGTTTACCAAGCTTCGACTGTCTCCAACTAAGCTATTAGCTACGGTTGGAGACAGTGAGCATGCGCTGCCACTGACACTGAGCCTTTAAGGAGGAGCCCAGTTTGGATGTTGTATGTAAACAAATAAACAAAACTTATCAAACCTTACTGTTCACTTCACCTTTAACAGTAAACAAATGGATCTCATGTGAGAATGATAGATTTCATACAGACCAGGCCTGTCTGTCAATCAGAAGGCTTCAGTGAAAGATCCCTACACACTTAAATCTAGTTTCCTTCCTCTTCCCTCGATACTCTATTTTACAAGTAGCATGAAGAGATGCAGGATGCCCTGTCACATGGGAAATAACAAACTACTGTGCTGCTGGTTCAACCAGGGAAATGTTATTTGAATTATTTCAGATGCAGGAAAAAAAAAAGATGTACAATTATCTTTTTATCTGTTTCAGTTATATTTACACAGAGGCAACGTCTTAACAAAAATGAAAGAACAACGTGAACTCAAGTTAAACATAAGTCTGATTAGTCATCTGTTGTTTGCACTGGAAACTAAAACATCTATGAAGTGACATAGACATGAATCTTCTGAAAACACCTTCAGGCAGGGGTTCGTCCATGAACATGACTTCAGTTGATGTTTGCTGTCTGGCAGTTGCTGTGTGAGGTTACAGGATATATAACGATCACAGAGACATATTTACCAACTTGAACGTGACTCAGGTAAATGTGGGCCTCCTGAGTTTATGTGTGACACGTATGTCCACATAAGTTGATTAATCTGGAACTAGAGCTCTTGCTTGCTAAGAAGTGCTTGTGACAATCGCAGGTAAATAAGTAAACACTTTTACACAAAAACACATACGCTGAGCGCTGTAGGATACAATCAGTGTAACTCTGAGGGTTTGGATTGTTTACACATAGGCAGCACTACTTCTCAAACCTGCACGTATTTGTTTCTTCTCAGAGAGTAACACATTTACCTAAACTTTTTAAAATATAGTTTGCTTTTATTGTGTAAAATCACCACCTACACTGCAAAAACGGAAATCTAAGCAAGTCATTATGTCTTATTTTTAGTAAAATTTGTCTTACTATTCCTGATTTGAGCCACATTTACTAGACAAGGTCATAAAAATGTCTCATTCCAAGTTTTTTAAGGACAAAAATGAGGCATCAATTGCTTGTAGCAAGTAAAAAAAATTCTGCTAATGGGATAAGATAAAAGATTCTTGTTTTAAGACATCTTTCTAATTTTAAGAAACCTCTCGGGTGAATTCATCTTATCCTATTGGCATGTTTTTTTTACTATAATTTACAAACAATTTACACCTCATTTTTGTCTTAAAAAAACTTGAAATGAGACATTTTTATGACCTTGTCTAGTAAATGTGGTTCAAATCAAGAATAGTAAGACAAATTTTAATAAAAATAAGACATAATGACTTGCTTAGATTTCCATTTTTGCAGTGTACAACTGGATTCCTGCAAATATTGTGTCGTTCTTTCTCCATGTTGTGCTATTCTACTTCCTAGAAATGCTCTGAGACAACCAAAACATCATTTTACAGGCAAAGGGGGGGTTGAGGCAGACACAGACACACATGTTTCGAGGTCCATGGATAATGATTGAACAGGATTATTCCTGTAAAAATTGACATTTTATATTTTAGGAAAATCTTGCAGACCCTACCTTTAACCAAAAAAAGCACATTTATCTTCACTCCTTTGCCATTTTCAGCTAGATAGTGCTGAAACTTTAACATTTGCAGGTATCTAGCGTTTTGCATTTAATGAGGTAGAAAACATCCTCAATTACAGCTTAAGTGGCTGAAAAACAGAAATTTTAGGAGAAGGTTAATATGTTAATCTGTAATAAATCATCATTAGATTGCTCAATATGAGGCCTTGATAGATGACTGAAAATCACCTTGTGATAATCTGAGGATAAGAGTTAGTTCATAACACTGACATTGACTCCTTGGCTGTTTTCTCTGTGTTTGATGGAGTAGTTTTCCTCTCTGTCTCTCTTTAAAGTGGCACTTCTGCCCTCTGATCTTAATTATCTTGAGAACGTCCTGGTTACAGCTCACACTGATGGAGGAGGAAGGAAGGAAGTTTATAATCGTGTTCAATTAGTGCTCCTTCACATTTTATCCTAGGCCTTGCACTGGGCTAATTACTCATTTGTACCAATTATTTGCTTTGCTGAGCTTGTTAACCCCCATGTTCACCTTGGCAGTGAGAGCGATTTCTGTGAGGAATGTTTCACAGTTTCTCTCGTTCACTTTCAACAGATGAAACTAAGCTCTCTGTCGCCTTTTGTGTCTGCGAGCCTGTGTTCTTCTATCACAGTCTGTTTCTAGGTAGACACAAAGTAGATTGTGCTTTATCTTCTTAATCATCTCATCTCAGTCTCAGTTCTCTCATCAGAAATTATCCAATTCGACTTTGTTTGGAGATCATAAATCTTTTTCACATTGTGCAAACAAGTAAACAAAGCATAAACATGTTCATCTTTGTTTTTTCCACCTCCTCAGTGAGAGTGGGTGACAGAGGAGTGGATCGATCCTGCGCTCAGGGTTTGCATGTTTGTTTACACTGTGCATTTGTTGAAATCCTTGTCCTTTGGGAAATGCTCAAAACTAAAACATATCGGTATGAACTGAACAAAGTTTGAGCAGAGAACCTTCAAACTTAAAAAAATGAAACAGTGAAACAAAATCAGAAGTAAAACTAATTTGCGGAATAAACAAGGTTAAATACTGAGGGAGGGGGGCTTGCTGCCACTCTCCGTGCCTCAAATGAAATATATAGCTGATGTGCTCTGCCTGCCCCAGACTTTCAAGAAGAGACGTACTGTCCTTGCCTCAGGCTTTTTAGTATGAAAAAAACAGCAGGAAGAGATTTGTTCTCCCTGCTTCAGACTTTTCAAGCATGAAAATGAAATAAAGAGAAGATGGGCCCCTCTTGCCTCATTCATAAGTAAAGGAAAGGAGATGTGCTCTCTCTGCCTCAAATGAAAAGGGGACTAGATGTGCTCTCCCTATCTGAGACTTTTTATGTACTCACATGAAAGAGAAAGGAGATGTGCCCTGCTTGCCTCAGACTTTTCATGTTTGTAAAATGGGAAGGAGGAAATGTGCTGTCCTTGCCTCAGACTTTCAATGTATGCAAACCAAACACAGGGAAGAGGTGCTCCCCCTGCCTCAAACTATTTAAGTATATTCAGAAGTAAGGGAGAAAGAGATTTGCTCTACCTGCCTCAAAATTTTCATGTATACAAATGAACAGTTGTAACTACATGCTCCCTCTGCCTCAGACTTTTTCTGTATAAAACTTTTGGGCACAACTGTATGTGCTCTCCCTGGGCTTATATTGCAAACAACTGAGAGAGGAGACGTGCTCTGCTTGCCTAAAACTTTTCATGTATGCAACATGCTCCCCTGCTTCAGGCTTTTCCTTAATGCACACGAATGGGAGAGGGGACATGCTCTCCCCGGGCTCATTGTGCAAACAAGGGAGAAAGATGTGCTCTCCCTACCTCTGAGTTTTATTATGCAAATGAAAGGTTGATAAAATGTGGTGTCCTTGCCTCAGACTCTTTATGTTTTCTTGTAAAATGGAGAGATTTGATCTCCCTGCCTCAGGCATTTGACTTTTACTGTTTTTCCTTTTTTGACCAGCTCTCTCTTAGAAAAGAGATCTCAGTTGAAATGCTGTGTTTACCATAATTTATATCTTAGAGGATATCAGAAAATTTTTTGTTATCAATAATTCAACACCAGAAACCTGATGTAGTCAGTGTTAAGTCCAGTCAATATGCCACGTCTGTGAGGTTCCTCTGTCTAAGGGCGTCTACTTTACATACAGTCAACACTGCAGAACGTGTTATGTGTTGATGCACAGTCAGGGAGCTGCTACTTTCCACAGGAAGCTTCCACCCTGACAAATTATTGATAAACCAGTTTAAGCATTGTTCTCACCAGGCTGTGTGATCAAAGACCAGAGGAAAGGCCTTTATATCAGTAAAAGCATTGAATTATACATAACAATATGAAAACTCAACATACACACACACACATGCTCACACACACAAAGACATCCTCTAATTTGAGCCCCTGATCCTGAGTGGGCTCTTGTGTCCGGCAGAGACTGATGAAAGCTTCTCATCTTAAGGACGGGTCAGAAGATGGAGCGCGGCCTGAACGCTATCAAAGGAACCCAAATGACCTCTGGGAGCTGAAGCACCCGCGCTCTCTGCCTCCACACAAGCTCCCTTTAATCTCCACAAGCACTTGGTTATCCAGTGAATGATGGAGAAAGGAAAGAGCTTCCCGCTTTTTATCTGCTCCTCTCAAAAAAAAAGAAGAGAAACGCTCCTCTGTGTTTTACTTCAGGCTGCTCGATTCAGCCCAGTTTGATGAGCTTATATGAGCAGCTCCTGAAGAAGGGATGCACAGAAAACAGAGAGATGTGGAGAGGTGTAGCTGCTGAGAATAGAGAGGAGAGCTGTAGATGTTAGGAGTGAAATATAAACATGATTTTACCCCAATGAAACCTTAACTTCTGTGCTGACATGAAGTTAAGAGATGTAGAGTGTCCTGTATCTTGCTCTGCTAAACAAGAAAACTCCAAACTGACAATAAAACAAACAAAAAATGTATAGGGTAGTTTTAGGCCAAGCTATTTAGAGCACTAAGATAGACAGTCACATTTAGCATTAACATTATTAATAGACTCAATTCGTTGATAGTCTTATGAACTTGTGTCTTCTGTCTTGACCGTTTGTTGTGTCTACTTCATGTTGTGCCAAATCAGCTCATAAAACTCCGGCAGGACTGGTTTTCTTCTAAGTCAACAACAACTGAGCAGACAGCTGATTGAGATTTTTATCTCTGGGCTGTTACTTTTTCAGATAAACAGTTTGTAAAATGAGTCATAATACTTCTCTACCGTGTGTAGTGTCACGTACCTTTCTTCTGTCACTTTGAGTAATGGTAGATAAAAGTCTTTGAGTATTTGAGGTTTTAGCGGTTGCATCAGATAAAGATGTTATCTTTTAATATCTTAAGTACATTTCCAGGGTTTTTTGTTTCTTTTGCTCTGTGGAAATGTCTGAGGAAACTAGAAACAGGCAGAAAACTTTGCAGAATCTGAACACTGGCAGCTATTTGATTTAAATCATCTGCTAACAACCATCTGCTGAGGCAGAAAGCAGACTTAGTCTTTGCACAGAATTTGGATCATGAATGTTGCCATAATAACTTATCTTGACCACAGTTTTTAGCTCCAGTTATTTAGTTTGGAATAAAAGTGTAGAGTTTTTTTGGGGTGGGGGGGCTCGAAAAGGAGAGTTGCACGTCTGCATAAAGACTCATTGTGTTTGATGAAATCCTCAATATGCAGTTTCTGTGCAGTTGTGAAGCTGTGTTTATAGCACCATCAGTTTTTTAGGAGTCAAAAGCTCAACAACAGTTGAAACACCGTACACATTGAATGAGTGTCGAGCTCAGAAATACTGCACAATAACGGAAGTAAATGCAACACCTGAAATACACAGAAAGGGAAACAAATGTGCTGCAAGGCGACAGCTGTTTTGCTTCTTGCAAACCTAGAAATACACCAAGGTTTCAAAATAAAAATTGGATTGCACGTTGGCATTTCAAAGTAAAAGTCAGGTGTTCAGTTCCAGTTTTATGTTTTAGCAGTTTATTTAGATCACTCAGCATTATCTCTCAGATTTATTTAATCAATAAGGATCTGAATTAACTTTAATTTGTCATTCATGTTTCTTACAGACTTTAAACAATACAGACAACCAATAACTAACCTGATTAGCAGGATCTTCTTTTAGACTTTTAAACAAACTCAGTGAACAGCGGGTGAACAGGAGAGACGGCTGGTCCATCACTGAACAATTACAGCAAGTGCTCATCTTCATACAGCTGAGCTAATGCTAACTTAATTAGATTGACTTTTTTTTCATACTGGTGTCACATTCAGTTAATTTTTTGATCAATGTCCAAAATAAGTGAAACCATGAAAAAGAGCAAATGCGAATCAGGTGCCCAAAGAAAGAAAAGCATCTACGTATTGTCACCAGGTGTAATCTCTGCCATAAATGACTGACAGTGCTTCATTGTGTTGGCATTGACTCTTTTCTAGTATCACCCTGTTTTCTTGACTTACTGTAAGGAAAAGCCCTTAGAAAAGTAATGTAGCTTTGCCTGTTGTAGTGAGATTTTATGCTGCAAAATAACCACCAAAGTAGCACCATCTGGGTGAAATGCTATCGTATACCAATCAAAATATACCTTTATCTGTATTTTCCACCAGTATATTGTTTGTGCCTTTGTCTTGGATGTAACTCAATTTTTAGATAAACTGCATTGTGAGCAACATACTTTACAGTTCAAGCAACAAAAACATATTTTCACAAGTTAAACTCTGCCCTGGTTACATTTTCATAAATAAACTCAGAGTTAGTTTCTCATGAAAACAGCTCACAGAAATTATCCTTTTCTGGAGCCGTGATAATTCTTAAGTTCATGTTGAGTTGGGCCAAAGCTGTTGGTTAATGTTGGGAAATCATCTTTGGTCTTTGTTAGATATTAAAAAGTCAACAGTAGAACAAGACGTGACCTGTTTACTTTTCATATCTTAGTGTTTCTTAATATTTAGCCAGAAGCACTTCACTTTGTTATCCTCAACTGAAGTATTTTACTTTCCAAAACCAAACCACACATAATACACAAACCTCTCTCCAAGCTCCATCATGACCACTGTGTTATGATTGTGTGCAGTTTAAAAAATTGGAAAGAGTTAGACTTAAAGAATCCCTTGGGCACAAAACTACTCAGTTATTACATCTACTGTAAAGTGTGTCTGGTAAAATCATTGAATAATATATTAAAGAATCATTTGAAGCAGGCAGGATTTCACACAGATGACTGCAGCTCCTCTACATTGATGTTCAGGTATTTGAAGAGAAATATGTGCATGTCTGGATGCGTAACTGAGCCATATGTACAAGGACTTCAGCCCACACAGTTCGCTCAAATACATGGCAAAGAAATCGCCCCATATTGCATCCCTAAGCACCAAATCTCCCCCTCCTTCCCTCTCTTTTTCTCTCTTTCTCTATCACACATACACAGTCAGAAATCACAGCCTTACAGCCAGCACCCCCACAAAAGTGAAAATGAATGCACTCGCCACCTGTGGTGGGAGCAGAACAAGAGAGTGGGAAAGGACGTGGGAGAGGAAGAAAGAGAGGAGAGAAGGAAAAGACATGGCAACTATTCAGGGCGATGAGTCATGAAAGAGGATTCAAAGACGCTGACATTAATAGTGTACATCATGAGTAATTCTATGGAAGCCTGTGCGTGATAAAATACATAACAGAGTAAGTCAGAAGTTAGTATTGGTGTACGACCAGCACTCTGAGTAGAGACTATGCTCGTGTTTATTTGTTTTAGGGTTTCCCCAAGCAGACTAAGAGTCCACACACACCCTCACACACTTTACCCTCACACTGACTTACACAGAGACAACCACGACACTAAGTTCACTCCGTTGTCTCTTCAGTGAGTGATTCAGACACGTACAAGCACACACAGTTTTTGTGTGTGTGTGTGTGTGTGTTTGTTTGAGTGTGTGAGTGGTTTGGCAGGCCACACAGATCCTGAGCTGTGTCTCATCCCTCCCACCATCGCTCCTGTCAGCAGGCCCGAAACCACAAACCATCCCGTCTGGAAACAAAGCCATTAACTCACAACGAGCGTCTCTGTCTCGCTCTCACACCTTTTAGATCTTGTCTCTCTCACACACATCACTGCTCTCATATTAGTGTGTCACAACCACCACTTTAACTGTTCCCATTACCAAAAATTACACCTGCACTAACTACTCCGTTTCCCTGTTGGCAGTGACATTTGTTTCCTCTTCTGTTTTTTGTCTTTTTTAAACATAGTGTGTGTTTGTGAGTTTGCTTGTTTAACACTAACTCAAAATGACTGAATCGAGATTAAAACCAGGTCAGTGTTCAGATTAACTGCTTTTCATGTGATATATTTATACTGGTGTCATCAGCAAAGAGATGGTCACATGACCCGCGGCGCAGGCTAAGGCTTGTTATAAACGTGCTACCGGATTAGCCGGCAGGTGCTAACAAAGAGTTTTTCTGCTTTGTATATACTCTTTGTATGTTGCTTGTATGTTCGAATGTATTTCTGTATGTATGATTGTGCAAATGTTTGTATGTACATCCACGAATACTATAATATATAATCACAAACGTGGATATACACACATGTTCGTGCATACATGCAAACAAAATACTTAACACTAACATACATACATGAACACATATTTTTATGCATCCAAAAGCCCTTCGGGTGAAACTTTTAAAGGAAAATTCTTGGACTATCTTTAAAACCTTTCCAGTTTCCCTCCCCAATATTGAAAAAAAAAATTCTAGTAAAACACAAAGGTAAACCTCTGGGGCTTTTTACTGTTTCTTGTTAGACTCTTTAGGGAATACTCCTCTTTTTTTTCCCTAAATTCAAAAAGCTCTCAGATCTGTTTGTTTTGTTTTTTCCAAACTCTGAATAGTCAGTTTCTCATCTTAAAAAAAAACATTGAGGTTAAACCTTGAGTTTTTTTTTTTCTATCCTTTTAGTTCTTTTTCTCAAGGGTTTACTGTCAGGTGATTTTTAATTGTAAACATCTTTGACAAAAAACAAAAAACAAAAAAAAAATAGAGTATACCTCCTTGTCTTTTTTTAAACCTGCTGAAAAAAACCAAGGGTATACTATAATTTTTTCCCCAAAATTCTGAAAAAAACACATACTCAGGGGGAGTTTTTCAACTTTCAGAAAGAACCCTGAGAGTACACATTCAGGTTTTTGTCGTTCTGCTTTTTTGTTCTGAAATTTGTTTGTTTATATATGTATATTGTATGTATGTATGTAGGAGTGTTTGTATGTGTATAAATGCCACAATTTAGGAAGTCAGCAAACGACCCCTGACTCCCATTAGTGCTCCTTTACCCATTTTTGAACATAGTTGTTGGTGAATAGTAGACAAAAGTCTGAACTCTGAACAGTTTAATTCATGTGCATCCAGTCTAAATTTTTTTTTTCTAAGAGAATTAACACTTATCGATTCAATCCAGTAACCCCTCTGAAATTATCTGCGAAGAGACCAAAAATTGTTCATAATTTCAACAGAGAAGAGTTTTTGGATGAATGGAATTAAAAATTTTAGCCCTCATGTTTCTTTGAAAACTAACCCTAACTCTGCATTAAGTTAAGTTTGTGTTCACAAAAACACAAGTTAAAATCATTAATACGGATTTACCTACAGAAAACAGAATGCCTCACAGATACAGAGGAGCTAGTCTAATGTGAGAGGGTAAGAAAAACTTTACTCAAAATAAAGTTAGAGATCAACTTCGAGATTGTTAGAGGCCAGACTTTTTCTTGGTCAGCTGTTAGTTAAGCTTCAGAAGAGACGGACACAACACAGCTCGCTGTTTTTAGGGCGACCTTTCCTGAGGTTAGTGTCTTATTTAGCTTTATTTAAAGGCCTGAGGGTAGAGTACTTTTTTGGTGAGAGTCAGAAATTTAGTGTCCCTGTGCTGGCTAGATGTTTTTGTCAAAATAACTAAATAATTGTTGACATGTAAAGAAAAGTCACGACTGTCGTAAACGATGTATGAAACCACACTAAGTCTCCCTGTCTGTTTGAAATGGGGTAAAGTAAAGACAAAACCCTTTACGACTGTCTTAATCCTCGTGTCACATGTTTGGTCTTTTAGTCATTGCTGCCTCAATGTCAACATCAGAGAAACTTGATATTTTCATTTGTTTTAACTTCCACATGAGCGCTTACACGTCTCTCTGCCTTCCCATCACAGTTGACCAAACATGTTCCAGGAATAGTGATAAGATACAAAGAGCAGAACGAGTTCAACAGCGCAGATTGGACTGTTTGAGTTTAGTCTGTAGCCAAGAAGTCAATGGTGCAATTCATACACATTACGTCAAGTTAGCAAAAAGCACATTAACATCCAGTTTGTGCCTGCGGCAGGGCGTCTGCTGCCAACTGAGGTCCAAGGGTTAGGCTAAAGATTAGACGTCCTCTATCTCCTGCAATCTAACAAGGTAAAACAAACAGAGAGAAAGATAGCACAGACAGATGTACATTTTAAAAAAGGTCTTTTTGTATATATGAATTAAATTTACATCCATCTCTTCTTCTGAAAGGTAGAGTCCTGCTCAGTCATGAAGTGGTCCAAACCAGCTGAGGCTCTGCCAGAGTTAAAGGACTCCACGTTTTCATGGTTCGGTAAGAGCACTGTGACAAAAGGCCATTTTAAAATCTCCACAGAAACATCTCACTTCCAGGGCTCATGCTTTGCTCTCTGAAAAGGTCAGCCTGGAGAGTGGGCTTCAAGAAAATCAGAGAAAAACTTGTTAGAAAGTTCTAATCTATGTTCGGCTCTCCAACCCAAGTCATGGCCAAGTGGGCGAAAAAAAATCACAAGTACACCCAGGACATGAAAATATATATTCTTATAATATATAAAATGTCTTTTATTTTAATCCGATATGTACACTTTTCACAAGACATCTGTGGAACAAAGGTCTCAGAACTGAAGCGCTGCTTCATCCACTTAAACCAAAAAGATCTCGAGGAAAAAAACAGCAAAAGTTCTGAAGTCACAAAAAAAAGTTACCCAAAAATAAAACCCTGGACAACAAAAATAATAAGAAGAAATCTTTCCAGCACGGCTATCCGAATGCCAACAGCTCCATCGTTCCCTGCCAGGTGACTTTGCCAAATCTGCGGTTCTTCTTAGCGAGTTGTAGTCCACAGATGGTTGGTCGTTGGTAGCAGAAAGTAAAGTAATCTCAGTAGAAGTGCTGAAGTCAGGAAGGAGCTTCGTCTTTTTAGTAGATGACCTCGTAGACTGTCGCCTTCTTGTCACCAGATCCCGTCACGATGTATTTGTCATCTGCTGAGATATCACAGCTCAGGACGGATGACGACTCCTTCGACTGTGGAAGCAAAAACAACATAAATGACCATCGAGGTTTCTTTATAAGATGTTTTAAATATCACATTTTTCTGCTCTAAGGCTGTAAAGCTCAGCCAACCTCAAAGCTTAAATCTACGGTTGGAAGTGTTTGGTGTTGGGTACCTGGAATATGCTGGCACCATAAGGAGTCCTCCATGCGTTCAGCAGGTTGTCCTTCCCTGTGCTCACAAACCATTTACCTGCAAACGGAGAGAACAGACGTTTTGAGAAAACAATCTCGCACACACACACAAACACACTAAAATAACAGTTGTTGGTCTTAGGTTCCCAAATGAAGACCCTGAGTGTGGAGCCTTATCAATGAGAGGAATACTATTAAACTAACTGTCATAAAATGCACATAATGAAAGAGCCTCACACCATGTCCACCCTGATAATTGTTTTAATCAGCCTCTGATTAATTACCCCACTGACTAGTCGGCTAATGATTTAATTAGTGACAGCAAGAGCTCTGAAGCAGTGAGAATCATTTGAATGAACCCACTCTGTGTGGCAGCGATATGAGGCTGTGCTCAGGGGGGGTCGTGTGAGAGGAAATGAATACCGACAGTTCTGGTGAAAGAAAAAATAAGTGAGGCGATAGTAAAACCTCATTTTTCAGAGCCTTAAACTCGGAGCCAGCTGGTCTGCCCGACAGGCACAATGATTTAAACTGAAAAACCAATTACTCCAGTCTCTAATGAGCAAATAACAGCTTCATTGTTAATACAGTTACAAGCTTCTCGTGTGTGCTGGTTCAAGTGCAGAGTGTGTCTGGAGCAAGCAGTGGTCCGACACTTCAACGCAATTAAGAACTCAAACATTTCTGACAGAATCAGTATTCCCAATACGAGAATTATGTTAACATGTCACGTCTGAAGGGTTTTAGACCTAAAATTAAGTCGTTGAAACACAAGTTTAACTATGGTGTGTTTAAACTTCTCCTCATGTCATTCATCTGGGAAGTTTCCTGCTCGAGGCTCATCCAATGACAAGGTTGGACAGATTATCAATCTTCAATAAAGATCATGCCAAAGTGGGTTTTTCAGTTAAGATTTCAGCGTTGGATTGATACAGATTGTGCCGCTGTCTGGCAAAAAATATTCATAATTTAAGTCTAAAGAGGTTTATTTCCTCAACAATCAAGGCTTCTTTTCACATCATTAGAAGAAGACTCTTTGTCTCTGACTCACCACAGTAGGCGAACTTTAGCGACAGGACGCAGCTCTCGTGCAGGTGCAGCTGGTATTTGTCAGGTTTGGTGTGGTGCAGCACCTCCACGTTGCTGCTCTCCATGCCCACAGCGAGCCATTCTCCAGTGGGACAGTAGCCCAGCGAGAAGATCTGTAACAAAGGTAATATTTTTACTCTTTGAACACAGAAAAAACAGACTGGATTTCTTTCTGTGTTTGCGTTTGAAGGCTTCTTTCTACCTGTGAGGTAAAGTCGTGTTGCTGAAGCTGCCGTCCCTCCCTCAGATCCCAGGAGCGCACCGTGTTGTCCAGCCCTCCGGTCCACAGTTTGGTCCCGTCATGAGAGATGTCGATGCAGCTGGCGCCGTCTGTGTGGCCCTGGAACTGCCTGAAAAACCCGAAGGAACAGGAAAATCAAAAGGGCTTTCGCCACTCAGATTGTTGCCCCCGCAAAGGTAGTTTTCATATATTTAGCTCTTTGGTTGAGTTCTCCTGACACATTTAAGGTTAGAGAAATATTTTGCACTGTCTGGGATTGGAATATTGCAGCAGGCCATAATGCACTTTAATCTTATTCCCAATGAACTGCTCTGCCCAAATTCACAAGAGTGGAATTTAAAGAAGAAGGTTTTCTGTTTCTGAGCAGCAGCACTGACCGAACGAGCGTCTGGTTATGAAGGTCCCACACAGCGATGTTTCCGTCCGAGCAGCAGGAGAAGCAGACCTTTGCATCTGGACTGATGGCCAGAGCGTAGCAGGCCGGGGCAGAAGAAGTGAGCTCAGCTTTAATGCGTGGCGTCTGTGAGGCCAGGTCCCAGATGGTCAGTGTGCTGGCTTCACCGCCCACTATGAGGGTGCGTCCGTCAGGCAACAGTTTGCAGGAGCGGATGTAATTATCTCTGTTCTGTAAGAGAAACAAGCAC
The DNA here is from genome assembly GCA_008086565.1 of Thalassoma bifasciatum. Classification (NCBI taxonomy): domain Eukaryota; kingdom Metazoa; phylum Chordata; class Actinopteri; order Labriformes; family Labridae; genus Thalassoma; species Thalassoma bifasciatum. The sequence goes on along the minus strand of RPOG01000076.1, from coordinate 221,160 downwards.
GGTCAAGGTCTTTGCTAATCTGTAAACTTTTCAAAGATCTTTAGAGAACAGTGAAAAACAAGAACTCGATTATGATTCTGTTGAGAACATGGAGACCGTCTCTGCAAAACTCAAGCGGAGTTTTCTTTGACAAGTGAAGTTTGAAGACTGCTGCTGACTCCTCCGTGGTTTAGTGAAGATGTGGGTGTCAGCTATAACAAGAGATTCAGAGTGCGTGTGTGAGTGTGTGTGTGTGTGTGTGTGTGTGTGTGTGTGTGGGACTGCAGCTGCTGGCCGAGCTCCAGGAGAGCAGAAAGAAAAAGATCAATAGGAGCGCTGAAGCTCTCGGTCAAATTAAAACAGCGCCCTGATGGCTTTATAAGACCCAACTGCACTCTGGACGCACCTTAAGGGTGCTGAAGGCTTTATGAGTTGAAGGCATGAAGCCGCAGTATCAAAATGAGAAATGGGAGGCAGTTGGGAGGAAGTAATGAGCTGGGTAATGGCAGACAGGGTTGGCCAATCAGAACATCATTACTCAGCAGGCTTTTTTTTCTCACCAAGGATTATTTCAGCACAGCAGAGACACTTTGCTGAATTATTCACAGCCCTGTCAGATGGGATCGAGGGAAAAGCCACGATGGGATGTGGAGTCAGGCTACATTTGATGCTCAAGATAATCTTAATGAAGGAGGAAGTTTGCTCAGACCTCATGAAACAAGAACACTGTGCTTCTATTCTGCTTCGACACCTTGTTACCACGTTAAACATCCACTTTAATAACACTGAATTCTTACGGCAACACGTCAACGACATATCTTTTTGTAACGCTCTTATTTACCAAGCAGTCGAGCTGGGACACGGGGCTCTTGCTGCCTGGCTGGCTGATGTCCCAAATCTTGACACAGCCCTTGCCGCCGGTGTAGACATGGCGTGTGGGGTTGCTGATGGTGACAGCACACACCACTTCCCCGTGGCTCAGCGTGTTGATCTGGCGAGCGTGGCGAGGGATGCCCGGACCGATGAGTGCATCTGGGGGGAAGGGCACTGGCTGCATCTGACCATCCGCACTCACGTGAAATGAATACGCTCTACGGGACGGAGAGAAGCAAGAGATGATCAGCCTGAGTCAAGTAAACGCCACCTGACCACATGAACAGTAGATCCTCCAAAGACTCACGGTTTCCCTCCAGAAATGGACGTAAGGCTGGCCGGCAGACCCGGAGCCCTCATGTGGGGGTGAGGATCGAATCCCGCCTGCAGGAGGAAGAGGAGCAAAGAGTTAAAGCAACAACTAATAATCTTCAAAGATACATCAGGCTGAGCTAATATTCAAATTGAAAACTATGCTTTGCTTTATCTGCGCACGCCCTGAGGAACTGGAATCATTTGCAGGCAAATCCTGTGAAAGTCAGACCCAGCTTCACTGCATACAGAGAAGCTACAACATCCTGCCAGCTAATGCTAATGAAAGCCTGGGAGACTTTCAAACATGGAGCCGCGTTTTTGGGGGGGAGCCTTTTTTTAAAGCCTTTAGAATGCTAACTAACTAACATCAAAGTAAAGGAGCATGGCTGTCTTTGTACTCTCTCATTACGTACACACAACAAGCAGCAGCCAGCTGAGCAGAAATATTCACAATGAGGTTCAGAGATACAGGAGGAACCAGCAAGTTTCTCAAAGTCATTCTGCAGACAAGAGTCTGTAACCTAACGAGCGAGGGCTTCTTGTGTCAAACTAACAGAAGTGAAGTGAATATATATTTTTTCTGTAGCAGCTTCTTCTATTCAGTAATGAGCAATGAGGACACACAGTAGTTATACAGAGAGACTGGACTGCTTACGATAGGAGAGCGTCCATAAGCTGCAGCTGCTGCAGCGCTCATCTGAGGTGAAATGAGACCCGGGTAAACGCCTGGACTGGTCAGGGATCCGTTCATCTCATGATGACCCATCATGGCGAATGGAGTGGCGTAGGAACCCGCAATGGACAGAGGGGTACGAAGGGCAGGAGCAGCTGGAAGAGGGGAAGAAACGTCGGAGTAGTTTAAAAAAAAACGCTCTAAACAGACACTTGAGAAATATGGTGAGGTTTTCAAAAATCAACTTTTTGTTTCTGGAAATAAATCAACTTGGTACAAAAAATGAAGACACTTGTTTTAGGTCGATTACTTCTTGGCTGTCTCTTGGCAATAAATCTTTTACTGTTGTAAATCCTGTTTCTTCCTCTTTAAATGTTCCACAGCTGTAAGGAACTTGCATTTGTGGGATGAGCAGCAGAGCTGAATATGTTGTCTCTGCTCGTGACGAGTATTGATACTTCTTCACTACTCCAGTCTTTATTGGTACCAATATTGATATTTTTCTGTTATGTCGAGGAAAAAAACTATTTTATTAACTATAAGAACATTTTTGTAAATAAAATAGTTTATTTATCTAAGTTTCTTGTCAGACCCAAAATTTTATTTTGTTTCAGTTACATTTGAACACATCATGGTGACTTTTGGGTCAACTTTATGAAATGCTGTATTTTCTAATGGAACAACAAATGCATCATCATGATATGCTATGTTGCCTTGTGTAGTTAAGTTAAAAATAATACCCTGTTCTTACTTCAACCCGAAGATTGTCAAAGATATTACACTACAGAAGAGTGGTATTTTTGTGCTGTTTAATACCAGTTTGCCCGCAATGCAAATGTATTTTGAAAAAAACTAATTGAACAAATGATGGTGAAAAATCAGTTTTCGACCCCTATTCCTGCCCACAACTGTTTTAATGAATCATCTCTGCCGATGCCAAACAGCTTATTGAGAAACAATCTACCAAACACAAATCTTCTTGTTTTTACACTAAGTTTATATCTCCAGTCAATCCTTAGATTCAGGTGGAAAACTTGTGTGAGAGTAAAGGTGTTTGTTTACCCAGAGCCTCCATGCCCGGGGGTTTGCCCATAGTCAGAGGCCTCAGCGCCGTTGTGCTGCTGGTTCCTGGTGTTGAGACGTCATTTCTCGGTGTTGGTGTGTTGGACTTCAGGCTCGGCGTAGACGACTTGTCGTTCTAAAAGCAGATACAGTCTTTAATCACTCACTGTGACCTGGCTCTGTGTCCTCAAAGTTGTAAGTTCACCAACTCTCACTTTCAACCACACACCAGAGTGAAACAGCACTCACGCCATAGTGAAGAAAAAATCCCCCAGTGAGTCAAAAATGCCCCCACAGCCAGGGAAATCCAGAGTGACAATCTGAGTGGACGGCTCAAGGTAATCCAATCTAACACTGACACTTCATTACAGCCCTGCAATGTGTGTGTACGTGTGCGTGAGTTGGGGGGGTAGGGGTATAAACCTTAGCTTAGAAGTCAAGCTTGTTAAGAGTGGCCAGACAAGCAAGATGGCGGACTGAACCCCTCTCCCATAATTAATCCATCTTTCTTCCACTGCAGCAGGAGGAAGAGGAGGAGGAGAAAGAGGAGGAGGAGGAGGGGTTTGGGGTTTATCTTAGTGACACACTCTAATGAGGGCAGAGAGAAGCTGGGTGTCGAGGGAGGTGGAGGGGAGTGATGTGGGCTATAAATCCATCCTAATCCTCATTGAAGTGCTCGTTGTAAAACAGATGCATGAGGATTGTTTAAGCCCAGTTTGGGGAGCGACGGTACAGGAGGAGGAAGAGGAGAAGAGAGTAAAGGAAAGAAAAGACAGAGGCAGCAGTTCCCTCACTGCAGTGTCTCTGGGTTATTTACAGCCTGGAGAGGAGGGAGAAATGACCGTTTATTGGGTAAGCCATAAAGGAGATTGAGAGGAATGAGCCACAGGGTTTGATTTCCTGAGAGTGTATCCGCCCTCTGCCCCCCCTCCAGCCTTTCATAGCAGCTGCCCGCTAAGCCTCCTGTGTATAAGTCCTTCACACAGACACCCACTTCACTTGACAAATGCCCTTTAGCCTGTCAGCTCACCCTTCACCCCTCTACTGTAACCTTCTTATTTCATCTGTGACTCACATGGGCGTGGTCCTTCGCTTTGGAGGACGGCGTGCTGCCCGACGAGGCCACAGAAGCAGGACTGTTGGGCGCAGCATCTTTCTTCAGGACTCGGGATTTATCCAGGCCGTTCTCTGGAGGAGAGTGAGCGGGGCTTGCTCGAGGGGTGGCCGGATCCTGCAGAGTTTAACGAGACGAAGAGAGAGGGAGGCTGAGCAAACAGAGTGGAGGAAAGCCACCGGCATGTACATGTAGGTCAAACAAACCTGGGCCTCATGTGCAAACACAGATAAATATACTCATGCGTGCTCATACTCTCCCTCGAACATACACACACTTTTCATTCACCTGTCACTCCCTTTTCTCTTTGTGTTCTTTGTCTAACGTTCTGCATGAATGGCTAAAGAAATACACTGGGCACACACTCATGGAGCACACACACACACACACAACCAATATTATGACAGACTTTTTGGCCATGCTGTGAAAGGTGTTGAGGCTCCGACACACAAACAACAAAAGAGCGCAGTGTTTAGTTTCTGTGCGACGTTCACACCGAGGAATGTGGCAGAGCAGCTTAGTTCAAACAGTCTTACCTCATTGGAAACGTCCACCACCAGGTCGTCACTTTTGTCTCCGTCGCTGTCCTGTAGAGAGGTGACTGATTCAGTTTACTGGGAAACACCAACAGACGCAAAATACTCAGATCATAAAAATTCCTACAAGTCAGAATAAAACAATCAGATTTACAAGGATTAAGTCAACAATAGGATTCAGCACGTACAAGTGCAGGTGTAACAACAGGTTACTCTACTTTTCAAGAAACTTTCAAGGATTATAGTGAAGAATTTACAAAACAAATTGAAGCTGAGCTAAAGCTGATTGTGCCCTGAAGCCTAGTTTCATACAGACCCCAGCTTTCATATTAAAGGGACTGTGAGGAAAATCAGTATGAAGCAGATTGCAGTGACCCCTTTGGCCTGAGGACTCTTGCTAACTGTTGTGACTTGTTTGTTTTGGAAGTTGAAGTAGATTAGATCTTTTTTAACACCACTTGAAAATATTGCCCACCACACAGAGAACATTTTCCTTGGTCAGAAGTAGAGTTTTCTGATTTTTACGCAGCATGTAACCAGAGTTTCTGCAGGTTTCAGCAAGTCAATTTTAAGACCTTTTTAATGTCAATGAAATTTAAGACTAAAAACACACAAATATAGTCGATGGTTTGGGGGGTCCTGCTGCATTACAACCAAATCATGGCGTGTGTCACTCAATAAGATTCACTCAAATTTACTTTTTGACTATTTATTGGACATAAAGTGTCCCCAGCGCTCTCTGGTTTAATAAATGTATGTAAAAGTGCAAACAGTGACCCAGGATGCTGATAAAAATTTATATTAGTAGCTTGTAAGAAAAATAAAATCAATAAAGCATTAACAAATCCTGCCTCTGGTAACACTGCAGAAAACTGTCCACTCATCATCTGGTATCAAAAGATAACTGAGGGACAAGAGAGATTTGATTCCATAACTATGTAGTGATGGTACAAGGATGTTTAACCATACTTGTTGACTGATTTATACAGAAATCACAAAAAAGAAATAGTTAACAAATAGAGCCTTTACGTGTTATGTTAAGCGTTGATAAATACGTCAGTAAGAAAACAACCACTCACATATCTGCTCATGCTGTCTTTGTCGTCCACTTTGCGTTTCTTGGAGTCCAGACCGTAATCTGAGGAGCCGCGGTGTTTCTCACTCGCTGCTCTCAGGCTGTCTGATGGTGACACTGAGTTATTCTGCCAACGACAACAACAACAAATGCTGTGAAGTTACTCTGCTTCCCTCTGTGGACTTTACCTTTGACATCCTGAAGAAACAGTTAAGAACCTTAAACTTTAACCCATACACGGATATGCTTCTGCTCCTGAGACTAAGTTAAACTTGCGGTGCGTTTAAGTGCAATCACGCCTTCAGGACTTTTACTTTGTTGAGCCGTGACTTTATGAAGCAAAATGTGCAATACTCCTGGACTGATTTGGGATAGATGGTGCAGAAGAGGATTCTGGGACAGCTTAGCTATGCGGCTTCTGCTGCTGCTGGCGGAGCAGTGGAGCAAAGAGGAAAGAGATGAGGCAGCTGAGCAAACCCACAAACACACAAAACACAGCTGGAAGACAAAAGCATTAACTCGCGAGCTCGGTGAGGCTTAAGGCAGGTTGAGTGGAGGTGAAGAGAGGATGTGAGGAGGCAGCAGAGTGCAGCGTGGGATATTTGCACATACACACACTACCTGACATTTAATCCTCTTGTAGTCCTGCACATATTGACCCGGTCAGACACACTTAAAGTCCCTCTAACTATTTAAACCAAACACAGCTTCTAACCCTGGGACTACGGTTTTTCTCTGCGACATGGAAATACATGCAAATAGAAACAGGAAGTGACCGCGATCTCCCTCTGTGCAGCCTTAAGTAATGACTGCTGCAAAGTCGCAGTGTGTGTGTCTTTCTGTGTGTGTGTGTGGCCTGCAGCAGAAAATGACAGCAGAGTTCATGAAATCAACGAGAATTAAAAAATAATGATAATAAGAGAGAGAGGAAGGAGGGAAAGAAAGAGACCATTGAAGGAACCTGGACAAGAGTGCAATGTGAAGACACAAAGAGGGTGATGCCAGCAGAGAAAAGAGCCATGAAAGAGGCAGAGTGAGAAAATGAGGGGGGAGAAAAAAAGAGGAAGAAAGACAAGAGAGCAAAACAGGAAAGGAACTTGGCAAGCCATGAGAGCGTAGCAGTGTGGCAATGAGTTCTCCCCACTAGTGGGAATGCCCGGACAGGCTGGCACTCTCTCAGAAACTGCAAACGGGGGTTTTGTAGTCTGGGCACTGGTGTAGAGGAGGAGCACTGCCAAACAGGCCGACAGGCAGAGAAGGAGGGAGGAAGAGGAGGAGGAGGGTGAGGGGGAGTGAAGCAAGTAAAACCCTGAGGCCAGGCCACACTGTCAGGCAGCTCAACAAATCCCTGCCTTCAGAAAGAGGTAGATGTCTGACTTCTTGGCTGAGAATAAAGGGAAGAGAAAGGAGCAGTGTGGAAAAATGAGGACTTGAAAACGAAGTGAAAGGATGACAGAAGATAAAAAACACTGTTTGTGCAGTTGTTTCTGTTGTCTCCACATCAGGTCAATCAAATCATGGAGTCTGCTCAGCTACTGTTGAGGAAAAGTTTGTCTGGTTTTGTGTTGAGACGCTTCCTGGCAGACAGGAATCTCTTACAGCCTGTTGGTGTGTCTGCGCCTGTGACCTTTAATGGATTGCTGAGACTCAATAACCCTGCACTTGCCTCCAACTCTGATATCCAATGCTTTGAGACAACAGGACAGTATTTGTGTTTGTGTTAGTGTGTGTGTGTGTGTGTGTGCGCGCGCGCATTGGAAAAGAGATCAGGTACGGTAGGTCGCACTGGCAGGTGCTTGTCACCGTACGAGACAGAGGGGAAGAGTTTGGGTTCCTTCAGACATGAGTGGGTCCATTCAGGATGGCCAGTCAATGGGAACTCAATCTGTCCGAGCAGATCCAGCAGGTCGTCACGCTCCAGCTCACTGAGAGCTTTACGCCAGTCCAATAAACAAGGACTTTTAACATGAGAAGGAGGAGAGAGATAGAGACTGAGCAAACCAGCAAATTAAAGAGATAAGAAAAAGGAAGAAGAAGATGTGTGCAAAGCAAAGGACAAAAGGAGGTGAAATGCGCCGAGGTACTGAACACATGCAACAGTGAATCCTTCAAAGAAGAGAAGGAGAGTCAAAGTCGCTTTTAATTGTGCTGAAATTAAAGGAGCTGGCTCACTACTAATCCTCGCTCAGTGATTGGAGTCATTTTCCACCTGGATTAGATGGCACCGGCTTATTTGGCCAGACTTCATTATTTGATTTCAGTCAACCCCCCGAGTACAAAAAAGTGTGTGTTCTTACAGAGAGAGCATGAATTTCTCTTGAACAGGGAGCTTAAGTCTATGTAAAGTACACCTAATCACCAAACACAGCGAGCCAGAGAGCGGCAAAGTCAAGACACACAGGAGATGGAGGAGACGAGAGTCAACGTACCGTGCTCGACTCGCGTTCTTTCAGAGGAAGGGCCAGGGGCGAGTGAAAAGATGAGGGGCCAGGAGGGAGAAAAGCAAAACACAAATTAGTACAAGTGTCACAGAGAGTCAGGACTGAAATCAGATCACTCAAAAAAAAACAAGTGAAGTGAGAAAAGTTCTGTAACAACTCATCATTTGACACAGTTTGTTTGAAGGTTTGGTGGTTCGAACTCCTGGCTTTGTCACAGCTTAATTAACCCTAACTTTACACTTTTTAATCAGATATTAAAGAAGTAAGGTTAAATTGTAAAAATTGAAGTTGTTTTTATTATTATTATGGAGTATCCAGGTGTATAGTTCATGTTTATTCTGTTATTAACCTCTCACTTTGAGTGGGATGTTTGCAGGAATTGAGGCAACATGAAACGTTTTGGTTATCCAACATTTTCAAATATGACTGACCCAAACTCTTGTGCTTGGTGGATCAGAAAGAAATGAGACTTATGATGGCCAAATTATTATTGTGAGAAGAGTTTGCTGCAGATCTAAGTGCTTGTTACCCCAAATAAACTAATGAACAATTTACATTTATAACAAAATCCTTTGTTTCTAATTTAGAACGAGAGAAAAATCCACAATCTTTAAAGTCTGGAGACAAAAGAAGAAGATAAATGAGAATTGTTATTGTCTCAATAAAGCATAAGTGAAAGATTTAGTAGTAAACATGAGACCACCAGTTACAACCTGTAAATGTTTTACACGGGTCAAATTGTTGGAAATTAAACTTTATGTTGTAACAAAAACACATCAGAGGATTTCTCTGTCCATAAAAATGTTTCATCTCATCCAGTGATTCAAACCCTGACATGTAGAAATACCCAGAAGCTTGTTTCGATGATAATTGCATCTGGCTGGTAGAACCAGTTCTTGGTAGAAACTGTCCCCCATCAGGTGTGAAACGCTGCGGGCTCTGTGTGTGTGAGTGAGTGTGTGTGTGTGTGTGTGTGTGTGTGTGTCAGGCTGTGGTCCTCACCTCTGTGCTCCAGGTCGTGGTGGTTCTTCTCGTCCTTTACAGGCAGGTGGGCCTGGCTGCCCAGGGCACCCAGAGCCAGCAGGCCAGAGCCGGCGCCCGTCACAGGGGGGAGTCCGGGCGGCTGCAGGCCTGACGGGTGAGGCGGGAGCTGCACTGGAGGCCCATGTCCCGCGTGAGAGAGGTGCTGAGCCTGGAGCTGCTGCTGCTGTAAACAAATGCACAGAGACAAGACAGAGGACAAGTGGGTCGGCTGGGAAGTGAATCCATGGATGACCACACTCCACTCATGCATTAGAGCTGGCTTTGAGCGCATTTAGTTCAAGGCCAAACCGTTTATGCAGAATAGACTGACAGAGAGTGCCAACATGCTGATCCAGCTCGTTCACCAGCTGAGGGGAAAAACAGAGTCTGTACATTACTCTGTTGTATGGTTTGAGTATCATCATCAAGGAGGAGAAGGATTTCAAATCCTCTCAGTTTTATTTTGACTTTGTTTTACATCCTCAGCCTTCAGCATCTGGATTTGACCAACCATCAGGCACCAGTCATTACATTTTTGTCACTTTAAAGTTCTAATTGGCTCTTAGCATTGAATGTGCACTCATAAGTTCAAAGTAAGACTGCAACTAACTACTACTGACTCAGTCCAGCATCTGTGTTTAAAGGTGGTAAAGTGGGACATCTCAAGACTGGAGGTATTTGTTTGTCTTACTTTTTCTACCTTATCTCAATTGATAAGGAGAGTAAATCTATAGAAATAACTTTTGATCTTATATTCTTGATATATGATCTTGATATTTGTTTTAGCCATTCAGTGATCCATTTGTTCTCACAAAATATGTGCTTTTATCGGTTAGTACAGTGTTCAAGCCTTTCTTAACTTGACTAAATTGTTCAAAACTTCAATACCCCAAACCTATTTTCTTGGAGGCCCAAACATAATTACAAAACTAGGAATCAGAAAACCAATCGTCACAAATGAGACCTGGATGTACGTGTCCTTATTAAGAGATGACTGGGGCAAAAAAATTATTTGTGTTCCACAACAAATCAATCATTTTGTCTGTTAAAGCCTGAAAATAATAAAACAAACTCATAACTAAGTCTCTAGAGTACAGGTCAACAAAGCAAAACATGAATACACGTTTAATTTTTAGTCATAGGAGGCAGAGAAAAACAGGAAACTGTGACATTTAAGAAGCTAGATGTACACAGTCTTTCATGTTTATGCTTTATAGTTGATGGAAGATCTAGTTGCCTTGGTTCACATACTAAAGACCTGATACTCTTTTCATGTGTTGCACTTGACTGAATCGAACTCTGCTTTTCCTGTCCCTCTTTCCCCCCGTGTTACAAGATCTGTATGTGACAACTGTGTTCGACGAGACAACAAGCCTCTGATTCTCAGAAAACGACAGTTTTTTTCTCCGCTGTGCTTCAATCATCGCTGGGACAGTCAGAAATCAATAAGTCTACACTCAAAAACCTCAAAACCTTTCAACACTCTGAAAACCAAGCAAGCACGCCCACTCCTTCAGCAAAATGCAGTTAAGCACAGACACAATGAGAACACACACACCTCCCAAGAGACCATAGATGTGTGTGTCTGCGTCTATCTGTGTGTGTGTGAGGCAGTCAGAGAGGAGTGAGTAGATAGACAGGAGTTAAATAGCCACTCAGGCAAGAGGGAAGCAAGTGCTTTAAAACAAGGTTAAATAACACTTAGCACATCCATCAACCGCCTCTCTGCAGCAGAAAAAAAACATGATTGCTATTCTGCTTGAGAGATAGAACTTCAATAAGCTCATCCATACATTCATTACATGAGCTGTACCAGCGCATTTCTGCTGGCTTACCACATTTAAAGGTTTATTTAGCAGCTGGCCATTATTCAGTCAGCTCATTACGTGGAGCTGGACCTTAAATCGCACAATGGATAGACGCAACTGAGGAGCAGCATTGTTAATCGATATTGTACTGCTGTGCAGAGCAGACTATCTGCTGTGGAAAAGGGAGAGAGGAAGGGGCAGCCAGAGGAAGAAAAAGGAGGCAGATTTAGAAAATAACAAGAGTACGACAGAGAGAGGGACCGAGGCAGGGACGTCCCTATTGAGTGTGCCTAATGAGGAAAAGCGTGCAGGGATCATTATCAAGAAGCCTCATTAACGAGCTGTGGCTGAGGAGAGGAGCGAGGAGCGACGAGAGGAGGGAGGGAGGGAAAGAGAGAAAATTCTGAAAATAAATTGCTTCCAATTCAATATTCATGGATAAAGAGCTGGCTTCCTTTCACACTTATCTTTTTTCATTATGTGCAAATGCCGCCGCAGCTCAGGCAACTTCCACAGGAAACAGGCAATTAAAGTTAACTAGGCGAAGCTGGCTCCCTGCAGAACAGTACTGTCAGGTGGAACACGCATCAACAGCACCGGCACAAACCAGCTGGCAGACCAGCTTAATAAGTCTGGCAGTCATTGCCACTTTACCTACTTATCCTGTGCTTTACAACAGCTTCAGCGGCTCATCATAGCTCCTTCAGTCCACGCAAGGAAGATTAGACTACATCTGAGGCTAAAAACACATCTGATTGATTTAAAATCTGAGGATTGTATCTGGGGTTAGAAATAAAAACACTCTGAATTCTTTGTCACCTTATCAATGCAGACAAACGGCTCACTGCAAACATGATACACAAACACGCCCAAGACATGCCCAGCCTGAGGGAAGCATCACGTCTGTGAACACACGTAAAGAAGAACTGATTCTGTTTGTTTAACTTCCTGCACACTGACCATGAAGGGAGGGTAGACGCTATGAGGCAGCTGCTGCTGCTGCTGGGTCAAAGAAGAGTGGAGAAGGAGATATTCAGTCGGGTATGAAACAAGTGAGGAAAAGGAAAATGAAACTGAAGTGGTTACGCATGATAAATTTACCAGATGAGGCTTGATTTCTAAGAAACAGTTATCTGTAAAGGGTCAGTAACATCTATTCATGATCAAAATCCCCAAAGACGGCAATCAGTTTTATAACTAAGCAGCAAATGAGAAGAGGAGAACTTTGTGGCACATTATTTTAATGACAAACAGCACTTGATGCTCTGTATGACTTATATTGCGAAGAGGCAACAGAACTGCCATTAAGTAGCAAAAGCTGCATCCTAATCTAGCTTCAGCAGATAATATGGTCAAGGAAAGACGTGTTTTTGTGGACGGAGTGAGCAGATTTCTGGGTCAACACTAGGGCTGGGCATTTAATAGCAAATTAGATTAAATCGCAATACGACTTGCTGCAATGTTTCAATGGAATACAGTGAAATATTTCCATAAACTCAAAAATGTCAGCATACCAGATTAAACTTTGAGCTGTAGATGTTTTATGCTCTACAACCCTGAACTCGACTTTGCTCAACCAAAGAGCCAAACTGTTTAAAACTACCTTTGCAAGAGCAACAATCTAAGTCGTTATGAGTGGAAAAACTGGCAAGAAGTTGCCATTAAAATAAATGTTAGGAAGCGAAAATGGTCAAAAAGCAGCAAAAATGGCTGAAAAGGGGTGAAAATTGGGGAAAATCTTTGAAAATGGACAATAAGTCACAAAACCTTGGCCTGACATATCTGTTTAAAACATCCACTTTTTATGGATCTTATAGAACATTACTTACTTATGCAAACCGTTCAGTCTTGGTCAACATCAACTAGATGCCATCATTATATGAGACTTTTTTTACGGTCCATCAAAGACACTGAACAATATGTTCACCCAATCCATCAACAACTTAATTTTAGCATAAATAAAAAAGTAATACTGATAAAATGCTTCTAGCAACTTATGCCTCCAATTAAATTCAACTTGAATGGGCAGATTTTTGAAAAACGTGCAGAAAATATTTACGCCAATGTTTTGCTTTGAGCTCTAGTACTCTCATACCTTTGTATAAAGTTTTCTTTCATAGTTATCAAACGTCAGGAACAAAGCAGTCAGTATTAAAGTTTACACAGCGAGCCTGACGTATTAACATTTACATAAGGGTTGCTGATAAGCGGCACAGCACCTGTAACCGACTCGTTAAACATTATCTCGGTGCAATCTTTGCCTGTGTTGAATCATGGAAACGAGGGCAGCAGGATGGAAATGAGACAGCACCTCTGACACTCAATCAAACTCAATCATATGTCACCTCCACTCGCAACTTATGCAAAACAGAGAGTAGGACAGAGAGAGCTGGTTTGCATTTTTATGCCAGTTTGTCAGACAAAAACTGACTAAACTCTCAACACATGCAGGTTACAGGTGTCTCATGTTGTTTGGTGTTAAATATGGAAACAGTTTTTTAATATGTGCAAGATTCTTGAACCCTCTTTGTAGGTTGAAAGTTTCCGGCAGCCAGTTTCAGTTAATTGCTGATTTAGTGGAAACCAAGAGTCGATTTGAATCCATCAGACATCTAAGGCCTTTTAGCAAGTATTTCGCTGAGGTAACATTTTTGCAACATGGTGCCATCACTATTTAATATCATAAGTTCAGTATCAAATATTATTGGGGGTTATCTCACATTTAATCAGTCTAAGTTGTGTCTTTATAAGCTTGTTTTATCAAAAAGTTGGCTCAAACTAAATGGTATTTGAGTATGATTCTCAAATTTAAGATGTTTCTAGATAACTGTTTGTGCTCCTTGCTTGGGGGTGATAGTTATTCAGACTTCTGGGGAAGTCAGCTAGTATCAAAATATCTCAGTAACAGGCAGAAACTTCCACGATGAGGGGATGAACAAAGAGTTCAGTGTTTACTGTTGGACCGAGATCTGCAGTCAAATGCTTCTTAAAGAGACTTCAGAAAAAACTTAACCTCTGTATGAACTAGTGGGTTTGAAACCTTCAGACTAGAAAGCCTCTAACAATCATATACAGATATCATTTTTTATTCAATTCATTCAACTTTTATTTCATCTCATGTTGTCACTAAAGACGTGCCCACATTTACAATGGCACTGAGGGTAGAAGTCAAAGAGTACATGAAACAGATCAACACAAACGCTCACAAAAACAATGATATGTCTTTTTCTGCCTGATCTAAAATTTGAATATTAGTTCCTGGAAATGAAAACGTAGTCTCCCTGAATCGAGAGTCTGCACTAATCCGTTGTATTTCTCCTCAGTCACCTCACCTCAGGAGGAGACAGAAAGGCAGCCAGGGACTTTAATATACTGAGTAAACTTCATCCCATATCAAAACCTGCTCCATTGTACGTGTGTGTGTGTGTGTGGGTGTGTGTGGTTGTCTAGACTCAAATCTGTCTTCTGATCTATCTGCTGTATGAAGCTGCCAGAGTCTGATGCTCTCTGAATATCTCTGAGACTTTAATGACACCACAGCCGCACTGCCTCACTCACACTGAGAGGACATGAAGATTGATCACCTGCCAGGTCTCTGCCACGATGATTAAAGTCTGTTTTCCTCTGTGTGTGTGTGTGTGTGTGTGTGTGTGTGTGTGTGTGTGTGTGTGTGTGTGTTATTGTGCTCTGCTCGGCCCTGCCCACCCCCTAATGAAGGCAGGGTCACTGTGGACAGTCTCATTGAGCTGGTTAGGGGAATAAAAAGAAAGAGGAAACAGGAAGTAATTACCTTGAAAACTGCGGGTTGTGCTCCTGCCTCATTTACTCTAATCGAATTTCGATAGTTGCCTCTCATTAGACTTGACCCCAAACCACTGAGACTAGCTAACCTATGACAAACCTCTGCTTCAGAGGGCTAATCAAAATGGCCAGTTATCCATCTGGGCTCAAGCTGGCTGCGGAGAAGAAGCTGTGCTCATAGGAGCTAAATCAAACCAGATGAAAGGGAAAATGCTGGAAGGTACATTAGGGTGAGTGCACTTAGAGCGGTTAGGGTTGTGGCTATTTTGAACACTAGATACTTTTTTTAAAATACCGTAAGACCTCACCAAAAATGAGCTTTTTAATATCAGCAAAAGAAAGAAAACTCAAAAATTGCAATAAACTCTTAGGATTTATGGATGAACACAAATCACATTTGGATACATAGTATAGATCACACATCGGACTTATTGACATTTAAAGCTGTCACATCTGTAATGCTTTTTCATAGTTTGAGATTATAAATTAAATTTTTAATTAGCTGTGGGGACTTTTTAGTAAAACTAGCAAACCAAGGCCTGTTTCTGTTTGTTTTGGAAAATGTATGGACTGCAGATCTTTTTTTTAACACTTCTTTAGTTCAAGATAACTTTTTAATCAACAGCTACCGTTGTTTGAAACATTAAAACACCCAATCTATGTGAATTCAGTATGTAATGTAACTTAGTAGCTGCATTTAGCATTACTCGTGCTCTGAATTGGTAGCATGTAACGTTGGTGAATCCTGGTTACCTCCTACCAGTGCTCATCTACTAAGCAGAGCAAATATAATCACGTTCTTTGTTTTATTGATCGACTCTTGGGTTTGAACTGATCACTTCAGTATAACACAAACAGCTAAACCTGTGGTTTTTTTTATAACACATTATTACTCTCAGCTCCAAATAAATATCAGAGATGCAAATAAATGTGTGTACTGTGTCAAAAAATTGCTTTTTTAGACATTTTATGAACTGAGTAACTGATTAAGTGACCGACAAATCAATGGAAGTAAAAATAACTTGAAGCTTTTTCTGTCGTTTGGTGCATGTATATATGCTGGGTTAGAAGATTTGGATGTTTTCTGCTTTTCCTTTTCTGAAAAAAGGACTTCAATGCAGCTAAAATGCTTTTTATGAATCTGTTGCTTACAAATGTTCAGTACCTGCTCCTTTTTTACTGCTCTAATCTCTGCCGCAGTCTCACTTGTCCAAACTTTACTGCTCTTAAATCCTCCTGTTACTGGGTCAGAGGTAGGGCTAAGTCTGTTTGCTGGAACCTTTTATCTAATTAAAGTGCAGCCAAAGTGAAATCTGAGAAACAGCCCGCTCTGATCTCAGCCTGGACTGTGTTACTTTCTATCAGATGTTCTTTGACTCCGTCGAGACGAGAGAATCAGAGCCGGGCTGCTGCTTAGACCGACACGGTGGGTGCTGACAGGTCACGGTTAACCAACAATCAGTGAAGTTACAACAGTGAGCAGCACAGTGACAGCACATTGCAAACATCGTGAACTCAAATAAAAACATTTTTAAAACACTGGAGACAGGGGCGAGATGGCACACCAGAGGAGGACGTGGAGTTCACTCTGTATTCACTCTGAGTTCAGATCCATACAATGATAAACTCTTCCCCCTGTAAACCTGTGGTTTCCTCTGAACCCAAATCCCTTTCCAAGGTTATCCTTAAAATGCATCACAAACAGAGGCTGATAAAGGTAAAACTAACTGAGGGCATGTTTGAACAGCCAATGTATCTGTACAGGTGTGCTGGTCCTCCTCTATGCGTGCTGTTTCGCCCCTGACTTGAGGTCAAATGAAGGAAGAAAAGGGGGTATACACACAGTGAGAGGCAGATTGGGAAGTCCACGTACCCCGATGATAGCATTTAGCTCGGTCATTGTCACCTGCTTGGCCCGTTCAACAGCTTGAGCCACCTGCTGTTGATGCTGCAGGACACAGAAACACAAAGATTAGACTCCTGGTGGGAAAGAATAATCTACAAAATACAGAGAAGAATATTTTCCTGCAGGGTCTAAACATTTACCTACACAAGTCTACAAATTGGTACTCAAGCTGAGGAGGGAAAATGCAGCATAATGCAGCAAAGTCATTTCATCCTCCTCAAAGTCAAAACAAGACTAATAAAAGCAATTCTACACGTAAACACTCCAGTGTATAAGAAAACATGATTCAACATCGATGACTCAATCATGGCTGAAAACTTAATCCAGAACACATAAAGACTGAGTCGATTTTCACCAAGTTTGCATTTGTAACTGTTCTGAGGATAAACCTTTTGTAACCACACTGGGATGAACAATTATAGGTAGACAGCAAAGGTCTTAAGGTATATTCTTTGTTTTTAGAGGAGCCTGTAGGTTCTGCAGGGCTATTATTTGTAGTGTTTATTTGTTTTGGCTCGTCGTTCAACAATGAAAGGAGCAGGAACCGGAGCAGTAATGTAATAACTTCTGAGTGATGGAGATGATTGCTCAAACTCTATTACACAATAAATAAGGGGTGTGACGAGATCTTGTGCCAGGTTTTTTCTTGTTTGTGAAACGACAATGTGGCTGCCTCGGCCTAATTTCAGCCTAACGCCCTGAACCTCATAAGACTGTGTTTCGGACAGCAGTCGTAACATTTGTCATTTTTAGCATCAATATGGTATCACACTCAGTATGTTTACATCTTCAGGTTTCAGCAAGTCAAATTCAAGACTTTTAAGACCTTTTTAATGCCACCTAGAATAAAATTCAAGACCAAAAACACTATAATGATAATTTAAAAAAAACCAATAAGACAATGGTTGGGGGACTCCGATGTAATACAATCCAATCATTGCAATTGTTTCTCCCAGTGAGGCTCATTCAAGTTTAATTTTTGTCTGTTTATTGAACATAAAAGTGATACTCTGTGCTTTCTGGTTCAATAGCTCTACGTACAAGTGCAGTTTAAGTGCAACTTTGTTAAAACTGGCAAGCGAGCATGCAGATCATAATGTATATCAGTAGCCAGTAAGAAAGTAGTCTCTTTCCATCTCCTCTCAAAAAGTGCCACGATGAAACAGAAAAAATCCACAGAACAATAACTAGTCTTGCCCTGACAAAATTAACATTTAAATCATATACTTCAAAACAGCATATATCAAATTTAATGAATTTAAGATATTGTAAGGATGCACTGGCACCTAATAAAACTTTTTTGTTGAAGACAAACTTCTCTGTATTTCATTAGCATTTTTAAACAACACATGAACTGTGATGCTTTTACAGGGTTTATATTCTGTTTGTGTCTTTTATTATCATTATAAGAAAGTAGAAAAGTTCAGACCCTTCACAATGGACCTGATTTGTTCTGCATGTTGATACTTGTTCTAGTGAAAACTCATTTATTTCATCATTGAAGTTGAAAAAAAAAATATTAAAATCTGTTTTTTTTTCTTGTTCTTGTAAATCCAATTTCTTGTACTGTCTCGTCTCACCAGCTGTGGGAGACTCCGGTAGATTAACATTCTCTTGAAAGGTAAATAAACATAATGAGTGAAATTAGCTGAAAACTGTATCTGCAGTGACACTCACCTCTTGTGACAAGAACGGCATGATCTGAGCCAGAATCGCATTGAGACGTTTGGCAATCTCTGTCTGTAGAAGAAGAAAGAGGAAACATTAGAGCCAGTGAGCTGAGTGCACCGAATGCCAGCGGCTACATTATAATTAAGCAGTTAAACCACCTATAAAACACAGGGGCAAATGTTTGCAGCGTCCTTCAGGACAGATCATGTATTTCTTAACTAAATTGGGGCGGCCTTTAAACAAATTTACCTCCCTCTCTCTCCTGCCTCCATTAGGCTCAGGCCTTATTTCATTAGCAGGTTGAAATATGCTAATACCATCTGGCTGTAGAGACCATAATGAGGTCCATACTTCATAATTACAGCCCATAGAGGGAGGGGTGGGGCACAGGAGGCAGGCAGGTTAACTCTCTGGTCGTATCTATCAGAAACATCTCCGTATCGACCCTGGAATATTAGCAGGGACAGTAAGATGATACTGCAGAGCTCCACCAACACAGAGCACTTTACACACAAATGGATCTGCTGTGCTGTCCGCCTAACGTACCTCAACGTCCCAAGACATTTGGCCTAAACCCATTTCCTTTTTTTAAAGTCTGTATTTCTACAAAGAGAGAGAGAGAGGCAGGAGGAGAATCACAGAATAAAGGAGAAAGGGCGGAGCGTGTGTGTGTGAGGGGTGAACGGGGAGCTGAAACGCTGTGATTTGACACTAAGGTAATGTAGTTTGACTGAACCGGGGGAGGTGAACTAATTGATTCTGAGAGATTAGGGGTGGAGGCCCAGCAGGTGTGAGAGTAGGGGGTTTGAGGGCCTTCCCGCCATTTTTGTACGCCGCTGCATTCCTCTCATTTTCTCCTTTAACCTCTTTTGACTGTGAAAGAAGGAGGGAGGAGACAGAGTGGAAAGGGGGACAGGAGGTGCTGGTAGTCTCCTGCTCAGCTCTCTGTGTCAGTCCTTTCTTTTTAGAGGAGGGGAGACAGGAAAAGAAGGAGAGAAGAGGAGGGGGAGGGACCTTTGCTGGCCTGTCAGGAATTATCTCACAACCCTCGTCTGACCTCAGACGCACCGTGCATTCTCCCTCCTCCTTATCCAAACGCTTCTTCACACCCCTCCCTGCTAATCTCCACTCCTCCTCTCAGTGCCCTCCCTTCTTTCTCCTTCTCCTCTCCCATCTTCCCCCTCTTCTGTTGCTGGGGCAACGCTATCTGGCACGGCTGATCGTTATGTAAATTGGGCTGGGGCCCTGACCAGAACAGCCTGTAAAATCATATTAGGCGCAGCAAAGAGGCAGGTCATTAAATTGAATTTTCGGCCTGTCGATCTGATCGGCACGGGAAATTAATGAGGGATAACTGGGAGCGGGGGAGGAGGAGAGGGGAGGGGGCCGCGCCAGTGGAGGGAGGGGCTGAGGGAAAGAGAAGTAGGGGGCTCTGTGGAGACTCATAAAGCATCATCATTAGCGGGGGCTGGATACAATGACACACAGAAGGATTAGAGTGTTTCAGTATCACACCACTTCTCTGGAAATGGCTGCGAAGGGAGCAACATGGGGCTTGTAGGACACAGCGGTGTGCCGATACACTCTGCTATTAGAGCAACAGCATCACAAACTGACTCACGAAAAAAGGCATCCATTCGTTCACAACAAATCACAACATGGTGTGAAGCCAAAAAACACCAACATGTGTTGAATTATTTAGCTGCTTTGTTAAAACACAGGTGCGTCTCTACAGATCACTGACAGGTGAGTTAGAGCATCAGGTGCTTTTGGAGCAGAGCTGAGCTAATTATTCCCCCACAGTTAGCTTCCTCTGACATTTTGGTTCACATATTTTCCAAAGCCTGGATAAAAAAAACAATGGAGCTCACTTCCTCTGCAGAAATATTTTCCTTTTCTTTTTGATTCATAAATTACCCATCACATGTTCAACTCAATTTAGGTTACGTGAGAGCAAACATGACTTTCACATCAAGCAGTGAAACAAACCGAAAACCCTCTTTGGTAATTGCTACCTTTCTTCTCAAAGCAGTCCCTTTGCTCTGTCAAGACATGTTTAGAGAGTTCAAATGGGCACACGGCTTATTTACACAACTTTTTCACTGTCATTTTGAGAAGAGAAAAAATACTCACAACACATCCCATCCAATGACTCGCAGCCCTCTTAAATGACTCCCACTTTACTATGGAGGCTCTATTTTCCACAGTGCTTTTAGCTGCACAGACAGGCACTGGAAAGAGTTTATTGTCACTTAAAGCCACTGAAAACAGAAGCCTTTGAGCCGGCAGAAGCTTTTCACTGCAGCTCCACAATTACAGGTACTCAGGGTTGTCTAGTAGCACCACAGCTTGGAGAGGCCCTCTCTCCATCGCATCCCTCTGTCAATGGTGCGTTGAAAGCCATTTGGCTGTTTGTCGCTGCAGGCATTAGCCCCCAAGTAGAGAGCAGAGACTCTGACGAGGATTCAATTGGCGAGGAAAACAAGTGGCATATGACAGAGGGAGGGGAGAGCAGAGATGGGCTGTTTGGGAATTATCTTCTCAGCCAGAGCAGAGGAAGAAAGAGGCACTTAGAGGTATCGTCTTCATTACAAATGCATGAAGAATATTTTGTGTATGCGTGTCTTTCTATTTTGAGCTCACGCACTCAAAACTGTAGTGACATCCTTTTTCTGCAGGGGAGCATACGGAGATGAGCTGTTTTCCAACAGATTACATCTGATTCAAACCATCATGTAAACAATATCTCACGTCTTTCATGGTGAACTACAAAGTTTATATGTACACAAAGACACAAAGAAGATTTCTTACACCGTTTAACCACATCAACACGGACGCACAAACTATCATCAGCTGCCGAGATGAGCACAGACAAACACACAGACACTAATTGTGTTACACTGTTTCTAGCAACCCCAGCTATCAAACACTAGCATGTCTCATAGCCTCCACCTAACCTCGTCAACCCCCCTATCAAGAGTATACGTGTGTGTCAGTGTGTGCGTCGATGTGTGTGTGCGTGTGTGTTCTCTTAGTCAGTTTGTTTTGGCTTAGAGACAGGTCGGCCATCATCACCTTGGCAAACAATTCCAGGAATCCTCCATAAATTATTCATTTACACAAGCTCTCTCTCTCTTTCTGCCTCCCTCTGCTCCTCTCACTCTCTGCCTCCATCCAGGAAACGGACATGACCCCCAAACTCAGCACCTCCTCTGTTTGCCTCATTTCATTCAACAAGTGAGGAAACTGATACACTAAATATGAGACGTACTGATAAAAAAAAGTTTCTCTGCTGCCTAAACTTGAGATTCGTCCAATCACAACACCACTCTGATAACCCAGGATTAAAACGATATGAGGAAAAGAAACTGACCGTCCAAATTATACAGATGTTTTCTGACCGTCTTACCATTATCAACTTGAATCCAACCGCTATTTTTGTTTTGGTTTTGGATGTGTGTATGATTCAAATTAGCTCTGTCAGCTTTGACAAATTAATTGCTTTCCAAACAAACCTGTTCTGTTTTCTTAATGGCATGCTATTTTGTCCCTCCCTGAACACAGTAGCCGAGCCACCCATGAGTCTTCCTGCTTACTGATGCTACTGTAATGAAAATAAAAACAATGCGGTGCTTTTGAGTGGCACTTTTCACTTGAGAAAACTCCCAGATGGCTCAGCTGACATGTCAAATATATAAACACTTTGTGTCAAACAGAATTAAGTATCACCAAAGTGCCTTTGAGCTGTGTGAACACTATCAGGGAATCAGTTAGGGGCTAAACAATTTCCCTATTTTAAAATAGCAATTTATTCTGCCATTATTTACAGGTTCCCCATCTCATGTATTGTTGATATCAAAAGCTATATTGAAGCGGATGATATTTTCATTATCAATGTTGTTTTGAATAAGAAAAACACTCAAAACACAATAAAATATCATGAAAAAGCTCAATATTTTTGGTCACTCATTCCAGAAAGTGAAACCCAGATATTATTTGGACTTTTCATACATCCAGAAAATTATTTCAAGCCTTTATTTCTTGAAGTGTTGATGACTGTGGCTTATTCATAACGAAAACCAATCATCCAGGGTCTCAGAAAGTTAGAATATGACAGGATCAATACAAATGATATTTTTAACAGAAATGCAAGGCCCCTGAAAAGTTTTGTCTTTCTGACCATTTTACAAGTTCTCTCCCAATTTTGCCTCTTTTCACTAATTTTTGCTGATTTTCTACTAATGGCCACTTTTCAACACTTAGATTGTTGCTCTTGCAAAGGTAGTTTTCAGGCAGAGTTAAGTTCATGGTTGTAAAGCATCAAACATCAACCACACAAAGTTGTGGCACCAATTTAGAAGCATGAATCGTTAGATGAAACTGAACTAATACAAGAAGGTAACTCAATCACAAGCTCAATGTGTGAAAATCAACTACATTTAATTAAAACCTGAATGTAGCACTATTCAAGCTTTTTCTGACATTGTAATATGGACTTACGAAAAAAACTTAAATGCAAAGCAGTAGAATTTTAAACATGCAATTAAAAAAAGTATTTAGCCATTGAAATGACAATTATTGCCTATCAAAATATCAATCATTTAACAACCCTTATTGAAATCCATGCTGTGCAGACGCCACATTTAAACAACCCCAAACAGCTGCTTACAGAACATAACAGCCAATTATATCAGCAGCTTACAGAGCATGTTGATGGTTAATTCTTTTGATAAGTCTCTTCATGTACCTTTTACTTTCAATTTACCAAAACAGAGAAGTGAAATCAAAACGCAGACAAGCTAACAAGAGATAAACAGAGACCGCGACAGAGAAAAGAGGTGGAGAAAAACAAAGCAACCCACACCACAGAGTCAGCGGGGCATGATGCTGAGGCAGCCTAATGAGCTGCGCTAATTAAAATCACTTATTGACAGCAAGCGAGGGTGATTACCTCCACCCTGCACTCTGTGCCATCATAAGAGACACTGTCAAAACAAATTACCCCCCGGCAACTGCACACATCCCTCTGCTAGCAACCATTCAGATCAGCAACAGCAGCAGGGAACAGGAAGTTGGTTGTGTCTTTGTGAAGACTTGACTGGTTTTACCGTTTAAAGGATGCAAGTATTTATTAACATGCGTGTTTGCATGTGCGTGCGTCCATTCACCAGGTTTTCAATCCAGCTTTCGAGCGATAACAGCACAAAGTGGGTTTATCATGCCTTTTTCCTCACACGCATAAATCTTCTCCACAGGCAGAGTAATATGCCCGCCTGCATCCAATAATCCACCCCCTCCCCTCCTACCAATAACAGGGACCGCTAAGGGCTGTCTGTTTACCTCTCGCTGATGTCATCACAAACACTCGTTCACCAGGGAGAGAGAACGAGGAGAGGAGGGGGAGGGAGGTGGCAGGAGTCATGCATTATTCAGAGTGCTCCGTGGACTCCACCGGGCTTATTGATAAACAAAGGAGATGCGCAAGAGAGGACCAGTCGATTAACCCATTTACCCCAAAGTCTCTGGCTCCTTTCCTGTCTCCTCCTCCTCCTCCTCCTCCTCACACCCTCCCCCCCCCTCCTTCGCTTTGTCCACTGCCACCAGCATCCACCCACAACCACCGGCTTCGTCCCCCCAACCCCTGCATCTCTTCAACCTCCTTGTTGGTGATAAGTGCCTGACAGAAAACGCTTGAGAACGGGGGAGGAGGGGGTGAGGCAGTCAGCTCCTTCATAAACAGAAAACACCTAGTTAGCACACACACACATCTACACACATCTACACACACACACACACACACACACACACACACACACACACACACACACACACACACACACACACACACAAACCACGTGCCTGGAGAAATCGTCTAAAGCTGATGAATTGTGCAGTCTGCCGCTGTTCCAACCAGGCCTCCCTCCCACTGATGCCATTAACCTTCTGGATCTGAGGGCCATGCAGCCTCCTCCCCACCTCCCTCCTTCTTCCCCCGCCCTCATACATCATATCACACAGCTAATGACACAAGGGCCATCATTCACCTCACATCACTGGGGTGGCGGGGCAAACCGAGGAGGGGAAAGCAATAAAAAGACGTGAGGCCACGATGAGGTTGGGGAAGAAGAATTGAGGAGGCAAAAGGTGAGAGAGAAGTGAGACAGAATCAGCAGAAATGGAAATGTAAGTGTAGAAAGATAAAACTGGAATCCCATTAATCTTTTTTCCTTCTATTAAATGAAATGAATAGAAGATCACTCTGATATCTGTTGATACAAAAGAAGACGTGGGTGTCACACGGCTGACTTCACGGCCTGAGGTCAGGTCTTTAGCCTTAGAGAGTGTGTTCTGACTCTAACAAATGACAGAGTTCTTGCATTAAAGGCTGTTATCTTGTCATAAGAAAATCAAAAGTAAACCAGCACATTACAGCCATCATAGTGTGGCAAATTTCTCATTCCTGGGACAAAAATACTTCCAGAAGTTTAAATCTCATACATCTTATGGGAATTAGAAAACAACTTCAAATGTAGTTGTATAGTTTCAAAATTCCCCAAACAAATCTTGGCCTGCACTCAGCTTTTTACTTTTCTTGTTTCCAATTTATGACTCATCAGAACTCAAAGTTTGTCTCTTCATTTATAGGCAGTAGGGGTTTGCCATATCATACCACCTACAATAATACCAGTGTAAACTTTCTGATTATTAGAAATTGTCACATCGCGATAGTTAAACTATAGGGACAATGGTTTCGATTCAAAGCGTTTAAGAAGTTTGAAGGTTAGAGAAACAGCATGTGCTCTGGCGAGTTTTGATGGATTTGTGACTTTTAGAGTGTTTGTATTACATAATTGATGTGTAGTGCAGTTGTTTTTTAATGTTTTGTTTTGTTTTTGTGTGTCAGAGCACAGAGCAATGAGGCAATGAATGTCATCATTGTCATCATGTTACTGTAAAACTTTTTGACACCTGATAGTTTTAACAGTAGTTGTACAAAAGCACCTGGGTGTTCCAATGCAAATTTAGTTGTATTTAACTGTGTTCTTTGCCAACCTTGTACACTGTTTTTTGAAACAAACAGTAGGAAAAAAATCAAGCCTTTTCTGACTCAGATTTTTTTTGGGCAATTTAAGGTGCAGTGTTCATGCATCAAATCAAAATGAATAAATAACATAAAATCACTAAGATGAGTTGTGCTGGAAAACGTCAAACAAGGCAAGGTATACTTTTTTTAAGGTGAATACTTGGGTAAAATCAAAAGTGGTCAAAAACTGACCCCAGAGGACTTTCAAAGGTGCCTTGTATGACATTTGGCGTGTGGCTTAAACTTAAAAGTGACTGTTTCCTTTTTCTCATGGGGCAAATCCTTAGAATAAAACAAATGGGAACGCTATGCTATAATGCTTTAGGGGAAACCTCAAACGTCACAAACAACATGTCAATACATATCTAGTACTGCCATCCTAGTTTGATTGTATATATTAAGCATCAGCACATCAAACTCTCAAGGCTACTGCAAAATATTGTGATATACATTGTGCGTTGTTATATATCATAAAAAAATTGAACTATGAATAAAATGCCATATCGCCCAGCTCTGATAAGCAATACTGCCAAGAAAAAACACTCATCATGGATAGCATGCAGCGAGCACTTTTTCACCATTATGTCTGACAGTATTAACTTGTCAAGCAACAAGATGCCAAGAAACACAAAAACAAATTCACTGAGGGGAGCACTAGCTGTCATCCAGAGGGTTATCACGTCATCCCAGCTGACACATATTCTCTGCCACGTCTCCTAAGCTTTCAGTGCCTTGCTCTCAGACACTGAAGAAATGTGAATTCTCTGTTGTTAAACCCGCCAAATGCTATGGTGGAGGGGTAGACCCACCTGCCTCCGAAATGTTAGGTAGTTTAGGCAAATTATTAATCAGACACACGACAAAAAGGGCAGAATATGAAACCATGCTAACATGATTTAAACATATCCACCCCCAGCGACCCCGTCTCCACTCCCTGCATGCCTCCAGTGGACTGACTTGGCTCCCTGGGTGGTGTCGAGGAAACAGCAGATATTTTTTGCCCCATTCATGTGTGGAAGTTTTTCCACTGCAGCATGATGCCCAATGCTGGGTGGCAGCTGAACTAATGAGCTTTTAGCCCGGCTGGCACTGGGGAGGCAGACACAGAATAGTGCAGGCATATGTGCACACACACACACACACACACACACACACACACACACACAAACAAACGCGTACACATTCAGAAGGACAAACCACACAAAAACACATCCTCTCAGACTGTCTGCCAAATACTTTACTTTAATCTTATCAAACCATCCCCATCAGGCAGCGTGCCCTCTGTGTTGTTGAGCCTGTCAGCGTTTTCACGACAAAAAGCCAGTATGTGTTTGCCTCCTAAAGCCGTTTAAGGATGAGGGTAGACACTGAGGTCAGGTATGTGTGTGTGTAGGTGTGTTTATATTCCTCAATCACCAGGGAAGAAACATCAGCAGTGTTTTGGCTGCACACACACACACTCTCTGATATGGCTACATACCTGTTTGTGCATCTCAATGTTGAGCCCATAGGACATCTCATAGTACTGTGAAAAAAGATGAAGAGAAAACATTATTAAAGAGAAGACTTCTTCATGTTACACCATTTAAAATGAAATCAGTGATTAGAGGCAGACGTGATCCTATTTTTGCATCTATTATCATTTAAAGTGAAGGCAGACTCTAAAACTGAGTGATTTACTGACCGAACATCTTTATCATGTTGGGTTAAGATGAGATAAGATTTCTTATCTTGTCTTCACAGTGGGTGTCTCTGTTAATAAATGAAATTTTATAACATTAACAGGTCTAGACCTGTTAAAGTTCTTAGAAAGTGTCTTGAGACTTTTGTTATGATTTGGCACCGAATAAAAAAATTTGATTGAGTGACTGATATCTAGCATTTTTATAAGATTTCAAGAACCAAACTACAAAAGAGACGAGCTGGATACTCTCTGCAGCTCACACACAGAGGTGAGCTGTTAAAAAAAAGACATGCTGACATGAACCAGAGAGGTTGACAACTTCATATTCTTTGATCGACCACAGCTGAAGTCAACTGACTACTGTCCTCACTACTTCGACAACACGCTGTCAGTTTCTGCTCCAAACAGAGTCTATGGCTTCAAAAACCCAGCACAGAGCCAAGACTATTATTGAAAGCAACATTATCTGCTCGTGATTGCCAAAAAGCTTGTGAGCCCACCAACAGAAACAAACTAAAGCTGAGTAGTTTGTCTGTCTTGTTTATCAAACACACAGCTAACAGCTTCCATTTATTATAACTACTCCCACCACCTTCTGGTCCCTCACAGGGAAAATAATATTTAACAAACGTACTGCTGCGTTTGGTTAAATTCAGTCCTTTCATGTACAAACAAGATAAGCACACACACACATACACAAACTTACAGCGGGGTCTGAGTTACATCACGTCTTAGATAAAGATTGTTCTTTCTTTCCATGCACACAATGCAGCTTTTCCTGTATGAGAAAGAACCTTTGTGTTGGCTTTTCTTTGCAGAGGCACAGATTTCTTTGTCTCTGTTTGATCATCAGGAAGCTCTGAGCTGAATATAATGTGTTTTAATTGCAGTACTGGAATAGTTTTACATGCAGCCCCTTCATTGATCTTTAAAGATGAGAAGCATTTCTCTGATTTATCTCAAGAAAAGGTTGAAAGGGATTAAAACTTACTTCACAGACAGTGCACTCACTTTACTACAATTTGCATATGGAGGAGGGCTGTATGTTCACATCGACAGATCACAGGCTTTTAATGACACTCAGTTTTTTGGGGCTGGATTTGCTTCTTGGACTGATTCATCAAGCCTATGTTTCTGTTTTCTAAACTGGTAACTTTTTAATAATTCTAGCGAAATTAAGCTGATTAGGTTCTTCAAGAGTATAAGTGACTTGTTTTCCAAAAAGTATTGAGTTTTTTTGGCCTGAAAATGCATTCATGTGGGACAGAGGGACATGTAAATGATGTTTATTTTTACTTTAAGGAAAAATTGTGTCATCTCCAAATTATACGATCACATCACATCCTTATTTTACAAACCAAGTGTCCAAATCACTGATCTAAGGCACCAGTGTTGCACATAAGTGTTAATTTGGTCTTTTATGGTTAAGTTTTTAAAAAGTTATTGGTTGCACTGAGTAAAATTATTATTTTTATGTCATTTTACAATCACTACACATTATCCAAGAGAGAGCTAACATCAGTTGCAAAAACATTTCCCAGTACTGGGATGTTTGGTTAAGGATAACACCTGGCCTGTAGTCGGTCAGTTATTTTTATTGTTTGAGAAAAACCCACTGTGAAGCCCCTAGGTGTGTCAAAGTGCTTGAATGACCCCGTGCCTCACCCTGGGGAAGTTAAGAAATAAAAGAACGAGCAGGAAACCCTCTGATTCATGCACAGAGCCGACAGACCAGTCATTAACCCCCTGTGGGTCGTGTAGGGTGTGTGAGGGAGGGGTGACGGGGGTCATAAAGAAGACCCCTGAGCCATTGAGGGGGGTCGTCACACCCCACAATCAATACTTGGATATTTGACCCCTGCTTGAGTTTCAACCCCCCTCTCCTCCTCCACACACCCCCATCCTGCACCTTCTTACCCAATGAAAACACAGGCGTGACTCAACAATACCATGCAGGGAGAAATGCTAACACGGCCTTTGCAAAACACCACCTGTGACTGTTCACCTGAGGCTAAAGGGAGGATACGGTTTTAAATCTGGTTCACAGCTCCACAATGACTGCTCTTACCATGACGTAGTGACGCTGCATCTCTGTCTTCTCATTGGCCAGTTTGTCGTACTCCACTTTAAGACTTTTGAAAGAACAAACAGAAATCGTACTTTTCGTTAACATTTGTTTATCGTTGCAGTTGAAAGCCTTTGTACATGCAAAAGTACAACGGCAGGTTTATGTCTGAGCATAAACAGAGAAGATTTGTTGCATGAAGCTATAAAAAAAAAAACACAGCAAAACAAAAGCAGCTTCCTCTTCCTATTCTTTCCAGGAAGCTCATGCTGTTTACAGAAGGCTGATCATTACCTGTGGTACTGTGCCTGCAGGAACTGAAACTCGTCTTTGATCCTGTCGCAGGACTCTGCTACTGTGAACTTGAAGCCAGGCTGCCCTGGCTGGTGAGGTGCCTGAAAAAGGTCAGAGATACCACAGGTAAGTAAAGTCATCACAGTACATGTAAGGCTTCCTGTTAGATGTTCTCTAGATTGCTTACTCCACACTCCCCCCAGAGCCCTGACTACAGGAGAAAAGAGCTGCTTTCACTCTTCATGTCTGGTGTCAAGGCACAGGTTTGTACATCCATTCACAAAGTCATGTTTCATGACAAAAACCTTGTTATTAGGAGGGAATTTCTGATAAGCACTCCCGAAGATTTTGCAGTCTTGCACATTCATCTGTTAAAACATGCAAGTTTTACAGTGGGGGGTGTTGATCTGCATTCAACAAAAAGCTCTGATCTTTTTTGCAAATAAACACAGTCTCCCACTTCCTCTCCTGCAGAGTGAGGCGTCTCAGCAGCAGGAGTACAGACCATAAATAGTAAGGTGTGGATCAGCAGCTCTACTCTGAAGAGCTAATTAGGCTACTTTGAAGGGCGGTGTATTTGCATCAATTTACAAATAGTGACATAGACAGCTACTTACCGGATGCCGGCCTTGTGGATACATGTCGTGTCCTTTACACAAGGGAATTTGGTTTGTTGTCTCTATCCGTAATCCCAGTGAAGGTGCAGTAGATCACCGCCGCCCCCTCCCCTCTGCGCGCAGGATGGCGGCGGACAAAGCCCTGCTTTCGGCTGCGAGGAGCACACTCAGACCCCGATCCCTGGATGTATCACCTCGCCTGCCTTTCCCTTTCTTCATCCAAACAAACAGAAAAAGGGCATAAGCTGACTACCTGGATCACTTTTGCTGCGAAACATATACATCTTAACTGTACTCGACCGGATATTAAAAGCTTAAAAGCGAGTATGTGTTACTTCACAAAATGTAAATAAAGTAGTTTTAGAGCTTATTGAGACATTATTTTATAGATTCATTTCTTCTTTTTTGGGAAAAAAGACAATTATTTCTCTCGATTTGCATTACAAAGCAGTAGAAACAAAGAGACAGCAATAAAAATGTGTTTAATCCGTGTATCAGATAAATCCCAAAGTTGATACTTTCAATCACACGCCCTCAGCGACATGAGGTTTTATTCTCTCGTAAATCTAACGACTTGTCTCCCAACAAAGGGAACAAGAACACACAGAGAAGCTTGTTTTTGGTGGTCCGGGGAAGATCAGAAAACAAGAAGCTGCTGCTGTTTCTGCTGCTGCTGCTTTCAAAGCCACACCACCACCAACACCACCAACACCACCCGTCTTGTTAGCGGCTCTCTCTTCATGTCGCCCTTTTTACCTTTTGTCTGGACTGATTCCTCCTCTCTCCTCTGCACAGGTATATTACCCCAGACACAGCGCTTTATATCCAAAACCTGTATCCGTCAACAGAAAAATGATACAGGCAGAAAAAAAAGCTCCGTCGTCGATGGTGTTTCCTCCACTTCTTTCCTCCCTCTTGAGAGTCCTTTAAAACCCCGGTGATCCCGAAGCGGAGAGCGTCTCTCCGTCCGGTCGGTCGGACGTTGGAAACCCCTCAATTGAGGCGAATCCAGTCGCAACTTCAGAGAAAGCCTTAATTAGATCCAGAGGATGTAAAACGAATCTTCAAGTAAGTCCAAGATTATTTTTTGGCGAATAACCGGGTTAATTTTCTTGAAAATGTCGGCCGTTGCTCGCTGTTGGGTTTACCCAGTTCCTCCGCGCGCGCTGTACCACACACAGACTGTGCACTGACACGAGGACCCGACTGCCGAGAGAGGGCCCCGCACTGACCAATCAGATTCTTCGAAGGAGTTTAGCAACATTGACCAATCACAGCGCTCGGTCCCCACGTGGGGGTCCGGAGGAATCGGAGCTTCTGATTGGACGGCGGAATGTGACCTCACATGTTCGCCATTTTGGATCTGAAGTGACATTCAGTGCGTTCAACAGCTTGTTCAAAACAAAGACAATCATTTATATATCCGTGGATTACAGAAAGTGTATCTGCGTTTCAGATTATGAATAAAATTAAAGAGGTGTTATTGTTAAGATTTGGATGATTTGAGTACATTTTGCGGGTGTAAACAGGTGAACAACCGCACATAATTTATCGTGCACACAACGCATTTGGCTGTAAATTTTTATGCGCTCCGTGTGTGAGCAGCTAGAAGAGAAGGTACGCAAGCTGCGACTGAAAGATTTAAGTCTAAGACTGGAAAAACACACTTTCTGCTCTAAATTCAGAGTGATGTAGACACGCCAAGAAAAAGAAATCAGCTCTGTTACTATGCCAAGAATAACAGGAGCTCGTAGGAATTCATTCAAGACCCGGAGTGTTCAGAAGATGTGAATACCGCTTAATCTACGGCAGAGTGTCCTCTGAGTGACTTGAATTGATCGACCTATTTCTAACGAGACCTCAAGCATCTACAAGCTTTCCTATCAGCAGATACTAGGTGGGCTACAACACGTCTGCGCGTGAGGAGATCAGCCTATCAAGTGTTGCTCACTATGCTCGCCCCCACGTGGGTCCCCTCTCCCCTCTCTTCAAACTGCTTCAACCAATCGTGTTCGTGCTGTCTCCCGTCGCGGCTTGTGATTGGCTGAGCGCTGGAAAAGCTGTCAGTCAGGAGCAGTGGTTGTCAATTAAACCCACGTTGGGTCCGGCGCTGACAAATGCCTGTGCTACTCTCCCTCCTGCCTGCGAATAGAGCCTGGAATGGCTGCTTAATTAGCTTCGAATGGCTTTTCCTTTCAGCTCAAACAATCTGTCACTACCATGTGGTAAAAAGAGCCCTGCATAAAACAAAAGCAGGAGAAAAAAAAGCCAGTAGGGGCTAAATATCAGTTTGATTCCCCCCTCCTCCTCCTCCAACCCCTCCTCCATGAAAACATTTGCCGCAAAACAAAGCTTTTACCTCGCTCAAACATTGGCTCGTTGCACTCATCTGTTTTTATCCTTGCTTCTTTTAAAATTATATTCATTTATAATCACAGTTGCCATTGAAGTCTCTTTATGTTTATAAATTGCACGGAGAAGGTTTCTGTATTTCCCCAAAATTAAGTCAAATTTGTTCAGCTGATATGATAGCCTTTTTTATTTTGTGTGGGTGATCAGGATATTAATTGTTAAAACATTTTCAAAGACCAGAGAGACTCATCACCCGAACAATGTGTTTAAAATTACCTGTAAAAGTGTTACTATGACATGTTTTTAACAGTTTGCTGTCTTTCTTTCAAAATTTCCATAAACGATGCTGTAATGCATTTATTAAGTCTTGTATAAGTAATGCAAACATCGCTGCCTGTGGACTCTTTGTGAACCTTTAACCTGAATTAAATAAAGTTTTTTTTTTTCTCAGCTAAACAAAGGGCCCAAGAGTCAAAAAGTATATTCCTCCCAAATTTTGAACATAACTGAGGCTAACATGCTGCGAGCTTTAGCTGTTGCTTAGCAACAAATGTATCCCTCCTGCAGATGCTCTGACATGAGCTGGGATAATAACTCATGCACTGAGGGCATGTCAGGGAGCTGCACGCGCACTAAGAGATTTTAAAAGCTTTTTTTTTTTTTCTCACAAAACTTCCTAAGTGAAGAATTAACTTTGTATAGATTGATTCTAAATAATAGTTTGAGTAAGAGTGGCCTATTCGCTGTCCGAGCATCTCATTCTTTAAAAAAGCTTCCACAAAGATTTGTGTCTAGACCTTTTTACTCCCAGTTATTAGCTCTGACAGACATTGTTTCTAAAAATCAGAAATAATTAAGACATTTATTGAGGTTCAGAATTAAATTGCCCACATAATTTCATTATTCCATTTATCTTTGTTTGTTTCCTACATACATCCCTTAAAGCAGTTATCAATCATTAATCAAATTATATCAAAGTATGATAGTAAAAACAATAGTAACATCAAATAATTGAAATTGGCTTCACTGGCACATCTGCATAATTGTTGACAGACTGTTTTCTAAACCGCCCACTAGTACACTGATTCAGCCATTATCTTTCCCACTGAGCACAGCACTAACATTATTCTCTGTCTTTTTATGGTGGGAAACATTCTGTTTATAGTTATATTACCACCAACTACTTCACCTATGTACCTACGTAGCCTACAACACGTGACCTTCTCTTCTTCCTAATCTCTATATCTGTCTGTATCTTATACCTACACCTGTCTCTGTCTTGCACAATATAACAAGTGTCTGGAAAGCGCTATCAGTTATTGTCGTTATTACTGTGCTTGACTTGATAGAACTACAAGAGTAAAATGCCAACATTTACTGGTCGGTTACACTTACAGTGAAATAGGTGATTGCAAAAGAGACACAAGTGAATCGTGTTACTTCCTCACAGAAGTGATGCTCATCTCTCGGGTATCTGTTAATTTCTATGAAAGTGAAGTTTTGCTATCAGCTTAGCCATTGTTACTTCCTCTTTTCAAAACCGGAAATGTCTGGTCCAGAGAATTGCATGAACAGATCAAGCAGAACAGTCATACATACCACTTTTACTGTAAAAGGAGGATATATTTACAAATGCATGCACGAATAAATATACCCTAAATATAGACAAAGAGAAATAAACAATTCAAAATGAGTGAGGTAACTGGTTTGTATTTCCTTCCGACACAGCCACTCAAACAAGGTAAGCTGTACATTCAGTTTGGAGGGAAATGGGTTTTACAATGGGTATTTTCTGGTCAAATATGTCAAATTTGATATCTTCTTGATTTATGAATTAAAATAAAACATATGCAGAGAGAATCCGCTTGAGGCAAAATTGCATAATTTTTTCAAAGACAACCTTAACACTCAAATAGTTATTTGGCATGAAGTTAAAAGTAACACTGAAATGTTTAGGATCATCCCTTTCCCCTTCCAGTGATGCATCTGACTTCTAAAAAGTTTCAGTACAAAGTTAGGGAATGACACCATACAGACTTTACATTAAGGAGGCAGTAGTATGATGCAACAAAGTAACAACTCCCTGAGAAACATGAAGTCCATTCAGATGTGCAAACTGCAGTTCCTCTTGTGTCCACTTGAGGCTGATAACGAAAACCAAAGAATCCCCATAAACACCCATGTTAAAATGTTTATTTCTAGAGCAACATCAAACTTGTTTACCATATAAACAAAGCCAATTTTGTTTAGCATATTTTTCTACCCACACACTCACATCACACGGTTGAACACAACTCTTCAGATTGCTCAGATATCTTTAAAGCTTGCATCAACTCCTCCTCTACCTGTTCCTGGGTTAATTGAAAGTTATCAGCTTAAGTTAGCATTTCCAATATGGCACCGTCCATCATTAGGCTCTAAAATGTCTCTGCAGGAACCAGTGGGTGGTGTCATGACTACATCCATGTGTTTTACAGTCTATGGCCAAGCCTTGCCAAAAAATGTTGAATTATACCAGAAAGGGTGTATAAAAGCTCATTACACATACAGGCTGTAACGAGCTGTTCCAATCTCTTAATATGCTTAATCAGTTTTAATGAAAAAGTACTAAAAGGTCATTATGGAGCACAAAAAATCTTTCATCATCTTTTAGTGAAAGAGAAAAATCCAGTGAAATAATTTCCTCTGTCTTTTATCCTTTGACCTTTGACCCTGGACACATATACTTGCAGACTGAATGTGTAGTGACTGCATAGGAAGTGCTACCTACTTTGAAACCCTTTTGAATGAACTGTTTTTTAATATGAATATCATCTGCTCTTCATCAGATGTGTGTATTTATGCAGTCTTGCTGGTTGCTGTGTTGGTATTTGTCAGTTTGCTCTCACTGAGGATCCTGGGATCGGTATGTGTGGGTCCAGCAGTGTGAGGATGTGGGTTATCTGGGAACAGGCAAACACAGCGGCGGTCTCCACAGACCCCAAGACTCTGATTCAAGAACCACATACAAACAGACATTATCATACCGCTTTATCTCACACACTGAAGACTGTGGACATGTCTCTCTCTCACACACACAGATCCACTTTTCATCTCACTCAATAGACATTGGCCTAGATTAGGCAGCAACAAAGGAGTGGGCTTCACCTCTGGGATAAGGGGGGCGGTCCAGCCTTGTAGACCTCTGCACTGTTTATTTGCACTGGAAACCCAGACGCTGTGAAACTCCCACTCTGAGGCGCTACACAAATATTGGGGCTATTTGCAGAGGTGGTTTTAATTCTTTACAGAGCAATGATTGGCTCTTTTCATTACCATCCCTGCAAGAGCTCAGCCAGTGTGCAGCTCCAGCTTCACAACTCAAACCAGTCCCAATACAAACATAACTGATGTATATTTTTAATAGCTTTAGTGGCCACTGAAGACCCAAATCCCATTTCTTCTTCGTATGGTATCACATTCTCTGCTCAAACAAATTCTCAAACCACAGCTTCTCTTGCAAACTGGTGCTGGTCCCCGCTTCTGCTGCACACAAGGATCCTGATACTTCCTGAGAGGAGAGAGACCACATTCAGAGTCCTCCAGTGTGAAAACAAGGAGGAGCCATGTAAAGTCATAAAGCTGCTTGTGAGATGTTTGGTGAAGCATGTGAGAGGATTTTATACGAAGCAGGATTGTACGTGGTTCAAAACATGACGAGTTCTTTATTTCACGTGTAAAAAGTCTTCATTGGAGCTGTTTATTTTCCAGCATCCATCAGATTAATTACCTCATCTATTCAACCATTCCCGTCATTTTTCCCTCAGAGGAGTGCATCATGGGAGCCTCGTGGTCGGGGTGGTGGGATGGCTGAGGCAGTGTTGTGAAGCACCCACTGGCGAGGGATTATTGACATGCTTTCACAGGCGAGTTCAGGCCATGAAAGGAGACATTCCTCATCACAATGGACCCAGTGTGTGTCGCGGGGGCTGCAGACATGAAAAGGGGCCCCCGAGTGTAACACTGTGACTCGTCAGACTGTAATCAGTGCAAACAAGATGAAAGGGTCTTATCAAAAGAGACAAACACAGACATGAGAAGGGTCTGGACAAAAACAGTGAGGGCCTTTTTTTGGCTAAAGTCTATGCATTTGTTTGTATTAATGGCTGCTGTTTGTAATGTATGTGTGTACATGTGCAGGACAACAATGGTGCTTCATGCACCTTGTCTCTTATGCTATCATCTGCTTCACCTTACATCTATGATTTTGAATCCAGTGGGCTGCCAAAAAAAAGTTATTGTGCAAAATTATTGTGTTTTAGTCATTAACCGAGAAGGCGAGTTGCGCAGAGCTGAATTTTAAACAGACGGGATGTTGAGGAATTTGTTGTTTTGAAAATCCTTTCTGTTGATTTGCTGTAATCCCCCTTTGAAAGAGAGCCCCTTCCTCTGCAAAGAAAACCTGAGAGGAGTAAGCTCTTTTAAAACACAGCTGTCTTTCAGGACAGATTGTTGAGGTACGAAAGATAAACAAGAGCAGAGAAGTGAGAAAAGACAGGAGGGCCCCTCCAAGTGACTCCACACATTTTCCTTTTGTTCCTGTCTTTTAAAAAGCTTGGAGTTATTTCATCTCAGAGCTAAAAGACTGCCTCATTCCAGCTTTTACATTTATGTGCAAGATGTTCAGAGTTATTCTTAGACATAATTCATACAGCTAAACCTCCCACTGCTGCCATTGTTGAAAAACGGGGCTATTCAACAGTTTTTAAGTGGTGAAAACATAATAACAACATAAATTGTGGTTTGTTTGTTTTTAAATGATTCATTTGTATTTGAATCATTTGTTTTTTATTCTGTAAAAGCAGCTTCATGTTGATGCAGGATATTTGAAGTGTTGTTTGGACCTGTTGCCCTGGAATGCAATATTAACTACACAGCACTCTGAGTGTTTGTTGTACACTCCGTGTTAATTTGAAAAGAGTTCATAGTTGCTGATATCAAAAACATGATTGAGTCGTTTTTTTCCGACTGCTCTGCTCAGCAGTAATGAATTCAGAATAGCTCTGCCTCTGGCGCTGTCTGTGATTAATAAGCTCATTTAGTCGCCACTCGTTGTGACCAGGTCTACAGGCCGGCCCGCTGTAAGGCTCTTTAGTGGGTTGGTGTTATTTTTTGTGATTACCATCCAAGTGGCTGCTGTAAGAGGCAGGTCAACAGAGAGACCTGATCCTGTCCTTCAGCTGAGAGGGAACCCAGTGATGACTGTGAGGCCCACTCTGCCTTTACCAAGTGAATGATAACACACACACAGGGAGGTGACAAGTAGCCCTTGTACCGCTGCTACTGCCACCAGTGAAACACAGAATGGTGCTTTTTCCAGTACACCCTGTCTCTCAGAAATCAGGCTCACATGTTATCTGTACAAGTACTTGACTGTGTGCAATGAGATTTCCATGTCTTGTTTTATGACACAACAGGTATATGTTCCTTATTTGGATGTAAAGCTGCTTAACAAATAAATGCTGCACAGTTACTGACATCTGAAAGCAAAGCTGGCGAATTAATGTACAACCTTACAAATAGCAGCACGACAGGCTTTTCCCCCTAAATATGAGAGCATTTCTGTTTGAAACTGACAGTTTATGAATTTTATTTCAGTACATGGCCCTATCAGGATAGGATAACACAGAATTTTTTAGAGAAAATCTGATAAAAATCAGGACACGCAGCCCTTGATATAGCTCCAAATGGGACATTAGCTCGCATTGAAACAATTCTTGGTACTTCAAACCAAAAACTCAGTGTCTTCAGGTCATCTAAGTTTCAAATGAAACAGTGAAAATGTTAAACATGGGACATTTGATAAACTGACAAGATGACCACACAGAGCTGTTTATGATTATCTATGCTCAGATTATGTCAACAGGAAACTTTTCTTAATGAGGTGAAACAAACCAGGCACAAAGCACTGTGACCAGAGACGTGGTTCTTATTTGGTCTGATATTGAGCAGAGGTAATAATAGGAAGGTTTGGACTTGGTTTTGACTTCATTAAAGTGACTTTCTGAAACCAGAACACATTTTTTTCTTTGAGTTCAAAGAATATCAAACTTTACTTTATGAAGCAAATATAATTTCCCCTGGTGGAGGTTAAAGAATGCGGTCTCATCTGTGAACAGTGTCTTTGCAAACTGCCAGATGCGTAAACTGTCAATACTCCTCCCTTGTTAAACATAATACAGTTATCTAAGGAACTTCAGTGCAGAAGCAAATATGCATAAGGACGTGAGTTGAGTTAATACAGACCTCATATTCTAGGGCATGGATTATCTGTGTATCTGTGTAGAGCCTTTATTGACCCAAGTCTTAAATTACAGTAGCTTGGTTCACAGATGTGACGTAGAAATTAGTCATGATTAGCCTTTAATTTGTTTTCAAAAATCAAATAAGTACTTCCTTCATCAAATTTTCCCAGAGACTGTCTCCAATGCCGCTCAAACAGCATGTGGTGACTGCAACCTGTCTGAAAGCTGTTTAGCTGCTAACTGCCACTTAATGACACGGGAAGAAGACAACATTAATGCTAGGAATGAGTAAAACAGGTGTGACCCAGAGAAAACTGCAGAGACTTTGTCGGTCCTCAAAAAGTGGTGTGAAGCACTTCTTTAACTTTACTTCAAAATAAACTGATTGGGGTCAAGTGCAAAGTTTGTTAAACTAGCATCTCTTAAGTCTGGTGTCAGGCACTCAGGAGATGGAGACTTTCTGTGTAATGGTTGATAGTTTCAGCTACATAGTAATATTTATGCTTTCTTAATGTGAGCAGTAACTATGAAATGTAATGTAATATGATTGTAGACAGCTCTGTAAATTGAATATTGTTCATAATCTGCTCTTGATGTTGCTCTCTCTGCTTTTAGTGTAAAAAAAAAAAAAACTTCTATTAGAAATGAGAAGAAAAGGATGTAAAATATGTAAGAGCAGTCTGACATCATGGTGACATTTCAAACGTCTTCTCCATGTAATGATCTTTTTTCATCAGTCACTCGGCGGGCTACCAGCAAACTCAGTTCATTATAGACCAGCGCAAAATGTAGTTTCCAAGGGAACAAGCCCCTACAAGCAGAGCCTCAGGACTGTAGAAAGATGAGGTGTTTGCACACATGTTCACTTCAGAGGGAACGATGTAGCATTTATGAATGCTTATGGAGGGTGCGTGCTGAGGTGCGTGGCCTTGTGTGTGGCTTACGTGCACACAGACTCGCTCAGCCCTGTGAGATAAATGGAACGAGGTAAATCAGCAGGGAGATTGCAGCCAGGCCATCGATTTCATGGGTCATCAGATAATAGCCGGGCTTGCTCAGCACATGCCCTTCAGCACGAGGCAAAGGCTATCATTTAGCCAGATCAATAGCTCTAATTACCCCGCTCCACCCACTGCAATAAATTCCCAACCGATCATATTGCCTTCAGAGGAGC
Source organism: Thalassoma bifasciatum (assembly GCA_008086565.1). Taxonomy (NCBI): domain Eukaryota; kingdom Metazoa; phylum Chordata; class Actinopteri; order Labriformes; family Labridae; genus Thalassoma; species Thalassoma bifasciatum. The sequence goes on along the minus strand of RPOG01000076.1, from coordinate 181,329 downwards.
TGGAACAGGAAGTACAGGATTGCTGATGTAATCACACAAAACTATGCTGCTGAATACATTTTCAGATATTTCTACCTTTGTACTTTCACTGAAAGGCAGTTTTTGAATCTCTCTGTCAGTTAGACCAACTTTACACTCATGTAGGTCATTTAGCTGTCAGGGAACAATTACAAAAATATATGAATAAGAATTTAGTCGCTAAGTTCACTGAAAGTCTACATTGTGCCGGCCTTAGTGTTAGAACTCAAAAGTGCTCTGCAAACTGAGGTAAGTTTTCACAAAAAGGAGGAATTAAAAAAACAAACAAATATTGTTTTTGGCACCACCTCACTGATTTACTGACTTATCCAACACAAAAAACTGTCTTTATGGGGGAAATAAACATGAGGCAGAGGAGAAGATAAGTAGAGAAGAAATAAACAGGGCCAGCAGTCCAGACTGATATGACAATCTGTAAAACCACGACACATGTTTTACAATGCTAAATTATCACTGTGTCTGAGGCAGCATCTCATTTATGATCTTAAAAGATATGAAAAACAATTAACACAGACATACGTACATATATACAGTGTTTGAGCAGAAATGAGAACTAAATTTGATGCCTGTTAGGTTAAAATTAAGTGTGCACCAAGTTTCAACTCAAGCAGGCCCAGGTTCTTTTCTTTCTTTTTGCCCTGAAACAAAACAGAACTAAAAGAGGAAACAAATATAAATGTTTGAAGTGTTATTCTATGTAATGTAACAAGGTTGATACTCAGGTGTTAAGTTGTTTTTGTTTTAGTCAGTTATCACAAAAAGAGTCTGAATGATAGGGAGATGTATAAATAGCCACTCAGTTAAAATACTGAGGTAGAAATATTCAAAGATGTAATCCACAACACTGATTTCATCACCAGTACTCTACTTCTTTTTCCTCTGAAGGCAGCATGTTTTCCCAAAGCCTGCCTGGCTTAAAGAAAGTTATTTTTGATGCAAATAAAAACATGTTGTGTCAGTTTGCACGTTTACACCAGATTTGCTCAAAAGAAGTGTGAAAGGAAGTACAGACTTCATGAGCCGGTTTCACCTTTACTCAGGTCTGGTTAGATTTCCTCCCAGCGCTATCACCCAGTCATTTTACTCACGATAACGCAGACAAACAGGCAGACAACATCCTGTGTTAATAACCTCAAGCCGTCCACTTATAAAGCAGTGCTGTTGTTGTTGTGCCCTCCCTCGCTCTCTCTGTCCCTCACCTCTAACATGCTGAGTGCTGCTATCCTGCTATCAGGTTTCTCCACACTCAGAGCTCTGCAGTGCTCCACTTATCACAGAGGCTGGCACGCTGCCTGCAACCATCACTTTCTGTCTTTCAGCCTCATTCAGATGGAGGACACAACTCTGACGCTCACACAGTGGGAACCTTTAATGTGTCCAAACTGAGGGGGGCGCTAGTTTGGCTTGTGGTTGAATCACTCACCTCATGTGCAGAGGTTGTGGTCCTAGAGGTGGGAGGCCCGTGTTTGGCTCTGGTCTATGGCATTTTCTGCAATTCACTCTCAGTCTTTTCTCTCAATTTTCTACTCAACAGGCAACAGCTAATGTGTAGTGTAGGTTTGCACAAGGGAAGACTAACTGTTGTATTGTGGTTACCAGTAAGGATGGGAATCGAGGACCAGTCCCTGGTAAGAAACAATAAGACATGGTTCAATCCGTCAATATAATTAGCTTATGTTGACTATCCTGTCCCAGCTAGCTTAGTATAGCAGATGAATAACAGTTTCCCAGAAACTCTGAGTTGGGATTTTCCACTTGAAGTTTCACTCAAGAAGCTGTAAAACTCAACGCACCTAGAAATGTATATCACACTCTCACAGGAGATCCATATGCAATGCAGTGCACATGTTATACATCTCCTAGTGTACCAAAAATAATATAAAAATCAGTGCTAGATTTGATATGCTCATGGCAAGAATACAGCGACATATTTTGGTTTTAAAAGAAAATTTCAACTTTCATCACAACACCAGATCACAATTACTCTTTGTAAACAATAATGAAACCTCTAAATGTAAGAACACTTGCAGACAAAAGTTTTCCAACAGTAGAATGAAAGAAAAGTTGTGTTGGCTCATGGCTGACTTTGCAAAGTGGCTTACTTCAGTCAGTAAAACTAAAAAACAATAAAAACATCGTCACATGATGTGCAATATTTACTTCCACGTGCAAAGATTTTTACTTACTTCTGTTTAATTACATCTAGGGACATCCAGATTCATTGACCAACATCATATTTATTTCCTGTGAACTAAATAAAATGTTGGCAAAAAATCTGTAAAGCCTACTTTTTATACAAAGAATATTCACAGGAGGAATTGATAAGGGAATCTATAAAGAATCGCATTGATAAGCGGAGTCAGTCAGGGCATTGGTATCAATATCTTATCAATTCCCATCCCAAGTTACAGTTGGCTTCTAATACAGCCTTGCAACTTATAATAAGGGACTGATGTAATGGATGATGTTTGCTTGAACTTCTGGAGAGATTCATTGCTTCATTCTGACCTCGGTCTTTTCAGTAAGTGTGTTTATGTCATCTCCATGTTTATGTCCTTACTGTGTGTGTACAGTATGTGTGTCAGTCCATTAAATTTCTCTCACGCTGTGGTGCCCCCATGCTGGCAGGTTGTTGCAATGCAGGCTCGCATCCAAACACATTCAAACATGCCCAGCAGCTGGCCTCAGGGCCGGAGAAGCTGTTTAGCCCATAATAGCGACTGATTAGAATACCAGCGGCAAAGCTCGACTCAAAGCAGTCGTTGACAGGGCATATTAAGCAAAGTGGGGAGTCCAGCCGCCGGGATTTGATGATGCCACCGGGGAAACATGTGCTGGCCTGCACAGAGGCTCTTTAACACCATAACTCCAAACAGCTGATAACTCCATCCAAGAGAGTGGAGGAGGTCGTCCAGAAGCACTGCAACAGGAAACTGAAGATATAATTGTGCAGCTTCATAATACAGTAGCCAGCGTCAACATATTTTCAAGATGTTGTTTCTTAAATATTGTATTCACTTCTGGTTTGTATCTTTCTATGATACCTACAAAGAACAACACAGTACTATGAGATGCACTGTATTAAAGTGCCACTAATCAAGTTCCTTGGGGTTAAACTGACTCACCTCCACAAGCCCTGTTTGGTTTTGACAAAAGTAAGGTAACAAAAGTAAGGTAACAGCCAAATTCCACCAGATCCATGTCAGGTTCATCTCCACCTCATTATGTTCTGGTCAATGTGTCAATTTCCAATATCTCCACTCTGTTAAGTTCAGGCTAAGGAAGGGTACCTTTCCCATTTGAATTGATGCAGTACTGATGTCCAGTACCTGGGAATCAATGCCAGTTTTTGGTGCTTCTGTGTATTTTTATGTGATAATAAATTTAAATCTTTTTCAACAAAAAAAAATGTCAAAATATTTCAATTTAACATTAATTTCTCAGTATATAAACTTGAACCAAGAAGTCAACAACATTCAACTGTCTTCTATGTAACATCCACTGACCAACCCTTGACTGAAATTAAGTACAATTTAATAAACTTAATGAACTTAAAAATGTGAGTAGACAAAAGCCGTCAACATGCACCACAGCAGAGCTTGACTGCAGACACATCTAATGGAAGTCAATCATAAAATAATTCTTCTTTAAGAAGTTCATAATAATTTATGAAATTGTAGATGCTAATTTTGATGTTTAAGACTGTCTATGGGAAGCAGGCAAACCTGCAAAATGAAAATAACTGTTGATTGTCTCCTCAGAACACATCGGCTTAATGAGCCTGGTCTTGTTTTAATTTTTAAATTCCAAGTAGTATTGTGCAGAAATGTTTCATCATCAGGCAGTGGCTCCATGAAAACAGTCTGAGAGGGGAGCAAAAGAGGCTGGAACCCACCAGCTGTCACTTGAGAAGAAATTAGTTTCATTGATGCTCTCAAATTAATGTCTGCAGGCAAGTGCAGCCAAGAGTCTGCTCAAAGATGCCATGAACAAAAACTACTGTCTGGCTTACCAGGTCACCATTGGAGCTGGAAAACAACCAAAGGACAGGAAGAAAGTCGTTGCTGGAAGTACTTTTCTCTAATCACTGGATGCTGTGAAAAGTTGGCCATCACTTCAAGATGCTGTATCACAAGCAGACAATGAGCTCATGAGTCCTGAGACTGGGGTCTTCTTAAATACAGGATGGTGTTGATCTGTTAACAATGGTGCCATTCAAATTAGAGCAATGCAAAGTATTTTTGTGATTGTCAGGTAACAGTCTATCCACTATTCCAGCAGCAGGATGTCGATCATAGATGTATTTTTGTCACTCAAAAATGGTCCCATCTGGCTTCGAGCAAACAAGGTGGTGATGACCAGAACTTCTTTCATGCTGCACATGGTCGTTATGAAAAGACCTCACTTTCTATATAATTTCAAAGTTCCTTTAAAGTCATGAAGTACTTTATCTATCGGAGCAGAAACACCAGAAAATATAATCCTGACACATGAAATGCAGTGAAATATTAATGAGGCTTTGGTCTTAGGGGAAATTTAATGTAATTCATTTTGTCATTGACAGAGAGCTATTAGCACCTTCCAACACTCCCCCAGAGATCCATCCTCTCCATGTTTGATTGTGTTTCACTGCTCTACAAAGTGCCACCTCAGTGTAATGAGTTGTTCATAATTTGTCGCCACTCTGCCTCTTTCAACAAAATAACCTTTTGTTCTGCTTTGCCGTCCACCTCACTGCACTCTCCCAGGAAAGGCTTTTAGGGACATCTACTTCAGCGAGGAAGAGCTGCACAGTGCGTGGAAAAGGAACGCGCAGACACGTCTCTTACTTACATTATTGATGCACCAAATGCATTCAGCTCCAGTCTTTTCAAAGCTAATATTATGTTAATAAGAGAAGAAATCATGCGAGATATAGTGCACTTCAGAAAAGGAGGAATATGTGCCCACAAACATTAAAGAGACTAATGTAAATGCACCTTGCTGCCTTTCTGCCCCTGAATAGATTTGTTTGATGCTAATGGTCTGTCTGGGTTGATCTGAAGTCAAGGATGATGCACTGGGGTCTACACATTATTCTCCTGTGAGCAACAAAGGCAATGCTAATGCATAAATACCCTTTTATGCATAATAACTAGATTTCCTACAATAATGAAGGCAATTCAACAATTCTGAGCATCAAAATAAAATGATTTCACAGATATCTATACTTCCGTGCTTGTTATTTTACTACAGGTTACTACTTCTCTTGGCTTTGAGAGCACAAATGAATATAATGAATGTTAATGGAAGCTTCTTTGTGTTGCTCAGAGTATGTAAAAAATACATTTGAAGACAAAAACGGTGAGAAGTCATTCATAAAGCACTTGTGAAATGACACCATGCCTTGCCCTAAACTGTCTCATTTATTTAGAATTATGATATCGCCAGACTTTAGCATCCATTTTCCATGAAATGGCTGCTAGTGAAAAGAGTCCCATCTGCAGCAAATCACACCAGGCTGCTTGCAAAGAGGCTTAAAGCCCGCTCCCTTTTCAATATGGCACTTTCTGATGACGGGCTTCAAAACTCAACTTCTGGAGCAATTGGTCGACATCACAGAGACGACATCCATGTATCATCAACAGGTGAAGCATCAGCGCGGTCATAGAGGTCAAAGATTTAACAGATCATAGCTTTAAGTTTCATTAGATTACCAGATTGTGACTCATGAAGCACCTGTAAATATATCCAACCTACTCTGTTGGTCTCTCAGGTTTTCTACAAAACCTGTCACTCAGGATGAAATAAGAGCACCATCACTTTCAGTTATCCACAAAATGTCAATTACACACACAAGTGGGTGGAGTAGCCAAAAATTGTACTCAAGTAAAAGCACTGTCACTTCATAATAATGTGACTCAAGTAGAAATTAGTCTTCCAAATAATTACAGAAGCAAGAGTAAGTAAGTATTTAGGGACAAAACTGTTCAAGTAAAGTAACTGGTGAGGAACTTCTGATTTATTATTTCCTTTTTCTGAACATCAAATATACAAAAATATAAAATGTGCAAATTCATTGCCCAACAAAGCCAGTTCAACCAAAACAATAATTATAAAATATTTATGAAATTATAAAATAAGGCAAATTTAGCCACAAGAAATGGTCTTAAATTAATTGTCTTTGTTTACACCCATAAAAACAGCACAATGTGCTCTGCTGGCAGAGATAAGAGCCAAACAGGAACAAGGCGGTCAATGAATACGGCCCTTTGTGTCCGTACACTGTGTGTACGTGGGTCTGGTGAAATGCTCTGTCCCAAAAAATCACTCAGCAAAGTGACAATTAAGCTTCAAAAAGCGTCGTTTTTGCCATACTTTTCATACATTGTGGGGCCACAGAGATTTTGTGTGTAGTCGTGTGACTGCCGAGCTGCGTTTGATTGGTGAAATAGACTCAAACGTCACTGGTGGTTACATTTGTTTGGTGAAACAGAGTCATGTGACAGCACCTAAGGAAGAAGTTTCTCTGACTAACCAATACAAATAGGTTGTGCAAACAGTAACAGTAAAAGTAAAAAAGTGTGTTGCATTTAAACTACGCTGGCAAGTGTAAAAAGTTACTCAAGTGAATGTAGCATGCTACTACCTACCTCTGATAACATGTATGCTAACTGGCTTGTTATTGGGATATTAAGAGTCTAGGGTCTCATGAAGACACGATGTTTAGGCTAACAAGATTTGAATAAAATACAAACTCATTGATGTTTATGTATGACTGTTTTTCATCTGCATATTCATTTGAATAAAGATACAGTGTGCCAGTAAACACACTACACAGTCTGCACACCTCCTCTCAGCGGACATATGTTCCACCACTCCACCGTGTTCACTTTTTACTAAATGAATATGCAAAAGAAGCCTTTCGGTTCAATCAGAGCACAGAGCTGTCAAGTAGAGAAGATTGTTGCCAGGGGCTGCACCAAAATTACAATTAAGCTGTCACAGCCAGAGTCAAGAGCACCCTCTTAAAGCCTTTTTCTCATTAATTGGGGTTTGGGGAGTACCTGGGTCTCCTTGGTAGCGAGGTTCAAGTGGTTGTTAGTGAATGACAGAGCAACTCCTTGAGCGGTTCAATCTTCCAGGGCTGAGAAGATGAGATTGTTACGAAACGTGATCAACAGTCTCCCGGGGGTCACGATGTGGAGCTTTAGCAGCTACAGGAGTGTGTACTTTACTTCATGCTCTTTGTGGCATCGCTCACAAATATGTTTTAGACACTGACTGAAGAGCCTCTCCAATGGCAGACGCTGGACTCATTCAAAGTGGCTCACACACACAGAAAGCCAAAGCATTCAGGGCCAGGCTTTTTCTAGGTGTTTTTTTTGCAACTGATTTCTTTATAATACACATGAGAAACTATTGTAAAATGAACAGAAGAGTACCGTGAAAGTGCACCATGTCTGTGAGCACCTGATAAAAGAAAAGAGGCAACATCACAGAGACTATGTCCATGTATTTAATAGTCTATAATGCTTACAGGGCGACAGTGTAATACAAACTCATTGTTGCCTCATTCTGCTAGAGTTGTTTTAAACAGCCCATCAGATCCAAAAATAGAAAAGATATTTATATTTTTGTTTATAATATGAAACACGTGCCAAAGGTGAGAGTTTCTGACTGAATTCTTCTCTATTTGCTTTTACTCCTGAGCTGTTTTAAGCTGTGAGATAGCAGTGACAATAGCCTGGGTCAGAGGGGTAAAAACAATTAAATCTATACTAAACCACGTCATCTGCCTTAAAGTCATTAAGATGTTCTCCCAAAGATAGCAGTTAATGAGATTAAAGAAGCGAGCTTTAAGTAGCCAGCTGTAGTGGGCGGATTGAGCTGAAGACAAGCTGTACTGGCTCACAGAATCAGGAGTGTGGGGATTATTTTATATCAGTGATCCCCCTGAATTATAGTGTTCTGTGCTCATTGGCAAATGAGGAAATCAGAGTGAGACACATATGTCACTATTAGTCATACAATATATTGAAAAATTAGTCAGGGACGTTTGTTTGGAGATCTATTACTGGGTTATGTGTATAAATATGAGGAGGGATTTACTTTCTTTAAAGTAAAATCCCTCACAGCTTGGATTTAAATTTCTACCATTGATGGAAATAGCAAAGTTTTTTATTTTCCTGCTGAAAGCAATTACTTTCTGGAAACTGAGCAAGATTTTTTCTATAATTACATTCCTTGAAAAGTATTTGAAGTTGGTTTGAAATAAACAAATCCACTTTATCTTACTTCTCATACCAGTCATTTGCTATATTATTGCCACATACAGTGTGCACTCAGGCGTGTTTTTGGCCAGATGAAACCTGAAAAGTTGAAAATAATCGGAGCTGGCGAGGAGAGCTGGAACATACCAGGAACCACAGATATTTATTATGTGGGAGCTGTTCACGAGCTTTTGTCAGGGGATCCAAAACTTCTATGGGCGCCTCTGTCAGTGAAGGTACCGCAGCAGTACGCCTATGCAGATCCATCTCACATCTGCCTACAGTGCAAAACACAAAGGCTATCTGTCTCCTGAGGCTCTCCTGTGATACATTTATAAGTGTCAGTTCCACAAACTGAGCTGAAAAAACCCCCAGAAAGCATCCCCCTTTGGCTCCTCCACTGTTCCTCTACAAGTTTTTGCCACACAGAGGTACAACCAAAACCCCTCCAGGTACAAGACTTTCACACAAGCCTTCAGTGGATGGAAAGTGACACAGAAAGGCTTTGCTTCTTTACCAGAGCGTGGTAAAAGAACGACATCATTTTGCAGACGCTACATTTACACATGTAACCACAATTATCACCATACAAAACACAATCTGAAAAGAAAATCTGAGAAGAGTGAGACACTTGAAAATGTGAAACGGAGCAGTGATCACTATCAGTTGCATTATTTATGTAGCTAATAAACACAGACAGACAAAAAGATAGAGGAACAAATAGATACAAAGGAATTCATACACAAGCATGCAAACATACAACACTAAGCCTTAAGTTATCGAGGCAACATCAAATATAGAAAATATAGAACATACTTATCACTAACTCCCTGCTACCCTGTGGTAGCTCCATGTAACTTGAAGCTAAAAAAAAATCCTAATCTTTCTCATCCTGGTGTTTCAAAAAAACCTTTATTTCAGCCTCTGACTGAAGCACTTCATTTCAGCTACTGTCTCTTTAAGGCCCCACGCTCAACAAAACCCGTTCCCTCTAATTGGACAGGTCTCTGGAGGTCAATAAATTCAAAGATTTTTACACCAGATGAACATGTGGCAGTTTGAAAATCAGCACACGTTTCGTATCAACATCCAGCATTATTACTTTAAATTAATTTTTAAAACATAGGAAAGAAGAATACCCACCCTCTAACATGAAGAAAGAAAAGAAATACAGAATCTGAGCTGATATGCAGCTGCATAAACAACATAAGCATACACCCACCTTTGGACCAATCTTTTGTGAAAGGTTGTTACGAGTGGCACTTTTATTCTTGTCAGGCTATGATCATATTCATAAGATGTCCATATAGACATGGCTAATTTATTGTAATGATTTAAAAAATAGAAGCTGTACTGTAACCTTGGAATTATATTGTTTTATATAAGATAATATCTATATTTTATATCTTTAGATATTTTTAGAAACAATGTATAAGGACCATTATAAAGTGCATTTATGGCTCCTTTAATACCCTTTTTGAAACACATACTGTTAGTGTTGACAGATACCCTGTGAATAGAAGAATAAATAACTTTTACATGCATACGTTAACTGTTCTTGATCAATAAAATATTGATTGCAGTGCTCCCCCGTTTCCATTTTAACCCTATTATACATCCAGCACTCTGGTTTAATTATGTGACAGGAGTATTATAACGCATTGCCTTGCTGAGTGCCGGGGCTGTAAACATCTTGATGTGATCTGGGCCTGACACACTCTGAGAGTGATTAAACAAATCAACATAAATTAATGAAACTAATAAATCACTGTGTGTGATGGCAATTTTCTCGCTTGTCTATGCTGATGAAGATCTCAAATAGACTTTCTCTACAATGCTTTAATTATGCGCTTGTGCCTTGAGATTTCTGTAAAACAACCTCACAACGACTGCAACACACAGACAAAAGCAGTTGTGATGAAAAGAAAGCTGGAAAGAAAACTAAGATTTAGTGCTCTGCTTAATGAGATTAATTTGCTTGATGTGAACTACACTCAGCATGCTGTGTTCCCACACATTTTCTTTTATTAATCCAAATTCTTGCATTTCAATTAAGCTTCATAACTATCTTTAGGGTTGGGGGTGGGTTGGGGTGGGGTGTGAGGGGGCAGCAAGAACCTTTCAAACCTGGTTTTCAGCCAGCACTGACCATCTGTGCTCCACATTTTGAGCAAAGGTTGAAAAAGCCAAGAGTATCAAGGAGATTTTCTTCACACGCCTCAAGCAGCCAACACATAAAAGGAGTGGATGAAGAAGCACAGGCCCAGTCTGGATAATATTCAGGAGATAGTTCCATTAAAAGCAGCAGCTGACAAGGCGAACAAGCCAAGAGTCTCCTTGCTGTCTCAAATCTGCGTTTAAAACAGCATTGACAGCCTGGGTTTGAACATAATTGAACAAGCAGCTGATTACATTTACAGCTGAGTGACAACGCACCAGGGGAGGAAATGAAGTCATGAAAGTTTACTCCAAGCAATTTCGTAAATCATTACTCTGAAACCAAACATTTGCTGGCACAGTTCTGTGTGAACCATGCCAAACATCACATTTGGGAAATATTAAGTTAAATCTACGATACAAGAAATCCATATTAGCGTGAGTCTGGATTTCGTCAAATGATTGTGGAGTTTATGGTCAATTTATGAGCAGAAAGTCTCGAACAATGATGGTGAAACAATCTCAGAGTGGCAGGAGTGTTTGTGTGCAGGCTCCTGAGAGCTGCCAGCAGAGCAGGTAGCTAACTTTTCCTTTGATGTTCTCAGCAATACAACAATTTGATGCCCTGTGAGAGCTGTAGTGCTTAGCCCTGTTGCCAAGGCTGAGGGAGCAGCTTACCAGCTGGACCTTCATTAGATATATGCAGGTGTCACCATGGTTTCCTGGCTGCCCGAAGGCTCATACATAAAACAGACAATACAAGGAACTGGAACATGATATTTGAACAAATATTTCACTGGAAAAGAGACTCGATGCTGCTCATATTCTTGAATATCAGGGAAACTGAGGCTCAGGGAATGCTGTTTCCCCATTCCATGTGCTTTCTATTTTCACATAAATAATTTAAAACTATTGAGAATAACTTTTTGCTCTGGTACTTCCCAAAACTCTAAAATATATTTGAGACCAAAAGTAGCTACCAATCAGAGGAGTGTCCCAAAGCTCATGGACAGAGAGTGGAGATAAATCCAAGCAGCATTGATTGCACAATCACAAGAGATTGATAGCAGAGAAAAGGATAACCTAAAACCAGGAATACCTTGAAACAGATCATAAACATACATCGGTTTCCTAACAGTCAGTGTGTTTAGTGGAAATTACAAAAGGGGGTAACATGAGTTTTTTTTTCTCAATATTTTGAGAGAAACCTTCTATAATCACTACACCAGAGCAGTATTTCTAAGTTATGACGCCAATATTTTTTTCTGATTCATCAACAAAAATATGGAGTCTATTAGCCTCACATCATGGGAATAATGGAAGTTATTTCTCCTGCTCAGTTTCTATAATGAAGAGAATTAAGTCTGAGAGAGAGGAGGTCTGTCTGTTAGCAAAGAAGACTTAATTAAAAAGAGAGTAGAAGAGGAACGGCAGGAGGAAATGTAGCCTGACCTTGGCATGACCCCAAAGTGTCTGCCTTAAATTAACACTAGCAGCTGCCACACTGGACATTTTAACAATCGAAGGGATTTTTGTTGATTTATCAGTTGACATAACAAAGCCTCTGCTGTTAAGAGCCTTCTGCTAGTGTGGGTGAAGAGAAAAACTGAAAACTTGTGATAAAAAAGTAACAGTCTGTACAGAAAAGCTGACGGGACTTTGACTCACTACCACTACTATGGGACCATCAAACAATCATCCTACACAAGTGAGTTTTATATGTAGGTTTTTAATATCTCTTTTAAAATAAAACAATCAATTTCCCTTGAGCAGATGATAGTCTTTGACCAGCTGAAGACCATTTTAAAGGACCAGTGGTCCACGGCTAGTAAACAGCTGCAGACATATAAAAGAACAACAAAATGACAGATATGGCAGAAAATGGACAAACTGAAGAACCCTCAGCTTTACAAAAGATAGGAAATGAGTATAAGGCTCAATGCCAGTTTTCTTTCTGTGCTGAATGAATTCAGTCAGAGCTGATTACTTTTACATTCCTCTGATATACCGGCATGTTCCTGTCTGGTCTCAAGGTTGGTTGTTGGTATGGTTGGTTGCCTTGGCCTTGGTTTTTTTTTTTGTCTCAAGCTCTTATCTCTCTATATTCACACAGGTCACAGAGAGGAGCACTGGTTGGCTAAGTTGCTCTCATGGAAAATTTTCCAAGTCTTTTCTGCCAATGCCAGACAGCCTACAGATCCACAGCAGTGACAGGGTGAAGAAACAGTCTTCTGCAGGTGTAATCCTCTTGACACACCTACTTTGTGGTCTGTCTTTGGCATTTCCCCATTATAAAGAACTTGGCCTTCACTTTGGAGATGAAGCTCACAACAAATAAGCCTCTTGTTGGTTTTGTGGAACACCAACTTTGAATTTCCCTATCACATGTACCCAGATCAGTTGAACATGGCATGCTGATTCTTGGTCACCTATACTGACCACTATGGCACGGTCCATGCCCACAGGTGCAATGAGGCACCTGAGTGACAGCACCTGGGGGCACCAGAGCTCAAAAAAGAGTCAATGGCAGAGCAACGGCAGAAGAAGCTGTCTGGCATTGGCAGAGAAGATTTGGCAAATTTTTCATGGACCAAACCCACAAAGTTAAGCACTATCTATAAAGGAAATAAACCATTTTTCTAATGGTTTAAAATTTATGGACTGCTGTTTTGAGGGCTAAAGGGAAGAAATGAAAACACTCTGCTATAAAAAAAGAGACACTACGTCATCACCCCGAGCCCCAGGATTTATGTGGAGTAGCAAAGACTTGGATGAATAACACAATTGTGAATGTCATTTTTATGAATGTTAAAAAAATATATGCTTAATTACTCACATTTACATGTTTCATTTAGTCCAAGCTCAGCCATCATGTCAGTGGACGCTATGTATCATGGGAAATTTCTCATACCTCTTCCTTTCAAGTGAGGTCTTGGTTTGTCTTCGTTTCAAGAGCTGAGTAGCCTTTGATCCTACAGAGAAATGGGATATCATTTCAGAATCAGAATCAACTTTAATGGCCAGGTATGAACATACAAGGAATGAACATACAAGTAATTTGCTTTGGTATACTATTTCTCTAGAAGTGAATGCGTAAAACCAAGGGCTAGGGGGTACAACAAGGGCAAAGAGGAACAATTGGCCCTTTGTTTCAGGACAAGTCACGGTTTTGCCTTCAAATGTGGTGAATGCTTTTGGACTTGCGTTACAGATGTTTTTCTTCACCTACTTAAGCTGTTTTCAGTATGAGAACTTTTTACAAGACCTCTTTTCTATATTTGCCTTCTTAAAGGTGACAACTCATCACAAGATAAAGCCAGGTGGAAGCACTGGAGCATCATAACCAGTGGGGTTCAAATTTGTTGATACTGATCCCAAAAGCAAATTATATCGTCTTTTCAGTTTCCCTTCAAGACCTTTAGCCCAGAATTCATGAGAGAGAGAGAGCAACAAGCAGAGACAAATGTTGTGCTGAAGTCACCTGCTTCTGTTAGGTTTAAGTTGCCTCTAATTCATAGGAAAAAAAGCTGTGATAATATCAATTTGTTTTCATTTCACACACACAAAAGGCTAAAACTGGGCATCGTCAGTCCTCCAAATCCAACCTATCGCTTCTGTTTGGGATTGACTTGAAATTCAGAAGTAGATCTCCTCATCAGTGCCTGAAACTGCTCTGAAAGAGGAACTCTTCATGGGTAACAAACAAATTATTAGTCCATACTGACACCTGTTATGAGGTGGAAAAAGTATGAATGTACAAGTGCTTCCTCTCCTGTTTCTTCTGCTTGATATTTTCAGCAACATTTGTCCAAGGGCAGCAGCCTTCTATGAAAATGCAGGTGTGTAAGAAAACAATTAACAAATCTTGAGTATTTCAGTCCGTGTGAATAAGACAGCTGTAGCCTGAAGCTTGCTGTGTAGAATGAAGGTGAACATTACAACTGTAATGTTGTTTAAATGTGTTTTTTTAAAAAGGAGCAGCTTGACATAGTCAGTGATTTGTGTCTCCAAGTTCATCATCTTGTGTCAGAATGAAAATGTGAAAATAAAAGCTGCAAGCTGTTTACCTCTGAGGAAATCAATGAGCAGCGACTTCCAATTAAGCCGTTATAGCTCGGATCAGGGGTAAGGAGACGCTGTTTGTTTTGTTTGACTTGACTGGCACGCTCAGCACTCCTCTCTCCATGCAGGAGAGTGTGTGTCACAGCACTTTTTCCTGATGAGTCCAATGTGATCTGTCATTCTCTCTATCATTCTCTCTCTCTCTCTCTCCCTCTGGACTCCTTCCATCACTCGTCCAAGTGAGAGAGTGGCGTGACAGTGATGTGATGGGGCTACACAGACTGTCAAGATGAATTGCTACCCTGGGAGATTTGCAAACTCTCTGTCTTTCTCTCTGTCTCCCTCTCTCTTTCTCTCTCTCTCTCGCTCTCTCTCTCTCACACACACACACACACACTCACGACACACAAATGTACAGACAGAGTCACACATGCGTGCCTTCACCCATATTCATACACACAATTGCACACATGCGTGACCACACAATCACAGACTGAGCTGCATGCACACACACACGGTCCAGCGAACTCTCGGGCCTGTCAGCCGAAGGTCGCTCAATCTGACAAAGTGTTCCAGTTGGAAACAGGCCCAGCGAGGCATCATGGCTTCACTGCCTGCTCTACATTATGAAACACACACAAACACTCACACACACACTTAAAAAATGCATTTCTCGACCGGGCGAACATATATTTCTTTTAGAGTAATCACTTAATGTGATACATTTGTTGTGAAATTATCTCAGTCAAACATGAGCTCAAGTTCACGTAAACACAAACACATGTAACCACGAATGTTTCCCGAGTATAAACACACACATTACCTCCAAACAGATGACCTATGATTCTTGCATGCATGACCCTGTGATCTGAAATTTCACATTTATTTCAAAGCTGTGTAAAACTGTCACACATCAGATTGGCTTCCTCTACACAAACGCACTTACATGCCCTTTAAACCACACACACACACACACACACACACTCAAATACACACATACACATATATACACACACATGGACCAGTCAAGGATGATCAGTGTGAATCTCTGCCAAGCAGTGCTCCCCTCCTCCTGGAAGTACACACACACAAGCAGGAGCCTAACCCCACAGGACAGCATGTCAGGCAAAGATCTGAGAACACATTTTCGACTTGGCTGAGCAATCGAGCGGCCCGGGGGTCCACTCGGGTGCTGGTCTCTGCCCACCCTTCGTCTGCCCCTCTTTCTGCATCGCCAGTCAGCAGCGCACAGCCGATGAGGTCAGCCAGACGGAGATGAATCCATACTCTGCTGGCAGGGTTGTCTGTAAGACTCAATTCCTGTTTTTCAGTCTTTATCTGTGGACCAAACACAGTTGCTTGTTCGACAGTCTTATCCAGAGGTTGTGACTTGGTAGCTAATGTTTGTGTGACAGATACTTTTCTTTTTTAATTTATTTTTTGAGGACACTGTTGTAAAGAACTGGAGCTCTGCTCACAGTACAGTGATTAGAAACAAAGATTTATCAAAGAATCAAAGGCAAAGACTTTAGTCTAAGCATACACAATTATCCACAATTGTGACATGCTACTACTGTTAAATGAATTCAGATTTATATAGTAGAGGGAATTTGTGGACAAGAGTATTCAGTAACTTAACAGTACTCAGTCTTCTTTGCTGACCAGGTGACAATGTAACGTCATGCGCAAAAGATTAATTTAGAGCTGTATCCAGAATTACATAAAACCTATTTTGCGTGTAGGAGTTTATTACCCTGCTCAGGCACAACATGCTTGCAGTCACACTGGCTAAACGAACTGGACTTTGGCATAGTATGCATCGTCAGTGTGACTGAGCCCCTGGGGTGACCACACAACTTGATGTGCTTGTTTTATGGATTGTGGGAAGAAGAGGAGGATGCTAGAGGAGAACATGCACAGTCCAGAGGGAAGGCACCTGCTTGGTGAGGGATTCAAGCCAAGAACTCTACTGCTGTGAGGCAACAGCACTGACCACTGTACCAGCGTGCAGCCATGCTCTGAAAAGACTGAGAACCACTTGCAGTGACTTGTTTAAAATGTGACAACAGCAAGACAATCAAAACCAAAATCTTCAGTGTCTTACAACAGGTATGTGTCACGTAACCTCCTTTGACCTTGTGAACAAAGACACATCCTGTTGAGCCAAACATTACCAGCACATATCACTTCAGTAAGTAAAACAGTGTTAAACCAAACTGTTTCATGACCAGTTAAAAAGTCATCCTCATAAGCATTAAACTGAGCAAATGCTAAGGTTTAATTAATCCACATGTTCACTCCAAACTATCTTTGCCAAGAGGAGATAACATGGGTCAGATAAAAGCAAAGAAGCTCAATTTCCAGAAGTATAAACAGTAAATCCTTTCCCCTACATTTGTGAATGATTAGCAGCACATTAGCTGAAGGACTAATTAGGCCTCAAGAGTGTGTGGACCCTGTTATTAGCGCACACTTGTCAATGTAGCACTGAGGAGAGCACATTTCCACTGTGAGGGGCCAGGTGGCCTTTGTTTGTGAGCTGCAGACGTTCTCAACAGCATCTTTCCTCTGAAGACCCGTCTGCTCCTCTGTGCTCCACTTAGACCTCGAGTTTGACAGCCACAGGAGAGACATAACACACACACACACAGACACACACACACACACACACATACACAGAGGAAGTGGTGGGGAGGTCACTCTAGTACAGAGGCAGTTTATGGTACAACACAGGCTGCGTCACAGACGAGGCCGTGTCAAAACACCTCAGCCACCGCCACTGCTGTGCTTGTGCATTTTGAGTGTGTCAGTGTCATAGTGCATGCAGATATGTGCATTCGTATCGTGAGAGAGGCAGAAAGTAGCTCACAGTTCTTTGTCGTTATTTTTAACCAGAATTGTGGTGGTTGAATGTGGAAGTCTGTCTGTCTGGTTTTTGTGTCTTGCTTTAGGCGCACCAATCATCTCTGTCGGTCTCTTTCTCCAGATACCTCTGTGAGAAAGAAAAAGTCAGACACAAAGAGGCAGGAAATAACACTATTTCTTAAAATAAAATGTACACACAAAGATAAGCTGCTGCTACCTTGATGTTCATCTGTGTGCTACACTGTGTTTAACAGTGTTTTGTATGAAGTCGAGAGTGTTTCTGTGGGAAAGGAGAACAAGAGAGAAAGTCTGCTAATGAGCAGTGTGTGAGGGCTCTGTGCTGACAGTAGCTAACACAACCACTTCCAGACACACTAACACATGCACACACACACCAACAGGCACACACGTCCTGGGAGACAAGTGCAGAGAAAGTAGTCCCAGTGTGAGAGTAGTAATTAGACTCCCATCCATTAACACAAGGGGCTGTGGAGGAGGATGAGCAGCAGGTGTGTGGGTGTAGGGGTGTGTTTCTGACAGTGTGTACTTTTGTATGTCTGTGTTTTTCCTTTGTGTACATGTACATAATAATCATGTGCGAATACATTGTTAATTGGGAGAGGTGTCTTTGTGCGCCTGTACAGTACGCCTGTGAATGTGTAGCTGTATGCTAACGACAGCGTGCATGTTGACCTTAAAGTATGGATGCATCTGTTACAGGAACTCAGCAGCAGGTGTGAGCAGAGCGCAAAGAGCAAGAAAACATGTTCAAAGACAGGTTTGTTTACACACTCAGAGTCAACGAGGCACCGAGGAGGAAAAGCTCAACTGCACTGTTTCCTCTTGGCTTAGCTGAATTCACCAACTTCACACAAATAAAACACGATTCAAAGTCATTTGGTACGTAGTGTTAGCTGTGATTTCCAAAAAAGTCTTCAACTATATTGATTCAAAAGAATTGGAAGTGTTGAAAATAGAGTTTGAGATGCAACTGTGAAAAAAGTTTGATGCCTATCTTACTTTATGCCTTTATGTATTGATAAGGTTTTATTGATACCTATGCTTTCGTCAATTCTGCTTATCGATCCGACTCTTTATCGGTATCCTTATGAATCCTCCTCCTGTGAATTTTCTGTGCTAAAAAACAGGCTTCACAGGTTTTTCGGTGTCAACAACATTTTGTTGCATTTATAATTAAACAAGTATGAAATTGTTCAATGGATTTAGATATTCCCGGGTTTAAACAGATAGATAAAAATAAGTATAAATCACACATCAGGTGACATCATTGTATTGTTTTATTGTATGTTGTTGACTGAAGTCACCCAGCAATGCTTTGAGTTGTTCTGAACCTTGAGCTTGCCATAGCTATGCTGAGGTCAGCCGAGAGCCTTCAATTCCTGTTTAGAAAACATTTATCTGTTTGTATTTTCACATTTTTGAGTTTCAAGTATTGTTCTCAAAGAGTTATTGTAATATGTTTCTGTGATTCCTTTTTAAAAAGCAGTTGTATCCCTTTATGCTAACGCTAGCATATATCTGTGATTTCCTGTATACGTTAGCACCAAGCTAGCGCTATGTTTTCTATATTGTTTTTGATACGTTGAGAGATGTTTGAAATTCTGATTGTTTTGAATGTGAATCTCTTGTTAGAGAATGATGCACATTTCTCTGAGTTTTACAGCTTCTTAAGTAAAACTTCAAGCGTAAAATCTTGAAGCAGATTTAACATGGGTAACTGTCATTTATCTGCTAACCTTAGATATCTGGGGCAAAGCAGTCAACATGAGGTCCAGCCACTGTGGCGTACTGTAAGAATCAATAAGGGAATCGTTAAGCAAAAAGGCCAATAATGTGGATGGATTGAAACATTTCTTATTGATTTCTTAACAGGAACCGGTTCACAATACACATCCCTAATCATGGCTGTATTTGGTATTTGTTTGTGCTTGCTCCCCAGTTGACTAGTGTTTCTAAAGAGTGTGTAGGGGGTGCCAGTAAAGCCCAGGGATTAAGGTTGGATGGTCAGTAGGCTCGCTCCTGAGCAGGCGACCTGTGTGCAAGTCCACACGAGTTTCTGACCTATGTGTCACTCCTCACTTTTATCCTTTTTCCATCTACTGCCCTGTTTTCTGACCAAAAGGCACAAAAGCCTGAAAAACGATAAAGTATACAAACAAGACTGTCCTTTAAAATGCATGTATTACAGCTCACAATGTGCACATCATACACATTCAGCAAAAAACACAGAACTGATCCTGCTATATTTCACAGTACTACAGAAAGAGAGTGTTTTTTACTGCTGTAAGCCTATAATCAGCATACATCAGTGTTTATCTCATTGCTCTGGTGTATCAGTCAAACAGGAAGTCTGGCTGAACTGATCTCTGATTAGTCTCTCGGGTCCATCTGGATGCGAACACAGAATGATGCAACTCGTAAATGTCACCTGATGGGAGTTTTTTTTATACTCCATATAATGAGGTCCCATTAGCTTAGCTTGCTCGCAGGATTTGAAACGGATAATTTAAGAGATTACTGGTCTCCTGATGAGGTCAGTCTGTAGGTTGGAAGTCTTGCCAGAGGCAATGTTGATTGCTGGCCTCACTTTGGAGACACCTGTGGGAACAGGAAGGGCCCACCCAAGCGCCTCCATGTGTGTATGTGAGTGTGTGTGCGCACATTTACGTGTCTGACCCTTAACTGTTTTGTTAAATACTCAAAAAGCAGCAGAGACCGGAGAGGGCCCAACATGTGTGTGTGAGAGAAAGAGTGAAAGGAAAAGCATTGAGTGTGTGAGAGTGCTGTATACAAACCACAGCTTTGCTCCATGCTGTAATTTCCCCTGCCGCCAAAACCACTGCTGCTTCTGCTGTTGCAGCCTCGCTCTGCGGCAGACTTTAGCTTCCCTGGCTGTCTCGCTGGCTGGGCCTGGCTAGCACTTGTAGACAGAGGTTACACTAACCCTATGACTGTTTGTTTATCTTGCAGCCAGAACCAACCATTAAAAGTGGGCTCTCAGTCAAAAGCACAAAAACAGACGCTTGTCATGTTCGAGGGCTGTAATTGTAGCTCTCGCGTGATGTTTTTATTTTCCCTCTGACCTCGCTGGATAAACTCAAGAAGCCACTTAACATCGGGCTTGGCTTGCCAGAGCCCAGAGAGAGAATTAAGCAACATGCAGTCAAAGGAGACACATTCTTTTTCCCTCCCTTTTTAATTCATAGCTGGGAGCTCTCGCTTTTGCTTTTGAGTGTACCCTCTTCTCTTAACCTTATAAAAGACTACGTACCTGTTATAGGATTATAACATACATTCACTGCACTCCCTTTAAATCTGAAGCATTATCACCACACTGCCAACCTGCTGAATTCTACCACACAGGCTGTAAAAGCTGTGTTTACAATGAGTAAAGAGTGTCTTTAAATTAGCCTCCTGCAGATTGCTATGCGCATAAAACAGTCCTGCACCACCACTGCTGGGATTTGGAATAAATATAGCTTACACTTAACGTTATCCAAATACAAGTGATCCCGTACTGTCTCGCTTCCTTGAAATGTTGACAGAGTAGAGCTCAGGGGTTCAAAACTTTACTTGTGGTTGTCATCGGTTAAACTGGAAACAGGAGGTGCTTTGGGGACACCATCTCTCCCCTCTCTCCAGCCCTCTCTTTCTTTTATCTGTCTACGTCTGCTTAACATCATTACGAAATGTGCAATTATAGTCTCAGGGAAGAAGAAAGCCAAAGTGATTCAAGGGGAGAAGAAAGCGAGAAAGAGAGTGAGGCTCAGTTACCCCTTTCCATGTGACAGGCATAATTGACAATTTTGAGCAAGGCCAAGGGGAGTCTCATCTGGAATATAGAGAGATTAAAGGTTACGACAGGCTAATTGCTTCAATAAGATTTGTAGAATTGTTCAATATTGTTGCCACACCAACCTGGCGGCAGCTTTGATGGATGTAAAAGTGTGAGGAATGAAAAGTCAATACTTTACTGATGCAACCTGACAATTAAGTACCTCTGAGTTGGACTATATTACCTCAGATATTAAATAGAAACTGTATTTCAGAACGATATTTGATGTACAACAGGAGCCAAATCCACTGTAAGGATTATGATACTTACAACTGTTTGAGACAAAAGACGGTAAAAGAATTTCTCGGATAGTTTCTCTTTTCTGTGTTTCTATTTCCCTTCCCAAAGAATTACATATACCTTTGGGCTGGTTTCATAACAGCAATGAAATGATGAGATGAGAAGTGTGGAAGAGCCATCTAAAGCGTAACACTAAGTGAGCATATTTTAGAGAAACCTGATCATACTTGTAAAAGATTTGCTGCATTTTGCTTTCTGCTCATGACTGAACATCTTATTTACAATGTGTAACAATATTTAAGAAGCTAATGCCACCTTTAAATTAAGTGCAAAGTCAATATATAACAGGAGTAAGTGTCTAGTTTGGTCTTTGAGATAGCATACTTTCTAAACGTATTAACTATTATTCAACATACTTTCGTTCAGGAAAAAAAAAAGTGTTATACAATTTTTTGGACTAATTTCCAAGTACTTAATTATTAATGATTAACATTATCTATCACCTTCTGTTCAAGCATTCGTATATCAGTGTTAAATTTCAGATACAGTCCACAGCAGAGCTTGAAGCTGGGAGCTACACCCATACTATGATACAATAAACACTTATGGGCAGAACCGTCGCCCCTGAATTGGAAGGTCAGGAGTTCGATGCCAGCTCCTGCAGCCATATATTGATATGTCCTTCAGCAAGACAACCGCAAATTGCTCCATCTGTTCTTCAGTGGTGTGTGGATAGGTACCAAAGTGTTTGTAAAAATTGATGATTCCTACAATAGAAGCCCCTGCCATCAGTGGGTGAATGTGATGAGGATGAGTGAAAGAGATTAGAAGTGTAAAGCGCTTTGAAAGACTAGAAAAGTGCTATATTGGTCCATTCGACCACTTAATTATAAGCACCTGTTCAAGTGCTCAATAACACAAATATCTAATCAGCCAATCAAATCACAGCAAAATAATGCATTTCAGCATAAAAACACTGATCCATCCTGCCTTTATCAATGGTTGAGGCTGCTGTTGATGGTGTAGTGGTGTAAAGGATTTTTTTATTGGATCAATTTGGGCCCGTTAGTTCCAACTGAGCATGGTTCATACTGACCATGTTTGCTGACTATGTCCATCCCTTAATGAGTGCAGTGTTCCCATCTTCTGATGAATACTTCCACAAGATAATGCTCCATGTCACAACTGTCACTTGATCTCAATCCAATAAAGCTACTTTGGGATGGGATGGAACGGGAGATTTTCATCATGGATGTTCATCATGGGATACCATCATGACAGTACATGGGAATGGTTCAAGCACCTTGATGAATCTCTGACAGAGAATCAAGATAGATTTCAAGGCAAGAAGTGGGTCCAACGCTGTACTAGCAAGGTGTAACTAATCAAGTGGTCTCTGAGTGTACGCTAACAAATACAGTGCCAGCATTCTCTTCAAAAACAGAAATTTAAGTGTTATTTCCCCCCCAAAAATGTATGCTTTTTGGAACAGACAATGTGGCACCCAAAATTTAGAAATAGGATGTCAACATTTATTGATCAGACCACAGGACTGTTTCCCACTTCACCTTTATCAAACTTAAATGTGATTAGGCCAAAATGAGACTGCAGCCTTTTTTTTTTCTTTGGATAATATTTCTGATCAGTGCATAAATTACTTATTGAAGTAGTTAACTTTTAAGGACATGTGCCATTTCATAGTGCTGCTCTAACTATGAGAGTGTTAATTATCATACCCCAGACAGTGGACCCACTGAACTTGCACTACGTTGTAAAAAGTAGAGTGTAGCTGTTGGTCACTAACAAAGCACATTACACCTTCATGGATTGTGGTGCAAGGAAAGAAGGGGACAGACGACAAAGAAATGTTCAGGTTTGGTCGCATTTCTCCCTAATCTGAAATATTTTTTTCATTGTACCAACTAGATTGTTTTAGATACAGTGTTATACTACATATCAAAGGATCTTATCATTCATAGAGAGATGCTGATACGTCTGCAGTTCACTCCCTGTATTTTTTTTACCAATACACACTTGGGCGAGCTTCATGAACAAAATCATTCAATAAACTCTGAACAAACCTATGACAGTGTTTCTTTTGACCTCAAACACCTCAAAGACTTCTGTATCTCCCAGGATTCCTGCTGAATCACTCTTTTATCATTCATGTCACTTCATGACGGAGAGGACGAGCAGATGGACTGACAGATGGACAGACAGACAGGGAGTGGTGCTCCTGCCACGCCACAGTGGCATAAACGATGAGCTGTCAAAACCCGACATTAAATTGCTGTGGAGTAAATATATGCTGCAGCATGGTGGAGGCCTCTCCAGGTCATTGTGGTGGGTGTATTGTGTGTATGGAGGAAGTCTTCCTGTGTGTGTGTGTGTGTGTGTGTTTGTATATCTGTAAAGAATTGTGGCGCGCCAGCGGAAAGTGAGAGAAATCCACATCTGTTAGCAGTCTGAGCTTCGCTTTGAGACATTCTCTGAGTGTTTGCTGTTCTGTAGGCGACGGGTAAACACAATAATTGTAAAGTTTCCTACATAGATTTTGGTTTCACAGCGTCTTGACTCTGGCGGCTCCACGCTACACGGGCCAGGAGACGAGGGTTGGGAACGGGAAAGGCCGCCTTTGCCCTTTTGTGGTACCGTATAAGTGACGGTCCTTCTCGGTGTCCCGCAGGAACCACATCAATGGAGTCTTCCCCAAACCTCCACCCTCTGCTCTGCCGGATTAGATCTCCTGACCATCCCACCCAGTGACTGAACACTGAGGCCAGGGAGCTGGCGGAGGCAAGGCGGTTGTCTGAATGAGACCGCAGGCCGACTTGGCCGACTACTCCAGCCTCCTTGGTAGACCTTCTCTAAGGCTTCATTACAGACTGTGAGGCCAAGGGCCAGACCACACTGTGTGCACATGTGTGTATGCATGTGTGTGTGTGTGTAAATGTACATCTGTGGCCATTTTTGTCTATGTTTAACTGATTGTTTATGTGTGTTTGTGTTTACTTGTGTGTTGCCTTCATTTCTCTTTCACATACACACATGCGTGCCTTCATATTATGTATTTAACGTGAACATGTGTGTTTCTGTATATGGCCCCCACGCTTCAGGGCAGAAAAAGTCCCAAGATTTCTTAATGGCCACAACTAAGAGGCTTCATCCTTGTTTAGACGGACTGGAGGCTTCAAAAATAGAAGAATTATCTTTAAATAACCGGCAGCAGGAGGCTAACTCGTGTCTTTCATGGACCAGAAAAAGACTCAACTCTCTGCTGAGCTGAGTGAGTGGCAGTTTCGGGTTATGCTGAAGTTCAAAAATGTTTATGATGCATAACCCTGCTGCTTCCCTTCCTATAAAAAAAAAATAAAACAAGAGAGCACATCAAGAACAGTGGGGAGCTCAACCAGCATCCCCATGGGCCAAACATTGACTTAGATGACACCAAGTCAAGACCTGATGTAACAGAGACTGGGCATAATGTGGGATTATTCACATGTAAAACACATACAAATACATGTACATACATACATGTAAAGTGCATGCAAATAATAAGTTTTCAAGAGTGACCTCCAAATGTGGAATAAGTGTGTGTGTGTGTGTGTGTGTGTGTGTGTGTGTGTGTGTGTGTGTGCAGTCTCTCAAGTACCCTGGATGTCACACAGCGCTGTCACTCAGTGTAAATGAGTTCGCTGAGGGGCTCCGATGGGTCAGAGAAGTCATGGAAGCCTGTCCAAGCCTTCACACACACACACACACACACACACACACACACACACACACACACACACACACAAAGTTCCTTTGTCTCTTTTTCCTTGTTCTTCTTATCTCAACAACTTCACACATTTACTGAAGTACTGAACTAGGAATGATTCTGCGACACTTTTTCACCTAAATGATCAAATTTCACCAACATTTTTGGCCTTAACCTTTATGTCTATCATTTCTTTGCTCTGGGTGATTATAATTATGAACTGATTTGCAAAATATAGATGCCCAAAGATGTGCATTAAATTCCCAAACAGAATATAGAACGGGAATTCTAGCCTAAGAAATGCCGAAAAAAAAGAAAGAAACAGAAAAACAAACTAACAGCTAAAAAGCGGGATGGCCTTAGACAAATCCCCCAAGTCAATTTTTAGCTTTTACTATGGCCATTTCAACCTTTCATTAATTTATGTTCTATGTCTTTTAATTCTTGTAAGAAAATATTTGATTAACATTTTCCCTTTGGTAAATTTTATTAAATCATTTTCATTTATTGTTGTATTTGTTTTAATTGTAATCTTAGCTATCAGTATCACTACCATCTATTATGGCTACAAAAAGTAAATGTACAGCCACTCATATAGACAAACACAAACACGCACACAGTATTTATATATCCATACACACATGCAACCACACACATCAAAACAGCCTTTCAACCTCCTCAGATTTAAAATATCAAAATATCTTAAATTAGTGCTTATATCTGTCTTGTTATAGAAGTTTGTATTGTTTGTTTTGTAAATGTTTTCCATCACTTTTCATGTTTTGTCTTGTACCACTCAAAATGAAATTAAAAATAAAAAAAACAGTGGTCTTGAAGGTGGAACTGCAAATAAAAAAAAAGAAAAGGAATTATCTTGTATAATTTTTTACCAACACACATATGAAATAAAATACCTCCTCTGCATTCTACAACATGTACTGTTCACATTGTTGTATAAGGCAACTTTAACTATTTAAAAAGGTACTAAAAGGGTTTTCAGCTTAATATTTGATGGTATTTCATCCGCAATACTTGTAGAGTTGGTTGATCATCTCTGTTGGGAGGTTGAGGGTTTGATTCCAGGTCCTGCTATCCACCTGCGAAAGAGCATCTGGGTAATCCATGTAACCCCAAACTGCCCATAGTGGATAATTTTGTATGAATTGAGAGCTTTAATGCAAATGCGTTTCAAATCTAAATAGCTTTGTAAAAACAGTTTATTCAACTATCTCGCTCTTCAAATTTAATTCTCCTCTCCATTGGTTCTGTGATGACCCATCTCACCCCGCCTGCCTCTGTCTGTCCAGCCTCTGGTGCTTTCAGTTACTTGGAGCTGTCATGTGGGTGGAGCTAAGAGTTTTATCTGCTGTTACCTGCCCAGATGGTACGACTTTCAGAGAGACGTAAAATCTATCCTGTCTGAGACACATCCACCTCAACTTCCTCCTTTGTTTGCTTTGTTACATCCATCACAAACATCACATTTTCACTCAGCCACATATTCAGACACTACTGACTCCTTTCGTTTTTACATGTTGTGTATTTGTTTTAGTTAAATCAAATACTATTTAACTGCTTCGACTTCTTGTGCCCCTCCCTCTCTGTTACCATCCTCTCGTTCTTCTTCATGCCCTTTCCCAACAGCACATCTCTCCATCACTTTCATTCTCAGACCTGAATCACTTTATCTATTACTCCTCTCATCTCTCTGCCCTCCCTAGCTCTGTCGCTCTCCTCTCTCCTGAGGGAGTAGTAATGGGATGATGGGTGGGTGGGTGGGCAGTCATCAGGAGTTTTGCCGTGCAGCGTGGGTATCTCTCATCACACCCCCTGCAGTTATATATCTCCATAAGCACACACTGACTGAGAATCCGGCAGCTAGCTCAGCATTTCAGACTCAAATACACACACATACATACGATGCTCACACAAAAGTGCACGACTAACACGTCTCAAATGAAAACATCAAGAAAAGCTTCAAGCACACATAGACAGACTTCATAAATTACTTTTTCCAAAGAGTGCAAGTAGACTAAAATGCACACTGCACTAAACACATTGTTCTTGCATCAGCTCAGTAAAGGCGTCTGTCTATAACCTCACTTACGACCTAAACTGACACTCTTTTACTGGGATGATCTCCCTCTCCTCCTTCCTGATGTCACTCTCGTGGTCAATCCAGCTCTCCTTAGACAAACCCAGAAGCAATTTGTCCCTGAGAAGCTGCTCTAATAGCTGCCTGAAATTGATGTCCTAAAGGCAAAGGCCTCTTGCCTCAGAAAGTCTGCAGCAGCCCAGCTCCTCCACCAAAGCTTTAAATCACTAGATTATTGGTTTTATGAGTGTGACCCATGTGGAAATAATTCGATTACAAGGTTCTCATTGGTCACCTTTCCACCCATTACCCCGTTAAATATTTAAGACTAACATTATGTACCTTTCGTAGGTCCGGTAGAGGAGTGACAATAAAATACCGATGAGTATTTTCGTCCGGTTCGTCGTGTTGTCACCGACGCTGGTGTCGGTAATTTTAGTTATGACGACAGTGTTTGCGACAACAACGGGCGCTCATGTTGTTTGTGGAGAGGGGAGCCTTCAGGACCCAGAGCAGCAAATCAAATTGTGAAGATGAGTTATCTGTTGTAAACAGACAACACAAAAGTTTCCTATATGGCAGGCAGTAACTAACAACAGCTCTGATCGTCTATTAGTGTTGAATTACCGAAACCATCAATCCACTTATCACATAATGAGCTGCAAGTGCTCTTGATAAGCTTTCAGCTTTACGTGAAACATTACTCTTGAAACCAAAACATTCAATTCAAGATTAATTCAAGCCATATTTTCTTCTTGGCTTTAAACACAACGATTTGCTCAAGTAAGATGGATGATCTTATTTTAGTCTGCTGTGTGGTTACAAAAGCAATGTTGAAAAGTTTGCTTCACAGTTTGCTGGTAAGAGAGGAGTAAGACGAGAACAGAAAATGCTCCAGGCGAAAGGTTTCGAGGTGAAGGACTAAATATGTAAATAAGAAAAAACACAGAAAGCTCTGGATAGTGAAATTCAATACCATAGTTGATGTTTAACAGACGCCCCCTCCTTAAAATTATGTGTTACTGATGTGCTCTCATGACAGACAAGGTGTGCCTTGAAACACAACTTCAGACTTGATAAGATTTTAGTCACACTGATGCAGCATCAGAAGCCTCCATTTTGCTCAGGTTTGTTTACCTGTTGTTGTTTTACAACTCAGCAGTAATCTGCCTTTTGGCTTTGAGACTGATTTCACATCTGCTTACTGCTAAAAAAACACAATGACGTGACCGACTTGTCATCAACAATGAAATCTATCGCCAACGTATTTTGTCACTCATTTCTGTCAACGGTGTTTACTAATCAATGTGCACTGCTTGTAAATAGTGAATAGGCTGAAAAGATTTAAAAAAGTCTTTACTTAAACAAATCTAATTTCATAAACAGAAACTGATGTCATTTGTGTTTGAATCTTCTTACAAGAGAGACCTGCTAGTTCAAAGTGTGCAAGGTTATTGTTTGGGTTATTGCAGGTTTTTGAAGCTTTGCTAAAGTTTCAATAGTGTCCAGGAGAGTGGCAACAAAAAAAAGGGGGGGGGGGGAAGCACATACCCCCAGGTTTTGCAACTCAAGATAATACTTGATCATGTTTTAATCAGCTGCATGCTTTTGGCTCATGAAAGTGCATGTGTTGGACCCCAAAGGAGAACTTAACCCTCCTATTATGTTTATTTGTTAGAAACATCTACTATGTTCCTGCGTCAATTTGACTCATACAGTATCTTTGTGATATAAACATACGGGGGGGTCGTTGCAAATATTTGAGATGGACCATATATATATATATATATATATATATATATATATATATATATATATATATATATATATATATATATATATATATTTTTTTTTTTTTTTTTTTTTTTTNTTTTCATTGCACTAAATACGCAGAGCAGAGAAAGTTTCTTTAAAAAAAATCTCTTTACTATTTTTCCTCGCTATTCTAAATGTAATCCAGGTCAGTTTGACCCTGAGCATAATAGGAGGGTTAAGCATGTTTTGGTACCAAGGTGGGCACTTTGGAATACTTTGGCTCCAAAACACGTATGTAATGTAAAGAACACATTATCACATCAAAAAAGGCACTTGAGTGTGTGTTTTGGCTCCTGAGAGGACACTTAAGCACTTGTTTGGCTCCTCGGAGGCCCTTTAGCGTATGTGTTGGATCCCATTAGGACACATTAGTACAGATTTTAGCTCCAAAAAAGGCACTCTAGAGTGCTTTTTGGCTCACAGGGGGGGGGGGTAACTTAAGCATGTTTAGCTTCTAGGAGACCTTTTGGTGCATCTGTTGGATACTAAGCACACTTTTTGATTCCCAGGAGCCTCTATATTTTGTTTTATTTCATGCACTATTAATGGCTGGAGCCCTGATAAAATCTCTTTGGCCCCATCCAAAGTAACTCATGGTCTCATCATTTTTAAACACTGTGTCATCCACCCCTTTTCATTTTGGAGATCAATGAAGCGTATAGCCTCTAAAACAGGGTGTTTACCGATACAAACAAAGTGACAAATGAGCGATTTGCATACTCCTTTCGAACTAGGGTAAGAGCCCCTTTCATTGTCACTCGAAGGTGCGATAGCTTCATCCCTGTAATGTCTCACCATCAATATTAATATCTCAGAGGTGTGATGGTGTGATCGAGTCTGCAGACACTGTGCCAGCTTCAGTGGTACAAACAGAGGTGTTACAGAGGCGGATTCACTTTCTGAGCATGTCTGAGTGCGTGTTTCTTCTTCCTTTTCCTTTACGGTAATCATAATGTGAAAGTAGAAACTTGGGTGGCAATGTGATGCTGTTGTTTGGAAAAAGTTTGCATTTGGTCACACTATTTGCAACATTATTTTTTGCCTATTCCTCATTTCTGCGAAGAGTGACCACAAGGTACCGTCATCACTGGATTATCATGGAAATCTGTGTGTGATGGATCAAATAAATGCCTGTGTTTGTGCACTTTAGACACCTAGAGCTTTGGTTCATCCACCATGTTGTCCACACGTCTTCTTCTGGCAGTTACAGATTTTTGGAGGTATGCAACCCGAAACTTCCTGCGTAAAAAAGGGACAAGAGGAGGGGGCGAGGTTGCTAAAGTGACATCATTAGTCTCTATGGAGCCATGTGGTCAAGCATAAACCAGGTTTAAGAGCAGGACAAGGGCATGAACCAGCAGCTGTCAATCAAACTTAAACATAGACACTTCCCCATCTCGATTAAATGAAAAGGAGCATCTCTATAATTTCCTGCTCAGACCATTTATTTATTCAGATTTCAAATGTTGAAATATGTCATCAGAGACATGACCCAACTGTGTCCCAAATTATTCAGTGGACTCACTGCATTTAGCTCAGATTCTTTATTGCAGCTACTTCAAATGAAACTTGAAAAAGACTTCCAAACATGCGGTTCAACCTCACCATAATGTTTTTGACCACTTCTACCTCTGCTGCACCATGAGGAGCAGCTCCTAAATGTACAGAAGCTACCTGCTGTGCGGCTCTACAGCAGCGCAGAGACAGAGTGGTGCGTAAACGGAGGTCTCTGGCCTGCAGCCTAATGACACCCCGCTCTAACCCTCTTTCAAGCCTCACCGCAGCTTTGGTCTGCTCTCCTTTGGTCCAGTCAGCAGGACACCACAAATAGCCCATTCCCTCTCTCCACGGCTCCCATAACCATACAGGCGTGCATGGAGCCCAGTAATTTTCCACTACAGATACAGTGTGTGAGTGTATGTGTGTGTGTTAATGTGTGTTTGTGTGCATGTTCAAGAGCCAACATTCATGTGAGTGTGTTTACTTTATTAATATTTTTGCACGTGGTTTGCATCTTTATAAACAAGCATTTGTGCTACACATAACTGCAAAAGTGAGGTGTAAGGCAGCTCTGAATGTGTTTTGCACAAAAACACACATACACACACTACTTTGACAAACTTACTCAAACACCCATATCTCACATGCAGATGAGCCTTTATACAGTTTTACACTATGTGTGAAATAACGGCCTCAAATGTGAGTCTCATACCTCCTTAAATGTATCTGCACCCGAAGAGCTCAAAACATCTTGTTCACCGTTGACTTTCAAGAGCCCACTTAAAAAAACCCTGAAGTTTGAGCTGTACTTCCTCATCATTGAAAACACACACTCGATAGAGTCGAAAGCAGAAGTCAAAACAGGCTGCAGATGCATTTGGTTGAAGTGTGGTTAATAAAAGCTCTAGGGGAACGGTTTGAGGCAACTTCTAATTCAGTCCACATTCAGTTAGAGGGAAGCCGCAGTGCTTGTGGGTGGTCCGGGGTCTGTCAGCAGGACCATTTTGTCTTCTGATGTCACATGTTTAGATTTAAGGCCCAATTTGCTGTAGTTTCTCCGTGCTGCAGCAACTAAATGTGTTTAGAAGTTAAGGAGAAGTGAAAGGAATCCACATGAATGTAAGGATGTTTTTGCAGGAATAGGAAACAGATGAGCAGGCTGGCTTTCAGGCCCTGCTGTAGATATACATGCTGCATCAGAGCAGGGAATACTTTTCTAAGAGAAAACCTAAAGAGAGAAATGAGGGGGCCCACAGCCCTCTCAGTGCATCCACAAAAAAAGTAATTTGATTCACCTCTGAGAAATTCAATAAGGCACGAAGATCTCAATCTAAAATCCCTCAGCCTCACTGTTCCATCAAACCCAGCGATGTGATTTCATATCTGCAGACCTGAACCTCTGTTAGCTTCTGATGAAGAGTAATCCATCTTGATCACGAAACAATATGATGAACAATCCCTCTAATGTATTGATGTTGACAACTTAGCCATGAGATTGTCATTGTGGGTTTGTGGGCGAGCTGCGCAGCAAAAACAATGTGCTGTCACTGCGTTCTGCGAAGCCCCGTTTGCACAAAGACGGAAACCAATACATCTAATCTTGCAGGTGTGTGTACTTTTATCACTTTTTCACACACACCTCCACTGCTCTATTTTACACATTTGAAATACGGTGTGTCATCTCGCACATCGATGCACATTAAAACACCCACATACAGAGTGTGTGTGTGTGTGTGTGTGTGTGTGTGTGTGTGTGTGTGTGTGTGTGTGTGTGTGTGTGTGTGTGAGTGTGTATGCACACACTTGCTCAAACAGTTTCCATCCCACCTTTGTTCTTCGTCTTGGCTGTGGTGTATTATAGGTCACGGTTACGCAATGATGTCGAGGTAGCCTATTTTCTCCAGACCTCTCTCTCTCATTTTTCTAACTTCCTCTTCAGCTGTCTGTGTCTTTTTCTGTCTCTCTGAAATGTTTGACTTTTTGCACAGAGATCAGAATCAACAGGGGAGCAGAAAATAAAACTCAACTGACAGGAAATGTAGTTTATGTTAACATTTTGCTGTTTAATTTATTCTTTACTGAACTGTTTTCAGGGCCAGAGAGAAAAACATAAACTACCTGCTGCAGAAACTTGAAGATCTTTGACGTATATTTTGGTAGGAGATCAACGTGATATTTTGCTGATGACAGCCACTTAAGATTTATGTGCTTTCAGAGAGGTCTTTTCACTCATTTGCACAGATTGTTCAGTTTTGTCGCTGATATTTAAAGGTACTGTTTCCCCTTTTCCACGAGTTCCTGTTAGGTGCTGCTGCTAGTTCTTAGTTAGTTCTGAGTCCGTTCTTCCTGAAAACTGGTTTGGATTTCCAGACCCTGAAATCTCTTCCTGAATTTTTTTTTCTACATAAATCTAAAATGTTACTTGAACCACTGAAAATAATGAAAAAAAAAAAACCACTCAAAAAACGTTTACAACTACCATTTTCTTTCCATGTTTAATTTTATTTATTTATTTTTCTATGTCTGTTGTTCCTGTAACTTCACCTCTGATTGATATGGTGAATTAATGACTGAAATGCCAAATGTACCCATGGTTTATTTTTCTATATTTATGATAAAGTTAAACATTAGAAAAAAAAATCCATGAGCTCCACTTTCCGAAACCGAAATCTAGAGTAGTACACAACTGAACAGATCTAACAAACTGCCGACTACCTACGCCGACTACCTACTACTTTCACATGTGTGTGAAGTAGGCGGCTTGGAAAATAGCCTCTGTCTCCCATTTGCACCATCACCTACTTTCATAGGGATGTAGCTTGTGTTTGATGTGTTTATTTTGAAACAGATCATGGAGAGCAGGTATTCTTCTTTTTAACACCTTTTTTTATTCAAAATAATTGCAGGATGCAAAATGACCTCACAGTCATCAAGTTTAATTTGTTTTAAACCAGATTTCTTTAGGGTTTGATGAAATGATCTGATAAAGTAGTCTGTGAACACATCAATTGGGCCTTTTTTAAAGTGGTTTTTTTTTGACTGTTTTCAAACAATTTGTTGAATTGTCACTGAGATATTAATCATCAACTGCAGCTCTAACAAACTGTGCTGTATTTTCCAATTCATTTTAGGACTATTTACTCATTGACCTAGATTTATACTTGTATTGTTGAGGTGGATCATTTAAGCTGTGAGACCATAATTGGACTTTAAAAATGATCATGCTCCAACAAAAGTGTTTATATATGTTTGATAAATGCATAATTGTAATGTGTTTGTTCATCTTTCTTCTTCTTTTGTAGTCTTCACTTGCAGCCTCCTGTTGTGTGGTCACCAGCATCTTCTAACCACGTCAGCCAGACAAGAAGAGCACGTCTGCTGTCTGCACACATCAGTGACCACACGCAGACAAGCCTCCACACACAAACACGCACTCTTAAACACAACAGATATGAAAGGAGTGTGTGAACCAATTTGTATGTTCCTCCGAGCACATGTGTGTATGTGTGAAAGCGTTCTGACACTTTGCACGCAGATAAACTGAAGCACTTAGCAGCAGGAAGATCAGACAAAACTCATCTGCTTCCATTCTGACTTATCAGCTAGATTACCTCTGACAACTCTGACAGCAGCGCACTTTCACAGATAACACAGAGGTTCAGTTTAGGTCAAAGGAGGGCAAATATGCAGAGGAAGCATGTTTGAGATTCACGTAGAAGAATAAATCATGTGGAATAAGCTTACGAAAGAAAAAAATAGTTCTTCTATCTGCCTGTTCTTGTGTGATCATTGCTGCCAACTTTTCTGTGATCTGCAGCAGGAATGTTTGTTTTGAGTATAAATTATTCACCGGGAGAAGATACAAGTGAACAAAAATGAAAATGTACAGCCTCGCAGCAAAGTCTATGTGGTTTCTCTGAATGTTTTTGTGCTTCTGTTGTCAAAAAATCCTAACTAAGTAACCGCACAAATTAACAAAAACACTAGGTTGATGTGTTTCTTTGCAAGTTTTGCTCATTAAGTTCACGTAGAAGACACAAGCTTCTACTTTTTTTTGTTGAGTTTGGGTAATGGTGGGGGGGTGGGGGGGTGGGGGGTCCATTTGCATCCTGCTTCTCTCCTCACTAAGAAGAAAGAGGAGAAGAATCACAGTGAACATCATCTCACCAGTTGCCATGACAACAACCCACCATACTCAATAACCCGTGGAAATAATAAAAAAAAAAAATGTTTGTAGCCGTCACACACAAACAGGAGCGCTCTGTTGGTCATGGTTTGAGGGCAGAAGCAAATCTTGTTTACAGCGCAGAGGAACTCTCCCTCTCTTTCTCTTTCTCTCTCTCTCTCTCTCACACACTCACACACACTAAGCACAAACAAACTGCACGGAAACAATCTATCCACTTCACTACAAAAAAAACCTTTAAGCAGCTCTGTCGGTACATCCTGTGTAGATGTGAGCCACCAAAAATACAGTAACCCACAACTGCATGTGGTGTTACAGTTCCTACGTCAGACATCCGGACTGAGACAAGCGCTCTGAAACGACAAGAAACTAATAGAAAACACTTCTGTTAACATTCACACAAAAACTGGAATCATACTTCAAGAAAAGGCATGAAGTGTGCACACTTTTTTAGAATGTTTCCAGTCATTGTGTGTGTGTGTGTGTGTGTGTGTGTTTGAAGCGTAAATGGTTTTAGTGCAGCAGGAGGCGGAGAGCTCGGGGTTTAGAGAGGCTGCTACTTGTGGCTTTTGGGTTTGTGGGCTTTTGTAGAAGATATAACGGTTCAGTTTCCCTGTCAGCAGATTCAGGGCATGTAAGCCACTGCTGGAGTGGTGAGACAACAGACGTGTTGAGAACAAAAAAAAAAAAAAACACACACACAAAAGGGCCTTAAAAATAGTCACAACTGTGGCTACCTGTGTGTAACTGCCATGTATCAAAGACCAACTTTGACACACGGCAAACTGCGTGCATATTTACACCTATAATACAAGACTTAAGCACATTTTCTTGAAGTTTATTAAATAACTAACAAATAAGTTCAAAACAATCACTCATGAGGCTGAAATAACTGCTGTAGTTTTGGCTCTGATCAGACTTTTTCTTTCTCTGTGCTTCCTTAGAGGTCGACAAAGTTGTGCCAGAAATCTACACTCTTCAACTATTTTATGAGCCTAAAGCAACAAGAAGCAGAGTAAAGTTATTAAAAGTGTGACATAACTTTTTTCTCACTACAATCTTTGTGCAGAGTTTTGAACTAGTTTAAATTAGCCTGAGGCCTTTTTATTAGAACACAACAAAGTACTCAATGTCTGTTTATTTACTCAAGTTGGCACATGGGATAACTGAACGTAATGTTTTTTTCTGAAACCTCAGGGTTAAAATTGCTCTCATAGTCATAATGAAATTTTCTACTGCAATTTGATCAATGCTAATATGCTTTAAAACACACCACATGACTTCATCTACACTGAGCTTGTGTGTGTAAATGGAAACAGGACACAGATGGTCTAAGGTCACTTGCTTATTTTCAGATAGTACTTTGAAAAAGAACAGAGGTGGCCTGTAATTCATTATCCATGTTCAATATGTTTCTATTAGTCAAGGCTGATGTAAAGAGTCACTTCATATGTGAAAATTCTCCAAAGAACATAATGTGACTGATGAGGCCCACATAGGGATCTGTAGTTTTGCTTATTGGGAAACTTTACAACCACCAATGTGTACTAAAATAATAATTTAAAAAAAAACAGTAGACACATTGATGCGTGTTCTGAGACAATCTGGACCTTTTCTAATTGATTGGTGATCAGCATTTTGGCCAGTTACCGCTTCTGATCATATTTGCAATAACAGAATAAATACACTGTGATTGTGTCACAAGGGAGTAACAGTTGCGTTCAATACTACTGAGTTGGAACAACATCCAAAATCTTAACACGTACTGTTGTTCATAAATAGAGGAAAGGCAGGTTCACTGAAACCATTTTCTGAGGAATCAAAGGAAATCCCATATGCTGCCTACATGAAAATAAAAGGTTGAGATTCATTTGTATTAAAGTTACCCAACAATCCACTGATAGATGTTCAGTATTTCATACACTAATGTTCCACATACTGAGGATATCAAAATTATGGGATTGCGACTGTGAGGAGGATCCATATGAAGCGACACCTTCAGTTGCAGGACTCACATAAACTGTCATGAAAAATGAATGGAGCCATAGTGTGGTCCACATTTAGCGCCACTCATGGCCTGGTGCTTTAAGACATATCTGTATCGTGTAACGTGAGTGAATCCTTGTCATGTCTTGCTCATTTACCAAGTAGAGCAAATGTAACCTGTTTCTTCCTTTTAGTGATAGACTCTCAAGTTTGAACAGACCACAGCAGTATAACAGCTGCATGTGGGTTGGAATGAACATTACCATAAAACGTTAATTCAGTGGTTTTGGCTTTTGGCCCAAGTTTTAGCTTTTAGCCCATGCTCTATCACTCTCCCTTTTAGCTTTTTTAACTCCTTTCCCTTTTCTGTCAGGCAAACCAGCTCCTGTTTCCACCATCAAATCCACATTGATTCAAAAGTAGTTTTCAGCAAAGAAAAAGCCAGGAATTAGTGTTTGGATATAGCCTATTTTAGCCCTAATAATCTTGTTTTTAAATCTAGATATCATATTTCTTCAAGATCACTTAGAAAGTCCTCACAGTCCCTTTGAAAGAAAGTCCTCTTTTATCCTTTATATATAATTTTTTTTTTCAAGTGGTTTGCCTTTGCCTTTGAAAACTCCCATCTTCTCATGGCTAATTGGTTGCATTCTGTTTGAAAAGATCACTTATACTCTATGATATAATAACTTCAGCTTTCTGAGTATCTGACAAACCTTCTTGGTCTATACAGACACCTTACCACTCAACAAAATAAAGACAAAAATGGGTGGTGTCTGTCTTATTGTTTGTTGTACTGCAGGGTTGTTATTAAACTAGTTTTGACAGCTCTGTTGGAAATCCCTGAAACCTAAAACCGGCTCTTAGAATCACCT
Organism: Thalassoma bifasciatum; assembly: GCA_008086565.1. Classification (NCBI taxonomy): domain Eukaryota; kingdom Metazoa; phylum Chordata; class Actinopteri; order Labriformes; family Labridae; genus Thalassoma; species Thalassoma bifasciatum. The sequence continues at coordinate 143,641 of RPOG01000076.1, read as the reverse complement.
CCTGAACAATTATGAGTTACAGGAACTGACACCACCAGCAGCAGGTAAGTACAGTGGAAACAAAACTGTGACGAAGTCTGTGGGTTACCTTTGTTTTGAGTGTGAGAGTGAAACAGAGCTGACATAGTCATAAATCATTACTGGCATTACATAGTGCTGGCACAGGAAAGTATAACAAGGTAAGTATGGTTACATGTTATCATAGATGATGTAAATGTGTGTAGACAGGCTGCGCACACATACACGCAGTTTGTACTACGCTCAACTTGTGGTTTCACATAAACTTAATTGCCGTCCCTCTTTTGCGTACCAAACTGTCAGACATTCATTCTGCTCGGCTCAGCGCAGCTCTTGTGACTGGCATACCACATATCTTTAACAATGCAATGCTTTCACACTCAACCCACTCCAAATTGGCCAACTCAGAAAATTACCCTGCAGAACTCAGCACAAGGCACAAAAACATGCGGCTACATGGCACATATGACAGCTCGCTCTGCAGATGAAAACAGCTCTTCAGTCTTCATGGCAACATCTTCCCCAGTGGGCATCACTGAAAAGATCTGATTCACATTAGGGTTTCACACTTTGGATCAAGGGTAACTATAAATACCTCGACTCTTTTAGCAGAACACGAGACCTAATATGTAATGAGGATTTAATAATTGTCAATAAAGTTTGTGTCTCATGATAGGATTTGAAAATAGCATCTCCCAAGTGTTTTGCCTGTTTCCCAGTCTTCTTGGTCCTGAATGTAAACATCATGCCGTCAAGGGAGATTAAGTTGCTTTGCTCATGAATGTCATCAAACAGAGACTTTCTGCACAACACTAGACATTAAGTTGACAGTGGCACAAAGCATGGCCCAGAAGACGCCTATACAGTGTACAGCCTCCAGTACGGACTGGAACTGCCAAGAAAATCTGCAAATTAAAATGTAAAGCCGCTCTAAGCAGCACCTTGATGAAATCCCATATTAAGCAAAGCAGGGAGTCAATGTGCACTGAGGGGAATGAGAGTGAAGCTAAGTCAACAGGGAGTTCAGCCTCCTATCTCGTCCCCCTTCCCTCTTTTTTCCTCCACTATCATTACCTTGTCTGTCACTCCCTACGCAATTTCCTCCCTGAGCCTCTATTTTCCCCTTTTTTGGTGGCTATCTTTGAACCTTTCCCCACTGCTAATATCCCCCTTTCTCATCCCTTCACTGTACCTCTCCTGCTCCTCAAATTTTCTCCCAACCCCCAATTTCCCCCTTCCCTCAGGTTGTTTTTCCCTCTCTTCTCCATGTGTAGGTGCCACATCTGGCAGCTTTCAGCACCAGACAAGGCCCGCCTGACTCTGTGTGTGTGTGTGTGTGTGTGTGTGTGTGTGTGTGTGTGTGTGTGTATGTGTGTGCGAGAGAGAGAGGGAGGGAGAAAGAGAGAGAGATAATCGGGCTAATCCCTCCGTCATCCCAGAGGCTATCACGCTACTCTATAACCCCCTAATCCCTCTAATTCCCTCACACTCTGCAGTCATCCTCGCTGTCAGACACATTGGGATCCTTATCATCAGGCGGGAGCTGCAGGCGAGTGTGTGCATGCATGTGCGTGTATTCATGTGTGTGTGTGAGTGTGCTTCCCTTTAATCAGCCAGGGATGTCTGCGGCCGCACAAACACACTGACCTGACCCGGGCTTTGAGGAACTTTGGCAAATGGATAAACAAACCATCTCCATCCAGAATGAGGAAAACATCCAGAGGATAAACACTCTCCCTCCCGTCTCCAATCATTTGATGATTCCAATTAAAGTGCCGTGTGACACTGTTAACCACCTCAACACCACAGCTCCTCCTCCTACTCCTTCTCTGTCTCTTTTTTTGCTTTCCTTGCAAAGGTGCTGCCACCTGCAAGCACACAATGATCAATACACATATTTCACACTGATTATGACAGGTCGCATTGCATGATGGCATGACTCTGATGGCATGAGGAAATTGGTGCAGATTTGGGTGTAAAAAGCTTACAGCAATGTTCACATAATTTATGAATCTTGCATACCAGGGCCATTCATGGTGTACACCCCGTCAAGTATTGATTAATCTGGTGGTTGACAACAACTGTAATTCAAGTAACGCCTCTAATTTTCGAAAGTTCAGCCCACCAAACCCATTGACTTTACAACATGGAAGGATGCATAATGGGAAAAAAGAAGACTTCTTTGTGCTGGAGATTGACGTCATAGTAACAGAGGAAAAGAGAAGTGAAGCCGTGTTGTTTGGGAGCCATAAAAGTGGTGTTTAAGAGGGCCAGAAAAACCACAACTGCAAAGAAATCATTGCAGCTATTAGCACTGTGGATGTGACAAATCAAGCTACAGCAGAGTTTAAACATTTGACTTACACATCCTTCATTAATTTCATAAATTAATCCATGTTACTTTACTATTACAAGCCTCGGTATCATCAATTATTTTAGCTAAAGTCTGAAAACGTGGAAAAATGGCTGTTAAGATGTCTGTAAGTTCTGAAAGAAGCAACAGTCAGACTCCAGCCTGAACATGTCACACACTGAGGAGTGAGTGGAGCACTTACAAAGTTTTCATCAGTTTCAGGCAATGACAGAAGAACAGTCAAACCTGCACTGTGTCTGATTCAGATAATAAAACATTTTCAATATGCAGGACCGGAAACTGGTGATGAGTGAAATATATACATTTTGTTGCTACATCAAATTCAACTATCCTAAGATTAATCCATGGATCTATGTTTGATGCAGTAATTCTCTGCCACTGATGGATTTTCCTCACTGCACTGCGCTCCTCTCTGACATGAAACTTGCGCACAAGAGATCAGACCTGGTGTAGGATTTGAGCATACTCACGTTCAGATTGATAAATAACAGTCTGTGCTTGGATGCGAGTGCGCCCCCATTTTTTGGTGATACGCAGGATTGATAAATGAGTCTATGAAGACTTTTTACAAGGGATGTGGCTCCAATCGCAGACTAGGAACACACACACACACATACACACACACACACACATACACACACACACACACATTGGAGATACACAAAGGGATTTGGAGGGCAATACAAGCCCCACAACAGCAGCTCGGTTGATCACACCATCACAGGTATATTGATCGATGTGTCACAGGACTGGGGGCAGAGGGGAGGTAACAGAGCTGGGATCATTCAGACGTCGTTATCTGGTGTAAGAAAGGAGGAGGACAACCACTGATACTTCAGTTTGTGTTTATCAGCCGCATCACTTGCGGTGCACTCTGAACTGTGAGAAAATAGTCCCACAACGACTCACTGCAGGGTGGGCGAAGGGTTAATAGGTTATTTTCTCCTGAATGATCTCACTGGGGACTCTGTATATGTGTATGCGTGTGTGTATGTGTGTGTGTGTGTATTATTGATCCGTGCTCCTATTTAACAGCATGTTGTTTATCATGCTGGCTGCTCTGCGGGCGCCAGCAGATTGCATTATTGGAATTTGGCCATGTGCCTATGAATATCTATCTATCCATCTGTCTTTCTATCCACCCTTCCCTAACACAAGGGCAACACCAAAGATGGATGTTGTAGTTATTTCATTTAAACAATTTTGTTTCAGCCTAATTTTAATCTAACACAACTGTGGGTAAAATAACTTTTAAGTAGAATTTATCTTCTCCCTCTGTCACAGTGACCGATCTGAAAGGTCTCAATGCAAGTCAGTCAGTTTGTTTGCACCATAGGCTGTATAATAAATGGATGCTGTCCATAGGACCCGTCTGTTTTCAAGATTGAGTTTTGAAGCAAAACGGCTGGCGTGGCCATATGGGAACAGGACGGGTGACGCCCGTCAGTCATGTGAGCTGAGCTGTGCCTCTGATTGGGCGAGCTTGCGATCTTAGTATCTTCCAAACTGTAGAGTCAGAAAAAGATTCACAGGATCTCCTTGATCTTCTGACTCCAGATGTGTGGTGGTCCTGCTACGTGCTGAATTTAGTGCATAGTGGTGTGAGTGTGAGAAGAGATGTAAAGGAGACAGATCTGGTGTGAATCAAGCGTCAGGGTGAAATGTTTACAACCAAGAAGCTAAACATTGGTCTCATTTATTCATCTTCTACCACTTAACCTGTTCAGAATCTCGGATTAAAATTCACCTGCTTTTCTGAAATATGAGTTTCAAAGGGGTATCAAACAAAGATAAACAATGACAAATAATCACTTTGTCTATCTTTGTGAATTAAATCTGAAAATGAAAAATCACAGACCTCATTATTGAGCTCATAAATTTTTCAGGACACTTTGGAAATGTTAATCTGTACACCGGTATCATTCAAGAAAACATTTCTACGCTTGACTACATAAAAGCTCCATATTTTCAAGATTAATGGTCTTTTTTATGGAACAGTGCAAATCATTAATGTTTTTTTGCTTTGTTTATCCATTAGCGCTCCAAATGCTCAAGGTTTGTTTTGTCATTATGAAACTGTATTATTAGAGATGTTTTCCTTTTAAGGCCGAACTATTCTTACCATCTCTGAGCTGTTTGTGTGATTTTTGGATGTAATGCAGCTTCATGTGTTGATGGTATATTTGAATGTTTGTATGATAGTTATCTTGCAGCTCCCTTTTTTTTGAATCCATGAAACCACGTTCCTATCGATCCGTCTATCTGTGCTGTGCATCCGTCTTCTACTTCCTAAAAGGACAAGAAGACTAAGCGTTTATAATCTGTCTCCCTTGCCTCTCACATCCCTCCTCTTCTTCAGTGTCACCAGTGAAATGTGGCATCTGATGACACCTCCGCCCCCTCTCTGACAACTCTGTGGGGCTGTGGCAGTGATGTGAGCGCTGGCATTGTGGCTAATGCTACAGATTGAGCAGAGCTTCTGCAAGAGAGACAGCTCATCAAGCTGGGGAGCCAGCCAAGTGGAGTGTGACAAATCTCCATTTACCATCGGCGCACGGGGGCAAGGGTAAAATTAGAAACTCTGCCGCTTCTAACTCCCTGCTGCTAATTCCATTTCGTGCAAATTAATAAGTGTTTTTGTCCTCCTCCCCTCGCTCCACCCCCGCCCCTCGTTCTCTTGTGCTCTCTCCCCCTCCCTCATCTGCTCTCCTTGACGAATTGCATTATCTCAGGGAAAAAAAAAGAAGCTCATACACTAGTAATGAGACATTGTTAGGCAAATCCCAAGTCAGTTCCAGTATTGTTTATGGAATAAATGCCTGATTATCAGCTTGAGAAGTGTGTCTGTGTGTGAGAGAGGGAGGGAAACTGCACTGCTGTTGGCTGCAGGGCAAGATACAACTTGTCTTATGCGGTTGTTGTTCTTTTGTCATCATCATTACCATTTCCTATTTGACAAGAAAACACTCCTGATAATTTGGCAATTCATTACAAGAAATGACCCAGTGTGAATTGAAGCAAAGCGTGGAATGCAGCCGTGTGTTAATGGTCCTCTACTGAAGAGTCTCTGGAGAACGGATGGATTTTACTGTGAAATTTCTGCTAATTTCAACACTATGTTAACTGAAAAAAGAGTTTTAGATGCTTTATGTTCCCAGAGGATGTGTTTTATAAATGAAATAAATTTTTCACCATGTTACTAAGCTTAGTTAGTCTAAAGTTGGTTGGAGGATGAAAAAAACAACTGGGGACGGTTCACAGATTCTAGAAATTACAGCTCCAAAGCTGCATGCTTTGTCCCTATATTTTTTCTACATATCTGCTGCTGATGGCACACATCTCACTGTTATCTGTTTTTCTGGCAATGAATTCTTAGCTACTGCTGCATGTATATTTATTTTTGTAAATTACACTGCATTGCCCTTGTGCACTTTTTTACTGGTCAGTATCTATTTGTTTCATTGTACAATTAATTTTATCACTGTATTTCACTGCTAACTACAACTAGAGATGAATCAACACTGGTATCGGTGTCAGTGCCTGTGATATCATGCTGAAGTACTTGTACTCGTACTTGTAAGTGCACCACATACTATGACATCAAATACCACTGTGAGCAAGTTGGCTGGTCATTGGCGCCCAGGTAGAGAACTATTGATCATTATAATGTCAGAAACATGTGCAGGTGCATCATAGATTTTATTTCATTTGTTATAATGAGAGAGTGAGGAGATAAAAGATATTTTCAAAGTTACATTAGAACTGCAATGATGTAATTAAGTATTTGGCTACGTACTCAATCGGTGAGTACTCAAATGTAAGTATTTATGCTTGGTTTGATTAAAAAAAGTGGTATCGATACAATCCCTATAGATCACTGTATTATTGACATCACTGCTGCTGCAGCTGCACAGCAGTGCTGTACAAAAAAACTCCTCCCTTGTTAATCTCCTGCCTCCATTCCTGCATTTTTTTGCACTGTACTCTTTTGCACCTGTAGTGTTTTCTACTATTTTGCACTGTATACCGTTCATAGCTAAAGCCTGTGAAAACGTTATTCTGCCCTGTATACACCTGCTGCATACATACAGACAAAGTCTAGGTCTAAGATAACACACAAAAATGTGACAAGGCCCCAACAAGAACCATCATCAGAATCTTCCCGAACATGACGGGGTTCTGTGTTTCTTGATTACCTGCTAAAACATCCTCATCTGTATTTTATACAGTGTAAATAAAAGCAAAAAATTGTGATTTAAGCATCCTATGCCAGCTATAAGCTGACCTGTTTATTATGCAGAAGAATCAAAACAGAAAGAAGAGAGTCAGGAGTCACCAATAAAACCTCCACAAACAGATAATGGTCAATCATTACAAACCAAGCCTCTTCTAAAACCTTGACAATGCCCAAAGATTTACAGCAGCGCTTAATCCCATCTTGCTAATAGGCCAACGATTAGCGGGCTGCAGCAGAGGGAAAAATAGCGGATCAATAGAGCTCCAAAGAGAATCGATGTCGGCTCCATGGTGGGTCTGTAGGGCTTCTGCCTCCCATCAGGTCCTTTATGGCTTAGTTAGTCTCCCATTAACTTGCATCGTAAAAGATGCATTTCTGCTGTGTCATAGGACGTGTTTATGCTCAGCCGCTAATGAATTACAGTGTGGTTCTGTTTCATACATACTAGAAAAAATAGAGTATAAAGAAGCGGAAATGGTCTTAATATGTGGTCCAATTTGGTGATTTTCAATAATTTGGTAACGTCAAAGTGAGTCCAATTCATGTATCAGATGGTACATTTTGGTGTTAGAAAGCCTAATGACAGACACACATCAACGGTTGATCTTTTTGACCTGATGATAAGATGAAGTTAACTTGACAACATCTGACCAAACAACTGCAGATTTTTGACAGGGTTTTTTTTTAAATGCAGATGGCTGTTTGTCAGCCAAACAGATGTGATGTCATCTGCGTCAGCTGTTTTCCTGTGGGACACACAGGATGCAACACAGGAAAGAATGAAAAAGAAGTTCTGTAAAAAAAAAATATTACCAAGAAATAATTTACATGCACTCACATTTCTGGGTAATGATTATAACTCAGCATTGCATGTAATAACGTCACCTGTTTTTGACTCATCTGAACTCAGCTGTACATTCAAGAATCAACCTGAACTGAGGATGTGAGGTTATGAATCTCAACATAAGACCACAGCCAGGGCAAATAACCAAATTAGGAGACTGATATGTTTATATTCAAAGAAAACAAAAGCAAAGTTCAAAAAAACTTGACGACATCTGCATCCTGACTGTATTTATTTATTCATTGATGTATTTTGGCTCTGCTTTGGTCTCCACCACTTCCTGAGAAAAATATCTTTCAATATCTCTAAATACAACATGTTTGAACCACATGTCAGACAGACTTTTAACAGCTTCATAGTCAAACAAAACTCGGAATCCAGGTAAAGATAACAGTCTCAGGTGCTTCCATTGCACTGCTGCTTTTCATACATTTACTTGGTCGCGTCTGTTGCTGCCTTTCTAAAGGTGTTCATGTCAAACTGCCTTTTTAGATTGAAGAGAAAAACTACAGACTTAGGGTAGGTCCAGAAATTAAGGGGTAAGTTGATTACCAATCTACATTTTAGGGAGAAAAGTTTAGGTTTAATGAGGGACAAATTTTACAGCTTTGTTTTGAATATGTCCCTCTGTGGTACCCTTACTACCATTTTTAAGACTTATTTTTTCAATCTTTCTGCTTTGTTCTCTGATCATTTATTCTTCTTATCATCTTGAAATGAAATATTGTTGCGATAAAATGCTTTGAATAGTTTGGCAGATGCCTCAACCTACTTCCATCCTCAGTTGACCTTTTTCCTGCTTGTTCCTCTGTAATACAAAGAGCAGCAGCTCTGGACATCTTTTGTTACACAAGATGGCTTGTTATTATTATTATTATCTGAATACCAGGTGCACCTCATGTAGACACGGACAAGCTTTATCAAATCTTCGGGTTGGCTGAAACTGAAATAGATCACGCTTGGACCTTCAGATGGAAAATCTAAACATCTGTGTATTAACCCCGTGTCCATGAATCAAAACCAAATAGAAAGCTCGTGTGACTTTGTGATAAAATTGATCCAATCTCAGCCTGGTTGCTCATTACTTTTCTGATTTAATAAAAGACAAACATAATGTGATTTGACTTTAACCCCAGGCTCAAAACAAGGTGTTAGTGGGCAGCAGCGCTGATCACCTGACTTCAGAGATGACAGTCTGCAGGTGCCTTAATAATTCAGGAGCGGTTCTATTTGCAATCACAATATCAGTGCTCGCTGAGCCGTTTGTAGACTATCCCCCAGGCCTCAATAGTTATTAAAGACAGAAATTATATATTCATAACACTGGATATTGCTGCTTGTTTATTTATAGCTTGCTTCCATTTTTCAGTGGTATTTTGTCAGTCGACTTCCAAGCTATCTACTTTGTTTTGCCTCAGGCCACATATACCTCTCCCTCCCCAACTCCCTCAAAAAGGGGAAAAAAAACTCAGGAATGGCTAAATTGAAAGCGCGCTTTTTCCATTATTTTCAGGTTCGACCACAGCCAAGCTATTTCCTTGTTTGCTTGTGCCCAGACTTTGCAATGAGATGTTTCTTTCTTGCAATAGCTCACAGACGCCTTGTTTCGTTCAGCTGCTGTCAGGGGACTGCAGAGGATGCTGGAGAGCGTGGGGATAACAATGTTCGCTGTAGTCAGGGGTTCCCAAGGACAGGATGATATTATCACACTGAGACAGATGTGTGTGTATGTGTGAGTGTGTTTGTGTGTGTGTGTGTGCTTCCAAAGGGACAGCACTTTGTTTCCTTTAAAGTATTCTGAATGAAAGCATGTAAAATATATTGTGGTAAGCTGTCATGCGGTTTCTAAAAATGAGAACAATTTTTGTTTCATTTGTGGATCAAATTCAAAATGCGTGTCAGTTCTTGTTTTCCTCTCTGCAACACAGAAGTCCTGCTGGACACACAGTCAGTCCATCATCCTAAAGTGTCTGCACCAATGAGCTGTGGCAATAAGCATTATAGAAGCCAACAACCAGAATCCCCACTGAGCCAAAAAGCAACTTTCACACATTAAACTGCACCCCCCACATCAGAGATATTATATTCCCCTTCCCGTCCCACAAAGCTGTTGTCACAGCACATTTGCTCCCACTTAGCACTCGACACTCACATTGAGACAGTGAGATCTGTGTTGTTCAGAGTGATTACCACCAGGGAAAGGGAAAAAAACATTTCCTTATAAAAATGGCTGCCTTCCAAAAGGCATTTGTCTTCATTTGTCAGAGGTGAGCCTCTGTGTTCTGCTGCGCAGGACAGTTTGACTCCGAAAGCGGCAAGTTGGCTCGATATTGACGAGTCAATCAGCAAAGGTCAGCAGGATTAGGAGAAGTGGGACACCTGAGCGGGACTTAATCTCCTCCGTCCTTTAAGTGAAGGATTTTGGATGAATAAGCAGGTGCTGGAAAGCTATTACCCACCCACCTCCCTGGTTCGTCATCAGCCAAGGGCAGACAGGTCTGGAGAAATGCCAACTGCGTCTACAACCACTCAGAATCACATCTGCAGGTGAGCCAGGAGTTTTACCTGCCTTTCTGACTCTTTGATGGGCATCCAATGAAACCTCCCTCCGCTTCTTTACCTTCTCTGCTCCCACTCACACCCTCTCCCCAGACACATGAGCAAATCAAAGTAATGGGAGTACAGCTGCAGCCTGTGTCCTCTGCTGGATGGATGACATAATTGTCACCCTCACTTTCTGCTGTTTAATGGAGACAGTGTGCACATCTGACATCTGTGTAAGTGCACCAATTCCCTAAGTGATAGGACAGTGTTTACGAGTGCACGAGCTTCAAGAGTGTGTGAAGTTTCCAAATTTGTAGTGAATTGAGCCATAGCTTACAGATGGTCGCACAGTGTCAGGAAACATCTATGACACATCCAAGTTTATGAGGAGAGGCCTGCAGCTTGACCGTCTGAAAGAGGACAGTTTGAAGAAAAAACAATGACTGCAGAACTATACTGCAGAAAACTGTAGACGCAATAAATTGGTATAATCAGTAACAGGTTTGATGATTGTCACATAACATGACTGGCCAAGATTTAACAGCATTTAAAACGGGGATCATGGCAGGACACAAAAGGATGACGTGTGTTTGCTCAAACCAAAAGTGTTCCAAGTGAAATGTGGCAGCAGGAGGGATTTCATCAAGTGACTCCATCCTGGCTGCCAGTGGCCAAAAGTTAATAAAAACATGAATTCAACTCTGTTTGACCGAGGCTGCTCACTCAAATAGCTTCCACACACACTCACACACACACATACAAAGACACACACGTTTTCTGGCTGTGAGGGATGTGGGGGTCAGCCGAGTCAGGGTCAAAACGAGTCTGCAGAGAGGTTTTGTTTTCCACTTGTCAGTCTAACCTTGGTGATGTCAGTTCATCCCAGTGGATAAAACCTTCACTTAAGGTATCAAAAGTCCCAAGAATAACAATTCAGATCGCACCACCGAGGAAAAATGATGGAGCTTTTTTATAATCCTGCCAATCAGCTATGAGCAGATCTGTTTTTCCTTTTTATCTAATGAATCCCCAGGTTTTAAATTTCCTGAGGTCTGAAGGTGATGTTTTAGGTTGAACTCAGACTCTGACACACTTTTCCTGGCAAAATGTAACCCAGAATAACTGAAGTCTTTTACTGTACATCACACAGCTACTTGACATATGATGCTCTTGAGTTTACATTTATCATTTAAGACCATGAATTATATCAATATCTATGTAATATATCATGGCAGCATGATTAGCTCCTCTGGAGAAACTGGGTTCAGAGTTATAGAAAAAGGAGCAAACAGCAAAGACTGCTAATTAAAATACTCTCTTGGTAAAGAAAGACTTTACAGGCCCAACTGGAACAAAAGACACCTATTCTGTTTAAAATTAACTTGAGGGATTACACATCTTGTGTGGTTTTGAAATATGTTGATGGACAAAGAAGAGCTGAAGGTCATCAGCTTCGCAAGAATTAAATAAAAAACTAGAGTGATTATAAAACCATCACTGCAGCTTGATGATGACACTAAACTAAAAGTTAAAGGTTCAACCTCTTTCAACCAACCAATGTTCAACCACTTTTTGTGCAAAATTGTGATAGTGATACACTAAATACCTGGGTTAGGGATGCAATAATCCAACCCTGGTTGTATACAGACAAAGGGCCAATCCTGAGGGCAGATCTATTCAACTCAGTTCTATGCTCTATGCTTCACTGTTTTCAAATAAGATTTGTGCCAATCAGGGCTAGGCAATTAACTGCAAATTATACTAAATTGCAATATGGCCTTACACAATATTCTAATCCCAGACATAATAACATTTCTTTAACCTCAAATGTGTCAGAATACAGATACATTTTTTACAAGAGCTTCCTTATTCTCTACACCAGTGTTATTGACCACTGCGCAACAAAAGAGCCAAATCATTGAAAACTACCGTTGCAAAAGCAACAATCTGAGTAGTGAAAAGTAGCGAGAATGGAAAAAAACAGCAATAAAAATGTTTAAAGTGGCAAAAATGGTCACAAAGTAGCAAAATTCTCAGAAGTCAACATTGTTTAAAGTATCATTTTGTATTGATGTTATGTTCTATTTTCTGAAATTCTGAATTTTTTTGTTTTCTTATCTTTAAGCCATAATAATCAACATTAAGAAAGACTTGAAATAATTCACTATTCCTTAATGCATTATCTAATGCTTTTCCTTTTTTGCTGAACCTATCCAGGCTAACAGGTCCACCCTAAATGCTCTTTTAACTTTTTTTTATCAAACCCACAAATACTTAGTAGTTACCCCGGATATGCCGCTGTCTCACTTATTTCTTTGACAGCTTCATGGAGTGAAAAGGACACAACAACATGCCGGCTGACCTCAGAGCATCGTCAACTCTCCCGTTTGCTTCACATGGAACAAGCACTCAGTGAATAAGAAAAAGAAAACGCTGAATGAGTTAGCCATATTGCCAGAGCAATATCTATAATTAGGACAAGGTGCCAGCAGAGAATGAACCCAGAGCTTGGCTCCTTCTAGGGAGCAATTAAGTTTGAAGCAGACAAATCACTGTGTCAGAGGTTTGACTGAAGACAGGGCCCAACGCAGAGCTGATGATATTATTGCTTTCAAGTGAGCGTGTTTTACTGCGCTGACAGAACAGTCGGCCACTTTTGTTTGTTTTACAGATTTAGCTGTTTAGTATCACTTAGCAAACACCACTGCCAGATGTTTGTGATTAGGTGGCAAATTTATGTGGAATGCAGTGTTATACAAACATTAGCAGCCACAAGCCAGAAAATGAGGTGCGGGAATTAATGTTTCAGAGACGCTCTTTACGAGAGAGTTTTGTTTTAATAAGCTGTCTTCTTCAATGGTTTGACTGCCTTGTCTTTGGCTGTTAAGATCCAGGAGTTTGGACGAAATGTGACACTTTTTTTGTATTCCCAAAGCAATCAACTGAATATTTTTGTGGAGGGGCTGAAAAGAGACTTTTACAATCAGATTTTTATCCTTTAGTGTTAGTGATCTCTGCCTGACCCAACAATTCAACCACAAATAATGAAAGACTAACCAGTTTGATCAAAAGTGCTCCACATTTGGAGCTGATTTTCTGTCAGGCAGCAGGTTCTTCATTTTCAAAAAAAAATTAACCTGCATGAATGTTTGTTATGGATGTCTCTGGAAAGAGATTTAATTGCCTGACTGCAGCTTTCTCAGGTGGTCTTCCTTCCTGCTGTTTACTTGACCTTGTCAGGTCTGAATGCTCTCAAAGACCAAGAGGACTAATCAGAGCATGAGTCAGCTTCCTCTGGGTGAAGCAGAATAGCCGTTAATAAACATAATGGCCATAACAGCTCAATAACCTTGAACAAGCTAAATGCATCGTCTCATCTGTTTATTGTGTGTTTACAGAGATCTAAAGCAACAAAGAAACACACAAGTTACTTGGAGTGCCTTAACGTTACAGGTTCCCTTTGCTGTTCTATTCATGAGAAAAGGATCAAAATCTGTGCACTAAACTACGCTACAAACTAATTTTACAAAGTATACTTGTTGTCACGTCTATACACGTAAATACACTACTTTGTCACTTTGAATCCTGCAAAAATCTTGTCTTGAAGAAAGAAAACCAGTCATTTCCAAAACAAATGCACATCTTGGAAAGAGACACATCTCTAGGATAGCGGGTGATAGTGCTCATGGCAAACAGAGTCTTTATCCTACAATAGCTATATTTGGGAACGAGAAAACACAAAAAGTATCACTTTAAGACTAAGTTCCAGCAGGTACTCGATATTAAAGAAAATCTGATCTGGATGGGAACAAAAGAGACGGATTGAGACATTGAAGAAAGCTCATTCAGTGACAGGTTCCTCCACCCGCAGTTTCTCACTGAGAGACACTGCACGACTTTTCTTCCAGCCACGGTCAGACAGTATAATCACCAGAAACACTTTTAGATGCTGAAGCCAAGAGGTAATATCCGTTTTAAAGAAACGAAGCTTATGTGGAAGTGCTAGAAAATTCTTGTCATCAGGAATCCATTGAGGATGCCTGCAGAAAGACCGGAAACTACATGAACACCAAGCCCAAACAAAACCCAAAACATTTTTTACAGCATTAAAAAGTATGTTTACAGCCTGGTTCAAGAAAACAGCTTGGGTCTGAATTGTTAATTCTTCTATCAGGACACACTGTGCAGGGGGTTGAATTTTTATCCAACTCAGCGGTTTAGAAGATACTAGGATCACAAGTTTGTCCAATCAGAAGCTCAGCTCAGCTCACATGACTGATTGTCAACCTACAGCTGCTAAAAAGGAAGCTCAAAGCTCATGTCATATCCAACATGGCCCCCACCGTCGATCGGCTTCATTTTACTGGGTCAGAAATAGACAGATGACATAGGGGAGACAACGTTCATGTTTATACAGTCTATGGCTGAAACCCTGTCTCCTAAACATGCTTTAACTTTGCGTTTATTTTTGGCTCAATTTAAGAGCTGGAGTAATTTAAACTACAATAACTCATCACCATGCTATAATTCTGTTTAGTTTTTACCATGAGTCAATCATGACATCAGTCTGTGCAAATGTCATAATTATATATGGTTGTACATATTTCTTATTGTTAAATTTCTCTGTATAGAATTTTGCGAGTTGCTGTTTTTAAATACACTTTCCCTTTGTGGGACAAAAAAAGGGTAAATGTTATCTTATCCTATCTATCTTATTTTATCTTGTCTTATCTTATTATAACAAGTTGGTATCATCCAACTATAATACAACAATTCACCCTCTTTAAACTTTCCACTCACACAGGGCTGAATCCAAATCTCCCTCCTCCAAATTAAATCCCAGATAAGATCCAAAATACCAAATATTAAACCAGAAAAACTCATCCATAATGCTTGAATCACACTGCAGAGTGCAGATCACTCATTGTATTAAAACTCTGTTTCCTCTGCAGCATCCTGATCAGCAAAGATTCCCTAACTTCTCAAACAACATTTAGATATGCTCGATGAAACAGGAGCAATCTTTTTCAAACAGCTCCATGATTCTTGTTAATAGAGAATGAAACACATATGAAAAGTATTTGCTTGAATAAATGAATGAATAATGCAGAAGCTGAATCGCACACGGAGATAAATACAGTTTGTGCTCCTACAGGCTTATTATCAGCTCAGTGTGTGCATTTATGTGTGTGTGTGTGTGTGTGTGTGTGTGTGTGCATATTTGCATGTTCATTTCATATGCATAGATGTTGATATTAAATTTAATAAAGAATTTACATTTCAGATAGAGAGCAAGACTTTGTAAAATGTGTTGATCCACAAACCACATTTCCTCTGTAAGTGTTAAACATGTAAGAAAATGTAAACCACAGAGAAAGTGTAAAAATCCTCAGGCACTCTGCCTAATTGGTCCCTCTACAATATTTTCATACACATCCCTTGAAGATTTGTTGGTATTAATATTTTATGAGCAAGATTTTGCAGACTCTGGCCAACTTTTGGGAATAAATGAGCTGAGATGAGTTTCCTCAAGATCTCCTGCCAACATTTGCAGCTAATGTACTGCAGTATGTATCACTAGTATGACCCGTATACTGTGTGTGTGAGAGTGTGTGTGTGTGTGTGTGTAGTTGGAGTTGATGAACATCACTTCAGTGCTCCTGAGTCTATTTCAAGTAGTCCTTGAATAAACTCATTAAGGCGTACTTTTCAAATCACTTTGCACAGGAAGGAAAAGAGACGCACTTAGAGAGTTCAAGGATGTATGAAAGGTAAGATCAGCCCCCTGAGTGACAGAAACAGGTAATGAATGTTAGTCTGACCACTCACAAATGGAAAGAAAAGATGCTGCAAAGGCCTTCAGTTGTAAAATGGGCAGTTTGGTGGATAAAAGAGACAAGAAACCACTTTACTCTTCATCAGGCAGATTAATCAACTATGAAGACACAGATATGGTCTGACTGAGTATTATCTGCAGCTTTTCACAAACATGAATCTCAATGTTGCATAAATAAAATGCCTTTAACAAACCAGATCTGTGGGCGACAAATTTTTGAATTATTGTTATAAAACTACAATCACACAAAAAACAGGTTGTGTAGACGACAAAAAATGACACAACAACACAGTTTGCACTCATGGTTCAATACGTACACTGGTTCGTTGGTCATGATCTTTGGTTTTGTTCCAATCTGACAGCCACTAGAGTGTTTGTTTGTTTATTTGTTTAAACATGTATTTTCTGTATTTAATTATTTATTCAGGTAGGATTTCATCTGACTTTTACGAGAAAAAAAAACAGAAACTTCTGAGCATTTTTTTTTACTTTTATAGAAGTTCCTATTGTATCCTATGGAATAAAACAAACATGTTATGATATACAGAAGCTCTTTAAACCTATTTGCTCAATTGATATCGGACGCACAGAGTATTAGGAGTGACTCTTGAGGATAGTGACTGAAAAAATTGGCAGGATCTTTCAGGTTCATTTCCTTCTTAAATATGTTTCCTATTGAGTTGCACACGTGAGTGTAGTTTTAGTATAAGTCATAATTAATCGTTGTCCTTAAGAGTGGCTAGTTTAGCTCCTTTGACTAAAATGTAGCTGTCCATCCTTGTGTGTGCAACTACCGTCAAGCCGGTTTCATCTACGCTCTCTTGAGCTACTCCTTTTTAAACTTCCAAGTCACGATGATCGTAGCAGAGGAGAAAATAACCAGGAGGAGGATCTTGCTGTCTTTTTCAACATGATTGTTGATTTAAATGCTCTCGTAACACAAAGAAAGCATGTCTAGATCGTCCCCTAAAAATCCGACGGGTTAGTGATGACAGTTCAAAGTCTGGGACCTGATTATTTTTTTCCTCGATTTTCTGTGGAAACACAACATGAGGCAACAATTGTTCCCGGTTATTCACCGTCCGTCTCATGTTTTTCTTGTCAATAATGTGTAAGACTCTGGAGGTGAAGGTGTTCGAAGCTGTCATCAGACATGTGGTGAAATCAGCCCCGAGCACTTCTGGTAACAATAAAGCCATTTAGGGTGACTCCTTAAATTACCTACATAATGACGCAATTATCAGTTTCCTGTTAACCTCCCATGCAACCACATCATCCAGAGAGGGAAGAGTGGTGATAACAAAACCTCAGTTGTGGATCAGATTACATTCAGAGATTTCTTTACCATTTGAGGGATATAACATGAAATTGTCACATTTTAAACCAGTAAAGATCTGGTGTATCTGACTGAAACTATGACATTTTGACCTGAGGGGTTAAACTATCTCAAAAACATGTACTGGGAACAAATTGCTGACATTATAAGAGCAGCAGATGCTTTTTTTGTACTTTTTATATAGGTGACATTATTGTAGCTTTTTGTGTTTTATTTCTGATGCAATTAATATTTATTGTTTTCATCGGTATCTTGTATCTCTTTTTATTTTTATGGACTCTGCTCTGACCTGCCAGGAACAACAGATGAAAATTGGCCTCATGTCTAAGTGACATATTAACATGGATGCAGTGCTGAAATGCTCATTAATATGCACCGTCCCTTTAAATAAGTACATAAATAAAGACTGCAGAGCATTAATTTCTGATTACTATGTAGATTGCATGACTTGAGAGACCGGTCATGGCACAATGCAGTTCTCCTTGTGAAAAAAAAGACAACATGAGCTCAATGGTTCTTAACTTTTCTGCTTTTTGGACTAAAAACACCAGCAAGAGTTTTAAATTATACAGCCTCCTCAAAAATGCTGCATTAAGAAAACACCAAAACATATTTGGGGGAAAATATATTCAAATGTTGCAGTAATGATTACAAGTAATCATGGAGGTAAAAGGGAAAGAAACGTGGGAGATGGAGGAAAGAAATCTGCATTAGAAATGGAAGAAAGCCAGGAGGGAAAAAATAGCAACTCAGGGGGCAAAGAAAGCATAAACACAGGAAATTATTCATAGACTGAAAGTTGTGTTACTCGCAGGCTTGGCACAAACACTGAACGAACACGACTGAACACTCACACATGCACGTACAGTACACACTTCCCTGGCTTTGTGTGCTGTGTTTGGGAGACACATCTCTAGAGTGCGGTGCAGTCTTCCACTCTCTTCAATATTGCATGAGCCTCCACTAAAGTTGAACCCTGCCTTTTGTTTTAGTTAAGCAGCAAAATAAATAGAGCATAGCCGCAGCATCATAGGGACAATTAAATAAACAGCAGCACAGGGTTTTAGAAGACATTGTCGTGCTAATCACTCGCTGCACTGAGAGCCCTGTGCTGTGGTACAATTAAATCACAGCCATTTATTAAACTGGAAACTAACGCCTGGGAAAAAAAGGGAGACGGGGATTAGGGAAATATTTTCTTTCTAAATGTGTAACATGGGCACTGAGCATGCATCAGAGTAAAATGGAGAAGAGGATGTGTAGGTGTGCGTCTCTGTCTGTGTGAGAGCCACTTCTCAAGCACAAGACTTTAAAACAGCACCGGGAATATTTGAAATAATAAGTGATGCAAAGCAGCGGATTTGAAAGGGGATTTATTCGGTTCTGCATCACCACTGGTGAGTCAGCCGTTATTCCATAAACCAAAGCTTATCTGTCTGTTAAGACGGGTATGATAATACTGTACAGAAGAATAGACAGGGCAGGAGAGAGAGAGAAGGAGGGAGAATTGATGTGGGTGTGTCAGTTTTTAACTTTCCTTTTAGGCACACACACACAGGATGATGGGTAAGCTAGGAGCTCCTGTTTTAAAATGGAAAATATTTTATCAAGTGTGATGGACTACTGGAATGAGTCGTAATGTGCACAATGTTCCTAAACCAGATTGGACGGCAGAGACAATGGATAAAAGGGACCAACAGCCATTAACCACCTCATGTAGAAACCAGCTATGAAGCATGCTATGACAGAAAACTGTGGCAGACTAAAATATGACTCAAGTTTCATATATGTTTCCATCCTTATGATAAAGTATGCATTTCTTAAATTCCAAGATGGATCTTTTGAAATGTTCACATGCACCTGTGTCCCATGAGACCAGCATTTTGGTAATCAGATCTGACCACATGAGAGGTCAGTACCTCCAAAGACATCAACAACTAACTTAAACTTCACAGGAAGGATTTACAACTCCAAGGTAAAATGTTGTTGAAATACTGAAAATCTGTGTGACCATTCAAGACTCATTACAAAGTGGTAACAGATACCGAAATTGTAACAAAAATGCTGTTACAACTTTTGAAAGATAAGATATTTGCCAGTGCATCCTAGTGTTTTTACTGGAAAGACTAAATATGTTTTCCAAAGATTCTTAATACACTCAGACCCCACTATACGTTACAGAGCGGGCAGTGGTCATCCCAAAACTGTAAGCGGAGGTGAAACACATTGTTGTAAGACCAAAGCCTATGACTTCCAATGATGATCTCATCTATATCTGCACCTAGTCCACTAATTAGGGACTTAAATGTTTCTAAGGCTATTTTCACACTGCTCAAAATTGTCCTTTTTTATGTGTGTGGCTGCTGAAATTACATTTTTAAATGTGGCCTGTATGCTGACTGTAATACAAACAGTTCACATTCCCTCAGTTGAACATTAATGACGTCTTTATTCAGTATGACACCCCCCTCAGATGTTGTCTGCGGCACAGAACTGTGACGTGTGTCGCTGATGTTAAAAATGGTAAACATTTAAGTCACATCAAATGCAACTTGACTGTTTGGATCATAGTCGCCCTAAAAAATCCGATATGTGTAAGATTCAGTATCACATTTGAGAGTTGCCTGACTCTGACTCTAAAATGTCAGATTGAATGTGACTTGTGCTGTTCACAGTGTCAGAAACAAAACAGATTCAGGTCACTTTTGAATTGCAGTGTGAACAAAGCCTAATTGAAACATGTTTGTATTTTGGTACAATGTCAAATCTAACATGCTCATATGCAAAGTATGTTAGGTGGCTCCAAGGTAACGTTCCTTATTTGGCTTGCATGATTTCACACTTCCCAACTTTACTTTTGGATGTCATTTTGTCCCAAAGATGATAAATGAAATGTTTTTAACCAGCAAGGTGATTTCACTTCAACCCGGGGTAGCCACAGAGAGATATTTTCTATTATCTACAGCGTTGTAAGAATGAAACATGGCTGTCAAGGATAAGACACATAGCTTGGTCATGTCCATTAAAACTGACGCCTCAGAAGTTTTACTTTCACTCACAGCCAACACACACTAATGGTTATCAGGACAGTAAACATGACTGTATAGGGACATTCAAGCTGAACTAAATGTACTACTGTAAGACGACTATAACATGAAGAGAGAAGTTAACCTAGAGCTCTTGAACAAACAAACCCCAAAACCATTTGGTTAGAAATCACAGGGGTCAATAATTACAAGAAATCAAAGAAATTCAGAGCTGTTATAATAAAAGAAATATCACTGTGGTTTCTCAATCTAATATTTTCATGATTTCAACTGGGATGAATCTGAGCTGTAATTACACATTTTAATTAAGTTGTTTTTATTATGCTTTCTTTTGGTTTGGTGATGTTTGGGTTGGTGATTATTAAAACAAACCACATCCTACTAAAGTGTCAACCATTCAATCCAATTTATGCTGGCATGCCTCAAATGGCAGGTATTGTAGAAATATTCATTTATGGGCACTTTATACTTGTAAGACCCAGCATCTGCATATGTAGGCATTATATTTCTGTCCCTCAGACCAATGATATGCTATTTTTTAAAACATTGACCCATTAGCCACTTCAGAGACACTGTCCATGTCATCTTTCTGTGGTATCACAACTTTAAACCTATTTCAGTGAAAATAATGGTGTAGTTATGTACAACAACAATTTTGATCAAAAATTTATAGCTGACTAATAACACCAAAAACACAACTTTGTGTACAAAGATCATGTTTGGCTTTCATTCTAATCAGGTGCGAGGCAAAACAAAAAATGCACACCAGACAAAAGCTTGGGCCTCAGAATAACCTGGCTGTATCTGTGGAAAATTTCTTCAAGTTATTAAGTTTCTCCACTGGTGCACACAAAACACAACAACCATGTATGAATCTGCAGTGATATCTTCAGTCCTTACAGAGCGTTCTCATTTAAATTGATGTCAGGGAATGCGTCTTTGCTTTCCTACTCTGACAAGCAACAATGCACCACAGCAATCACCCATCCGTTCACACATACATATATCGTATCCATTATTTAATCGTATTTGCTTCCAAGCAGATGCAACAAGTACATAATTATGGCCGTAATTAAGCTGCAAAAAAACACAAGCCCTGCCACATGAGCACCTTTGAAACAATGAGTGCTCGATTCATTAGCATCTGCTGTAAGCTTATTAATCATCTAACAGGCAATTAGCAAGCTGTTACGATTGGCGGCTGGTATGTAAATATATTCCTGGGTTAATTTCTTCCTCTGATAATAAAGGAAACATTATGAAAATGAGCCCAGCCACTATGTAAATGATCTATGCCGTTAATTGCACTGCATGGTTTCGACTTGGATCGGCAAATAGCGTTGTGATGGACTGGCACTGAGGTTATATGCCAGGCTGCCGGGGGAATGAAAGCGGCCGGCATCACACTGCAGCCTGCATGTCAATTTATGGGCTGTTCAAATGCTTTCCGCCAGCCCTTCTGTCAAATAGATAATAAACCTTGGCGAGCAAAGGTGGGCCCAAAGAGACTGGCCATGTGTGAAAGAGTGGGGAGTAAAAGCAATAGTCTATATGAAAAAAATAAAGTCTGTGTGTTCGAGTGTGAATGTGTGTATGTGTGTTTCAGACCTCATCAAATGAGAGCACTCCACATCCTCACAACACCAGAATATATTACACCCAGGATAGTTATTGGGAAATGACAGAAACAGTGACCAAAAATATCCACCAGTGGTAACTCGCACAAATACGCCCAATTTTCCATTAGCAAATGAGTCCTCGGTGCACATGTGCACATGTCCCACGCTGTGGCTCCACTAACAGGATATCAAGCCATGCTGAGAGGATTTTCTGCCAATCTACTGCTGAATTCACAGCACACCAGCACTAATGACACTCGGGCCCGACATCCATCATGGCAATGTTCATAAAGCCTGTGCCAACATGTAGCTTCCCTTCGGCCCTCGCTGCTAATCTATGCGGTGCAGGCGTGGAGAAGCCATTACAGCTCTGAATACATGATGAGGCTCACAGCTAATACTCCTCACCACACCGGAGGGAGGCTGGAGGACGAGAGGCAATATAATTGAGGCCAGGAGGCAGATTGTGATCTATTGACATTAAGCTGGGGCTCTCAATCTGACAGTTGTCCCCTCAGAGATGTTGACAGACAGCTGGGTGGGCAGCCACAACCGTTTGCATGGATGCACGCCACGTAGCCTCTACTGTAATATTCACGACCCCGACCTAAACCCCACACCCCACATCCACCCCTGTGTCAGCTGTCTTGTGGTTTCACATGAATACATGAGTAGACTGCGGACTGCATCTAACGTAAGACAAAGGAAAAACTGATAAACATAAACCTTTTCTGAAAGTAGGTTTGTGTTCTTAGGCTAAAACTCAACCTGTCAAATTAACAGAAGGTACACAAGTATCATAAAAGTAAGTGTTAGATTGAATTGTACGTAACCAATCAGAATTGCATTACTTAGCACATTCACACAGCTTACACTACATCCATACACTGGATGCTGCAGTGAAATCCATCCATCAGTATTAATTGATTTGCTTCATTCACCTTCACACACCACTGACTGTCATTTGGAGCAATTTGAGGTTCAGTGTTTTTGTTAAAGATAATTTGGTATTTCCCTCCCAGGGCTTAGATCGAACCACCATTTTTTCCAACTAGAGGTTTTTTTCATGATACTGACAATTTTGGACAAGAATTATGATCTGAGAACTGAAATCTTATCAAAAGTCTAACTTGATATGACATCCATAATGAGCTGCATTTCCACAGGTGAATATAGAAATCTCTACCGTAACAAAATGAAATGCATTATTCTCACATATGCTTATACAGGATGCACGCTGTGTTAAATTCATAATTTCTCATTTTAAATGCCATGCTTCGTGAATAAAGCAACATGCTCTCACACAAGTCACTCTCTCTTGTCTGTGGTGAGCAGCCAATTAGATTACATTGGCGAGTCACATGCTAAATGGCTTCACCACTTAAGTGTTCCCAAACGGGAACCATTTTTTTCCGCTGTCTTGGGTGCGGTGGGCAGTGATGTGTGGCCCAATCAGCAGCAACACGGAGCCCTTGTATATTTAAATATGCGTGACTACAGGGCATGTTATTCTCCCCACATGTTCTCTGGTCTGCCTGTGGAGCGTACTGATTTATTGACGCTCAGTGACATGGGGAGGAGATAGCAGATAGCGTAGCGGGAATCCAATGCACCACAACTGATGTGAAAAGCAGCCTAGAGTCTGAAATCATTTGCAGTTGCACTCCCAAGGCCCAAGTGATTTAAAGAGACATACTTCAGAGGGCCTCTGTGCCTGGCGGGGAAATGTAGTCACATCACATTAGAACCAAAGACATGCAAATAAATGCTGGGCCAGTGGAATCAATCCAGGCACATCACTGTTTCAAGGTTTCATTTCCAGTCCAAGATACTTCACAGTGGGCTATTCAGTTTCATTTTACACAGCCCAAACGTCTGCATCACAGCCTGTTTGAACATCATTTAATGGCACAACTACCTTGAACTGTCAGCCTGCACCAACCCACGAGAAAAAAAAGATCCCCCTTGTGTCTAAAAACAGGTTCGTTTGTGACAGCCACATTGACGGAAACTTCGACCTCTCCTATTTAAAATCCTCTACCGTGCAATCAATGTAGAGTTTGAGTAATGCTGGGACCATTAGAGCCAACCAAATTGCTACGGGAGGTAGGGAAAGAGTGTCATCTATTGTGGGAAACGATTGCTTAATATAGCAGCAGGGGCTTGAAGGAGTGCTTACCAGAGCACAATCCACTAAAATCAATAGCAACAGTCAGGCTATATTGTTTCAAACGAGGAAAAAGTGCAGCTACGATAAAAAGCACTCAATATCGGTGTCTGGGCCGGTGAGACGCTGAGTCAGGAGTCAGGAGTAAGTAATGCTGTGCAGGAGAGAGAGAGAGAGAGAGGAGAGGAAACAAGGGAGGAAGGGAGGAGGAGAGAAACACAGTGAGCTCGATTCCTGAAGGTCAATAAACTTGGAAGGCCACAGATTTCAACCCATCCAGTCCTGTTAATTAGATAATGAAAATTGTTAACTGTCACCATTCAATCAAATTGTAATGGACTGAAGTACTGAGATCAAACAATATAAATATGAATAAAGCATTCACAACAACAGGGTTTACTTCATCAGACATCGCTTAAGTTTGCTGAGTGTGTTTTTGTTTTGTGGTCAATCACTGACTCCAGAAACTTTTCAGACTTCATATTCTTTTCAGTGGTTAATTCACAGAGCTGTTCTTTTGGGGTTCATAAAATTGATCTCATGGTATAAGCCAGGTCTGGTGGTTAACTCCCATGTTGACTCATGATTGATTGTTTTTCTAATTCACATTTGAAGTAGTGTTTCATGCGTAAACCATATTGTGGGCTTGAAATAAAGTCAACACCATTCAAGACAACCCAACAGGGAAACTGAAAAATCACATTCAGAAATGATCTACTCTGTGCTGATAACTCATTTTGAAATATTGGTTACAAATTTACTCCTCCAAGAATGGAAAGTCCTCATGGGGACTTTAATCCAAGGTGTCACTTCTTCATTATCTACAGAGACTCAGAATTTTTCTACACCATGAGCAAATCACTAAATGGTGGTAAGCTGTGGCAAGAATAACTTCCACTAACAGGGAGAAACCTTGAGCAGAACCGGACTCACTTCCAACGGCCATCTGCTGAGACTGTGTTTGTAATTTGGATTGGAGGGAGACGCAGAGGAAAAAGGCAGAGATGGAAATAATTAGAAACATCTCATAAAGTTGTCATGGCAAACAAGCTCACAACAGCTTACATAAACAACAGAGAAAAGAAAAGAAAAGAAGTGTTCTTTTGTTGGTATGTTTCTTGTCATTATCTTCTTTCTGTGGTCTCCCCACACTCCTGAGAAAACTGTCAGTACTTAACAAACATTTCAATATATTGACAGACTAGCTGCAAGTTTTGTTTTTCTGCTGGATATGCAGTGTGAAGTTGTTATATCAGAGGTTTTTTGTTAAAAAAAAGTTATTTGTTATTGCTCCTGCAGAACTCTCTTCATGGCCATACATTTGACGTGGTGCTTTAATTTATCAACCAGTTTAAGAACAAATCCTCAGGTGTGCTCATACCCAGTGGTGGAAAGAGTACTGAAAATCTGTACACAAGTACTGTTACATTGCTAAAATATTACTCAATCACAAGTAAAAGTACTGGTGTTAGAAAAATACTCAAGTAGAAGCACAGAGTATTCGTAAAAAAACTAGTCAGATTATTAGTTACTTTCAACTGGTGATGTCACTGTCATCTCTCCAGATAGGGCTCTAAATTTTGTGTTTGCTTTATCAATAGTTAAGACACTAACAATCAATAATGATCAATAGCTGATAAAATAGAAAACAAGTGTTTTTTGCTCATTTTGATTGGTTGTTTTTTTGTCTTCCTTTTTCTCATTTTAAGTTTTTGTTTCCTTCAGCAAAGGTCTCAGGCAATAAAAAAAAAACAAAATTAGATGAGGTGCAGTTGCTGCCACGACTATCAATAGAATATCCATGAATACATTTTAACTGGTTAAATTCTTGAACAAAATCAATTAGCGATCAATCATCAACGTCCATTAACATTTTTTTGCTTTGTTTTGTTTTGTTTTGTTTTTCATCCATATGTCCTGGTTTTCATTGGCTTGTTTGCTATCAAATCACCTCACTGGCTACAAAAATGCAGATAAAAGGTCGAGATATTAATGAAAATTGCACTCAGTACTCAACTATAATTTTAAAATTAACTAAGTAGATTACATGGCATGATGATTACTTAGGTACAAATAAAAGTACAGACTTGAAAATCTGCTCATAAAAGTACAAGTACCCCCCAAAACTACTTAATTACAGTCATCTGAGTATTTGTAATCGATAACTTCCACCCCTGCTCATACCTGACCATTGCTTTTAAGACATACTGCTCTCAGTGGAGGAAAACAAGCAGTCCTTCCATACAGTCTCACTGTGATTTCTTCTACTGGTTTTGCACAGCCTGGTTTGTGTGTTTTGACAGGAGGAGAATGTTTCTTTGAGCTGCAGCCTTGGGTCCAGCTCATCTCATCAGTATGTATGTGCCCTCTTCATCCCCCCACAACAACAAAGGCAGCCCGAGGAGGGAGCCAACAGGATCCCTCAATAAAACAGAGCAGGATGAGTCCTTGTGAAGCCACATTCCCTTCATTCTGGACCTGATACTTGTTGAGCGCGAAGAGAAGACTCTTCAAAGGCGGGGAACATTCCTGCAGGCCTCCTCAGATCTGAGACCAGGCTGCCCTCGCTGTACCAGCTACACGCACACACACGCACACACACACGCACACACACACGCACACACACGCACGCACGCACGCACGCACGCACGCGCACACACACACACACACACACACACACACACTGGTGCAAACAGACCTTCAATCCCGTATTTCCTCTGCCTGCGTGTCAGAGCAAAAGGAAATTCAATCCTGTAATAATATTATATGAATGTAAATTTAATTCAACATTCAATCACAGCTGCAGTTGTCTGTCAGGATTTAAATCCTCGCTTTGTTACAAGTAATATATAACTGGTGTTTTGGTTATGATTTCTTTCATGCGGCAAAACAACATGTTCAAGACTTGAGAAGCTGCAGCGTTGAGGGAAGCACAATGTGAACATAACAAGAGGAAGATGATTAATTCAGCACTGAGCAACAGTTTTTATGCAAAGGAAACAGTGTTCATCTGTTCTCTGTCTACAGTAACACATCTTTGAGCTGTATGTTTGTTGAAGCAAGATGAAGATTAGTCTTTGTAGTGGTCTGTAACTGAAAATGTAATAAAAGGCTACATTTAGAAGACTGGACTTTCCACTCCCATCGTAGAATTGAACAGATATACAAACACTTTGAACGTGCAACTGTGCATTGCACAAGTAAAGATCTAAATCAAGCGACAAAAATTACAGCCAGTATTTAAGAACAGCAAACACACCAACAATAGGGATGCTTGGAAAGTGATTAACTTCCTGGTCACTTAAACTAGTTTACCCCACTTCTCTGATGGTAAGAAAACCCTCAGTAAACAGTCAAAATATTTTGGTTTTAACCCGTATCAGAGGCTAACATCCACATGCCAGTTACGTGTTGCTCTGGACAAATGGTAATGTGTTTTTACAGCCTCCATACAACCTGATCTCCATTTTCTAGAATCAAAATGCTGCAACAGCACACCAGGCAACAAGATGCCATCAGACTTCTGTGCTTGTTTACATCCAGGTGGTAATTAAACTTCAGCTCGTGATGGATTAGACACTTAACAGGCCTTTCCAGCCTCCAAAATGAAACATATGAAGAATTAGTTTGACCAATCAGTAAGTAAAGTTGATGCCTTTCAATTGTTCAGTCCAATAAATGCTCACAGTCATTAATATCATATGAAGTTGATAAATGATCCATGAATGGGTAGAAAATACAAAAAATGGCTAAAAAGTCTCATCAACGATTCTTTCAGATGTGAAGTATTGCTGAGATTCAAAAACTGACCCTAAGATGTGTTATATTGATAACTAATTACTAGAAGTTGCATGATCCTAGTATAACTTCATAAACTGAACTATTTCATAAAGATTGCTATAAGTGGACAAAATGGTGCCAGCCAATAAGGACAGGCTATGAATCTCTTTATCCATCTGTGTGTCTCTGTTACTTTATTTGCTTACTTGTTATCGAATTGAACCTAAAATAGAAGAAGATGTGACACCAACATGCTTTCCACTGTGCTAACTTTACACAGGACTTTTTACCTTATATACAAATAAAATGGAATAGAATAGAATAGAAAAACCTCACCAATAAAATCACTAGAACACCACAAATTGCAGAGGTCGCTCTGATCTGTCTGCACTATTAGATGTTTGTTCAGTTTCCTCTTCATGAGAAGAAAATTTCTTGAATTTGTAAAACTCTTAAGTGTCTTCATTTTTCCCTTGAATGTAGAAAATATCCTTGGCTGTCCTCGTAGCAATTTTCTATTTTTCATCTTTGCATCCTCTCCAGTCATCACTGAGTGATTAATACTGAAGAAGATACCTTGGCTGTACAGTAACAGTGATGGATGTACATTAATATGAGGAGTAAAAGAAATCAGTTTATAGCCTGAAGCTGTGAGTACGCGCTGCTCGCTGTAAGCAGATTAGCAGCAGTTCTGCTGGTGCATGGAGACAGCACTAACAGCATATTAGCCGTGTTGCTTTGTTTACCTCGGGGCTCAGCTTTCCTGGAGGCTTCTAAATTAGCATTAGTCAGCACACCAATACGCAATTAAGCCCAGTCTGCTCCATGTCACGGGCAGATCAACACCATGCAAAGTCATGCTAATTGGCTTAGCACTAAGCCTGTTTGAAGTGTGCTAGGTAGTGGCACTGGCTTATGACTGATACACAAATCTGGCCTCATCAAAGGGATGCCCGGGCAGCCTAACCCTGGCTTTAGTCGTACACCACTGACTGAATCAGGAGCTACTCTGCTGTTTGTTACTATGGTTTCTAAATGAGAAAAGACTTAAAATAACACACATTTAGATGTGTATGACTGCCTCTTTATGCCAACTTTGAGTATCACATTCTTTATTTTTCAGAAATGAATCTGAACATATTCGATGTATTCAGGAATAGTGAAGAAAGAAGCTCTTGGTTGGTCTCATGTTGTTGACTTGCAGGCCGACAGAGTCTCTGCCTTTCTAAGAACACATCAGCATTCCTGCAGCGCACACAGCGCTCCGTGTTGGGTCAGAGAATTCAAAGCTGAGCACATCAGAGGAATATCAGAGAGGGGACGCATAGATTAGTGCCCGTGGGTTGTATCACTAATTAAAGAATAAGGGGGAGATGGTGCTCGGCTGCAGAAAGTGATGGGCTGCAGGTAATCAATGGGCTCTCTGGGTGGGAGAGGCGGTGGGAGGGGGATTATACTCTAAATTATTGATAAAAACAAATTTTCCTCACTGTAGAGGAAAGGATGTACGGCTGCAAGTCTTTATGAGGTTCTAAACTAAGAACAGACAATAAGAACCATAATCATAAGAATAATAAGAACCATAATAGAAATTAGCATTTTAAAAAAATCATATCAAACAGGTTTAAGTTTTCATTCATTTGGCTTATGAAAACCACTCTTTGATTCTAATCAGCCAAAAACACCCTCAAAATACCCACACAGTTGAGCACTTTATATCATCTCTGTTCCTATTTTAAATTCTCTCTCGTTTAATCTTTAACCAGGTATCTTACGTTTTATACTGTTGTACCTGAACAGCACTTTTGATGTCTTCAGTTTGTTTCAAACAGGCTCAGTTTTTGTTTGCTGCCTCAGTACAAAATTATTCTTTTCTAAGACAGGAACTCTGTGAGCTTTCATTGCAGACACACTCCTTTTATTTCCTACTTATCTGAGAATCTTTCAGGTACAAGCCTGTATAATTGGTTGTGTCACGGCAAGCACAACCCTGGGTTTCTCAGTTTGTCTTGGGCTTCCAGGCGTCTGCTGCCTGTGGCACGAATGGTGGTAGCTGTCAGGTGGTAACACTACTTTTCTTTGTTCAAGACAACTTTTCACCAGATGCAACAAAGTAATGTATTTAAGATCAGTGACGTAGCACTGTTGTTAGAAACATGACAACAAGCATACTGTAAATTTGTACCGTAGTTTAGTGGCCAGCTACATTTAGCACTAATCACAGTGTGGTGCGCTGACGTCCATAACATTTAACATTAGTGAAGTCTGGTTATGTCCTGTTAGTGCTCATCTACCGAACAGAGCAAATGTGACCAGGCCCCTCATTTTATTGGTAGACTCTAAACTATGAACAGACCACTGCAGAATGACTGCTGCATGTGAATTGAGATGAACATAATCCCCACCCAACAACTTAGGCCCAATTCCAATTCCTTTCTTAACCCTCAATCTTAACCCTCAAGCTCAACCCTCAATCTTACTGGCCCTCAAAACCAAGTGTTAAGGGCTATCTTGTGATCTTGATAAAACAATTACATTACCACGGAGAAAAATGACCATTTTGTAACGTTAACTAACTTTAACGATAGCAACATGGCTTGTTCGCACCGGAGGCTATTGACAAAAGATTGTAAAATAAAAATAAATGTTATGCAACAACGAGGTAAATAATCCATAAAATGGGTCTAAACTAAGATAATACAATGGTTTTCGTAATATTTATATCTCCATTAACAAAGAAAATACTATATTTGTAGCTCGCCTTCTCTGCCGCTTTGGACGCCAAGTTTATTTACCGACAATACGCAATGCATTCTGGATGTCCCTTAGTCCCAAGGGTGGTGTCGGAAAATCTCAATATTGAGGGAGATACAGCCCTCAGTCTTGCCCCTCAACCTCAACTTTCTGAGAATCGGGACAGCACTTACACTTCGCTGGAGCGCGCATTTTGAGATTGAGGGTTAAGATTGAGGGTTAAGACAGGAATTGGAATTCACCCTTAATCCTTAAACTTAAGTGTTTTATCCTTTAGCCTGTGCTCTATCACTCTCCTGTTTAGCTTTCCTCTGCTATTCTGTCCCTTTTCTCTCAGACAGTCAAGCCCCAGTGTCCACCATTACCGCCAAATAAATCACAGACATTGTGTTCAGCGGGGAAAAACATCAAATCGTCACAGAGACTTCAACATGCCATAAATCAAACCCAATCAGGAAACAAAGATGAGCGTTTGGAAATAACCTTGTTTTTTTGTGCTGATTATCCTATTTCAAGTTGTGGATAATGATCAGACATATATCCAGGTATGAGACTTTTTCAAGATCACTCAGAAAGTCCTCACAGTCCCTTTAAGGATTCATTTCACCAAAGACATTTTTTAATTATCTATCTAACTCAGATTAATACATAAAGTGGTCTTTAGCTGTATATCTCACTCAGACAAAACAATTACAGTGGTTCTGCCAACACTGACAAACTTTGTTCCAATATGTATTACATTTGCCTTGAATATATTAAATAAACTTACAAATTAAACATGCAGATGGTCTCAAAGCCCTGTGATAGGAGAAGACTGTCATGGAGTTCAAACCTTTGCTATAGCAGGACAATAACAGACCACCCATCCGCTACAACCTTAACCCATAAGAACCGTCGGATCCTGTTTGCAGGCATAACAGAGCTCTTCAGACATACAAGCTAGTTCTTCGGTAATACAAGTGGAGCAGAAAAGGGACTCGTTATAACCTTTCCCCCCCTCCTATTTATCCAACAAACCCCCGCTGTGATCAGTGAACGTGTCCTCGGGGAGGCCACCAACAACAGAGCAGGTAATTCTCCTTCACCCTTCTCTGAGTGCATCATGTCCACAGTGCAAAACAAGCCAGAGTCCCAGCAGAGCTAACCCAGATTTAAACCCAACACTTCACCACTGTCTGTCCTCGGGAGAACGGATTGTTTGTTACCCAGCGTATACTGATGGCTTTTCATAAAGGAGGAAACGTAAATGTATAAAATGCTTCACAAGGCTGAACAGGACACGGAGGAAAAAGGATTAAAGCGTGGGCAAAGATCCGATGCAGCCTTATTTACAACTGACAATGTTTTCCCGTGGAGCAGCCAGCCTTAATTTGCTGCTTAATAACTGACTTCCACCACCATGTTCAAATCCCCCAGAGAGGCTTTTGTGGTTTGTTCGCAAGATGTCTCCACTGCCTACACTGCAAATTAGCCTTTCAGAAAGGCACCTCACCTTCCGGCCACAGCTTGCAACACACAAGGTCTTTTTTCTCTTCTTCTTACCCTGTTGCCTTTCTACTTCTATCTGCCAGTAATAACCTTCTACTAACCTTTAAACCACTGTGAATAATTTAAATCCTATTTTCATATCAATGAAGGAGTCAAGCCAGGCAATTATCTTTTATCTGTGTACTTTGCTGTCGGAGCAAAGCATAATAAAGTCTTCCCAAGAGAGAAAGAGAGAACGGGATGGAGAGAAAGAGAAGGAGGGGTAAAAGAGGAGACACAGATAGTGTGAAAAGAAGCCAAAGGCCATATGGACTAACTGGAAGAAGATACGGAGACAGAGCCGATAAGAAAGACAGCAAGAGAATAAAATTAAGAGAGAGATGCCTGCAATGTTATCTGAGCGACTCCGAATAAAAAGAATGAATAATTCACTAATGAGCAGCAGATCTGTCATGGAGAGAAACACAGCTTACATCTGCACTGTTTCCGGAAAGAGGATGCGGCGGGTGCTGCATGTGTGCCGCGTTTGGTGGCTGGTGGAAGACAGTAGAGATAAACACAACAAATTGGCAGTTCAATTACGAATTCTTTGGTCGCTGTGTTCTTGGTGGGTAGCCGATGGCTCCATTCTGTGACATGCTGCCCAATGAGGCCGAAGCCAGACTGTGTTAAAGCTCATTTGTGTGACAGTGATTTAGAGCCATGTAGTAGAGATGGGTGCATCCCAAGAAAAAAAAAAAAGAAAGAAAGTGAGCTGGGGGAAAAGAAATGTGTAGAAGAAATTCCCCCTGGTACTCATTAAAATTCAGCAGTACACCAACACCCCTCGCTTTGCTCTCCTTTCCCCTCCCTTCCTCCCTCTCTCTCTCTCTCTCTCTCTCTCTTTTTTTCCCTCTTCCTCCGTCTGTTCTAACAGCCATCGTCTCGCCTTGTTGCCTCCCTGCACGCCACCCAGGACTGTCCATGATCATCCTGATGAATTCATAAAAACTTGCTGCATTCTTGATTGAGATGGAGCGGAGGGGAAAAAAACAAGAGTGATGGAGAGGAGAACAGCAATATCCACACGCAGACGAGAGGGAGAGAGAGGGGGAGGGAGAGAGAGGTGAAGGAGTAGATGTGTTTGGAAGTGATGGGATGCAGAGATAACAAGAGCAAGAGGAGAGAGGATGAGGGTAGCGGCTACAGGTTTTGCAATATTAATCTTCGGTGCAGAGATAAAAGACAGGTGAGCAGTGTGAGAGAAGGTAGGATTTGTTTTAGCCCAGAGTGAAGTCAGGGCACGTTTTTGAAAGAGCAGCCATGTTTTGAAGCAAGACCAAACTTTCTTGGACTCACTGCTTCACCAAACTCCCTCCAGAGCGAGAAAGAGCCGATGAAAGCTGGGTCAGATCACAAAGGAGTTTCAGGTGTGCACTGAAGTCACGGGATGGAGAGATGAAACACTTAACAGCCTGGCATCAGCTCAAGACATTCAGTGTTTACATGTGAACTAACTTCATCTGAAAACAGATTATTTCATCGCCAAACTCTTAAGCTTGATTTCAATTGATGTGATTAGAAGCTCTGTTTGGTGTTGATTGTAGTGACACTTTCCACTCAAACCAATAGGGTTTTTTTGGGACACAGACTCCGTTTCTCATGAGTGCCATCACCCAATGTCCAAAGGGTTTGACTCTTGTCAAGGTGTGCTTTTGTTTTGGGAGCAAATGGGGCTGAACAATTTTTTAAAAAATTTTGCATTTTCTAGTGCCTTTATTTTTTGGTTCTCCATCTTATGCAGTGCTTATATATTTTTTTTAAGAAAAAGTAATAATCCACTAAAGAAACTCTGTTTGCAAATACAGGTACATCTTGAAAATTAGAATATCATGAAAAGTTAAATATCTTTGGGTCACTCATTTCAGAAAGTAAAACCCAGATAGTAAAAAGACTCATTATGCATAGAGTGAATTGTTTCTCGGGCTGGGTATTGTTAGGAACCTAACGACTGGATTTGCTTCAATGTCATGCACCTAATACACAGTACACAAATAATTAGAGTTCCTGTTGACAACTTTTAAATATGTACTTTCATGTCCGTGAAGTTTGCAGAGCTGTTTTTACTCTGCTGATGCCGCTTGCTGAGGTTACTGCTTTGTTGTTGTTTGATCTTTTGTGACCCCTGTCCATACAATGCTGATAACACAAACAGCGCCCTCAACTGGCCAGGAGGTGAATCCATTTAGAGGATTTGCGGAATCAATATTGAATCGGGCGGGTTTTTACTGCAATGCATCTATTAACATTTATTTTTACCCACTCCTTATTATTTCAGACCTTTATGTCTTAAAATGTTGGTGATTTTGACTTGCAGATAATGAACACCCCAAATTTTGTGTCTCAGGAAATTGGACATGTTGCACAAGATCAATAAAAAGGACATTTAAAAAAGAGAAGCCAAGCCTCTGAAAGGTTTTGCGA
Organism: Thalassoma bifasciatum; assembly: GCA_008086565.1. Classification (NCBI taxonomy): domain Eukaryota; kingdom Metazoa; phylum Chordata; class Actinopteri; order Labriformes; family Labridae; genus Thalassoma; species Thalassoma bifasciatum. The sequence goes on along the minus strand of RPOG01000076.1, from coordinate 109,134 downwards.
CTTCCCTAGAAACTAGCTCTTGAAGCAAATGAGGAATTGAGAGTGTTGTTTAAGAAATTTCTTTACAGAATGCTTTGTAAACTCAGTTGTATCATCGTTATGTCCGTCCAGAGCTCATCCACCAACTAATCCAGCATTTTCTTCACACACGAACACTTTGTTTTCAGCTGCATTTGGAGGCTTGATGGATTTATCCAAAAGCTGCCAAGTGTGAAAAAAGTCAATAGTTCCTGGCATCTTGGTTGTGTTCTGTTTTAATGTTGTATGTTTATTTTGTGGCACTGACAAGATGCTACCTAAACACCACACATCCATCTACCTATTATTAAATACATAAACTTAAGTCACCTGAAAAATGCGGTGCCTACAAAATCACCATTACCAGTTTCTTATAATCTCCCAGAATCAATATAAAAAAAACGGTGTTTGTATGAAGGTGCTCAGAGCCACATCCAATAGGTTCTTCCCTTTAAAGCAGCTTCATCCAGATGGAGAGCAGTTTCTGTAAACCTACTTCTGTCAGAGTGTTCATAATCTGCGTACATATACATATTTTTAGAGAGGCGTGTATAAATGTGCACCATCACACCCATCTGTTTGCATCTTATGCAAGCGCAGGTGCAGAAATCAGATCATGTGTGTTACATTTTGTTTGTTCTGTTACTGCCTGGATGTAGCCATATTCTCAGTGTGAGAGTTAAAGCTTTCATGAATCTCTCTTACAACCATGAGGAGACACAGGAGGTGTGTGCGTGTGTGTGGAGGGGGAATAAAGCGAGTGCAGGTCAGGTGAGGTCATGTGAGGTCTGTTCTCTCTTCAAGTGTAGAGAGATCCTACAGGAGATTTATGTCTCCTCCAGCTGACAGCAGTTAACTGGAAGAGTTCACAATCGCTCCCTGTGTGTGATGTAAATGTCAACCAGGGTGAGACAGACGTAGGCACTGATCAGGCTTTCAAAACCTGCCATTAAAAATGTGGATGTGAGTTTGATATAATAGGGAGCGATACAAAACCTGCAAGTCTACGAACTAAATATAATACATCTGTTACACAGCTCTATGGCCTGATACATTCACTTGTGATACTATTCTAGCTCTTCAGTTACTGACAGTGAGTTCCTTAAAACCACTCAGACGGATTAAAATATACTTCCTCAAAATTTAAGTGGTACTAAAACATCACCAAGTCTTGAGCACATTTTTGATTCATTGATTCAACTATTTTCCCCTTTAAATCTAAAAAAATAAAAGGAGTTGATCATTTATATGCAAAGGAAGCTAATAAAGTACTACTTGATTGGTGGTACAGAGGAGATGATATTCAGCAGGATTACTCCTGAAAATTTGACAACTTCATTTTTTTAAAATCCTGCAAACCCTACCTTTAATATTCCCAGTGGGTATATATGTAAAAAATTTAACAAGTACAGTAATATTTTGAGGTTGGCGGTTTGTAAAAAGAATAATAAATCAGTCATCCATGGATTGAGCTTGTTTTATAAATAGAGGGTTGTGTTTTCTATTCTGTAAATGTAAAAAGGGCTCTCTCATTTGTTTTTGTTTTTTGCTGATTTGAAGTCTGGGGCAAATGAGCAACATTTTCCAATGCCAAAAAACCCAAAGCACAACTAACCCTGCTTTTACTACTTTTTCCCTGTAGACTTGACTATCTGATCCCATCAAGATAAAAAGACTGTAGTTTATTGGTTATCTCTACTTTGTGGACAACAGCGAGTTGGAGATAGACATAACAGAGACAAGTTTCAAGTGCATACTTACTTTAATTACCCAGCGTAACAACATTTTGTCATCCTTTTGAGTCTTGACAGTCTATGAGTAATTTTGTCTACATGCACAAAATATTTCTGTTTTCATCACAAAAACAACATCACTACCAAGCTGTGTCTGAAGCTGATGGAAATACGAATGTTCTTGCTGACTCGCAGCTGTAGATATCCAGATCACTTTAAGCCTTGGAGCTTGTTAGCTTGTTAATTTGTTAACAACACACAAACCAGCTGCAAACAGGAAGGACTGTGTGTGTGGCAAACTAAAAAGGATCCATGTCACCAGTGTTGACAGAGAGGTTCACCCGCCCGTTCTGTCATTTGGAAACCGACTTCGCTCTCAACACAAACATGTTGATGAAAGACAAGCAGAGATTTAGCATCACTACCATGCTCAGTCACACAAACACATCCAGAGAGGAGAAAACACAAACTCTCCATCTCCCTCTGGTCGTTTCTCAGCCTTTGAATTACACACACTGACTAATTGACCAGCAGCCTGGTGCAGGATCTCTCCCCAGAGAGCAGCAGAGAGAGGGAGAGAGGAGGCTGGTTAGGCACGATCACAAAGGGAGCAGGCTTAATGATGTGCTGAACATCAAAAAAAAAACTTAATAAGCTAAGAAATTCTCTCCCTAGCAAACAACTTGTCTCCTAAAACATACTGTATATGTTTCTTCAGAGAAGCACAATTAGGCGATTACACTAAAAAGTATAAATATCATTAAGACACATTCAAAGCTAATTAATTTAGAGGATGTAGCGTTCTCGTGTGGGAAAGAGATGGAAAAATACAGAAATAATAGACACAGACAACATTGCATTTCATTTTCTTTTTGCTAATTTGCAGACTTCCCGCTGGGAGAGGTAAAATAACCTCCAGCCAGACTTTTTTCTTTTGCTGTTCATAATAATAGAGTTGCTTTTTCAAGCAAGACAAATACAGAGCCTGATTTGCATAACTTAGGAAGTGCATAACTGCAGAAAAAGGGCCAAAGTGTCCCTAAAAGCAGCAGCAGCAGCTTCAGTGTGTTTTTGTTTTGGGGTTTTGTTGCACCTATTTTCACTTTAATGTGCTAATAAGTTGTCAAATGTAGTTCTCTGGATTTTTGTGCAGGCACACATAAACACTTTCTCATTTTGCCTTTATCACCAGCCTCTTTTTTTATCCTCTCTCTCTCTCGCTGAGTGCTTTTCTCACCTGTCTCTCACCCACAGCCCCTCCCGTCTCCCCCTCTGTCTCCAGGGGGAGAGATGCCCAGACTTCTCTCCTGACAGATCTGCTCCCTGCAGATTTGAACCTCACATCCTGCCTCTCTTCAAGGTGACAGGCTGTTGTACGCCCAATTCGCCCCTATAGCACGTCTCCATGTCTCTCTTGCAATCTCTTCAGAACAAAGCACACACATTTCCCACAGATCAAAAAACATCTTATCCCTATAAACTTTATCAAAGACGAGCTAGAAACAAGAAGCAGGTAGAGAGCCTGACGAGCTGCCACAGGGCGCTGTAGAAATGATCCTGTTAATATGCAGAAGCACCTGTGTGCTCTGTGTTTGTCAGATACAAACACATTTGGAGGGTGTATCTACGCTTGGCTGTTTTAAAGCTAACTTTAAATTAACTTCAAAAGCTCTCCAGTATTGAGGCATTTGGACCCAAAAGAGACTTGTTTGATCAAGTCTCTTCAAAAGTAGGGCTTGACAATTAATCCCAAATCAGATTAAATTCTAATTTTCTAATTACAGACCTTGAAATATTTCTTTAACCTCAAGTGTGTCGGAATACTAGATATATTTTTTGTAGTAAATGTTTTATGCATGACATCAATGTTAGTCAACCCTGCTCAAACAAAGAGCCAAACTCTTAGAAACGACCTTTGCAAGAAAAACAAAATAAGTGGTGAAAAGTGGCAGAAGTAGCAGAAAAAATAAGTTTGTGATGGCAAAAATGGTCAAAGAGCAGCAAAAATGGGTGACAAGGGGCAAAAATTGGGAGAATTTCCAAAAGTTTTGCCACTTTCCTGATTATTTTCCCTATTAAAAAGCTACACTAGCAGTTTTTGAGAATGCACTTGGACAACAAAAAAAGACAAAAAAGGATACAGATTCCTCAAGCTGTTTAAATTTCACAGAGTTTCAAAAACACTCATCAAAAAAATCCAAGATGTCCTCTCTTTATCTCATCCATCCCGTCAACACAGGTGAAACAACTGAGGCCTGGGACAACTTCTTCTCTCTGTGCAGCTCTAGTTTGTCAGAGAAACTCAGCCTCTCATCCCGTTGGTTCATAATTGAAATGGAAATAATGCCTGATGCAGTGACGTGCAATGCATGATTCAATACAATGCTTTTTCCCTGCAAACAGACAAATAGAGCACTTTGACGGCAGCTGCAGCAGCAGGGCAAAAAGCAAACAGGAGTGGAGGACATTAATTGCTTTATTAGGAAACAAAACAAATGGAAGCTGAGAAGATGAGGATTTAGTGACTTTGTATTGGCAGCTGATCAGAATTCAGAGAGCAGGTTGTGTAAATGTGCAGGAGGTGAAAAGGGGTGAGATGAAATATCGATTTAACAATCTACTGTCGCCCTGACCTGAATGATACAGTTATCGACACGTGGCCCTAAAAACTAATATTGTTACTGCAACCACAGCTTCCCTGTCTGTGCACACAGAGTAGTGTCCCACCCACCTTCTGCTGTTCTGTCCTGCTGATATCAGTCTGATACTTTGAAAACATGCATCAGCAAACACCAAAATAACATCACTTAGGATATAAGATGGTTAACTCTATGTTTTTATATCAAGTGATACTCGAGTAAACAAGATAGTTCTGTTTTGCAGCAACAAGCTGCACAGAATAATGAAGTTAAAGTAAGTTTCTACATCATTCTGAGAGGAAATTTGATTTTATTTGTGATTATGTGATCAATTCCTTCTGTTAATTTTCTGTGCACAAAAACTAGGCTTGACACGTTTTCTGTGTAACAATTTTGACAATTCAATTTGGAGTTCATGAGTGAATAAATATGAAATGGGTCAATGAATCTGGATATCTCTAGATGTAATTAGTAAGATAAAATCTTTGCACATAGTCACTGCATCTGAGATCTCTGGATGAAAATAAATAAAAAGTAACAATCTCACAAGATGAAAGTTGAAAATCTGTTTTAGAATCGAAGTTATACTGATGTATGCTAATTGCTAGCATATCAATGTATTTTTCTGTATACTTTAGCATCAAGCTAGTGCTGTTTTCTCTGTTGTCTGTGATACATTAGGAGATATATAACCTGTTAAAAGTATTGAATATGAATCTCTTGTGAGAGAGTAACATACACCTTTTTAAGTGTACAGTTTTGTAGCCTCTTAAGCAAAACTTTAGGCGGTAAATACTGAATCAAAGTTTTCTTGGGAAACTGTCATTTACCCACTAACCTAAGCTCACTGGGCCAGAATTGTCAACGTGAGGTCTGTACGCTCAATGGGATGATGTCGATGGATTGAACCATGTCTTATCGATTCTTAACAGGAATTATATCCACTATCTTATGCTTAAGGACATGAATGAGTATCAATATATGAGATTCAGTGGACTCCTGGATGCAGCTCAAGCCATGGATTTAATTAATCCAACTGCATCCCAAACACAGATCAAAAAATGGTCAAAGTCAGGCTTTGTGCAAGAACCTTTGGTCTTATATTAAGATTAGGAAAAGAACCAGGATGTTCCCTCTGTTCTGGGTTGGTTAAAGACCCAATGCAATTCCTGACCAGCTCTGAAAGTCTCAGTGGACAAACACGAGAGAATCCTCACTACTTTTATCAGACGTCGACCTTCCTCCAAAGGGATCAATGAAATAATGATCAGAGAAAGAGAGGTAGGGGACAATCTACTGCTCCGAGGAAACAGAGAAGCTCCGTGTATAATGTCACAACTGTTGATCCCAGAAGCTTTTTAAGTCTTCTGTTCAAAGCCACTATTGAAATCATGACACGTTTTCAGCAGTTGAGTAAGAGCCTGCTGTCAGTTCAAACCCAGTCAAAAGGAGGGGATGTTGTTCCACCTGACACCGCGTCTCCACCTACCCGATACATCTCTAATTAGGGGAGGGGTTGTTCTTTCGTCCCTCAGAGGAACAGAACCACCAGGTGGCTGCTGCACCTTGTGACAAAAACACATCACAGCATGGATTTATTAGAGCATCACGCACACACACACACACACACCTTCCCCTGCACTTAATGCTTTTGCTACCACAGATACACTGTTGTACATGCATGCACAGACACACGTGCAGTGAAAGAAGCTAAAAGGGTGGAGACACTTGTTCTAAAAAGGCCCTGATTTATATTCCAAAGTGCTCGTGTCAGATCCCGGCATGTAAAAAGGGCTCTATTACTAATAAATGAACACACGATAAAAAAGAAGAGATTCCCTTCAAATCTGCCTGTGTAACGTGAATCTTTTATGCAAATGGAATTTCAGATGAGGTAGAGCCATCTTCAGAGACCTTGACTGTTTTTCCTCAGCCCTCGATTAAAATTTATGCCACAGCCGATTTATAAATTTTATTAATAGCTAGCTGCTGAGGAGAGGGGAAGCAGAAGTGATGAAACAGCTTCACTTCTGTCTTTCTTCTCGGCGCTCCCTCTCTCCCATCGCAGGTCCAGCAGGTCCCTTGTCACTATCTCTCTCTCTCTTTTTAACACTCCCTCTCTTCTCTGTTTCTCACTCTCTCTCCGTTGCCCCTCTGTGGTGTCTCATAGTGATTTTATAATTGGGCTCGCCTCATTGTTATTCAAAACCCTGTAGAACCAATTAGTGGCAGACCTCCCGACCTTCAGTTGCTATGTAATGGTGGTAACTAAAGACTCTTAGTGAGGCAGCTGAGAGCAAAGGTCTGAATTTTCTTTAGTTCCAGATTAATAATTCTGTCAACCCTATCACATGCAGACATTAAACAGAATTGCTAGTTTAAGCCCCCTCCCCTTCCCTTCTTCTTTTTTAAAGCTCTTTCTCTCTTTTTACTGCCTTTTATGAATCTTTAAAGATGGCCTGCATGCCCCCTCCCTGCTCACTTGTCAGATAAATGTTGAGATAAAAGGATAATGAGACTTTGCAAGGAACCTGGTGCAGTCAGGGAGGGGTGAAAGGTGACCCGAGCCAACAAGTGGAGCATCAGAAACAGAGACCCACTCAATGAGAAATCATGGTTTCTGCTGTTATTTGGAGTTGTCCTTTTTCCTTCAAATTCAGCACTTTCATCTCTGATGTTCTCTTTCAGTAACATTTGTACCATCACAAAACTAGTGACATTTAAAGTGACATGCTGAGGTGAGATTCAGGTCACAGACTGCTGAAAGACTAGAAGTAATGATTTTACACTGACATAAAGGATATTTGAAGATGAGGGAGACTTTGTGGTGCTTTTATATATTTATTAGCTGCTCATTTCTGTGTACCACAAAGAAAATCATGCCTGTTTTTGTTTTAGCATTAAATTTTAACTCCGTAAGTTGCTGTTTGATGCTTCTGTAAAGCTTCTGTGAAGAACTTAAAGCTTGTGATGATCTTGACCCATGGTACATCTTAGCGATATGTTGATCACATACATTCCTGTGCAGTGATGTGCACAGAGGGGCAGCGGGGGCAGACTAAATGTGTGCTTAAGTGTCCTCTTAGGAGCCAAAACTTGTGCTTAAGCGTGTTCCTATGGGCCAAAACAAATGCTGAAGTAACCTCCTGGTCAGCTAACCACACTATTCTGCCCCTTTGGCTGGTCAAAACATGATAAACTGCCCTCCTATGAACCATAAAATGCTTAACTGCCCTCCTCTTGGAGGTCAAAATGTGCTATAATGCCCTTTCGACTGCCAAAACACACCTCCTCAGGAGCCAAAATGCATGCTTGAGTGCCTTTTTTAGAGCCAAAACTTGTGCTTATGTGCTCTCCCCTCTTGGGGGCTAAAATGTGCTGAAGTCCCCTTTCAGGAGTCAAACATTTGGTTAAGTGCATCCTGATCTGCATCTTTGACCGGTTAAAACTTGACAAATTGCTAAAGTGCCCACTTGGGAGCCAAAACACGTGTTAAAGAGCCGTTTTGGGAGTCATGATGTGCGTATGAGTCATCACAATACGTGCTGTAAGTGCCATGTTTGTCTTTCACCCTTGCTCTACAAAATGTCTATGCATGCTTCTGTTCCTGTGCATAAGGAAGATTTAGCGAAAAAACAAAAAACTTGTTTGTGTCTTTTTTAACAGGAGAGTGCATCACTGCAGGGGAAAAAAATTTCAGCAGCATGTGGTCAATCATTTTATCTGACACCAGTTAAATCACCACAACAACAAGAGATGCACTGACCCAATCCTGGTATTGGTTATTGTTCCAATACAGAAAGTTAGATTGGACATCAGTGACAAAAGGCTGATCCATAGTACAGATCAATTCACAACTTAGTTTTATGTTCCCCTGTGTCTACAACCTGTGCTAAATCTGAAGTGGGCCTGAGCATTTATGCGAATCAGAGCTAAAACATCAACAACAGCTATTTCATGCTTATTTCACCACTAACTGAAAAAACTGATGGCAAATTGCAATATGTGCAGGTTTAATTTCTCACTTATCCATAGCTATTTACTGTAAATTGTAGTTCTATTGAACATTTTCTCACTACGTAACATTTCTAAAGCCATAAAATGATAATACGGTCAGTTTGAACATGTTTCCTTTTCATTCAAGCCTGAAGTCACTAAAGTATAGCCAAAATACAGAATCATCCTCATATTATTCCTCCTACAATAATAAAGAATGTTAAAGTAAAACTGGTGTCAGTATCAGGACTCAAAAAGTCAGATCGTAGTATCCCCAATAATAACTTTATGAACATGATGAAAGACAAAAATCAAGTCAATCTAGTGACTGATGAATAAAACAGAATATTAACTTTTTTCCTACCATCTTCTGTTACATAACTGTCTGGAAAAGCTCCTCGCAGAAGCTTCAACAAACGTTCTTTGATTCAAACCTGCTTAATTGGGCCTGAACTTGATTTTCCCCACAAGATAAGAGCGTGTTTCAAAGTAAGATTTGCTGGTTCTTATCTTTTTTTGTTGCTTCTTCAAATCTAATCCACTAAACTGAAATGAAATACTGCGAATCATTTTAGAAGAAAGTTGCACAATGCAGGAGGATAAAAGATTTAATCATTAAGTTTCACCTGAACCTCAGTGAAGTTGTCTTTTGACACCCACAGGGAAATGTCTGTATCACCCCAGTCCAATCAGAGACAAGCTGCCACAGTCTATATCTGTCCGAGCGGACCCTGGTCACGCTCCCAACAAACACAAGATGAACTTTCCTCAACCCTGTCAACACTGAGTCACAGTGGAGAAGAAAGGGAAGTCTTGTTCGCCTACAACAGTTAGCACTGACAAATGTCATCAGACAGTCCACAGTCACAACAGATAAGTCAGACGTAACATCAGGCTCAGCCAGATGTCACCCAGTAACACTGAGGCAGCACCTGACACTGTTCGACTTTGTGAGGAAACATCTAACACGCAGGAATCAGGCCTCAGGAAATCCTTATAATATATCAGCAAAGAGACTGACTCATAGATGTGGTGCTGACATATTGAAGGACATGTTGACACATAGAGGCTGATAGACTGGCAAGAGTCTGGAAATTGGGTATACATGGGCTATTTCCTTTTCTGTTTTTCTACATTTCAAAACATTAATTAAGGTTTCCATCAATATCAACCTACTGTCTGAAATGTCATTCATAGTAATCATTAATAATAAATTATATTATCATAATTATTTTGCTGGTAGGAGGTAATGACACGCTGGAAATATTTAATCACATGGGCCGTGCAGGAAATATTCCAATCCTGGAGCCTTCATAAAGCTTTTTTATCACAACTGATGTCTACTCTTCAATTTACCCAATCTTCAAATATAATAGATGTATTATTCAGAGCCCTGCTCAGTTTGACTCAGCACAGCCACTCAACACTTAATCCCTAATCCAGTTTACATGGGCTGAACTCTCAGTCACACTGATTGGAGGTTGTGCCCACGTCCGGCTCCAAAGTAGCTTTGTCAGAGTGTCAGAGCAGACATGAGTCACACTGCGCTGCCTCCTCCAACTCTCAGCTTCCATTATCCCTCCCTGCTTTGATCACAGCTACTTTTTTTTGATGAAACCATTTCGAGATGCTGTTTGGAAACCAGGATCAGCACCAAATCAGACGATTATAACCGGACACAACAGTGGCAGAGTTCAAGTCTGAACTGGGGGGAGACGATGGAAAACGTCTGAGAAGTTTTATTGCATGTAGTGTGAGAGTGGACCAGAACCAACATTAAAAATTGAAGAACCTCAAACATTCTGGGCAAGAAGAGAAGCACGTTGAAAGTTTTTGTTCTCCATAAATCACTGTGTCCTATTAGGTTCACAGAGAGAAAGAGGAATGAAGGAAGCGACACGTTGTTGACTTTCAGCGACAACACCATTCATGTGACAAGATTGGAGTCAACTGGTCTTCGGTGCTATTACTAAAGGAAAAAAGATGATCCTCAGACTTTGAGGAGTACACTTGATGAAATTATCCATTAAGTGTGAAAACTGTGAAACTGACACAATTGTAAGTTCTCAAGAAAAAAACAATCTTTCAAGGCTTATGTATGTTGGTTAGAAGCTTTCTGAATTGAAGTTTTAAAAAAGCACTTTACACTTTTGAATGGGGTATGGATACCAGGGATCAGCATTGGGCCGATGTAGGTCTTATTTAAAGCTATGAGTACACATGAAGTCTGCCGATGCTAACCACTGATATTAGAGGCAGTCCTAGCTAACAAGGTTCAAAACTCTCCCATAAACACACAGGGCTTGCTTTTCTGTAATTTACTTAGAGCTTGTGGTTGAACCAGTTACCGTAAAAGTGAGACATTACACGAGAACAAAAAATACATCAATACAAACTTAACCCTCTGACAAAGGTCTCTAAGGCTGAAGCGTTAAAATAAAAAATAAAAAAAACCTTAAAAACATAGTGAATTTAACTGTTAATCTTTCTGCAGTCTCTGAATGAACTAAAACACCAGAGAAAGCTAGCAGGTGGAAAGTATCAAAGATCGTCCACCAAAACAAAACAGAGCAGTTACTGTGACTATTTCTAAACCCAACTATGAATTGATTTAAATACAGCACAGATTAAAACAGCTGAGCAGCTTCAAGGTTCAAGCTTTTTTCTAGTTTTGTGCTTTGAATGAAACTCAGGGGGAGTTCACAATTCTTTGTTTTGTATTTTTGTTAATTTATTACAAACAATTCATAAACTCAGCGAGAGTTGTTTGTGTTTCATGGCAGAGTGACTGTGCTGCCTTTTTTAGAAATGAAAGTCTTAGTTCAAATTGACGTGTCATGGTGTTAATTGAAATTTCATGCATCAAAAGTACTCGTGGTATCAGTGCTCTGTATTGGTGAGTACTCACAAGGAAGTATTCAGACTGGCATTGCGCTGGGAAAACTGGTATCAAACATCCCTAAATCTATTTTTGTATACAAACAAAAAAAGGTAATTAAGGAGTCAGAGATTTTTCTTTTCTCTTGAGTGCTATTAGTAGAGATGTCAGTTGAACCCAACCTCCAGTTTAACAAAAATTACACATTACAACTTAAAATATATATTTTTTAAAAAAGGTTATGATACTAGTTTCAGTTATCAAAGCAAGAAATTCCCAGTTATCAGTATTTGCTCAAAAATCTATATCCTACAATTCTACATTGTACTTTATTGATCTTAAATGGCATTACTGGCATCAGAGTGTGAGATTTCACACAATAAAAACAGTCCATACATTGAGCGCCTTTTCTTTTTCACATCATAGTTTATGGATCTCTGACTGGTTGGAGTATCCTTGTCAGCAGTGATACAAGCCTAAAGACGATAAACCAAGCTTGAGCATTTTCACAGAGAAATGAAACCATTTATGTAGTAACAAAGAATGATTCACTTACTCTTTCAGAAACTGCAAACACGTGGTTTTGATTATGGGCTGGGGGATGAACTTACAAAGAGAGAGCAGTGCACTCGAATCTTTGTAGAAATTCACATCCTGTCAGGAGCAGACGAGGCATCTGGTGCTTTTTTCACTCCGAGATAGCAGTCGAACTCCTGCGAGTCCTGATTGACATCCCATATTAAATCCTGATAGACAGCTCAACATGTTGTTGACCAGATTGGTCAGAAACCTGAATTTCCCCCACCGTGTGCACCGTAAACTGCAGGAGTAATTGCACCTCAAGCCAAATGGAAAATAAATGCTTTTATCGCCACCAGCGTAATGTGCGATGATTGACATCGAAACGCGAGGACTGGCATTTCAATAATCTCACTTTAATAAGAATTCATGAGGGCGGATTGTCTGATTTCCCCTGTTTGGTAATGTGTGTATGTGCGTTCATGGGAGTGTGAGTGTGTGCGTGTGTATGTGTATGTGTGTGTGTGTGTTTGGGAAAGAAAGGGTGTGTGGGTGCACATTTGTATATGTGCATGATTGAGATACGGCAGAGTGTGAAAGAAGTGATGGAGGAGTGGGTGCAGAGAAGACAGACAGCAAAACAACATCAAATATCTTATTTTCTGTCGTGGGCTGCCAGACGAAGAAAGAAATAATGAAAAGCAGAACAGGCCTTCTTTCAAACAGCACTCCTGCACACAGACACTGAGGGCTTGTGTAAGAGGAACTAATGACACAGATGAGAAAACAGCCCTCTAGTTATTCCCATTAGCTTCACTAATAATGAACTCTGAGACCTTTCACACAGCCTCCGAAAATCCCTTCAGGGTGCTAAGGGCCATTTTGCTGTGCATAATGCTATCCCATTAAGTGTCTACAGCTCCCCTTAATCAGTACTGCTCCCTCTCTTGTGTAATAAACACTGGATTATTTAAAACTGCTCATTTTTCACAAATTGGCAGTTAGCAAAAAATCAAACCATGCAATTTGAAGGGATTAATTGATTCAACCTTTTAATGCATGCATGATCATTTACAAAAATGCTCCCACACATAAGCACACAGATCCCGTGTATAATCTATCACGACTTGAACTAACGTGCCTGACCGGCAAAGGCGTGAGACAGATGTGACTCCATTTCATAGCCCCATGAAGGGATGTGCTGATAATTGGGAGATTTCATGATAATGTTCCAACAAAAACAATATAAATGTCAAAGAATCTGCACATAAGATGCCCCAAAGCTCACAATAAAAAGTAATGTCTGGTGCAGCTCATGCCTGCAGCATTCTCAAATAGTTTGCTTATATCTGTGCGGATATCAAAACACCCCAGCTACTTTGGCCCTGCTTTTATTGTAACCCCATCTGTCACAGAGAGATAGACATCAACAATTCCTCTTTTATATATTGCAAAAATGCAGCTGGATTCCTCACATGGCAACCTTGTTTACTCTCTGGTAACGCCAGCCTTGTTTCACTGTCTTCTTTTATCTAAATCTGAGTGCCTGTGAAGATAGGGGGGCATGGATGAGCAATTTGTTGGCAGGAAAGGAAATGAAGCTTCCTGCTTTTTATTGGGATGCTGGTGGGATCACATGACACTGCAGGGGATGTGTGGCTTGTGGGAAAAGAAGTGGACCCGAGTGGTTTGCACAAACAGCTCTCTCATGCATGTTTACTGTTTGCACACATAAAGAGGGACTTTTTTTCTGAAGTCAAAACAAACAATGAGAGCCTGTCATTTTCTCCAATTTACTGGGTTACACCTAACCTTTCCTTAAATGAAATGCTGGATTATTATGTGTTTATGGTCATTTAATGCCTACTCTTTACTGTAACTGGGTCATGTGTATCATGTGTTGCTTACTGACATAACTTTTCCAATGGTTTTGATATCAAGTTTACAGCATGGAAGGTCTATTGAGATAAAGTAATGGTACTTTTCTATTGTGTAGGTTTAAGGCACAGAGAATGCAAAAGATTGATTAGTGCTGGGCAATCAATCGCAAATTAGATCAAATCTCACTATGGCCCACTACAACATTCTTCTCACAGACAGTGAAATGTGTCAAAACAACACATTTTTTTGCAGACGTTTAAAGTTATACACCAGTGTTACTCAACCCTGCTCAACCAAAGAGCCAAATTGTTGAAAAATACCTCTGACAGGGCAACAACCCAAGTGGTGAAAGAGGCAAAAATGGCAAGAAGTAGCATCAAAGCTAAGTTTAAGGTGACAAATATGGCCAAAAAGCAAGAAAATTGGGGGAAAAACAGAGAATCATCAGAAATTAGCAAAAAGAAAAAGTCCAAAAGTGGTAAACAAAAAGGGTGAAAAGTAACTAAAATGGCCAAAAAGTGGTCAGGACTAGCAAATATGGTATTGAGTCCAAAGAAATGAGCATACATTTCAAAGGCCTGGCATTGATGTTTATAATAATATTTTTTATTTATGTAATATTATGATTTTCTGAGACACTGAATTTGGGGTTTTCATAATTTATAAGACATAAACATCAACATCCTAAGAATTAGAGACTTGAAATAATTCACCCCTGTATCATGTGTCTGTATAATATCTGGCTTTAACTTTCTGAAGTGAGTGACCAAAAATATTGAATTTTTTCATGAGATACTCTTTTTGTAGGGGGAATTTATAAACTCAAACATTTTCCTTTGTGGAATTATTTGTCTTTCTTCACTCATGTCTGTGTTTTTTCTTATTCAAATTGAGAATAAAAAAAAGTAATCACCCCCTCAATAGCAAGTCATGTCAAATCAAAAAAGCTCTTTTTTCCAAATTTTTTTAATTCTCAGTTTCGTTTATCTAACAAACGAAAAATGTTCCCACCAGAATTTTAGTGTTTCCATTACCATTTTTTGATTGTGATGTTTCTGTTTTTGCACAATTCTTGGTGAAATGGAAACGCGACGGCTGGCAGGAACCGTTAAGCCTCAGGGGACGGCTGAGATCAGGCACACCGACAAGACAAGTCACTGAGAGTAATCGGTACTGTCTTACAGAGTTTGTTTGGTAAATTACATTCACTGAGATGGTAACTCTTAATATAGTACCAGGACTCCACATTCAGCCGCTGTAAAGATAAAGGCACCTGAAAGCCTTCAGAGTAATAAAAATAAGAAGATGATGTTTGGAGAGTAAAACATCCAAGTGACCTTTTCTCTGAAATCTCTTGGTGTGGTGGAGACACCAATGACAAAGTGTTTCCATGGTGTTATTAAGGGAAATGGCACTGTCGCAACAAGGGTTTGGTTATGTGACCTTGAGTTTTACTGAAATGACACAGCAGCAGCGGGCAAAAAAGAAGGAAGCTGAGGTTACACAAACTTCTGGTAGAAACTAAAAGTTCAGTATCAGGAAGTAATCATGGAGAAGGAGGAAAATATGGCAGAGAGAATAAAAGTAATGTGGAGTGAGGAGAGTGGAAAGTTAAAGATGAAGAACTGCTAAAGGAAAGCAGCAAAGGTGTGAAATGAAACATGAAACGGTTGATATTTTGGGCACTGGTGTGACTATCATGTGGTTGTGGTGTGCACAAAAGGGGCACCCGACCCACAAGTTGTGAAAGACAAATATGCTGACCCAAACCCACCATGTTCCGCAAAACTTAGGAGCGGTTTCAAGTTGAGACACACTAAAAAAGAAAACCTACAGAAGCGAGATCTGAAATTTAAGTTGACTCACTCCACCAGGTCATCTTCCCCTTTCTGAATCTTAAACTAAATGCTTACTTATGGACTTATTTTCTCTTTCTTTCGCAATGTGCAGATTCCTCTCAAATTTGACTCAGACAATATGAATGATTCATATCTTTGAGAGTTGATGTACTGTTTTGGAATGTATTGAAAAGCAGAAAATGTAAAACCATGAAGCTAAAATGCATCAATTTAATGTTAGCTGCCGAGACATGAAAGCCTTTTGTCCTGGGGTTTTCCTCCAAACCTCCTAAACCGCTAAACAGATGGCAATCCACAATTTTTCTCACAAGTGAGAGCTATGCAGAACAGAAAAATCATCCAACTCTCTGATACAACATCTCAACAGAATACTAAACCTCCGAACAATACCGAACTAAATCCCCCTCACGCTGGTGGGCTGTGATGTTTGTCTCTGATCTGTCTCGATCTAAACCCTCGTTTCTGTTCTCTAGCTTCTCAAAGGAGTCAACAGCTTAGCTTCTCCCCTGAGTGAGGCCTACAACCAGAATCCCAAGCCCCCTCTCTTTCTTCATGACCACTTCTGCAACCCACCGTAAATCCTAAACGACAAACTCTATAAACTTCTCTGGGCTTGAATATTTATGGATGCCTGTGGTTCCCCCGAGTGCCATTCTCTGTCTGGGCTTCGACACACGACAGAAAGTTTTTGGGAGCAGCTTTGGCCTCTTACAGCTCTCATGGTGGAAAGAGCCTGAGAAAACAGACATGGTGGTCTACTCGGTATTGGTCATAAACAAAATAACTCCCTGCGGTGCAAGAGAAGTAACATATCAGGGTTTATAGAAATCCATAACACAAGTACAAACCAACCTCCTCAGCTGCCTGCAGCTCAGACTCCCATACTTAGAGCTACTCAGGTTTTTTTTATGGTATTCAAGATGAGCAAAGAGATGACTGGTAATAAAATCACCTCAGATCATATCATAAGTCTAAATTCCTGCAGGGTTGAGTGAAACATCCAAACAATAAAAACCTGTGAGTATGAGGACACATTAACTGATACAACACAAATCAGCACCAGCATAAATATGCTCCTAAATGTTCCCAAACAGATTAAGCATCTTAGAACCATATGACCTTAAAGTTTAACAAGCATGAGAAAGGACCGTTGGAAAATTAACTTTCACATGCAAGTGTTTCCAATACCTCATGGCAGCTCAGTAATTCAGCCACGATGAGAGAAGAAACTTTGTAAACGTGTCAGTTATCAAACAATCTTCCTGATTTTCTGTTGTTGTCTGACTTGTGCATGTAAAATCTATTTTGTTGTTAAAACTTTGGCATCATTTCATACATGCTGAACACAAACCCTCAAAGCTAAAACTTAAAAAACTGACTCACATTACCTCCACGTCAACTGTTACATGTGTTGTTCTCTTATTTAACTCTACAGAGGGCACTTTTTGTTTTAAAACTGCTTCATTATAGAGCAGTATTTTTTTCCATTCCTTTTTCTTAAGTGATGAATTATACTATCCTTATGAGAATCATTTCCATCATAACTCAAAGGATATGTTGCAATAAACCAAACTACTGCGTGCCTCATAACCTATCCTGTTTTCCCAGTGACTCTCAGAAATAGTTGAGCATCTGTAATTCACTTGTGGGTCACAGCAGGGCTCTGTGTAGTCAAGGCCTTCCCCAGGCCATACTTGGCATGCAAATTCACTACAGACGTACTCTCATAGACAGAGAGCAGAACAAAGTATAACAGACTGGCTGTGATCCTCTTTGCACTGGTTGCAGGATTTCCTGGTCTGGCGCAGTTTGGTTCATGTCAAGCGTGACTATCTTTCCCCAGATTTCCTGTCTCTCTCAGAACAAATGCAAAAAAACCCCAAAATACTCTTGATAGTATTGAGAGTTGCTCCCATCAGGGCTTTGAACAAATTCGCGTAACGAAAATGAAAACGAAAACCAGAGACTTTGATCATTTTACTACGAACAAAAATGACAACAATGACTTTGAATTTTTAATGTTGTGTAATATTTTAACATTTAATGTAATGTAGCAACTGAAATGCTTCAAACCAGGTAACTACACGCTCCACTGGTCTTAAACAATAAACACATTATCACATTGTGTTCATACAATAACATACTGTTGTTTTGTCATTATTCAGTGAGATCATATAATTTCTGACTGCTTCAGTGAGCGTTTCATGTCTGTCCTTCTACGTGCACTGCTGTCTATTCCTTTGACCTTAAACATTGACCTTAATTAAATTCATTATGTCAAGTGGTGCCACGTAAATAAATAAGGTTGGTTGAAAGCAATAATTTCAGAGTCAATTGAACTAAACTTAACATTATTGCTTTCAATTAGCTCAAAGTATTTAGGTGGAACTAGTTGACATAATAAATTTAAATCAAAGGGTTTTTTGTTTGTTTGTTTTGTTTTTTGATTGCAGTGCACTAGAAAACATCTCATTTAACAACTAAAAATGGTTTTCAGTGAGGGTGTTTTCTTGTTCATTCAACTGGTAAAATATTTTTGAAACCTCTGGTCTAAAACTGGGCAGGGTCACTCAAAATGTAAATAAATAAATTTTGGTCTGTAAATAAATCAGGGGATCTGCCTTGTTGTGAGAAATGACGGCCCATTAGGAAGTGTAAATGTTTGACATACCAACTTATAGTCCCATGGCTGACATGGAAAAACATTAACCATTTTAGGAATGCATGTATTAGTTTGATAGCATTACTTTTGGGGTAAAATCGTCAACCAAAATTGTGAAAATACTGTTTCTGTTCATAACAAACTGATTGGGAATTCTGGTTCAAAGCCCTGACTCCAACTCCAACTTTCAGGGACATCAATAAAGCCAGTTTTCCAACCTACTGAGTTTTGTTCTATTGGTCAATCACCACAAACCAGCCAGGTGATAACGCTAACATCTTTTTAAAAATACAATGAATAAATACTTTCTGATACCATCGTTCATTTAGTCATGGGAAAAAAGTATTTCTTTCCCCATTTCTGAAACTCAATACTTGTATTAATGTGCTCCAAGGCCTTGGGGGCCTTTTGAGTCTTTGAATCGTGTTTCAACGCAGGAAACAGAAACCCTGCCACACCTCATGAAATTCTGACACAACACAGATCCCACACAGTAATTTCATTGTGTTTGCAGAGGTGTTAACATGTAGAATAGTGGAGGTGGTACAGAATGTGCTACTGTCCAAGTTCTGCTGTTAAAAACCTCTGACCCTGCTGAAAAAGCCGGATAGCTTTTATAAGTCTCTTAGCACCCTTTCACAGCGGTAGTGTTTCACTTTAGCTTTTTCTAATAACTTTCCCTCCTTCTAATAACAGTAATCCCTCCTGTTTTTCCCTCTGATTCATAAGTAATACGTCTTTAAGGAGAAAACACTTTTCATGGAGGTCTGCCAATACTCTGCTGAAGAAAAATAACTTGTAAGTTATTTCCCCCAGGATTTGGTGCATGCACTTCTCCAAACTGACTGGACTGGACGTAAATATTTCTCAGATTATAAGTGGAGGGTGGAGGATGCACATGGTGGGGTCTGTGCGTGTGTGTTAATTTGTTGACATGACTAAAATAACAAATCAAGTCAAAGCTAAAAATACTTGCCATTCCCACCCAAAATGAGTCCGTCTTTCCTAATACATGATTAGGTGCCTTCATTTTCATGTTTTCCAATTTCCTGTTGAAATCTTTATGGTAAGCACAAATAGTTCATTGACAGGCAGTTTGTCAGTGTCAGTGAGCAATTATAAAGATGTGCTTCACTGAGCGCGTGGTTTCCACTGACAAATCCATCCACAGCCAGAGGCAACCTGCTATTTTTGAAACCTGGCCCAGAATGACATTAACCTTGTAACTCTGACATCAAAATGTGAGTCGTCTGATTGAGTGTTTCTCCAAAGTGTGAGAGTGACAGCACACATGGAAATCATTTCATAAGGGAGTGGTACAATGTTATCACAGACTCTGAAAAGTTCCCTCAGTGAGAGTATATTTCAGTGAGCAAACTCACGTGAAAACAGATTTTTGTGTTTATTAAGAGTAAATTTACAATGCTGAAAAAGAAAAGCAAAATAAATTGTACTATTTAGACTCACTGAAATATTTGTTGAAAATACTTGAACGCTTAAAAATGACATCAATGGGGGAAATATTAAAAGTTTGCTAATGACAAATAATTTCAGCCTTAATTCTCACCTCATATCTCAAAATCTCAAAATCATCAACTGGAGTGAGCAAGTACATGAGTCTGTAAATATAAAAAGTTAAAAGTGAAATTATGGAGCTAACTTGGAAGATGTAATAGCACAATGACACACTGTGACACTAATTTTATGTGGCAAAACTTGCATTTCGAAGTCTATCTAATGTGCTAAAGTAATACCTTGTTTGAACAAAATTGTCATGCATGAAAAATATATGAGAAACCAAACGTCACATTCTTACAGCGACTCCTTTCAGTCAGAGGACTTGCGCAAACATTTGTAGTGTATTTGTTATAAAAGTGAAAGTAGATCAGATCTTCTTTTTAACTCTACTTTTCTTGTTCATGATAACTTTTTGCCAGATTCAACATAACAAGATAATAAATTTATCGACAGTTACGTAGCACTATTGTTTGAAGCGTGACGACAAGAAAAATTTGTAAGTTTTTATTGGAGTTTAGTAGTCACCTACATTTGGTGCTACTCGAAGCCAATTAGCATTTAGAAATTACCCATTCATTTTAAATTTGGGGTTATGAACAGGCGTATATCTAGAGATGAGACTTGTACAATGTCACTTAGAAAGTCCTCACAGTCCCGTCAACACAAAATGATTTATTACCCCGTGAGGCCTGAAGCTTACAAGTGACTAAGATCATTCAATTTACATTTGAGGTAACATTGATTCCTGAAGTAAATCCAACAAATCTGAATGCTTACTTTTGAGATCGGAAAGCTCAATTTGTGTAAAAAGGAAAAAGACTCTAAAAGTGACTTAAGAGACATCATTCATTGTTGGTGAGACATCAGGAAAGGGAAGAAGTCACAAAAGATGACCTTATCAGAAAAGTAAATTGAAACTGCTTCCATAAAGCGCCATTTTATTGTTTCATTCTGTCAAACATCCTAATGTTTTCCCTTAAATTACCCATTACCCTTACTGTTTCTGTGTATAATGTAGTTTTAATTCCTGGCTGACTGTCAGGTACTGTACACTTTATCTCCAAACGTTGGTTTGGAATAACATAATATCACATATTGGCAGAATTTAGTGTCACATACTAATCATTGCTTTAAGTGACTGATGATTCACCAGCACAGCTTGCATCAGTCTTGGCAAAGCAGGGAGTCATGTTCAAATGATCAGTCCACAATGCCTCAGCTTCCTGTCCCACAACATCTGCTCAAATGATTGTGAAAAATATTCAGCTCTGTGCCTGGTGGATTCGAGCATCCATATGTCGACCAAGATGGAAGTAAACACTGTTTGTCAAATGATGCTGCCCTTGGAAGATCCTGAGATGGCCATCAGGATGAGATTTTTTAAAAAAGGAACGTTTTGATGATTCACAGTCTTTCTCTCGCTGTGACAGATTATCAGTTGCTCAAAACATTCTCTGTGCTCATACAAATTTGTTTTCTTTCTCTTGTCGTCTGTTTCTGAGCCTAGCAGGGACCAACCGGCTTGTTTTGCATTCTTGTTGTTGGTGAGGCAGCAGTTGGGTAAAAGCTATAAATTATTTATCCATCGGTTGTTAGCAGAGATACTCTGGATGCTAATAAACTCCTGGGATGTTTGATCTGCTGTGTAGCTTCGTGCCGAAAATAGTTGATTGTGGCTGAGCTGTTTTTCAAAGGAGCTCCTGCATTTTATGTCTGTTTATTGATGTGAAGGCAACTGGTGCATGTTTGGTTTGATGGAAAACTAATGAAGCTGACAGATATAAGGGATGGATTGGTAGAGGTTTGTGATATTATGGGCTCATGTGTTTAACAGTGTGTTGTCTTGGAAACAGAAAGTAAGAAGATACTTTTCATATTTTACTGATCAATTACAGCAAAGGAAAAACAGCTAATCTTTTTTTACAGATTATATACCAAAATCAAGACATGATTGAGCCCTCAGCAGAAAAATTTAATCTGATTCTTGAACATTTTTTCTTCTTTTCTAGAGGCAGGTTACGTTATTTCTGCTTGGTAGATGGATTCACGAACATTACAAGGTACTGATATGTCCCGGAGCACCAGGCTGTGAGTAACCGGCAACTAAACTACAGAACAAACTCAAAGTTTTCTTGCGCTCATGTTTCAAAAAACAGCCCTACATAAAAATACATTGCATGACAATTACATTGCCTTGCCACATTGTATCCTGTAAAAAATTATTTTAAACAAAGAAAAGTAATGTTAAAAAGATCTAATCAACTTTCACTTTTTAAAAAAATACATCATGACAGTTTGCAGCGTTTCTTAATCATGCAGAAAATGAAAAATTTCAAGGGTCATAACCTTAAACAAGAGATATATATTCTAATCTAAGATTTTACACATGAACTGATGTATTTCTCCCCACTATTTCACCTAAAACAACAGGCAGACCACAATGTTGTGAAGAAAAAAAAAACAATTGCTGCAATGACTATTTTTGCCACTTGGGGCAGCAAACTAGGCGCTGAAACTGAGCTGAGCTCAAGTGGTACACCACTTCCTGAATTGACTTCACAAAGCTTTAAGCAAACTTATGCATGATACAGGATGTTCATTGGCCACAGAGTAAATCTCATAATGTGCTGCAAAACTGTCAACTTTATCGGCCTAATACTGTGTTTGTTAATCACAGTTGTAGTCAGAGTCCTAGAAAGTCTGAGAAAATGTTTAGAACAGCGAAACTGAATCGAAGCATCAAAGCTGAAGCAATGAGATGAAGAATGCTGAGATGCTCAATAGTGCTGTGGGGAAGTGAAAGTCTGGTGTTTTAATTCTGTGGGGTTGCCTCTCTGTGACCTCATTCACTAACTGTCATGTGATTTCTTTTTAAAATAACATTTTGATAAGAATTCAGACTGTGTGTGAAGCAAAGACAATTTGAATGCAACATAAGTTGCTTCAGTACAAAGAAAATCCATCCAAAAATACAGAAAAAAGCATCAGTGCTGTGAAACTTGGTCTGGTAATTGCTGTGCTTTTGCAGTAATTATCTGCTTTCCAGCTCTGCAAAGAAGTCTTTAAACACAGAGGTATAACTTCAACAGTTAAAACACAAACGAGGGATTAAAGAGGCTGTGAAACAATGGAGGTGAAAAACGAGAGCCAATCTAATTAAGATCTCAATCACTCAATTAGACTCGAGCAGGAGAAACAAATGGCAAATAAATTCTTTCATCATAACAACCAGTTTAATTGCTCCAAGACGAGCGCTGACATCTGGCGTGCCCCCTCCAGACTGCTAAGTGTGTGTATGCATGCATTTTATACACACACAAACACAGAGAAAGCAAGAGGGAGAATTTGAAACGACAACATGAAGGGATTGGGAGGGCGGGAGTTCAACGATGAGTGTGCTTTTACTGAGCCCTGACTGCGTTTATGAGCGTGAAACTGCCCGGGTGCAATGGAGCAGCAGCCTGGTTTATCCATCCGCACTTCACCCACATGGTCAGTGGAGAGTGGTTGAATTAATAGGATTGGTGGGGGGAATGTTCTTCCATTTTTTCACATGAGAGCTCAGTTTTCAGACAGAAAAAAAGAGGCCAGTCGCTCTCTGAGAAAGAGGAGATGCGGTTAAGTCGACACACAAACATGCGGCCTGATCGCTGACAGACAATCTGAGAGAGTTTGTGGCCTGAGGTGCCGTGCAAAAAAGGCAAAGACAAACTGAAAAGGGAACATGCATTTTTTTCCCCTTCTGCTTCAGATTCTCAGTACTCAGCTGCAGCACGTCTTGTTATGAGTCTGTCTAACCACTTCCTCATGCTGCTGGCAGAGAGGTCAGGGTTCAGTCAGGTCCTCTGACAGCCAGAACAGGCTGCAATAACAAGAACTCTCTTTCATTTTTCTCTGCTGAGCTGCTACCTTTTTCCTCTACCCACAACCCATATCTTTTCCTTCCTGTATCCACAAATTATTTTTTAAGTGGATTCTCTCTCAGAGAAAGCCTCGTTTTTAAATCCTCCATGCATGTTAGTATCATTGAAACATGAGGCTTTAATCATCGTCTGAATTCAATAAAGGTTAAAAACAAAACAACCTAAAGCAGTCACAGGTTTAGAAATAGCATCCATGTAAGAGGCTGGATATGCTGCACTAAAACTGCACAAAAGAACAATTAAAAACATGTTATCTACTGCAAGTATTATGAACATCAGAGCACTCATTCCTAGAGAAACATGCTGGGTCATGCGGATCCTGACTCAATCACATGGAAACATCCTCTCCTGTGTGAGGAGAGACTATTAGTTTCCTGCTGGAGAAAGAGAGCTCAGCTACTTTTGGGAGTAAATAGACAGGGCTATGCTGACCTCTGCTGGGGAAACAGTAGACTGCATTATAGCCTAATGATAGCACCATAGGACCAGTTATTCAAAAATTTTAATTTGGATCAAAATGATCTGGACCCGGAAATCCTTTTTTTTTGCAATCTGTGAATAGATGATCCATCATAGTTTTATGCTGTTTTTTCAAATCAATACTTGTTTTCATCACCCTGATCCAGATATACAGTTTTCAAGATTATAATATCCGTATTACCTGTGCTCTAAATGAGAAAACATATCACAATGTGAGCTACCAGAACCAACATGGGCTCATCTTTAAGTTACTTATTTTGAGACAAAACTAACACAATCATCCACTTCCATTCATCATTTCTTTTATGATCCCTCATCTGAGCCAAAACAGAAAGACAACATTAAGAAATACATTGTGGATATTCTGAAAATGTCTTGACTTAAGAAAAAAAAAAAAGCTAATTGTCAGAATGATGGACTGACTGGACGTGTAATATGGGATGCAATTTTTGAAGATTGTTTTGACAGGTTCACCTCTGATGATTGTTTCTTTGTAATTGATAAACAGTGTTGAATGACAGAAAAAACTGAATTCATTATTTTTGTTTATTATTCAAATCTTTTTGGGGTATTGTTTCATGGGTAGATCATTTTTAATTTATTTACTAAACTGAAAGGCTTAAGTGTCTAGTTTTTTTGGGGTTTTTTTACACTTAATTAGTTATCTAAAGCGTAATAAAAAGTTTTGAACAACACAAACTGAAGGTTTGACCCGAAATAAAAGTAGGACTGGAATAAGTGATCTAATCCTGTGTCAGAATCCTCTCTCCCTTTTCAATGACCCATTTTCCGCATGTGAACCAATTTGATATCGGTGATACTGGCACTGTTTACTTTGTATTGGATCAATTTTTTCGGCCAAATTTTGCCTTGTTGCACACCACTAATATAAGCACGAAAGTTATTTCACTTATATCTTGCATCAAACTCACACTGAATATTCAACATCAATCAAATCAATTCATCTCAAATCAGTTAAACAGCAACAACTTAAACCAGAAGCTCGTGTTTAGAAGAGACTTCTGGGATTTGATGGTTTTATTTCCGAAGACAGAGTCATTCAGGTTTTATCTACAGCAAGCTGCAGATCATAAACCAATAGGGACAGTGTGTGTGTGTGTGTGTGTGTGTGTGTGTGTGTGTGTGTGTGTGTGTGTGTGTGTGTGTGTGTGCGTGTGTATTAAAAGGTCAGATTGGTGTGTGTGATGTATAAGTCAGCCAAGTTAGACAGAGATGTGGATCCGGAGACGCTCTGACAGGTCAGCAGGTGGATTGTGAGGTGTGTTTGCTCTTTTCTGTTCAGGGTGTCCATTGAATATCTTTGACCTCTCAGATCCAGCTCAATATTTGTTGTGTGGATGATTTATTAATATTTCCCCTGGCTCTGGCCAAGGCCAACATATCATGCCCGAGGAAAACTCTCTGTGAAGTGAGGCCATGAAAGTCAGGGCTGAGAGATGCCTGCGAGCTAAAGAGATACACACACACACACACAATCTACTGGAGAGCCTTTTCTTCTCTCTGCAACACACACATACACACACACACTTGGCTCCTTTAACTAAAGTTAACATTTAAAGAGGAAACTACTGAGTACAGATCTAAACAATGAAGAAAAAAAGTATACCTAACAAGGATGAAAACAGCTTTTAAAGTGAACCTTTTTTTTTTCTTCAATTTTACAGACCCATTTCCAAAAAGGTTGGACTGCTGTGTAAAATATTATGGGAAATATTTTTCAACAGTTTGCAAATAGTTTCAAACCAATGTTCAATTCAAAATAATATGGTGCAAATTTAGAACTTTTATCAGTTTTTAAAACAGAAAACTTGTTGATGCAAACAACGTGTTTCCAAGAAGTTGGGATTAATACAACAACACACTGAAAAACTGTAAGAAACATTTCCCGACTTACCAAATCAAGATCTGACATCACTGGATCATCTCATCCCGACTGTTTTTTCATTGTTGGAAAGTTCATGAGAAAGCACTGTGACAGTGTGAGGAGTCCTGGCCTCCCTGCAGTCCAGACTTGTTTCACTGTCACACACAAAATGAAATGCGTAACAAAGACGATTGAACTGATGAGCATCTGAAATTCTATCACAGGCAAGAACCAGGCAAAATTTCAGTTTCTTGACTGAAACTGGCCTCAAGTCACAGTGTTTTTAAAAGAAGTGATGCAACACGACAGTCAAAACCTCATGTTTTTACATTATAATGCTAAACATCTAATTCAGTTTCACTGAAATTTTACAAACACTCCAGACTTTTTTTGGACTTTGATTGTATTAAAACATTATATTAAAAATTTTTAAAGGCCAACTCATGAACTACTGTTTTAGTCTAGCTTATAACTGAATAATCTTATCTGATTTATTTAAGTTAAAATATCAGTCCGCCTTAATAACTCACAGCACACAAATTTTTTATTTTAATTTTCAGCATTTCATTGTACTCCCATGATTTCCCCATTAAGACCTCTTGATGATGTTCCTAATGTGTCATATTTTTTTATTTTGAAAGTTTTCTCCATCTGTTTATCTTATTGATTGTTTCTTTACTTCTTTTTAGAGAACTAATGTTGAGCTGCACTGTGGTTTATGGCTAATTTTTTACAAATAAATCTGATAGAGTGAAAACAATACTGAAGTTAAAAAATAGGAAAGAAAGACCCATCTCGATATAATACACAACAACACTTGAGAGAGTAAGATGATAACAAGACAGCCACAGAAACAACATTGGCTTTGAAACAGAGAATTTGAGGACACTGAATTAAACCCCTGAAAGCTTTGAACCATGTCAGTTGAATTATAAAGCTGAATAATTAAGATAATTAAAACACTAAAAAGCACAATCTGAATCATGTCTGTCCTCTCATAAGACTTTACCTACTTTATACCAGACGTCTCTGCTGCTGTGATTAAAGTTGAATATGATCAGGAATAAAAAGCGAAGCGTTGAACAAGACTTTAAAAATGACAGTATTTCTTGGATTGGGTCTGTCATCAGTTTTGGCTTCATTATGGACAGTTGTTGCTCTGTCAGTTGTTTCTTTAAAGTCTTTGTTTTGGCCAAAGCACAGAAATAAACCAGTTTTGGACAGGAGATAAAAGTGCTACATAGGGGCCAGTCTCGTACTTTTTGTACCCGTTACCAGCCAAACTCAAGTCATAGCCCCCTTTTGGTCTCCTATGTCAAAAAGTCCGACATTACTGTACTACTAGAAAAAAAAACAAAGATGTAGATGTATTACAGCAGATTGTCTAACTCCTATCTGACATATGTTTTTAATAAGGAAAATGAACTCTAATCAAAACTTGGCTAAAGTCATCATCTTCAGCTGAACCTTACGAGCAGATCATCTAAACATTTGTCTGGCAAAACTTTGCCTGAAGAGTTCTTGGTTCTGACCCATGCTGACTAAAGATTACCAAATGTGGAAGAAATGAATACAGATGTTTATACTTTACAGCCTGTTTACATCTCATGAACTCCAAAGAAAAGAGTTTCCTTTCATGTGGGTAATGAGACAGTGTGACAACATAAACTTGAATAACTCATTTAGCTCTGAACCAGCAGCTCAGGCCGATTTGAAGTCAGGGTGAGTTAATATCCACGACCAAACATGACAATAATTCAGCAACTGAAACCACAGCCGGGGCTCTGAGTGCTTGACCTTTGACCTCTTTGCTGCTGAAGTTTCAGGAAATGGATCAAGGAACACTCTATCATCATCAACCACTACAAAGCTAAGCTACAAGCTAATTCATGTTGAGAAGGAGGCAACAAATTAGACAAAGAGTAAAGTTCTCAGTGTCCCTGTCAGAGTTCAAGAGCACTACACTTCTGTTGGTCCATATGACATCATTTTATCCCTTTAGTTACTCAAGCAAAACAAAAGAAGACTGTCCGAAAGCTGAGAAAACAAACCAACAAAAGCCAAGAGAGGAATAAAAACTTACTTGAAACAAACTCCAGCTGAAAATCCAAAACTGAAACTGAATACACAGCATCATCAACACAGGTGTGACACAAAACACAGGTGAAACTCATCAAAACGATCAAACAGGAAGGAAGCACACGAGAGCAGGAAGTCACTGAAACTAAACCAGACACAGAGGAAACAAGTATCCAAAATAAAACAAGAAACATGAGTAAACAAGGATTAAACTGACACAAAGGATGAAAGACACACGGGACAGAAAATGAAATACATGTGAAAAGACAAAACAAAAACAGAGTAACCAAACAACAAGATAACACAAGGCATGACCCCCCCAAAAATGTGATAATTACGAAAAATAACACACAGGAATAACTAAGACACACAAATTAACTGATGACTTAGTTTGTTACCTGTGTGAACAAAGGCATCTAGCTACTTCTTCCTAATTGTTGTTGGTGTGTTGTTTTTTTTTACACAAAATAAGTTTTTAAGTATTAACAAGAGTGGAAAATCTTGCAGATTCTTACTGAAAAATGAACAGGTTTTTTTTGTTTGTTTTTGTTTTGGCATCCTTTAAAGCATCATTAAACTCTCCTACACTAACTTAACTCTTTTTGGCGATCCCTTAGAGTTTTGAGATAACAGATTAATTAATGATTGATTCCCCCTCATGTCTTTCTATTTGCATTTTTCAACAAAACTAAAGCTGGGGATCATAAGATCTGTTAGGCTTAGCATACAAGTTGGAAACAGGACAGACCCAACTCAACATGTTACTCACTGCCATAAAATAACAATGTTAATTTCTCTGGGATCTTCTCTCTCTACATCTCTCTCTCTCTCTGTCTTTTTCTTTAACCCCGATACAGTGGAGGTAGATATCTGAGTCTGATTCTGCTCAAGGTTTCTGCCTGTTAGAGGAAGTTTGTCCTTATCACCATAACTTGTTTAAGTGCTGCAAAGTGCAAGTCTAGAGATAATATTTATTGTGATTTAGGGCTATAAAATTCAGAATTATTGATTAATTGATTGACAGAGCTACAAAGGTTACCTTTTAAAGATTAAAAAAGATACTATATATTTTTTTAAAAAAACCTCATCTAGTTCACAGTTAACAAGTTACAACATACAATTGAATGATTTTGTAAATATAGTAATGACTTCTGCTACGAAGCTGAAATATGGTTGAGTCTAAAGAGTGGAGGTTGTGAAATGCTTTCCAACATCAAAATCTATACATAACACTCTATTTTATCAATCATTTTAAAATTTAAGCAAAAACAGGGCTTAAATTTTATATGAAGTCATACAAACAGGAACTGTTTTATCCGTTTTCCAAACTCCAAAACTTCAAGGTGACTAAGCCAGGATAATGACGTTATCACTGGAGGCAGACTGATTTAGGAAACACAGCAATATGAGCACAAAGGTAGTCTTATTTTATACTGATCAGATGAATTAAGTATCTTAGGCTCTTTTTCGTTCATTTTGTGTCCCATTAATCTGGAGTCCCAGGCTGAAAAGTTGTAGAGTACTGCTTCAAAAAGTCAAATCCTAATAATTCACATCCCTCAATCCTCCATCTCTATTGTGCACCAGAGTAATATTGAAGAGAAAGCCTGCTGACATGTCTTAAGTCTTCCTTTGGATGAGGCTCCTGACGTGTCAGTGGTCTGCTCCGGCTGAACTAGCTTCCCAACCAGCATGGCCTCCCCAAGACACCACATCTGAATTTGAAGCAGCCCCCAAACGCCGACAGAGAATCAATCAGCCCTCCAGACTCACATCTTTTCATCCAGCTCTCATCATGGAATCAAACACAGCGTTTTCCAACCGCACTAACAAGCTGGAGCTAACACCCTCAGGCCTAAACCCATGTTTTTAAGACGACTGAAGCAGTCAGAGGTGGCCTCTGCCATGTTTCCAGGCACCGAGAAACCCCAGAAGCCTTATCCTATTAAACCGCATATACTGTCATGTGTGCAGCGCCACGAGCAGACATGCAAAACTGGAGCGATTTTCCATTGAGAGAGGGAGAAATGATTGTGAAGAAGTGGTGGGAAGGATGACAATCAGAGGGGAGAGGGAGATGTGGCGGTTTGGGGCCCATCTGGTTCTTGCTAAGTCAATGAAGGGAGGAAGAAAAGCTGAGTAGATACACTGAGCATTAGCGGTTAACCAACTACTAATGAGGGAAAAAGAATAACATTGAACTCAGATGAAAACGTTTAACATGCTGCAGTGTACAATGTCCTGACCGGGTCTCAGGGAGAGATGGCCAACACTCATGTAAGCCTCATGTGTAATAACCAAAGGATGAAAAGAAGTGCGGCTGTTTCTAATCAATCTGTGCGTGTGCTTCTAAAGCCGTCCTCGGAGAGCAGGAATCTGTTTTAAGGCGTGTATCTCATACATGTACACCTTTGATTCAGTGGATACACGGGGCACCGGGCTCTGCTGTAGCCTTGGCATGTAAAGCTTGATCCTCCTGCCAGAGTTTAAGGCTTGAGGGTTCTCATTCCTCTGATCGCTCATACACCCCCCCTCTCTCTTCCCCTTTAAAGCTCTGGAATAAATCCTGGGAAATGAGAGGGCCCCCTGCCCCCTCGCTGCTACTCATTCCCAGGTGTGCAAATCCCAGGTCACACCGGGATCAGACGGTTACTCTGCCAAAGTGTTAGAAAGAGGAATAATAAATGACAGCACATGAGGAGTACAGTGAGATGTGAGGTGAAGAGTGAGGGGAAGGTGAGAAGAGAAAAAGAAACCAGATGAAATGAAAGACAGCAGGAAGAGATGGAGTTTGGTTTTGGGAATGTGAGCCATGCTGAAACCATTCAACTCAAATCAGCACCATGTGTCCTCCAGAGCCTTATTATCCCATAAATGAACTTTATTGAGGCAACAAAGTGCTTTGGAGCTCTGCAAAAACATTAAAGGGGCCTCGCCTGTCTCGGCCCAGAGCCAAGAGTGGTTCAGTTCCTCAGGGGACTAATGAAAAAAGAGGGGCCCGTGGCCTCGTGTTCACCGCCCCCAGTGTAGCCGCGCTCGCTGGCTGCCCGGCGCTGTCTGAATAATGGCCTATTAGGGGGAAGAGAAATGGTTAAGAATTACACCAGAGAGACAAATACGGCTCAGACCTCTGGTGTGACCTGACCTGTGAAATTAACCAGGAAGGAAGGATGACAGACGGAAGAGAAAACAGCAGGAAGGAAGGAAGGAAGGACGGGAGAAGTGAGGAGAAGGAAATATGATATGATGAGAAAGCAGGAAATCACAGCAAAAAGAAAGTGTCTGTGTTTGTCTCCTCTGTCATTTGACTGATAAGAGTCAAAAATATCAAGTAGGTCCACCTTGATTTTTGATTTTTTCTTTTTGGTAGTACGTATTGGATCTATACTAGGGTGACCAAACGTCCTCTTTTGCCCAGACATGCCCTCCTTTTTTATCGCAAAATAATGTCTTAATTAAAAATTCGCCACAATGTTCAGGATTCCTCATTTCCACCAGTTAGCAAAAATGAAAATTAATACTTGATTTTGTTGAGAATTTTTTGGGACCATTTTAAGTCAAAATTATGACATAATCAAGTCATATTGATGGGATAAGAAGTGAATTTTTGGTAACTAAGTCAAAATCTTGAGATTTTGTTGTCAAAAGTTGAAATTTCGAGATAAGTAAAAAAAAAAGTAAGATAATGAAGTAAAAATTATTAGAAAAGAAGTCAAATTTTTTAGATAAAAAGTTGAAACTTTGACATTTTAAAACCTTAATCAATGTTGGCAAAAAATCAGCAAAGTCAGCTTTTCATTTTTATATTTCTAACTGGTACGAGCTCCTAAATATAATTTATTTTTGCATCATAGAAAATGTTTACTTCAAACAGAAAAACAATTAGTTTAAATGGGTTATAAAGCTATTTTGCAATCTTTGAGTATCTTTTTTTTTTTTTTTTTCTTGTAGGAACCCCAAGATTTTAGAATATGGTCACGCTTATCTAAACAGCTGAGAGGACCAACTTTTTTGTCAAAGCTATTTTTTTTTGTGTGTGTGACTGATAAAAGGTTGGATTTAAAGGAAACTGTCCAACCTAAAGCACTTGGCTATGATGCTGCCCCATCACACCCACTTTCTGTGACAATATCTGTCTTTTCTTTTTTTTTAAAAAGCTGCGCGACTTTGTAAAAAAAATTACTTACACTCAGGGTCTGTGAGGAGGAACTGATCTTGCTACTCTGGGTGCAAAATGCCATCAAAAGAAGTGACGTATGCCCTGATTTTACAAGCCAGCGTATTTGCACAAGTCCTAAATCATTCTGCATCTGTTCAAGGAAATGCATTCAGATTTTAATGACTCAGGCAGCACAGTGAATGACATTTAATAAACATCTGGACACATCTGCAATAAACACATCACAAAAACTGCTGTCAACACAATATTAAGAACAAAACAACTCTTTTAATCTTCATATGTTGTGCATTTACACTCTATTATGCTGAGACAACACTACAGCAGCTAAACCAGTAAATATAACACATCTGAATAAGGCTGAATGAGCTGCAAAAATAATGTAATTGCTATTATGTTTCCCTTTAATGCAATTGAGATTTATTCTGCCATTATTTTTATGTTCCCCATTGAATGTGTTGTTAATATCAAGTGCTATATTGAAGGCTGAAGGAGGATTATATTTTTATTATTATTATTGTTTTGAATAAGAAAAGTAGACATGAGGGAGAAAATAAGGATCTTTGTAAAAACAAAACAAAATAATCCACAAAGAAACTCTGTTTGCAACAACAGGAACATTTCAAAATTTGAGAATATAATACAAAGTAGTTCAATGTTTTTGGTCACTTGTTTCAGAAAGTGAAACCCAGACATCACATAGACTTATGTTACATAGAGTGAAATATTTTAAGACTTTATTCTTTAAAATGTTGATGATTGTGGTTTGCAGATAGAAACACTAAATTCAGTATCTCAGAAAATTAGAATAAGATCATTAAAAAACTAAACAAAAATGCCAGGTCTCTGTAAAGTTTTGATACATTCTGACTATTTCCTCCCAATTTTTCACCCCTTTCATGTTTTTTTTGCTGCTTTTTGACAATTTTTTTTGCCACCTTACACTTATTCATATTGCTACTTCTTGTAGTTTCTGCAACTTTTCACCGCCTCGATTCTTGCAAAGATAGTTTTCATGGTGTGGAGCATAAATCACCAGGAGCAAAAATTGTCATCTTGTATTCTGACACATTTGAGGTTATGGAAACATTGCACTGTCTGCGATTAGATGCAGATCATACTGCGACTGAATCTACTTTGCAATTAATTGCCCAGCCCTGGAAAGAGAAGAAACTTTTAAGAAATCAACACAAATTAATACAAAAATCTCACATCACACAGAGTAGAATTACAGGTGTTAAAAAATGTGTAACACATGTCACATCTACACGGCACTATGGAACCAAACAAAGTTGTAGCTCATTAAAAGTTACCCCGAAAAAAGCAGCACTGAGTGGAAAATTGTCTCGAATGTCAGAGCCTGCTGGGATCTGAAGACCAGAAAATCTGCTTGTGTTGCATCAAAAAGACGCCAAACCTCTGCAGGCCTCTCCTCAGGTCTGCATGAGGCTTGTGGTTACATTTGCTGCCATTAGCATAACTCACCAGAGGATCCAGCAGAGTTATTGGTGGTCAAGTTGCATTGTGGGTAATACAGCTGCTAGGTTTGGCAGAAGACAGAGAATGTGAGTAATATGAACAAAAATATTTCTGTTTCTGCTGCATCAATTCTGATTTTGTTTCTGTTAAAGTGACCATCATGAGGCCGTGTGGTGTGAAATCAGGAGGCTCAGGGGACAGAGAGCAGTTTTTCAGTCCTGTGTGAACGGTCATGATGGAGAGGTAATGTGGGGTTAATCATCAAATAGAACAGAAAGAGGAAGATAAAGATGTTTTAGATGTCAGAATGAGAATGAAGGGACCTCTGATAACTAACAAAGCAGAGCAGCTCCTCCAGGGATTCAGAGCCTCAGAGGTGGTTCACCGCTGTGTGAGATAACAAACATTCGTGACAGCTCAGAGAACATGAAGCAAAGATGTGGGCGTGTTTCTCATGTGTATATAACCACCCGCCTGCTTCCTCAGCCAGTTTACCGCTCATGAGGCATGCGGTGGACGGCCGGGGCTCACTCCAACATAAATAAAGTCTCTGATCCTTCTCAGGATGACGAATTTTATAAAGATGGGATTCTTTGTGGCCGGGAAAGGGGTTACAATGGTAAACCAAACAGCCGCAAGTGGATGTATGGGACTGATTAGGAGGCTGGAAATGAGATTAAAGAGAGATGGAGCAACAGATTGAATTGTATTTGCTATAATTGCTGAGAACAGCTTATTCAGTGCAGACCGCAAGAAAGAGAATCATAAAAGCAAGGAAGGCGGAGGAGTAGAGAGGACGGCCACTTAAAACCAGCAAGCTTCTCTCAGAGCAGTCAAACCCAGGACATGTCTTGTATCAATTAAAGAGTGTGTGTGCGTGTGTGTGTGTGAACAGAGGATAGGATAAAGGAAGGATTAGCACACACTCATAGACTTCAAGTTCTGCTGAAGCTTGTATTAATATCTTTTTTTTGTTGTAGCATTAGTAATCTAGTTTCATTCGAAGGACGAGTCAGCCACATTATAAGTCTTAAATGGAAAATTCCCCTCAGCTCAGAGACGGTGAATGCCAGGAATTTATCTGACATGAGATAACTGAAACAGCCATGACCTTAGTTCTCAGCATCCTGCTCAAGAGAGCTTTAATGAAAAATAAATCTTATAAGGAGAAAAAAGTGCAACAGACAAATCAATAGAGGCACAGGCTCGGAGATAAAAGTGAGCAGCGTGTGCCAAAGAGCTCCTCGCTCTCATTCCTGGGTTGATTGTGCTCAAAGTGAAACCACATGAACTGAGCTGGAACCACAGGGGAAGGAACCCAGCGTGGGGCTGAAACACTTTTATGAGGTACATCTTAAAGCCCCTGATAACTTCAGATTTCACTGTGACAATAAATATTCATGACCAACTGTGCAACAGTCAAAACAAGAGATGAGGAAAACGAGCCAAGCTTATCTTCCTCATCAGATTGTGAATGTGTAGTTTGATTAGATTTGATTGATAAGATAAGAAAATCAAACCCAAAACAATCATAAACACATTATTCAAATTACTTTCAAATCATTCTTGGTGCTCTGAGTTTCTTTGATTACATTTTTTACAGCACAAAAAGAAAAATCAAGACAAAAGCGAAAACATTGAAATTATTCTACAGCACAGCTACCACTTTGTGAGGCCTAACTTTGAGTTTCTTTCAGCTAAATGCAAAAACAACATACAACACAAGACAAACAAGCAAATGTGTAGCTGATGGGAGTAGAAACAGTATAATATGAAAGTTGCATTACATTTTCATTTATCATCAACCAAATGATTGAATAAGAGGAGGTTTAAGACATTAAAAAGGGGGGAAAAAAGGAAAAATCAGCCTAAGAAACCGATCCAATCAGGATTATATGAACAAAACCAAGACTGAAAAAATCCTGGCAACAATAGAAGAGATATTAAAGAGCAAGGGAACTTTTTGTCCTCAAAGTTGTTGGGATGTAAACCACAAAATGTGTGAATGTAAGGATGTGAGGATGCTATAAAGAAGAAGAATTCAGAGTTTGTTCAATGCTGCAGCTTTTGTTGAGTGTTTGGTCTGTTGTGGTCATTTCTCAATACAAAAAAGAGTCAAAGGGAGTTAAACTGGTGACATGGAGAGGGCAACAAAGGCTGAACCTCCTGGTCCAGTGCAAAAACTGAAATCTAAGCAAATGTTTGTGACTCATTTTTGGTCAGAATTGTCTTGATATGAGCCACATTCAGCTGACAAGTCCAGAAAAATGTCTTATTTCAAGATATTAAAAATCAAAAATGATGTCTGAATTGCTTAAGTAAAAGAGTAAAGGGAATGAGTGAAAGAAAATCTGCTAATCAACCTTTTTTTCCAGTCATAATGTTATCACTGGTAGATCTTCCTGAATTTGTGACTCTCAGGTTTATGAAAACTTTCGCTGCACATTCAATCAGTAGTAAATGGTCATCTCACTTAATGCTGGGCCATAGGATAAAAAAAGAGCAGTTAGCAGGGCTGTAGTCACAAATTTACTGAGCTGAAAACTAAAGTTAGCCGCTAATAAAAAAGTCTCAGCTGATACACTTTTTGATATTTCATTTGTCATATGATCAGAACAAATGAATGTTCATTGTTTCTCAGTTACTGGATCATAAAGCACTAGTGAAAGTAGAAAGTAAACAACTGTAAGCCTACTTTTTTCTTTCTTAATAACACATTCGTGGCCAATTAAGTTGATCCTATTTCATCAAATAGGTATCAAGAGCTTGTTTCATTAACAACCTAGAGGTAAAGTTGGATAAATCCTCTGATGACCACAAGTATCCTCATCTTTCAGTAAAAATCAGTTTCTTTGCAGTGACAGTAAATCACACGGAACATAAATGTAGTTTTCTATGTTAGGCACTTTTATTGATTTTGTATTAGTGATTCACAAACACAAATGTTACTGTCAAAGAAAAACAGATTACAGTTCATTAATGAAAAGATTTACCTGGATTCAGTTTATAGTTAACAGTCGAGGGAAGACAGAAAGAAATATTCAAAACATGAGTGTTAATCCCCAAAATCTGAGTTACAAAATACACAGGGTGTTGTTGTCTAAACTATCTGTTTGTGAAAACAGCGTTTTGGCCAGAATACAAAAATAGAGCTCAAAGATTTTACTTTGTAAAAGTTGTTAGCAGAAAGATACAGAGTGGAGTGCTTCAGATAGGTGATCATCATAAATATAGGGGATCTGTGGTATTTCTTCTGAATGGCTTCCTACGGTAAATGTTACCCTGAACGTTGTTTTGTGCCGTTCTACTTCCAGACCTGCTGAATATCAGAATTCTCACACTGTAGTACAGTAATCAAAGAAGTACAAATCTATGAAAAATATATCAGTGTAAAGGCATGAGAGACTCGCTCCACAATCACAACACCACTACACAACACCATCAAGACTCACAAAGAGTGGACTCAGGGGCACGCAGCATGGGCTCTAAGAGGGCTGCAGAGTTGACCGATGCAAACATCAGATCATTTTAATACTTCAAGCTTAAAATGAGACATCTCTGTCATCTTTAAGAGTTTGGTTTAGCTGTAGTTGGTATAAACCTGTTAGGAACTCAAGATATTCTCTCAACCTGATATGGAGGCTTCCTAAAACCACTGCTGCCCACCCCTGGTCCACACTGGTTATTACATTTTCTATCAACTTGGCCTGCCAAGTCTCACCACTAGAGGACACTCTGGTTCAACACAAAGGACGACGTGCCACTGCAAACTGTTGGGACACAGCAAGAGATCTCCACTCCACGCTCCCCTCATGACTCAAATCCAGCACAAACAGTCGCCAGGCTTAATGCACTGAGTGGGCTCAGACCTGTCACATCACTGCGCACCATGAACCAGAACAGCAAACAGTTTAAGGATTTGGATGATTTTCCCTCTTTAAGCTTTGGTATTTAGAAAGTACTTTTCAGAACAAATCTGCTACTTTGGATGGAAATGTGCCAAAAAGTAAGTTTCAGCCTCGACAGAGTAGCTGGACGAAGGACACTTTCAAATTCTTTCTACTCTCTCTTAAATATCTCTGTGTTTAGAGCCGATCAAATAGCACCAATATCTTTGAAAGTTTTAAGATTTTAGAACAGAAATTGTTCTTTTTGTTAGTGTACAGGGAGACTGGAGAAAGGGAGGACAAAAGGAAACATCACACTGAAAAGGCAAAAACCTTCACAGTAATGTACATCATTTATCCAATTCAAACCTCTTAAGAATAATAAATGCTGCGGCTGAGTGCGTTATTACACTAAGAGCTCAATGCACACCTTTCTGTAGTATCCAAGGACAGGTTCAACATGTTCCACAGTCTGTTCCAAAGCAGAAATCCCACTAGAACAGGTTTTGCTTGGTGTCATAGTCCCTGCTCTTAACACTGGACATTAGTCATTCATCGTCATTAGCTTTTCCGTTTTAGAGATAGCTTCCCAAAATTCAGCTTATGGAGAACAAATTTCATTCTTTTTGTAACAGTGTTGTCCCTGCAGCTTCAGAGGGAGGCGCTGTCCAAGGACAAAGTACAACAGAAGGGATATGCACTGAATTATAACAGCTATATGAACTTCAAATCATGTCATGGGCTGTGAGTAATCTCATTTCAATCCAAATACAGGATCTGTTACTGTCAGGAAATCACAGGAAGCAAAATCTATGACCATGCTCTTATGACCCCTGATTGCAATTTGAAAAGAGGGATTCGAAAAATTGCAAATCTTGTTGTTTCTAAACACAAATTAAGCCCACTGTGTGAGAGCTGACTGTGATATGGGAATGTGGAAACTATTATTTGTTTTTCTGTCTGTAAAGGAGATTGAATCCATGACTGAGAGATCAACTTCATTTACCTGATAAAATATAACAGACTCAGCAGAGACGTCTGAATATTTCAGTGGCACAGTTTTTGAAATTTCTGTTCAGAGTTCAGGAACAGATACAAAAACAATCTTCAATTAA
Organism: Thalassoma bifasciatum; assembly: GCA_008086565.1. NCBI lineage: Eukaryota > Metazoa > Chordata > Actinopteri > Labriformes > Labridae > Thalassoma > Thalassoma bifasciatum. The sequence goes on along the minus strand of RPOG01000076.1, from coordinate 70,406 downwards.
TTCAATTTCTTCTGTTTCTAATCGTGTTATAGTCGGGCAGTGATAACCTAAATCTCCACTTCTTCACTTCACACACACAGAGGTTTAGATTTTGGTTTTCAGAGCAGCTGGATTGGAGAAACTTTGCCAATACATAAACACACAAACACTCACACATACACATACACACACGCACACACACACACACTCAAACATTGGGCACCCACAGGGGCCACAGCACTGCAGTGGGAGATGTAATATGATGATGATGAATTGGAGTCAGCAGGTAGCATTGGGTTTTGTTGGGTGGAAGTTTTAACACACAAACTCCTGTCTCATGCGGATGATCTGCAGTAAAGCCGCCTGGACGTCCTCATCCATGTGACCCTAAGAGACAGAAAGTCAGAGTAGGACATTAACACGTGTCTGTTTCACTTGCTACACACTAAGCTGCCAGTTTCAGACCCTAAAAGCCACTGTGCACTTACACCTACAGATTTAACTCATGTGGGCTGAGTCCACGTCTTGTCCTGTTGTTATTCAGGTTTTCTGTTTTGGTTAATGAACTAACAAACTGCTCCCAAAGGATTTACAACCATTACAGACTCAAATTATCAGAATCCATTCACACTAAATTGTGAAACAGTGCTGTGAGAGGTTACTGTTCTGATGTGCACCCCAACATGTCAAACAAGCCTCTGATCTGATTAACCTCTGGATAATGGTGATTAATGTCACGCTGCAGCTGTGGTTACAGCTCATGCTTTTACTTCAAAGGCGAGTTAGACACACTTTATTTCTAGCAGTAACTTTCTCTGGCTCAGGGGATGGTGTGAATTTAAAATGAGCCAAGAAACTGAATAAGTTTTAAAGAAAAGCTCACTGATCAGAAGATGAAATGTGCTTCTGGCAAAAATCCAGGATGGACTCAGTGAATGTTAGATGCTCACTAAACAGCTTGATTAGGGACAGATTAGGGCCTGATCTTAGGATTCTCCAGTTAAAATGTCAAACTAAAGGTGTAGGACTTTTACCTTGTTATGTTTTAGCCCCTTTAAATGCTCCTCAGAGGTTATCACAACCAGTGTTGTAACGTTTCAGACCGGTCTTGGTCTCGAACTAGCAGAACTAGTTGAGACCTGTCAAGACCAGTACTGATCTGTTTTTTCCCTCTTTTCATTAAGAAAATCCCAAGTTCCCTCATTAACTTGTTCATGCTTCTAAGGTCCATCATCTTTTTCGAGTCAAAAATACCTCCAAACGTTTACTTTAGGCCTCATTCACCCCAAAAAAGAAACATCTTCTTTTGAGATATTTAAAATGATGAACAAATTTAATAAGATTTGAGAATTTTGCATGAAAGATTTCCAGACTGCTAGTTTTTTGTCCGTCATGTGTATTTGAAAGAAAATTGTCATGGTTTTTAAAATGGATTTTTCTGGTCTTGGTCTTGTCTTGGTGTCAACACCTAAAAGTTTTAGTCTTGTCTTTGCCTCAAATGGTGCGGTCTTGAGCACAACGCTAATCAAAACATATTTGATCAACAAAAACTGAGAGTCTTGGAGAAAGAGCATTCAGTGATGTGATTTCTGTCTCAAAAGTGTGTCAGGTTTAAGGAGGTAGGAAAGGGGACTCTCACTTTTAAAAGAGGTTAACAAGCTGAACTTACCTGTGCTGCACTGAGAAGATGAGTTCGATAAATTGAAACCACCTCCCTATGTTGCCTCTCAGCATCCTTTTGCAAACAGGCGAGAAGAAGGAGACAAAGAAATAGTCATGAAGTCAATCGCTCAGAATAAAGCACATAACCTGGTCTTAAAGTACAGCTTGTGACGTCACAGTTCTCAGTGAGAATGTTTAAACAAAAGAAGAAGAGAAAAACAACCACCCCTAAAGTTTCTCTACATCCACTAAGAATGATGGATATGAACCATGATACATATGTCTCTGTTTGTCCACTCACAGCCAGCTGCTGCTGTAGATTCTTGATCTGGGCTTGGAGTGTGTCGATCTGCTGCGTCTGTCTCTTGTTGGGTGCGCTGCTCGTGTATGCGAGCTGAGACAAACCGTTCAGTGCCTGCTTCAACCGCTCCACATCTGTCAGCAACTCTGTGATCTGGGACACAAAGATGATTGAAAGGGGATTTTATTTAATATTACTGTAGATATATTTGGCTAAAGATAAACAGAAATCTAACTCAAATAAAAAGCAATGTTTCCCGTACCTTCTTGTCTTTGGCCTCGGTCTGCTGAGCTGAAGTCTGAATCCTCCTCTGGAGGTCACAGATGGTGCTGAGTGACTCATCATATCTCTCTTTAAGCTCCCTGATCTCTTTCTCGATGCCACGTCCCTTCTCCTGGACAGCCTCCATCTCTGTCCTGGCTCTGCTCTCGCCCTCCCTCGCTCTCGTAGCTTCCTTTTGAGCCTCCTCACACTTTTCTGCTAAGCTCAGCAGCTTGTTGCTCAGGTTGGCAGCGTCCTCTTCCAGCTGCTGCTTCTCCTTCTTAAGCTGGTTTATTTGGTCGTCCGTGAAATGGATCTCTTCGAGAGCCTGAGTGGCTTGGAGGAGCTCAGATTGCAGGGCAGATACGTCTTCGGCTCTCTGGGCATTGTTCTCCTCCTCTTCGCGGAGAGCCAGCTGAAGCTTAGCGACTTCAGCCTGCAGTGCGTCCTTGGATGCGGTGAGTTGTTGCAGAGCAGCCTGACCCTCGCGGCGATCCTGCAACTCTTTCTGTAAGGCAGAAACCCTCTGGGCCTCCTCCTGCTGAGCCTCTCTGGCTTTCTTGCAGTCATTCTGAGCTTGCTGCACAGCATCGTTGAGAGCTTTAAGCTCTGTGTCATATGTCGAGATACGAGTCAACTCTGATTTCAGACGCTCCTGGAGGTTTTGGATCTGCGTGTTGCAGACGGCGTTCTTCTCCTCCAGATCAGCTTTCTGCAGAGTTACATCCTTGTGCTGATGCTCCAAGTCAACCAACTTCTGGGTCAGTTTCTCAAACTTGCTCTTCATCTCTTCCTCCACGTCTTTGTGTTTCTCACTGCTGACCAGAACTGAGTCCAGTCTCTTCTGAACTGACTCCATCTCCACTCTTAGTTTCTCTTTCTCTTGTTTGTTGTTCTCTCCAGCTGACCTTTCTTTCTTATACTTTTCTTCGGTTTCCAACAGCTTGACAGTCAGCTCCTTCACCTGGGCGCTGTACGAGCTTTCCTTCTCCTCAGCTGCAGTCAGTGGAATAAACTTTGACTGGATAGCTTCTTGTATGGTGTCCAGTTCTTTTCTCTGAGCCTCCAGTTCTAGTGTGAGCTTGGTGTTTTCCTCTTGAACAGACGCATACCTGGCTGATTCTTGTTTTGCTTGACTTTCTGCTTCCACCACAGCAGCATCCAACTTGTCTTTTGCAGATTTGTGCTCTTTAATACTAATGTACTCTGTTTTCATCTCCAACAGGACTTTTTTCAACTCTTCTTTCAACTTATCATTTCCTTCTTTCACATTCTTTAGTTCTTCTCCACTTTCTCTTCCCTTGGTCTCCAGCTTCAACATCTCAGCTTTGACACTCTCTAAGGTGGAGTTTAACTCCGTCTTCACTTGCTCGTGCTGCTGTCTGGGAACATACTCGCCGTCCAAGCTCTGTTTCAGAGTCTGGCTCTGTGTGCTCAGCTGTACGCACTCTTTGTCTCTATCATCACATCTCTTCTGCAAAACTTCAAGTTTCTGCCTCAGGTCGGTATTTTGAGCCCTCAGAGCGTCCATCTCACTCTGCTGTTTCTCACCGCTGCCCTTGAGACCGCTGATGTTCTCCTGCAGCGACGCTCTCTCTGTTTGAAGCTGTTGGACTTGTGCTTCTGCTTTTCCGTAACGCTCGCTGGCTTCAACCAGTTTGTCCTCCAGCTCTTCCAGAGCCGTCACCATGTTCCTGCGAGCCTCATCGTGGTCTTTAATGGGTATGAGGTCCATCCCGATCCTGCCGTTAAACTCATCCAGCTGCTCTCGGAGGATATCTCTCTCCTCCTCGCTCTCCTCTACCTCCTGGATCAGCGCCTGGCTTTTCGCAGTTAAGTCTACTAGTTTTTTTTTCAGAGCAGCATTTTGCTCCTCAAGTGCTCCCATGATCCTCTGCTGCTCCTCAGACATCGCCTTCAATCCTCCTTGTGATGATGGGCTGTCTGTCTGCCGATGGAGCTCAGCTACCTCCTCTAGCACACGATCGTAGTCTTCTCTCAGCTCAGCGATCTGCCGTTCTTTCTCATCCACAGCGTTGGTCAGCAGGTTTTTCATGTTGTCAAACTTCTCTGCTGGAACTGTGTTACCGTGTTTCGTCTGAGCCTCTTTTAACTGAACTTCCATTTCCAGAAGGGTTTCTGTTAATTCTTCTCTATCTGCAGTCAGAGCTCCAAGTTCTTGGTTCAGCCTCTCCGTCTCCGCTGCTAGCTGGCTCTCGCTGCTCTTGTACTCCTCCAAAGCCTTCTCGCTCTGTTTGAGGCGGTTACGAACACGGCCCACTTCGGCTGAAGCGCCTTCGTACTTGGCTTTGATATCCTGCAGCTGGGCACGCAGTTCCTCTGTCCCCTGGCCTCCTAAATGCTCTTTAACAGCGACTACATGAGCTTGGAGCTGCTTGACCTTACACTCAGAGTCCAGCATCCTCTTCTGGACGTCCCCCAAGGCGTCTTCCAGTTCTTGCACCTGCTGGTCAGCTTGTTTCTGGATGGTGTCTCGGCTTTGAACCAGCTCCTGGCACTCTCGGTTTTTACGGGTGAGGGCAGATTGAAGCCGGGCAGTCTCTTCGTCTGCCGCCTGTTGTCTCCTTTTAACCCCCTCAAGCTCGTGTTGTAGCGCCACCAGCTCAGTAGAGAGATCCCAGGCCACAGCAGAGGGACTCTTCTCTGGAAGTCTGCTCATTGAACGAGCCATGGCAGCTTTTGGCGGTTTCTGCAAGGTCAAGAAAACAGCGAGGATCAAAGTTCTGTTGAGATATTTCTGCATGTGCAGCAAGAGTCTTCTGACACATGTTTTTTTTTCATGAAACTATCTGAAAGGAAAAAAAATTACCTGATCAGAATCCAGGCTGTGAGCTTGTTTTACAAAAGAGTTTTCTTTTCCTACAAGAAAAAAAAAAGATCACAGCTGAAATCACGCTGCTCAAGAGAAATTAACTAGCAGCAGAGTTTTCTTTTAAAAGTCAACAAAAGCTCACCTTTGATGACGGATTGACCAGAGTAATCTCCCTGTGAGTGAACACAGATAAACATACATATTACAAATATTTTTGACTGAAGTTCAGTTAAATTTTAGTAACATGTTCAACAATTCAGCTCTGATTTATGCTTCTGTTAAATAGGGAAACGCGTGATGGGGTTATCCAAGAGTTGATACAAAACTTCACAATTTATTGGGTACATGTAATTTGGGAGTCTTGCTTTTAAATGAGGTGCTAGAGACATATTTCTATTTTTGTCTAGTGCTAAAACTGGCTCCATATATAATTCAGGACAGTTCAACTGTGCTGCAGGCTACACTCTCTGAAACAGCCGAATCACAGCCTCAGTAGAATAGATTCAACAAAACTGAATATCTTAGCTTTTAAATACAGAGCTCTGTGTTAGACTGCTTTTACTGCGGTGCCCATCATTAATGAGTATATCATAGATAATCCTTTATTCTGAGAACAACAACTGTTTAACACAGCTTAAAAGACACTCAGATATTCAAATATAAAACAGAAACTTTCTGTCTGACTACAAATAAAGAAATCTTTGACTGTTTTATCTGAGGTTTAGTGCTTCCAAGAGCAAATCAGACAAGAATTAGCTGACTGACCAAAGTGCTCCTGAGCTGGACCTTGACGGTCTCTGGGCCTCGAGCTCGCTCTTCTCTTTCTTTGGCAGTGAGTAAAACCTTCAACTGATCTTTCTGATGGAAGAGAGAAGAACAAGAAAGGGTTTGTTGAGACACCCAGACATTTTAGTTGAATAAACGAGGGATAGAAGATGTTTTTTATTACCAGCTGGCACCACCAATAAAAGCAATCTAACACTTCAATTGTGCTAAAACTTATGTTTAAACCTTTGCTTTTAGATATTATTGGCGTGTATTTACCATCATTTCTTACAGCTCTGTTTAGAACTAATGTGAAATATCAGGCTTTGCATTTCCCAGTTCTTTGTTAAAAACAGCTCAATCAACACCCTCAATAGTCAGCCTCAGCTTCTCTTGTATTACACTTATATTTCTTATACTTCTTTAACCTCAAATGTGTCAGATTACCACATAAATTTTGTTTGAAGTTAATATTTTATGCTCTACATCAGTGTTACAGCCAAATTGTTGAAAGCTACTTCTGCTGGGGCAACAATCTATGTGGTGAAAAGTGGCAAAACAGCAAGAAGTAGCAATAAAAAAAAGTTGGCAAAAATGGTCCAAAAGCAGCAAAAATGGGTGGTAAGGGGCAAAAAATTGAGATAAAACTTGAAAAATGATCAGAAAGTATCAAAACATTTTAGAGGCTTAACATTCCTGTGTAATGTTTTCCATTGATCTTGTGTGATATCCATACTTTATAATGAGTCTATTTAATATCTGGATTTTACGTTCGGAAATGTGTAACAAAAAATATTGTTGTTTTTCAGGATAATCTAATTTTTGAGATGTACCTGTATAAGCATACAGTTTCTTTTGTGTATTATTTTTTCAAAAGTCCTACTTCTCTCCTTCAAGTATGTTTTTTTCTTACCCAAAACAAGGGCACTAAGAAATAATATCTCATCTCCTTTAATATAACAACTGATATCAAAAATACATAAGATGGGGAACCAAGAAATAACAACACAACAAATCCCAATTGCAAATTAGGGCAAAATAATCACAATTTGATTATTTATGCAAATCATCAGCCCATCTTCGATTGTAAGGAACAGGACCAAGACAAAAAAAAACACTTGTTCCTACCTGTTTTTGAGTGTCTTCTCCGGTTGTCTTCTCCTGTTGGTGAAAAGAAGGATTGTCATTAATGACTTCATACAGACCACACTTGAGTGAATTTCCATTTCTGAAGCAGATCTACTTCATAAAGTGATGGATGTCTTTTTACTGAGTGTGTCATTTTAAAAATCATCATTGACCTTTCTTAAAAGCTCATTATCAGAATTCCACTCACATCCTGTAAACGCCATCACATCTAAGTCAAGTTAACTCATCCCAGAAAGATGACGTCAAGCCAACAGAGTGACTCGGTTCGACTTTAATATTCATATGCGTCACCCAAACCTCTAGTTAGCCTCAGAGCTCCCCTCCAGCTCAGGAAAAACATGTTCTCTGTCAACAAGCCAGTAAAGGGCACGCATGGCTGGAGGGTTTTATTGAATTGTTTAGTTTTATCCAGCTCAGCAGCTCTTGCTCTGTGGTTGTTTTGTTTACCTGTGTGAGCTGTTGCTGCAGCATGTTGACCTTATCTAACAGGACCTTCTGCTCCTGTTGATACTTTCTAAGACTCTCCTGCATGCTCTCGTTCTGCCTCTCCAAGTCCTGAAAAACAGTTTACAAAAACACATCCACAAACTTACTCGATCATGTCAGTGAATTCAAAACCAAGCTAACTGATCTGCACATTACAGAGTCTGATTTCCTCGTGATTGATTATGACTCTTAGTGTAATGATTCCAACCAAATGTGATTTGAACATCAATTCAAGAAGTAAAGTGAGTGTTTGATTGATTTAAATGGAGGGACGCTGAAGTTTTACAGCACTTACATGTATGATTTGATCCCTTCTATTAGCCTCAGCTGCCTCTGACCTCTCCACTGAATGCTGCAGACAAATGAGACCTTTTTAACAGCTGTGTTTTGCAAAAATAAAAGAATAACAGGCTACCTCAGTGTATGAAAAAAGTCTCTGTTTAACCACAAGATGGCAGTCATGTGCGTTTGAGCAGCAGGGAACACTCAGCAGGTTCTGACACACGTGAAGAGGCTGTGCTTCAAGCTCGAAAACATAAGGGCTGTTTTCAAAACCACCCACGTGAAAATATTAAGAGAGTGGTAGTATGTGGGTGGTATGTAGTACGGCTTTTCTGATGGATCAGTTTTGCGGTGTGTGCTCCACTGGTTCACAGTTTCGGAAAAAATAAAAACTGGGACCCGTGAGATGAAAATCACGTGCGGCTGGAGTTGGTGTTTCCTGACTGTCACTTTTACTTCATATACAACGAATCATGAAACATAAGCATTGTTATAGCACTTGTAACTCAACTGTATATTTATATAATAATATATCTAATGTGCATAACACTCCTTTCTTATTTGTATTTATAACTCAATGTAGTATTTATCCTTTATATGCTGCTGACTGATTTGCACAATCCTCTGAGCCTGGATGAAACAACATCTTGTTCAGATGTGCAGCGGCTGGTGTATATTGATGACAGAATGACAGCACAAGTCTATCTTTTTTATATCTGTCGCTACATCAGGTGACAGAAATGCACCTTAAACTGATGCCACCTATCATTAAAAAAGGGACAACACAGGCACCGTGCATTGTGGGAAACTAGACTGGCTTGCTGCGTACTGAGTAATTTTCTTGTTGTTGTGTTGAACTGCCTAAAACTAAGAATGTTTCCACCAGTTATTTTTGCACCTGAGTTCAAGTCATTTGGTTTTGAGTATCTGTCAATACTGAGCTCTGATCTGATGAGTGTGTAATGCATTAAAAAAATGAAGAAGAGTAAAGAAACAAATACAAGATGTTCTTTATGTGAAGCCGTGCCACAAAGTTATGTCATGTTGTGTTGTCATGTGTTGTTTCGATGAGGAGTTGAGTCAGTCTCACTTTGTACCACCACATAACTTTTGTAAATAATAAGGTGTTATTTTTCCCAATTTGTTGGTTTCAAAAACAGCCAAAGATGTGAAATCTGTCACCAGAGGATGAAACGGCAAAACATGAAAACACAGCCTTCAAAGTGTCTTTGGATTTTAACACAAGACAGGAGATATTCTGTATTAATGACTTTAAAGGGGCTTTGCAGTCTCTTTGGAGGAACGTACGCATCTTTAACAAAGAAAACGTGACATCAGAAAGGATCATTTCGCCTTCAGATAGTGCTTACACATGAAGTATTTTTTTAGATTAAGAGCTGCTCCTCACTAAATGTCTGTTGATTATGTAAGATGTGAGCTTGACTGTGGCAGATTACCTGTCGCTTCCACTGTTCCATCTTTGCAGCCTCTTTTTCTGTGAAAAAGACAGAAAAAAAAAAGTTTTCTAATTAACCTTTTGACCCGCCAACACTGTGTTAACAATATTTGACAAGAACAGGTTCATGTACAGAGCAGCACATCAAAAAATATAAAATCAAGATACATTCATAACAAGCCTATGGCTGTCATCTAATTATAGGATCAGCTGAACTCTGTGCTGTATTTTTAAAACGGTGATATCGCTGGTATTGAAATATTCAACTCTGTGCACAAGTGATGCATTTTTATGCTATGAACAACCTGATGATGAATATCATGTTGATTGTGTTTTTTGTTTTATCTATTTATTTATTTAAGAATTTTGAAGAGATCTTATGTCATAGACAGAGAGGGGATGAAAAGACTTGCTGTGGATGGATTTTGTTGCTGTGAGAAAAATATTTCTGCAAAAAACTATTTTCTACATATTGCATCATCCATCAGCTACTGGACTGTTCATACGAACATTCAGTAATCTGACCTCTGGAAGCTTTGTCGAGGTAACTTTTGACCATTGCAACGAGCTCCTGGTTCTTGCTGAGGCGAGCGTAGTAAAATGCATCATGGCCCAAACCGTCAACCGCCTTCACGTCAATGCCGCTCTTCAGCAACACCTCCACTGCATCTTTACAGCCAAACTCACAGCCCAGAATCAGCGCTGTTCTGAGGGTCAGAAAAGACAGTAATGGGTAAGAACAAGAGCAAAAACGATCAATAAAAGTTCAACCCAACAGATGATGATGATGATGATGATGAACAAACTCTACAAGAGAAGATCTCTCTCACTTGTTCTGTTTGTCCCTGGTAGTAATGTCAGCCCCGCGCTCCAGCAGCAGCTGACAGATACGTGGATGACACATCTGGGTTGCCAGAACCAGAGGTGTCCTTCCATCCTGCAAAAAAAACAAGGACATACAAATTTAAGGAAGACATACTCAACTTTGAGAGCACACAGCAAAAATATAAAGCACACAAATCACACACATTAAACATCCCTTCATGTTGATGAAAACTACCATGTCATAACTGTGCATGTGGAAAATGAAATTAAGTTTGACAATGGACCATTTTAACGCATGTGATAATAATACTTACAAAATCACTGGAATTCACAGAAGCCCCGCTGTCACAGAGGAGTTTCACGCTAGAGGAGCAGCCGGCCATGACTGTGGAGGAAAATAGGAGCAATCATTTCATCCCATTCACTGAAAACTCATCCATCAAACCTCTGATCTTATGAAAAAAAAAAAAAAAACATACAGTGGAAGGGTGAACAAGTATCCTTTCAGCACTTCTTTGTTACTGTACTGTACTATCTACTTTGATAAATTATGTAATGCTTTAGCTTTCATGTAAGCCTTTGTACAATCCGTTCACACAAAGGTGTTTGAGCATTCAATAGCCTCTTACCAGCATCATGAAGAGCTGTTCTTCCTTGTAGGTCCACGTTCCCAACTGGACAGTTGTTCTGTAAAACAACACATACACATGTTCGCACCACAGATTCACCTTCAGATAATTATTTCACTCAACAACTCACAACATCTCAAGAAGTCTGTAGTCAACATTTATTCAATGTTTTGAGCATCTTTGGGAAATGTACTCAAAAAGAAAAAAGCCTAATTGGTAGAAAACAACATTTCAGAAAAGATCCGACTGTTTTCAGTATGTGCTAATGAAGGACAGATGATAATATGAATAACTGCACATGCAAATATGTGATGACAATTCTAAAAGGATATTGTGAAACCCTAGTACATACATATTTTTCTGAAATTTGGCACAATGAATAACGAGGCTGATGAATAAGATGCTGCTGAGTCACTTATTAGTTAACACTCTCAGAAAACAGAAAACACAGCTCACTAAAATGGTTAAACAAGACCTTTCTTTTTTTTTTAGAAGATAAGGAAGTTAGTTTGATTAATATGTTTAATATTTGAGCTGATCAATTAAAAACTGGGGCCTAGACAAATCTACCACTCAACATCCCTCACATCAACACTTTACTGTTGGATGTTTCACAGGAAAACTTCCTGTCTCACTTCAATTCACTTAAGTTTGAGCTGACCAAATAAACTGACTTTGAATTGTGGAAAAATAGGTTATAAAATGATTTATCTCTACTGGTCGTGAGCTGAAGTGCAGTAAGCAGGTCATCTTAGTGTACGCAGTGTTGCGCTGAAAAGTTTCAGATGTTGAACATGGCTGCAGTGCTGTAGTGATGAGGGCTCGCTATGAGCCGTGAGGACTCAATGCTAACAGGGGCCTGATGTTGCTGGGTAAGCTTGCCAGTGGGTTCTCTCTCACCCCCCCACTATAAAAACCCAACTCTCTCTAGCAACAAGAGCCAAAAATTAGCTGCACACTCAAGTGACAAAGCTGAGGGGGGAGGGGTGAAAAGAGCAGTCATGGGGGCTGACAGTGGAGCCTGGAGGGGGGATATCCTATACCTGACAGAGTTGGTGGGGGGGGGGTCCAGCTGCTATGTCTGGTGTGATGACGGCACCCAGAATGGACGGGAGGTTTGCAGGGGGGTAGGCTTGTCAACACTGTTGGCAACCCCCTCTGCCAACAGCCGTAACCTCTGTTAGATCACTGCCATGCCACAGATGGGGGCGAGGAAGGGCTACAACACCATAATATTGCAGAGATAGCCCCCTCTTTGTAAACACATAAATCCTCCAGTAGGTCATGGTGAATCAACAGGGCCTACTGTTGACCAATACAGAGTGGGCTCAGCTGCCAGAGCTGTTCACCAACAATTATTTAAAGGAGCCCAAGAGGAAACTGCTCTGACTGTTCAGTGACTCAGAGGCTTCTCTGTGTCACATGGACACAACAGAGTAAAGGGACGAACACACCAGCATGAGCCGCAACCATAAAAACCCTGAAATGAAACTACATGAAATGATATAAAAGCTGCAGACTCGTGTCTGAGAAGTGCAGAAAAGAGGAACACTGGGGGACTGTCTGGACTTTACCTGCAGGAGTTTCTGCACACACAGTGAATGTCCATTTCTGGAGGCCAGGTGGAGAGCGTTCTTACCTGAAGAGATAAACACAACAATTGAAAACATTTGAAGTCAAGCCTTTGTATGAATAAATCATCAAGGCCAAAGTCAGAAGTGCAATTTTATCTTTCCTGAACAAACTGCTCCCAAAAGAATTATAGTACACCTGTGGCTTTATTCTCTGTACTCCTGACCGTGCACCTCTCAACTTTTCTCCAAACACAGAAAAGCACATCTGGCTTTCTTTATTAACAATATGCTTTTCAAAGTTGCACAAAATCTCCACTTGAATGTTGAGCTACTTCACCTTTGAGTCTGTTTTTAGAGGCGAGCTGCATGTGAAGGAGGCTTACAGCAAATGCAAGCGTCAAAGTCATTAATGAGTCACAGTTAGGCGATTGTTTTGCTTCTGTAACCGAAGTGCAGGTGCTTATCACTAACAATGACTTGCTGAGGAGTAACAACACAACAACATATGTAGTATTAAAAACCATAGTTGACACAGCCTATTCAACCAGCAGGACTTTCTAGTTCAGCAACAAGTAAAGAAAAGTGCTTTCATGTCGTGGAGGTGCAACTCCACTTGATGTGAAAAAAACAAGAGACATCAAAACAAAAGACAAAGATAGCACAACAAATGACAATACATAGCTCAGAAATTAACAGACAGATATTCAACTACAAATAATCAAAGCAAAGGATATTCTAACTGATAAGGCAACTGAAATTAAATGATTCTAATCATTGAAACTGCATGTAGAGGTAGAATAAAAGGCTTGGTCAGGCTTTGTATGAGCTAAGTGAGCTGATGGCTTTGGAAAATGAATTGTCTCTGAGTCAGGAGGTGTGTGCCTTTGTGGACCTGAAGCACCTGTCAGAAGGCAGCAATTGAAACAGTTGGTGACCAAAGTGTGAGAAGTCCTTAATGACTTTTCTGGCTCTGCTAGTGAAGCAGGAAGTGGTGATGTCCTTCAAGGAGAGTAGTGAATAGCCGATGATTATCTGAGCTGACGTCACTACCTCCTGTATCATGCTGAAATCTACTCTTTCAATCAAATTGGAAATCTACTGGAGTCTGTATAAGCTTATGGCCTAAAATCAGTGAGATTGAAAATCTGAGGAGGTAAAAAGTTTTCTGAAATCTTAGTATCCTGGTGAAACACAAAACGTGTTGAAGTCGGCTCACACTAAAACAAACAGAACTGTCTTATATCCTTGGTGCCTCTCAGGCCTTTTCATTGAAGCATCTAATTCATTTTTGGTTCAACCCCAGTATTTTGATGCCATAAATGAGAGGATTAACCCTTGTGCTGTGTAGACTACTGTTAACATTAATCATGTGTCTTCCTTCAAACACTGAAGAAGTGCGTCTTTGCTATGCATGTTTGGTAAACTGTCAAAACTGCTTTTGTCCAGCCTGAACTCACCGGTGGCGTCGGTCGCAGTAACGTCCACACTGTGACCTAGGATAAGTTGGAGACACTCCAGGTGTCCTCGTGTTGCCGCCAAATGAAACCTGGAAACCAAACAGACAGGGCCATTAGATGGAGCCAGCAAAGACTAAACAGCACTCAGTGAAGAAGAGAGAGGAGCCAAAGTGAAAAGGTGTGAAGAGAGAAGACGAGGGTGTAACTTAAGGAAGCTCATGGTATGCCATGTTTCCAAGGGAACTGAGAGAGATATAAACAGTTTTCTAAATGCATCAGTGACACTGTTATATATCTGAGATGTTATGAAAATCAAAGTTTGCATGCACAAAGCAGCTCAGATGTCATATTTCAGTGATTTTTCTTGTATGTGGAGGCACCACTTTAAGCACCAATCACACTGAGGTAACACTGTTAAAAGTGAAAGAGTTCAAGTTTATGACTAATCTTATTTTTACACCATGACTGCTCCGATCTGTGCCTTCTCTGCTTTTACTTTCTAGCTTACATAATGGTAAAACCAAAAGGCCTGAACGAACAAATGGGAACAGAAAAATCCACTTCCTGGTGGTTATATCGCACAAAGTTTGCATCTTTCCGTTACTCAATTAAGCAGTGCCCCACTGCATGTTTGCCAACATGTCTTTAATCATCACTTCTGACTGGAAACATTCCTACTCCCCTTCTCTGATTTAACCCACAGCAGCTCTGCCGCCACTGTCAAAGTCTGCAAAGCACTTGTGTGTAAACCAATCCCATCCTGTCACCCATCAAGCCGCTTGGACCCGTTTATACACTAACCCCGAGGTATCTGCCAAGGAGACAGTGAGGCTGTCACCTCAACACTGGTGCGGGTATTAAAAGCCGTGTTGATGGCCAAGAGATGCTGCTTCTCGGGGGAGCAGAGGAGGGTCCTGACCTCTCGGGGCAAACAGCGGAGACAGGAAGCAGAGCAGAGCTTGTAGAGCGAGGGGGGCAGAAGTGATGTGACTCTACAAGTTCATGAGCCAAAGAAACTCTCCAGAGAGCGAGTGAAGGAATGCTTCTGAACACAGTCACAAATATACAGTTACAAACTTGAACTATGTGCAGAACATTTCTGCACTCACTGACTTCTAGTCCTTGGTCTCACCAATGGACAGAAGACTGTGTATTTGCTACATGTGGATAACTTTGTCTAAACAGGCATAATTTCAACAAAATAGTCTTCGGCAAGCCTGTATAATCTGTGGGACCAAACACCCGAACACCAAGCCTCAGAGCAGATACAGGAGACTTAGTGCTTACTAAGCCCAAGAGCTGAATTTTTAAAGACCAAAGGGTTTGACTTGAAGAGAAGACATTCACGTATGACATTTCATCTTCACACCTGATCCTTGGAGGACTTTCAGGTTAACGGCCTACAGGACAGGATTGCTATTTTAAGAGGGTGTACAGGAGAAGAGTAAGAGTAAACCAGGGGCCTGGTAGCTAAATCATGTCCAATATTTCATGTCTGTGAAGGTGCAACCATCAAAGTGCTTTGGCAGCTCCATGAATAATCTGAAGTAAAAATCAAATCTCCATCAATTGTATTGACTCTCCAGTGGTTAAGAAAAATATACTGATGAAAAAATTGCCCTGGAACCACAGTATTAATTGGAGTTGTTCCAACACAAAGAGCAGCAAAACAGAACTGATGGCACATGTCAGATATACAACATAAAGCTTTATCCATTATTTGTTCCATTCCTAAAAGGCATAAGTGTCTCCATCAGAGGAGAAGCAAGAGCCATGCTAGCTGAGAACAGTAAAAACCATTTTCTTAACTGTGCTAAGAATCAATAATAAAATTACACCAGGAAATTTCTACCTTCATTGTCCCTCAGTTTAAAAAAAAATATCTGCCTTGGTCTGTACTCTATATAACAAGATCTGTCTTCACATTATACAGATGTGGAACTCAGAGATTGTGAGTGTTATTGCCGGAGGAAACTTGAGCAGAAAATTCATCAATGCTAATCCTGACAAACCATGTGCTAGCAGCAGTCAGAGCCAGGTTTATGATAAAGACCAGGCTGAGCATCATCTCGAATAATGCACCATCATATGAGCGACTTGAGCCGCTAAGCCCGTGTCAGCGGGCAATCACAGCAGCACAAAACGAGGTGCGATGGGTGGGCTTACCTCAGTGAGGCCATGACAGAGATGTAAAATGTTTACTCAGCTGGAAGCTGTGATGGAGCAGTTACAGATGAATTCATTAGCTGGCTAATCCAGGTTACAGAAATTATACATGAGGGTGTTGTAGTTTGTAATTAGTTTCCCCACAGCGGTCCATGATTACAAGGGATCGCCATGCAGCATTCCTTTGTTGGTCAGAGAGCTGTAAACACGTGCTGGCGTGTGTGTGGCCCACTGAACTATAAGCAGCCTCGCTGAGTTGCGATTATGGTTCACTTTCATTTTGGTGAGTTGGAAAATACGCATGACCTCTTTCCATAAATGCTCATCTGGAGCATTGGTTTTATTGTTATCTAGTTCCATTCGGTCAGCCCTGCAGGATCTCATTAAGCAATAACTGTGCTGACTGTGTTGGTCCACTACAGCCTCCTTAAACAGTCTGTCAGTGCCACATTGGCAGCCAATGTTCTTGATTTAGTTCTGACAAATTCTAGCACCTTATTATGAGACCAAGCATTTATCAAGTTGTGTGTTTAATTTTGTTTACTTACATGCATGCATGCATACAATCATTGGTCTTTGCAGCGGTGCCACCAGGGAATTTCACACACTGCTGAAAATACTCGGCATCTCTGCTTCTGGGATCTGGTGCTCCCAAGTTATATGCCCCGACAAAGCCTTTGGTCTGTGGCCTGTGCTTCAGGCTTATTTTGACAGTGACTTATTCCGATATGAGGGATTAAAGTGAGGGCGCCTGGCCCCTCAAAATGCAACAGTTGGAATCTGTTTTCTTTTTGGAAGAAACATAGTACCTGCTTTTTAAAAACAGCCAAATGTATTGCTTTTTAAGGTCAACGCAAGGGTCTGTATGTGATACCTGAAACATTTGCCGCCCTATCACAGAGCAACATGTGAGAATTATTGTGAGTCATGTAAGTGAGGATGACCCACTTTTTCCTGACACCTTCAATTTCTCAGTGTTATCCCTCCATTGGTAAACCTCTGTAGAATACAAAAGCCCCTCCACCTGAGGTTATCAAGAAATCCTTGTGTGAAAGAGTGGTCCCTCAAGATCTGAAATGATCCTCATAATAGCCTGCAGCTGGGCCTATGTGTATTAGTTAGTGTTTCAAGCACCACAGTGAATCTGATCTGTCTTTGCAGGGAGTCATTTCCTGTCAGGACTGTGTAAACAGACTCTGGTCGATGTGGTCCAGCCTTCACTCGCCACAAACATTCTTTATACCAACTCCCACACTGACCTCCAGATGGACACTAGGAGGGAAATTTTCTGCTTAGATAAAAGCAGACATAATACACTGAAGAATGACTTTGTACGAGTTTGGAGTGAGAGGAGTTGTATTTTCCTTTTTGTAAGGTCATACAGGGAGACGCTGATGTCAGAGAAGAGTGACCTTATTTTCAGGAAACCTAGTTCAAGGATGTTAAATGTACAAAAAAAAACACATTCAGGAATGTGTGAAGGGAATGTTTACAATGTTTGGAATTTCTTTAGCACAGAAATATCAGCTATGTATAAGATGGATATGTCCAACATGTCATACATGTTGAACATGAAGCCGTGTGGCTGCCCTTGAAATGTGAATATCAACAAACAAGGCATGGACATGTGTGTGTGTCCTTGTTTACTCACGCAGATCGTCCTTCCACATCGAGCTTGGTGGGGATGATGCCCTTCTTACTCAGAACAGCAGCCACCTTTTCCACCTCGCTTCGTTCCACCGCCTTCATCAGCCGGTCGTCATATTTGTTCCAGTCTGTGTTCTGGTGATAAAGAAAGTCAGTTATTACACGAGCAGCATGTTTACAGTCCAGCTGAGCAGTTACATTCAGTTCAACACCTTTAAGTTCTCTGTACTTGTCAGCTCATTGATTGATGCAAATGAAGCACAGAGATTTCACAAATACAACAGACATAATGACAATATAGTTTTTCCATTGGGGATACAATAATAGGCTTCAGATAGTGCAGAGAGTGCCAAGAATGTGCTGCACTGCAGTTTCATTTATCCCCTCCATGAGTGATGGCTACCAAGTATGGGGAGAGAGAACTCTAAAGACTTTTGGGAAGAAGCACGTCTTACCCTCCAAACCCAAACAAAGGAAATACACACGAATTACATCTTGGCTTAGATTTAATTGCAAGCAATTAGTAAGCGCATCAAAATGAACAGAAATTAAAATCAAGTCATCAAAGATAACACCCCATACATCGCTTGATAACGTGATTTAACGTCATTATTGAGTCCACACTGATTAAGTAAAATGTTGAATAGTAGTATTCAAAATTGGTTCAGAGAGAATTTTACCACTGCACACTTTTTTCAGAAGATGCTTTGAGGTAATTGAATTTGAACAGAATATTCAACAGAATAAAAGAATAAGTAATCAGCAAACCTTAATAAAAGACAGAAGCGACTAAAAATACCTACAAAGTGCATGGAGGTGCATTTCAGCCAGCGGCTCATCTTGGGTGAGTGCAGCTGGTCCTTGCACCGTGCTACTGAAAAGGTTGCCAGGATTTTAGTTTACAGAGCAAAAAAAAGAAGGAAAAAAATAACTTAAAAAGTCTCCCCTGTCTTGGTGCACTCAACCAGTGAGTGCAGCACAAGGTGAAGAAAAAAGGGTGACAGTCAAAGCTGCACTGGAGGTCCTCCTGATGAAGGCTCAGCCTCTGGAGTTTCCGTCCCTCGAGGCAGAAAAGTTCATTTGGCAGGATTTTCTGAGAATTCCCAAATTGCTCAAGGGCTCTGCCTGGAAGTTCATCACTGCACAGCAGTTTAGTTGATGGATAAAAAGAGGGGAAGGAGGAGTGAAAGGAGGAAGGAAAGGAGGTGGAGAAGCAGTTGGGCCAGCCCTGCCAGCCCTGGGACCTGCCCTGGCCGGCAACTGCAACTCCTCCTCTGGAGGAAAAGTCAGCTCAGCCTGGCTCCCTCTCGCCTCCCCTCACGGTCTTCTCCTCTGATCTCACTTTTATCCTCAAGTTTTCTTTTGAACCAAATCTTCTTTTGTTATGATACTCTTCCTCTTCTTCTCTGGGCTGTAAAAGCTACAAGCTTCTCGCTTATCAAGCAGGAACGGAGCAGCGTCTCCTTTGCCTCTTCTCCCTTTTATGAGTGGTCTCCAGTGTCTTCACCCCACCAAATGGCAAGCCAGTCGGGCTCAGTGGGGTAAATATGTGAGCTCTCCCAGGTTTAAAATATCACCCCCTCCCCGGTAAACAGCAGTGGTGCAGACAGCCCTGCAGACTGGTTACCTCTTTATTTTTTGACCCTCCAACCTTTCTGTAGTGACTGATAGGAAGACAGGGGCTAAGAATACATTCTGAACATGCCTGCACCATGAGTAATGGCTTTCGTGTCTATCACCACTGCCAGCATAAAACAAGGCCAGCCAAAAAGACCTTGCTTACATTGCTGCCCCCCACCATGCTCCCCGCTCGCCTCCATCTGAAAATATTAATGTCAGCGGGGATTATGCTTTGCACATTTGAAGTGGTCTTGGCTCTGACCCTCACAGGACACTGCTGTGATAAGAGCTGCTGTTAAACCATCCATCTAAAGAGGGTGGTGTGCTCCAAAGCCTCCTGATCCCTGCAGCGTGGTAGCGAGGTTAGATGTCAGGCTTTTTACAACCAGTTGTCTGAGACTGTGACCCCATCGAAGAATACACTTACACTAATACTCACACCATAAACGCAGCACACCTTTCACCTTTCTTTCATGTTGTAAAAACAAATCAGAGAGGAAAAGATCCTGAAGGAGCAATCCAAGGACTCGTTTTATTTACACACTGCATCAGCCCCCTGTGTCCTCGTGTTACTGCCCGCTGCCAGACTGGCGTTAACAGAGCAGCACTGATATCCACAAACATGCAAAAAGACCTCGTCCACATGACATGTCATATGAAGAAGTAGGTGTCAACTTACGAAAGCTGCTCAGCCTAGCATAGAGACAAAGGCGCCAAAATGGCACCTAGCCACGCAGCATACTGTACATAGGTCACTTAAATATCCCACATGGGTGCTCTGCTCTGTGTGTATTTGTTAGTGACTCTGTTAATGTACTAGTTAATGACAGGGCTGTTAGCGAGCCGTGGAAAGTAGCCTACAAGGCAATACCCACAAGTGCTTTATTCTTAATCTAATCACAACTCAAAGTTGTTGTATGACCTTGATTATCAAGAGAAATATGAAGAGGGCAATTTGAAAATCAAATGAATTGCTCTACACTCGCTCACAAACTGTGCCACCGCCTTTACGGGCAGTGAAGTTAACGACGAGACCACATGAGGAGATCTAGTTCCATAAGCTGACGTCAATATGAATCAACATATCTCCCATCTAGAGTTTCATACGCTGGAATGTCACCCTCCTGTAGTGATAACAACATCAAGCACCTGAATATGAGAGAAGTTTGATGTGAATTTTTGTGCTCAACGTTTAATCAAAGCAGCGTTTGAGCTTAAATACGTGGGAGGACATATCTAGTTTGTATCCGTCTATATTTCAAGGGACTGTGAGCAATGTTAAAAAAAGTCTGATATCTAGATGTATGCCCAGTCATAATCGCCAATTTAATATGAGTTTACCAGCACTAAAATATGTTATTTCTGAATGCTAATTCCTAGCTTCCCAATCAGCTCAGAGTTGACCAAATTTGATCTGTGCTTTTCTTCTCTGAAAACTATTTTTGCGATTAATTTATTAGTAATAATGATGAACACTGGAGCTTGACTGTCCAACAGAAAAGGGACAGAAGGGCAGGAGGAAGTTAAATGATAGAGCACAGGCTAAAGGCTAAAACACATGCTAAGTTGTTCGTGATAATGTTCATTCAAATCCATTTGCAGTTATTAAACTACAGTGGTCTGTTAAAATCTGAGAGTCTATTAATAAGATGAAGAGCCAGGTTACGTTTGCTCTGCTTGATAGATGAGCTCTGGCAGGACATGAGACGGTTCACTAACTGTACATGTTACAGATACGTCAGAGCACCGGGCTGTGAGTAGCACTAAATGATGCTGGCTACTAAACTACTGTAAAAACTTACAAAGTTTCAAACAACAATGCTACTCAACCACCAATAAATATGTGGCGTTTAATTGTCTTGAACAAAGAAAAGTTGTGTCAAAATCTTTATTCATCTTTCAAAACAAATAAGCAAGCTGCGCGAGTCCTCTGGCTAAAGGTTTCACTTTTGACTGAAGGAAAATTGTGATAATTATCGAGATTCTTAATAACTAATTGATTGATGACTTTTGAAGACAAAATGTGAAACACATTTCATGAAGACCCATCCAAAAGATACCGTAAAATGCCAAATAATAGCCAGGGCGTTTATTTGTTCGAATTCACTTTCAAGCCTCCATTAATATCTGGACCAAAGTTCATGGTGCTTTACTGACATGGCCTTGACACTATGAATTTTAAAGAACACAGGCATAAATGAGCATATATGTCATAATCTGGAATTTACATTACATGTTCTACAATCTGCATTTTGAACCCTCTGCACTGTGCACTATGATAACATTAAAGCCTAACTCCAGAAACAAACACATTACCAAAGGCTTCTATTTTAACACGGCGTCCTTGAGGACAAAACATCTCTTGACACAGAATGAGCCAGGTCAGGCCTCTACCTGTCCACACACATTATTCTGGGTCCGATAATACTTCAACCGAACCCTTCATCATCTTCACTTCAGGTTTTCGGCAGCTGTCAAGAGGCTGTGACTCATTCCAACACCTCAGTTCCCTGCCTGTCACTGCCCCTGGCCAGACTAATGGGTCGTTAATGCGCCGAATGTCCTCACCGATGAAATCATCAGCAGGAAATATCGGTCTGGTCATCTGCTTACAGAGTAGAGCCAACACATAAACATAAAACTATACACCAACATGTTAAGTGATAGTTATGTCAAAGGCCAAGCTTCAGTCACTGATGGGGTTTCATGAGATTATGACCGAGTGGATGATTACGATGGTGGGAGACGTCTGCAGACACTGCCAGGTAAATTAAAACCTTTGACATTTTGTGGGTGATAGCAGGTATAATGATTACCATGACCACTGCATAATGAAGCGTCTCCCCATGGAAACATTTACTAATTAGCACGAAACAGAAGTTCAGCCGTGTTTAATGGGTATGTCTACAGATTTACAAGATGGAGGGGATGATGTGATACATGAAAACAGAACTAATTATAACATCCCATCAAACAGTGTTATTACAGGCCAAGTTGGGTTAAAGGGACTGTGAGGAAACTGAGTACGAAGTGGACTGCAGCAACCCCTTTGGCCGGAGGACCTGCACAAACTGATGCGATGAAACAACTTGTACATTTGTTTTGAAAGTGAAAGGAGATTGGACCTACCTCAAAACACTACTTTCTTTGTTCAAGACAACTTTTAAGTGGATTGGCTGCATTGTACATGTGATGTCTGAGTAGTTTCTGGAGTGAATGTGCAGCAGCATCATCATATTTCTAGCTACACTTGCAGCTTCACAGCAAATGTTGTGTGAGTGACTTAAAGAACCAGAGGGGGGCTTTACTGGCTCATCTTGTTTTATTTAAACTAACATTCACTTCTCTTTGCAGCATGATGCTCTTATAGACACAGGTGTAGGGAACAGTAAGTACTGAAGAAATTAAGTCTCAAACCAAACAGTCAGTGATCCACACTTATTTCCTTATACACACAGATTTTTAGAGCAGGTTTTTCTGTTGCTTATGGATTATTTTTGTCGTTCTAATTCCACTTATTTTCCTGAAAAGCTACGTTGCAGTAGCAGGTGTTGTTAAATTAGCTTACATTTGATGCTTAATGTCCAAAAGTGCTGTTATTAGTAATTGAAGAAAACAAATTTAATATGACACAACACACACAGTTTCTGAACAAACTCTAGCACCTGATGAAAAGTATTGAAGAATAAATCACAGCATTTGTGGTGGAAAAGAAACAGATGCAAATCACCCTCTCAATAACAATCATTATTTTTCTTTTGTGTAGTGTAACCTTATTTCTGGCCTTTGCAGTAAACTCCCTCGTATTATTGTTATTTCAAAAACAGGTTGTGAAAGCCTTCAAATCCCCTTGAAAACATTAATATTCTGTCTTTTGAGATAAAATTATTGTTTCTGGCAGCCAAAAGTGTCTCTAATGGATTGTAAAGGTCAGATAAAACAATTGTGAGGGTTTGACTCCTAAAAGTTTGTCATATCTTCTCTTCCATGCCAAACACACGCAAACCACGTACTCTGCTTTTGTTCCCATGTTCTTTAAAAATGTGAAATAAACAGGCTTTCCAACTACATAAGATCCGTCAACAAGAAGCATTTGTTACACAAAGTTATAATCTGTCAGACACAAATGTCCGTAATTTTTTAGCTATTTTTCAGATTTCATAACTTCCTCTCTGTACCTTCCTGCAAGGAATCTCCTGTGTGATCAACACTTTATCTCAATAACTGTTTACTCAGGATTTTATATTTGGTTTATTGTAACCGAGGCCAGCATACTAATAAAGCACATGCAGATTAACTATGTCTATTGTTCATCAAATAGCAGACAAGAAAATAGCTTCAGCCAGCACAAAGTCTTACATCTTGTTTATGAACCCCGCACACACACTACACCAATCATTCCTTTTTTATTTTTATCATTTATCCTCAGTGATAGCTGTTTGTGACATCAAAATAGCTTCACACAGTGTGAATATCTCAGTGACAAGTGATTCATGGTGCAATATACCCTGGCAGCTAACAGCCAACGTCTACCTGTGTCAGTGTTAATGAGAAGCTTAAAATCTGTCCAAGAGCCAGGAACTGTGCCACAGAAACTTCCAGAAGTGAAGGGGAGGGCAGGAACAAGGGATGCTGATTACTGCCCATAATCAAAGAAGGCAAAGATTACAGCAGGGTTTCTTATATAAAAAAACACCTTATTTCCTGTCTGAGTCAGTCTGGGCTGAAATAACCAACGAGGAGCTTTCACTGATTCAAGGAGTAACATGACTTTGTTCCACTGCTGATTGTTGGATTCAAGCTGCTCTGTCCTGCTGCCACTCTCACAATCAGCGGGGTATTTCTGTGACTTCTGTTAGCACTTGCAGTTTTACACCATAACCAACCCCTAATATACACACACACACACGCACACACAGACACGCACACAAACACACACCTCTATTCTGTGACCATAGACCTGTGCATGCAGTGGTGCAACTGTCTGGGCATGTAGAGTGTAACCGAAACCCCTCAGGGGCAGAGACGGAGAGGGCTGAGAGAGAAAGAGAGAGAGAATATGTGTGGTGAATAAATATGTAAAAGAGGTGAGAGAGTGACAAGACGGCATGACTGCGGTCACCATGTCACTGTTAAACAGGTAAGTTGATGCTTTAGAGCGCAAATCCCACCCTCGCTCTTACTGATGACCAAGGCCAGGTGTCTGGAGGACAGAGATGCTCTGTTTTTAGAGAAGCACAGGCACTTGTTGCATATGCAAAGAAGCTAAACACGGGATCAGTCCTAATGAGCAGAGTGAGTGCTGGATGCATCGAGACAGAAAGAAACGCCCTCTGGTGGTAGAGAGGAGAAAGACAGCTCCAAATCATCAAAAATGTTTTATCTTCTACATCAAAGATGGAAAGGTAACCAATTTCCTCTTTTACTGTTGAGTCTTTCATTGTTTGATTGCTTTGTCAGAACTTGAATAGTCGATATGTATGGAATAAGGACACAAAGGTCAAAAATGCAGCACAAATCTGTTTGGAGAGCTTGGCTCTGTGATAAAACTGATAACTGGTGATAAAATTGGTCCATTTCTTGATACTTGACTCAAGCCTGAGCCTGTTAAAACCACAATAAATCCCATGTGGTTAAGAGGATTACTGGGATTCTTGTGGTGACCCTCATAAGTGATATTCCAATTTGTGCTGCTAAACAGATCCCAAAGTGGAGAGACTAGTGCTTCCAGAAAGCTGTTTTTGATGACTCAGATGACCCAGAGGCCAAAGCTTTCTATTTTCTATTTTCCCTTACCTCCGACACCCGCTGCCAGGACAGCAGATCAGCTCTCCAGCTGCTGAACTTTGCTCCTGCCAACACCCCAGCAAAGACCCCCCTAGTTGACTCAAAACAAGAGAGCCCAAATAAAGTCTCTGCAAGACAGCTGTGCCATTTTTAAGAGAGACGTCAGGCTTGGGCACTTAGAGTTTTCTGAAAAATCTGAAGCGTCTATAGTCGATTTACAGAGAAGTTTTCTGCTGCTGTATAATAACCTTTGATTCATTCTTTATGACCTTCGAAGAGCATCAAAGATGCTGTTGGTTGCTAGAAAGACTAATTTATCTCAAGACAGAAAATCAACATGTTTTCAAAGGGGATTGTAGGCTTTCAGAACCTGCTTTTGAAATAACAATCACTAAGGGAAAATAACAG
The DNA here is from genome assembly GCA_008086565.1 of Thalassoma bifasciatum. Lineage (NCBI taxonomy): Eukaryota > Metazoa > Chordata > Actinopteri > Labriformes > Labridae > Thalassoma > Thalassoma bifasciatum. The sequence continues at coordinate 45,119 of RPOG01000076.1, read as the reverse complement.
GAGGGAGTTGACTGTAAAGGTGAGATTGCCAAGAGAAAAATAATGATTGTCAGTGGGAGGGTGATTTGCATCCGTTTCCTTTCCCCTTCAAATACTGTAATTTACCTCACAATAATTTTCATCAGTTGTTTGTTGTCAAATGTTGGCATCCAAATACGCTAGAGTATGTTCAGAAACCAAATGCATCGTGTCTTTAGAGCCAAGCTTTACATGTAATGTTTTATTCAAATGTCTTTTTATTATTGACAGCACTTTTAAACATTAAGCATCAAATCTAAGGCAATTTTCAAACACCTGCTATTGCAACATAGCTTTTCAGGATAATAACTGAGACTAGAGAAACAAAATGAATAATCCATAAGCAACAGAGAAACCTGCTCTAAAAATCAGCATGTGACATACAGAAATGAACGAAGATTAGAGACTGTTTGGTTTGAGACTTACATTTGAAAGGAGGCTGAGAGGAGTAGTGAATGTTAGTTTAATTAAGACAAGATGAGCCAATAAAGCTCCCCCTCTGGTCCTTTGAGTCACTCACACAACCTTTGCTGTGAAGCTGTAAGTGTTTGAAATACGATAATTCAGCTTCACCCAAGAAATACTCAGACATTACATGCTGTATGCAGCCAAAGATTAAATTACATGTTTACTGAGAGGCTGAAGTTGATGTCTTCTACAGTTGGAAGAATGCATTAAACCACAGGGGCATTGAATAATGAATAAAGTTTAGAAATGCAATAGTGTACAAATGTAAATGTATAAATATATGAGCCTTGTGGATTCAAACAAGGTCTGATTCTTCTAAGTGAAACGAGAAATCTAAAGTAGGGTTGCAGACTGAGACTCTGTGCCCTCCTTTTTCTTGTTTCCTTGTCATTTCTCTGAACATGGTTCACATAAAAAGTCAGTTTCGCAGAATTCTCCTCACGTGCCCGAAACCCAAGATGAATTAATTTAAGCACAACTATGAGCAAAAATTCCAAGAATGATTATAAAAACACCAGCCCTGTAGTCTTGTGTGAGGTATTAAAAAAAAAACATTTCCTGTTAAATGTCAGCAGCCGAGCTGACATGTTATAATGGCCATCATTGAAATAACAATGTCCTGAAGCAGGGGAATTAAAAACAGGCAGGGAAATGTGCTCCAGTGAAATAAGAGATATTATTCCAGCTGGTGAATGTGATGTGGAGATAAAAGGAAAAGCACAGAGCGGGTCGAGAGCTTGGCTCTGAAATAATTTTCAAAAGAACTATTGAGGTCACTAATGCAGAAACGCCAATGTAAATTAACAAGGTAGTAATGTTCCTAAAGAGCTAATATCATTACAAAAACACCACCAGCCTTACAAGAGGGAAAGGAAACAGAAGTACAGACTGGAATAATACTGTTTCTACCTCATGTGATAGTGGTATATTAACATTATGTAGCAGAGTGGAGCAATTTGGAGGATGAAAGCTATTGTTTTAAGCTCACCTAGAGAGAAAATCATGAGGCAATAACTGAGGAAACGTTACAAGAGTCTTACGCCTGGCATGTCCGTGTTTGGTTAAATGACACACTCTGGGGCGTGCTGGTACTCAGGCACATTGTGGTTATGACGCTTCTTTGGCCATTCATGACGAGTATTCACACACACAGGCTGAGTGAGGAATGTGGCTGCAGGGACGGACAAAGCTGAGTAAAAACCTCGACATCCAGAGGGTACATTTTTTGTTTTATGCAATTATCAAACAATAGTTGCTCAGTCTCTGCTGCAATTTCAGTTTTGTTTGCAGGAAAGAAACAAATCACAACAGTCAGAGATTTCAGATTTCCACAAAGACACTCCCATTATGCAACAAACTCAAGTCAAATATACATCCTGACACTAAAATACTGGAATATTGTTATAATATACATTCAAAAAGTAAGTATTGTAAACTACATTTGAGCTTCTGACTATGGAGAATCCAGGAGGGTAATCCAAGTCCAGGATACAACACATGACTCCTGGGGTGTAAGATAAAAAGTGTTGGGTTAGGAGGAGAGCAGGTAGGAACTTGTTCCCCTGTTAAGTTGAATTCTCTTCTCTGTCTTTGAGATAACAGAGTTGTGACTCAGCAGGGACTATCAGGGTGCAGAGTCTCTTAAAGTCATCATGTTCAGATAATCTCCTCAAATGCGGTTTAAATTTGATTTGATATCTTCTTGGAAAACTGCCTCCAAGAGCTCTCTTCAAAGTTATTAAAAACAGCTTGGAGAATATGTAGAGAGAGAGAGAGAGAATGAGACTTAAATAGATCTACAATAAAATGACTCGTGAGAACAAGGCCTGCATTTGGGTGCTCCTGAACAACTTTAACTTTATTCTGTACAAAATAACTTGAGTCTAGGGCTGCACAATACATCGCTTCACTATCGTTATCTCGCAAGGCTCATAATATATTGCAATATATTTGGGCTTTTCAATTAAGTTTCTGTAGCCTTTCCACCCTCAATCACATTACCAATAGATCTAAATGAGCATCCATTTATTTATTTTATCACATTATAAGCAGCAACTGTAAACTTTTGATCAGGGTCATTTTGGTATTTTCTGTTGTAATAATGATTTAAAAAGAGTAAACACAGTCGTTTGTTAATTAACTTCTTCACCCAACCACTAACCATGAGTGAAAGAGAAGTTTTTGTGTTATCATTTATATTCTCTGAAAAATGGCCAATAAATAAAGAATTCTGTCTGGGTATGTAAACTTATGAACATCATGCCTCTTCATAGCTTCAAGAATTATTTTATTCCACTTTGACTGGACTACATTTAGAGTTGACTTACAGATTTGCCCTTTTGCAGTAGCACAGGAGACTCACTTGCAGGAGACTCTTGAAAAGAAAAAGTGCAGATTAATTTAGTGGGTACTAGGTAGCTTAATGGTCACACGTTGTCTTTTTCTCTCACCCTTAATAAAGTTTAAACTCAGGCAGGGCTAGGACAGTACTTAGACGGAGCGGAAAGGGATTATAATTGCTGAACTCTGCATGAGGGCCTATTTCACAAAAGAACATCATGTAAAAGCTGATGTCAAAAATATTAAGGCAAGCTGGATAAAATTAAGTCTATCAGCGAGAGAGACTGTTCTTAGAAGTTGGGTCAATGAGAGCCTTAATCTGATACAATGTGACAGATGAAAATAATGCCAATTAACAATCTGAAAATTAAAATAATAAGAGTCATACTAACGACTAGGGATAACATTTCACTGATGCCATTGCCCTTGTTGATTCTGCTTATTGATCTGGTTCTTTATGGATCCCCTTCTCAATTCCTCCTGTGAATTTTCTATGTACAAAAAGTAGCTTTACAGGTTTTGTGTGTCAATGTGTTATTGAGTTTATAAGTAAATAAATATGAAATTGGTCAATAGAATTAGATAAATTAAAAAAGTAAAAATTGCATATCATGCAACATGGATGCATGGTTTTATTGTATGATATCAACTGAGGTAGGCCACCTAAAAATGCTTTGAGTTATTTGGAACCTTGAGCTTGCCGTAGTTATGCTGAAGTCAGTCATGAGCCTGCACTTCCTGTTGGAAAAACACCTGTTTGTATTTAGACATTACAAGTCAAAAAACATTATATTGACGCTGAGTTCTTGCATGTCATTGCAATTTCTCGTACACGATTGCATCAGCCAGTGCCATGTTCAATCTATAGTTTTTAGTACATTCTGAGATAAATAACGTGCTGAATGTATTGAATCTAAATCTGTTGTGAGATTAATGTACATTTCTTCATGTGTTCACTTTTACAGCTTCTTAGGTAAAACTGAAGCGGAAAATCCTGAATCAGAGTTTTCTTGGGGGAACTGTTGTTTATCTGCTAAGCTAGACTACGTTTGCAGGGGGAGAATACTTAACGTAAGGTCTGTCAACTTCAGTGTGATGTAAATAATCAATAAGGGAATCATTCAGCAAAAAAGCCAATGATGTTGATGGATTGAACCATTTCTTATCAGCTCTTCTTAACAGGACCTGGTTCTCAATATCCATCCCTGATAAAGACTGTAGTTTTTATAGAAGTCTGCCAAAAATGTTATCAAATCCACACCAGCCAGACAAATTAGGCTGTAACTGTGGGGACTATTAGGTGGGCTGTCAAAAAGAAATGAAGGTGATTTAGTTCTTGTCAGATGTAAGAGACTTGATGGCAGGTAACAGGGAGACCAAAGAGTTCTGTTCAAGCTGTTGGTTTCAATTGACCTCTTTTGAACCAGAAACTGACACACAGAGTGACAGGACAGAGTGAAATGTCCCAAAAAGAGAGAAAAGCCAGAGGAAGTCAAAGTCATTCAGTCAAGGTGTACCATGCCCACCTGAAACTGGGAGGCAAAAAACAGTTTCAGAAAGTTGATTTACACATTTCCTTTCTCATGCTGTCTTCTTTTACATAACCAATTGAGAAATGAACAGAGCTCCTCCTGACTACACGTCTCTTCTAAAGCAGAGACACCTGTCTAATCTGCTAAGAGACAGAAATATAAAAGCCCACACAGAGCACAGCGTGATGAGGCTTAGTCTGAGCCATTTCACAGCAGTTTGTCCCCCATCAGCACAATCTTTGTGCTCCTGTTACCCAGCATGCATGACTGTATGGGTGTGTGTCTGTGCATGTGTGTCAGCTGCTGGCCACCCATACTCAGTCAGCCAATAATCTCACATACAAACCTCCCCCAACATTGATAATCTCCTCACCCTAACTCTAACGTACACATATTCCATGTTTTTTCATGAAGTGTTTGATGAAGACCCTCACTAAAACAACAGAGCAGACGCAAACAAAGACACACACACACGTGAACTCTCACGCCTCCTACAGCGTCAGCTCTCTGCTCCACGGGGGCTGTCACCGTTGCAGCATGGGAACGGATAACACCACTGGGATGACCTCATGGCTGCCTGCTGCCCCCATGGAGCCAGACACTAATCCTAAAAACACAGACCGTCACGCTACTCCTACAACCACCACAACATCCAGCCTAAAACAAACTTCTGCTGATCCCGTCTGAGAGTGGGCTTCCTACAGTGAATATACATTTAATGCCTATGTGAACAAACACAATGTGATTGCTATATTACAAAGGAACATGCAGCAGTAAGAGGTTATTATACAGAAACACAAAGAGCTCAGTGGCACCTCAAACTCAGACACCACCTACTGCTTGACTTTAGGTTTTCCAGGTGCCCTGATGACTTTAATGACCTCCATTTATCCAAATCTACACTTGGCCCACAGGAACAATCAAACGTGGACGTCCTCCTCAGACATTTTTAAAACCTCCAGGTTTGTTCAGCACAAACTTGAAGCTATTTTTGCCTCTCACATGACTTTGACGGGATCGTAGTGTTCCCTGGTCTTCATCAAACCAAGTGAGATTTATTAATTGGTTGTGAAACATTCTGATTCTAATACTGATGCCACCATGAAACCTACAAGACCACCAGGAAGATGACTATTTATTTGTATAAAGTTAATAATATGTGCTGGGGCGTTGGTGTCACAGACCAGACAGGGCCTTTGAGTCTCCAATCTCTCCCGTGGAAAATGTACAAAAAACATTCTGAAAAAAAATAGAAACAGTTTTTGTCCCAGTCATAACTGCACTTAACATACACACACAACTTTCTACTGTTGTTAGAGAGAGTTTATATGTCCACCTGCTTGTTTTCATAAATTTACAAAATGTTTCATGAATTAAGTTTGTGCATAGAAAGATTACAGCAACATTTTGTATCACTCAGTGTTACAAGTGCTCCAGTGTATCATTAAACATAACCTGTAAATGTACAACTTCAATATGTGAACGTACAAAGCATAAAAGTGTGTGAAGTTTAACCTCTTTAATATGGATGAAACATGGAGGGAGAACAAAGTTTGTTAATTTTAAACATCATTTGCACTACTGTCCTTGAACTTTTACATCTTAAGCTTTCATAACACTGCACTGTCTGCACTGTGTACATAGGTTGTTTTCCTGTCCGTTTCTGTACTTTCTCTCCTTATATTTTCATCTTTACAAAAATTTAGTTTTCATACTTATATTTTTTGTGCTATTTATTCTTTATATACATTTTTTTTTTTATCCATTCAGTTGGAAGAGAGGACCAGTACTTAGATTTTTCTGCATGTCCTCGTATATACAGAAAATTGGCAATAAAAACCTTTGAAATTTGATTTATTTGTTTCTATGACCGGCTTTTGGTCAGCTAAGATGTATGACATTGTCTGAAATGACCATTACGTTGCATCTGGTCTGAAAATGGATGAACACGCGTGGCATCTAGCCATAGAGGTACATACACATAAATATTACATAAGGTCTAAGCGGGATCTCTCTTTCACTTTGAGAGCATGTGATTATGTTATTAACTAGCATCATACTCTAAATCATTGTCCCATATGTGTCCCATGTTGCTGTTATTCTGTGCTTATTTCTCACTCAGATTCTAGTTCCCAATCACCTTTGCTGCTGTTACATCAAATATACTCGCTGTGGGACAAAGAAATCATTTTCTCATATTAATCCTAACCCATATACTGTTTTGTGTCATCTGTTCAGAATAGTTGGATATTGTCCTTCTACATCTGATCTTTGTTGAAGTAAGATTTGATTAAAACTTTACACTAAAAGAGCCACAAGTAGAACTATTCAATGACCTCTTGGCCACTAACAATAACATTCAAGCCTCTTTGACAGTTTTTTTCTCTTTTTGTTTGTGTTGACAGAGTTACTGCTGACTTCGTTGCACTGAAAGGACAACACTGAAAAAACCTGCCTCTATACAGGTCAAAAATAAACTGGTACAGTTATTGTTCAACAGAATAAAGACAACATGATGACGATCCTTTGAAAGTAAGTCATGAATAAGCTCTTTAGTTTCCATGCTTTGAAGTACAACAAAACAGCAATTTAACATTCAAGTACAGCATTGGTGGATGATAGGAAAAATGTTTCTGAATAATAAAATTGGACACTTTGACAGCCACTTCTTCCATGTGCGACAGCAGTTTCTGCTCCATTGTTTACAATGAAAAACATCTTCCAGACAAACAACAAACAGACAAGTGATTCAATCTGACAGGCGCTTGTCAGGGGAGTTTCAGACAACCTTGTATTCTGGGGCAGCATAAACTCAGTAAACACTCAGTCAATATCCAATTCAAACCCAAAGGGCAAACAAACTCAAACTTTGAAAAATATGAAAGGAGGGAGAGTCTTTTCAAAACCCTAAATCTTTTTGACCCCGATCGGAAGAGTTATAAGAACGCCTGCTGGGTCCCTCCAACTAACATCCTCGACTTGCTGAAGGACTTTTCAAGATAATCATGTTACTGGATGGTTTTAGAAACTCATCTGGAAAAGGATTCCTGAGAGGTTAGGAGAAAATAAAAGAACACGGGACAATATTTATCCTTGAAAAAAAAAAGAATGAACCAACATTCTTTAATATTTCTTTTATATTTTAGTTGTGAAACTACTTATTCTGACTGAGCAGACGTCACATCCTTTGAGTTTTACGGGGCTTGTTATCACTTGCTGTTGGAATACAGTGATTATTCTTCTTTACTGAACTGCTGTGCTGTATCAGGAAAGCAGGCTGAAGAAACGCTGAGTGTTACCCTGGGGTTGAAATTGCTTGTGACTGCACGCATGTTTGGGGACAGAAAGAACATTGTTGTCATAATAGTTTCAGGTCTGATGACACACACAAGATAGAGTAAGTGCCTGCTGTCATTTTTCTACACTTACCACTGAAATTTCATCAATACATGTGTCTTGTACCCAATTACACCTTAAATTGACATGTACAGGAGATACTGAGCGAAAAGACCCTATGGATAAATCATGATATTCATTATTATATAATTCTTTCCTCCATGCCTGCAGGCACAGCTGTGGCTGAGAATGAAAAACAGAGGTATTTTATATTTGTTTTAAATCAGATGTGCTGTATATCTTCAGTATTCACTTGTCAATATAATACATGTGGCTTTGTGAAGCACGTATAGTTAGTAACGTAGGTCTTCAAAAAAAACTTTACTGCTCCTACATGAAATCTAAGTTATTGTCCACAGTACTGAGTTTTTCATCAACAGAGATGGTGAGAGTGATGTGCTGATTAATGTTGAGGCTTCCATCATTCCCCTCAATACAAAAACACTGAAATCAGAGATGAACTCAACTTCCAAATAATACAGTCCAACCTTGGCTCGTCCACCGTAACCTGCAATCAGCAGCTCCTCCACGCCCTGCTCTCTGCTCTGTAAGATAAAACCACTTCAAGGGCGAGAGAGGCACTAACATTTCAGCCTTCAGGTGCTTGGTGTTGGGAGAGGGGAGAGCACAAAGAAAAGGTGTGAACAGGAGAACAAAGAGGAGGGAAAACATAAAGAAGTTAGTTCTCCAAAAAACTGTTCAGGGAAATAGTAACAGAGCAGCAGGAACATTGAGAAGGCTTGCTGCCATGAGAGCTGTAATACAATCAAGTTAAGAGTCCATTTGAGGAGGCAGCAGATACTTAATGAATGCCTTCTCCCTTATTCACTAGTTTATTACACAGTGCTGTGTCTTTGTTTGAGGGAAACCTGTCATCAGGTGAGTAGGAACCCTGCACTGATGAAGGTTTTCTAAGCCAAGTGACCAGTTCTGACAATCAGGTTTGGTTTCGTGTTGAGACTGTGGTCACAATAGATCAGCAGGCACGACAGGAGAACACAAACAAGTCTCAGTCAATTATGTTTCCTCGAATATTACAGAAAAGTACTGAAGAAATGAGATACAATGGTTCAAAATAGGAGCTGTTCACTGAAAAAGCTTGACACAAAACACTATAGCCCTGAAAAAGCATGAACAAAGGTGTTCGACTGTTAACAGCAGAAAAGTTCACATGGATTTATCGTCAAGTTTTCTTTAAAGCATAAAAATATTCTTTCCCAAACCTTTAATACTGCACATGTTCATATTTTAAACTATGATGCTAATGCTATCAAGCTGACATGTATTTAATTGGGTCTTTTCCATTAATTGACAGGGAAGAAACAAAAAAAAACTCTTAACACCAAAAAACTCAGCAGAATATGATTGCATCAATGTCCTTACAACACAAAAGACTAGGAAAAACAATTTAAATCAATGGCCACATTCATAAGGAACATGAATTTGCAGGACGAGCATCAGAGCTGAGTATGTGGGTTGCACTCATGAAAAATTTGCCTCACCACAAAAACAGAAGCAAAAAAAGGCTTGAACTTAAAACCATTTGGCAAAAGAATAAAGTTATTAAATATCACATAATGTGCCTCAGTTCGTTTCTGGCGCATATTATTTTTCCGTGACACGACAATTGAAAATTGCACATAAGGGACGATCCAGCATGGTGAGTTGAACAATGAACGGTGATAACTTTCTTTTACAGCAGGCAGCAGCTACAAATCCTCAGTGTTTTCCTCAGGCACAAGTTTATATGCCAACAGTTGTAGCGTTATTCTTTGTGACTATAATGTGAAAGCTGTCTGCCCTTGAAAACAAGTAAACAAGCAGCCGTCTAAAAGTTTACATCAGTCTGACCTGCCTCATCAGTTGCAAACATTACCATGTGATAAAGCTACAGAGGAAACTTTATCAAACCTAATGTCTGAAAGGCAATGTATCCTTACAGCCAAGCTTCTGGACATGATTTAGAAAAATAAAAAGCAACAAAGTAACAATGGGTTCCTGATTTGTTGATAAAATGTCTTAAGAAAACATTTCTTGGAACTGGTGCCCAAATTAATATGAATACGAATCTCAGTGGAGCATTGAGGCAATAAAGGGAAGATCTCATCAGAGTAACGCTTCTCTCTAACTGATGACCAGAATCAGATTATACATGTGTCTGAAAACTCAGTCTATTGTCAGGATCCTAATCATCAGCTGGCGTAAACACAAGTTTGTTTTTTCACTCCACGGGGAGTGCTGCACAAACCAACACGTTGGAGTAACCGTGAACGCCTGAGGACTAAATGGGGTGTGACTCTGAACGACTGTCATTACAACCCTCTGCATCAGAAACATTTACGCATCACTCACATGCTTCTGTGTTCATGTGTAGAGAGAATAGAATAGAGTTGAATCGATCTGCCTGATGGATTTATACTCTGAGATACTGACTGAAATCCAATGGAATAGGACCATATCGGCACATCCCTGTATTAAAACAAATGGAAAAAAACATTTGTATGTCATGGCTGCACAGTGGGGGTCAATGAGAGTCTGAATTGCCGATAGAGAAAATCATCTGAACATGATGTAAACGGTAACACTTTCTCTTTCTGTATACTGTGTATATAATAACTGTTTTGGTCATAATGGCGATGCCTTATGACCACCATAAACAATTGAGGTAACAACTGTGGACTTTTCTGAAAAGAATGGAAAGGAAACAAATACTTTAGAGTAGATCAAATGTGTAATTTAGAAGCTTAATAACAATATTTTTAGATTACTTTTACTTTCCATGACAAGTTACTTCAACTAAATAAAGCTTTTAGAGGTAAAAAAAAAAAAAAAAAAAAAAAAGTTTGGTTGGTTCTCAACAAAGCATTTGGTCAAATTAGGGTTGGGGGATATTGACTATACTCAATACATCACAGGTTGTATGAAACAACTATATCGTGACCACTGAGTATTACTTGTCAGGTGAATGTTTTAAGATGTGAGTATGTGATTCTCTTCAGAGTTGCACTTCTTTCACTCTCTGCTGGTGCTCCCCTCACTCTCTTCTGTGCTCACGTGTTTTTGTAATAGAGGAGGGGGCAAAACAGCCCTTGCGTATCACGTCAGTCGCATGTTGTGGGTTTTTGGGCTTGTTTTCTACAGTGCAGTTACTTATTTGGGCTTCCTGTGCTGTCTGTATGATCCTTGCCTGGTTCTCTCCCACATCACCACACCGACGAGGAACAAATGCGTTGACGCATACTTAAGTTCCAGTTTTGCATGAGCTTTGTTTGACGTTATTTTACAGCTGAATACCAAAACACTGCAAAATGTAATGGTATTTTAAAACAAATAAGGTTCTGCAGCATCAAGACAAATGTATACAAATATCTGCAATATCCAGGTGGTTGATTATGATTCATTTAAGCGAGATTAAGTTATCCACAACTTTAGTACATGTTACTTTAAAAGTGTGATTGGTCTTCATGGTTATACTTTTAGAAATGTATTGAGACAGTCATATGATACATTCAGCCAGATGAATAAATTTGACTAATTATTCACTGGAACTGATATGTAACTACATAAAATTTGGTTTGACATAAAAGCTTTGTTAAACTTAATGGTTATGTAAGAAACACAGAATTTACTTAATGATGCAAGACTTGAAACTACTAAATAAGATGCAATAAGATCTTTTTGCTGCATTTTTTTATAGGTTGAGGCAGTGGTTTGTTGTCTAAGAGTGCAAAAGAAGCATGAAGTCCTGCTGAAACTGTGAGGCTAATATGAAGATTTACATTTTATTTGTTGATACATTTTATCAATGCCATAACTGCAGCCAGTTGTGAGACCAGAAGCACATGAACACATCACTATACAGTTGTAGCAGTTTCTCAGGCACAGAGTGTCCATCAAAATATGCAGCAGCTTATGACAAGAGAAAACATCACATGTAAACAGAGTAAGAGATGTTTTCTCTCCTCAACGTCCTTCACACAGCTGCAGCACACGTCACGCAGCAACAACCGGCCAATCATGAGTGCTTTCATTCAGCTCTTCACCATTCACATATACTTAAGATTTTAAAAAGTGCATCTTCATCATGAATCATCTTCATAACCTTTTCCTTGAGGGATGGCGAATTGATCACATGGTGTTCGAAACTCCATCATAACAGATACATTAGCAGTGAATCAATACTGCAGGAGAAATAGATGCTGAAGAGATAAACCTCTTTCTTCCTGTTCTGCAGACAGGGAACAAAAAAAGCTCTTGAGAAAAAGCTCTTTGGGACAAGAAAAATAATCCAAAACAACAAAAACAAGCCTTACAAAGCCAGGGTGGTTTTCTTTTCATTTCACCGAGCCCTGGACCTTGAAGAAGTCTAACTAAGAAATACAGATTTCAGTTAAGCTTCAGGGTACGATGCAGAACCGCTCTCACTCTGACACATGAACCAGTCAACGTATACAGTGGATTTTAGTGTCACACACAAAAACTCTGTAAAGTCTCCATCCAACACAGCAGATGTTTGTTGTGACAACAGACTGATGGTGTGACAGCTCAGACTAATCCCCAAACCAACCAAGAAATCCAGTTTCTCACATTTCCCTCATGAAACCACCCACTCCTGTCTGAAGATTCAAACTGTGCAACAGACGATTCTGGTGAGGCTGAAATGTTTTTTCGAATCTGGGCTTGTTGAAGAATGAGTTTATAATGAGCCAATAATAAATGAGTCCAACCAGATTCAGAAAAAGATCTGAATCTTGAAGGAGTTATTCTTATCTCCACCTCTTTTTCTGTCTACTGTCTTTGAATTCTGATGAGGGCCTGATCGTCATATGGCAATTCATTTCTAAAAGAACATCATGGGTAATAAAAAATACAATTTGCTTTTTTTCATCTTGAAAATTAATTTCCTAATGTACCACTGAATTCAGCTCTGCAAACGAGTGTCCTCAGTGTTTGAACCAACACAGAAGTTTTAACGATTTGACCTTTTCAAGATGTGCTGCTCTCACAGAGTGGTTCTGTGCCGTATTGAATTGAAGCAGTGAATGGATTTGTAATTGTGAAGCACTTTTCTATTCTTTCCAACCTTGATGGCTCACAGAGGCTGGGATAACAAGAAACTACAGGATTTTAAGCCACACAATCACACCACGCTGTAACAGCAGTCGTAGTTTGGGGTTCAGTATTTTCCCCAAAGACACTTAAGCCTGTGACCACAGAAGCTGGGATTGGTCCCTTTAGTTTCACAATCATGTTGCTCTTTTTACAGGTGGAATTCAAATATTTTACTAATTGAAAAGAGTCTGAGCTCTTAACAATGAGGGTCTTAGCCTGATGGCCCCCAGTGTGTCCTGAAAATGCCCCGTTTGCCAGATTGTCAGTCCAGCCTTGGCATCCTCCCCACTGCTCTCAGTACAAGTCGAGGTGAGGTGAGGTGAGGTCAGGTCAGGTCAGGTGAGGTGGGCTACACAGGACGTCTAAAGGAACCATTCTTGTCTTACACACTTGAAATTAAACAGAATTTAAATAAATCTGATCATTTGTAATGGTATCAATCAACATGAAGTTATCTGAAACATGTAAAGTATGAAGGTCATGAGCTGTAGCCCAGAAAAAAACTTCTCTGTCAAATTAGAAAAAAAACATAACTGCTTTTTCTCATTAAAATGTTTTTCAGAAATGGGTTGCATTGTATCAGTCAGACCTGAGAGAAAAATAATCTGTAAAACAAACAAAAACTTGAGTCATGAGTAGTTAAAACCTGGGCCAAGCCCCCCAGTCCTCATCCTGCCCGGCGTTTAGGAAATGCTCTGGTATTTTGTTTCCTGGTGATCAAGTGTTCCGCTTTGTTTCCCACATTTCTTTAACGCTTTGGCAAGCAGGTTAACATTTTTGGCTGAACTAACTTGAATAGTGAACCTGATAGGAGAATAACAACAGAGTTGCATAAAACAGAGGGGGTGTCTCCTGAGGGTTTGTGGTCGATTTCTTTGAACATTACAAAAAAGAAATCAATAAATTTGAACTCAGAGAGATAAGAAGTTAACACTGTGTAAGGAGTGACAGAGGATATAGTTTCTCCTGCAGATTTGTATTGTTCTCTGAAAAAACAACCAGTGAAAACTTAATTTGCTCCCTCTCCACTCTCACTTCCAAAATGTTGTTTATTTCTGTAGATTTTTTAATCATTTACCAAACCAGGAAGGAGTGGGTTTGCTTCATGGGCATTAAACCAAAGAGGAAGGAATGTGTCTTGAACATTAACATGAGACTCTTCACTTCTGTTAGTGCTGTGATTTGATGGTATTTATTGGAAATCTCAGATGTTGATAATCCAAATCTATGTTTCTGCTCACAAATGTCTGCTTTTATACGATATCTGCCTGAGCAGAGGAATAAAGCCAGAGTCCAATCTCAGAGCTGCATAGATGTTGCATCATTTTCCTCCACACAGCACTTCTCAAGAATCTCCTGAGGTTTATTTTGTCACAGATGATGCTGAAAATGTTTCAAGAACAAAACAAATGATTGTTTCTGCTTCGTGTGGAAGGGGTGAGGCGACTATCAATGCAGACACAATACCATTTCACTCCTGAAAGGCTGCTCCCTTTAAAAAGGGCCAAATAATTTACCACACACAGCTCCTCTGGCTTTGTGCCTTTCTCATGGTAATTGCTGGGAGCGGAGAACAGAGCGTGGTGCCAAACACCCACTACATGTTGAACTGTGCAGAATTGTAATGACTGTTCAGGAAAGTCTAGAGGAAGGACCCATTAACTGCAAAAAACAGTATAATGATATTGCAATTAAAATAAACAAAGCTTAAAAACATCTCCAAGTAGTAGATATCAAACTATGATGTTTGTTCAGGGCTCAGTGGGCTAACACATGCAGGCTTAAGCTGGTCCAAAAATCTTTGTGACATTCCTGCAAGGACACAAAGTGTATCCATGGAGCCATGGAGCCTTGGCAGCAACATGAGCCCTTCTAGGTTCACCCGTCCAATAAATATTCAGCAGGTTAGTACCCTGCAGAGACTTATCTGTGCCATCATATGTCATACACAGTTAGCTGACTATAACAAATGCAGAGTTGGTTCTTGTCTATGAAAGTAAAATTTTGGAGACCATACAAGGGGAGAGTGTACAGGCATCTCTCAATATCTTGACTGTATGAAGGATACCATGTTTACAGCAACTAGAGACAACATTTCAGCTGCTGCCTACAGTTTCCAGGCCTTACAGTTGCAGTGCCAGTGGCGAGAACAGGAGACACGTACCCAGCAGGTCAGGAACAACGCTGACTGACAGCCCTGACATCCACAGCTTCTTCTTGTTAGAGTTGAAGACAAAAGACTTTGCCTCCATTCACTTCCTTCTGCATTGTCTGTCTAAAAGTTACCACAATGAAATATCCATCTAACAGTGTATCTCTCATTTCTGACTCTTGAAGCGAACTAAAACAGTAGCACTACCATTTTTTTCCCCAAATGTTTTGAGTTATCAGTTCAAGCTTGAATGTTAAACACTCTTAGGTTCCAGTCTCTCAAAGTAACAATTCACCATCTTTGTAAATCTGGAGATATTTAGCCATGCCTATTGGGCAGATTCTGGATCAAAATGCTCTCTCTCACCCCTTTTCTTAGTAAGGCTCCACAAGTGACAGTGGCCTTTGGGGACAAGAAGAGCTGCCGTGATGCATGATAACTTCTGTATGATCTTCCATTCGCTATAATTTCATTCAAAAAAACATCTATTGGCACACACACTTTCATGCTTAACAACACTTTCTTTGTCTTCATGCACCTCAGATGGTCACTTCCTGCATACAGACACTCAAATGGCTGTTACTAGTTTGTTTGTTCGATGCTGCAGAAGAAACATAGCAGGGCAAAGGGCAACTTAATCTAAAAATCTCTGAAACAGCCCTATTATTTAGGGTATAAATATTCAAGACCTTTGAGTGATGTAAAGAAGCCTTGATTTTAGATATATGGGCTTGAGACTTTATAAGGATGCACAAACACTCTGAATATTATGTGTATATTGATGTATTCAGGTCATTATTCACTCATTTAAATGGACTCATGAGCATCATGTTCCAGTGTAATTCTGCTTTATTCTACTAAATGCAGCTAGAAAAATTCCCACTGTGCCTTTAAGCGTTACTTATCATCTTTTACAACAAACCAAGGTAGTTTACCACAGTGGCAGATTGCTTTATGGCCGACATCATAAATAGTTGCCCTAGTCCAGTGTAATGTTTTGTAATTTCTATCCTGAACTGATACCAATATAGTGGGGAAAAAATCTAAACATGATATCAAACAGCTTCAGAAGTTTTAAAATGATTCATGAGCCCCAACACAGTCGAGGTGGACGTCTGTCTAACATGAGTCTGGTTCTGTCTGAGGTTTCTGCCCATTAAAGGGAAGTTTTTCCTTGCCTTTGTAACTTGCTAAATGCTGCAAAGTGCCGTACTCATGGTGGGTTGAGATGAGATAAGATTCCTTATCTTGTCTTGATGTTAGGTCTCTGTCAATAAAATAACATTTTGTCAATGTAAACAGATCTACCCTGTTAATGTTTTGAGATAACCTTTGTTATGATTCAGCGTGATATAAATAAAAGTTGATTGTAATGATACAATATAGAAGCAGAGGATTCTGGCACAACTTCACCTCTTTCCATTGTGCATGGAGAAGGAAAACAGAGTCTACACTGCAAATAATCTTGCACTTGCCAAGATTTAAAATCTTACTTTAAGACATGCTAAATTCAATATCTTGTTTTCATGTTTTTCAACTTATTTTTAGCATTTAAAACTATGTTAGATCTCAAAAAAAGCATGAACATTTCAATTTTGTCTTAATGAGTCTGATAATACTAAAATGAGTGAATAACTGTTAAAACAAGTAACTTTGGTTATCTCACATGTAATTTCACAACATTAAAACTTGTTTTCAAGATTGAGCTCTACATCAAGTTGCTTGATTTAAGAATAACACAAATAATCATTCTATTGTTCATATTCAGTATATTTCATTTAAAATTATTCTTCAGGAAGTTTGTTTTCAAGCATTTTAATCTAAAAATGAGCATTTTCTTCTTGTTTTTAGATCTGAGAATACTTATCAAGGCCATCTTCTTTTTAGATTTATCAGTCTTATTTCAAGATTTCTAGTCAAGTGAAATTATCTTGCTGCATGGACAGATAATTTCACTAGTTTTAAGATATTTTTCCATCAAATTTAGTATTTTTATCTTATATTCAGACTCCCTTTTTTTGCAGTGTAAAAGGGGTCAAAACTCCAGCAGAGTTGTTAGAGTTTTTCCCCTTTTTAATGATTAAATACAGCAACTATTTTCAAGAAACATCCATCATTTCAGCCATGCCCATGTCAGAAAGCCAAATATTTCCCAACTCCAGCTTTTTGACTGAAAGAATTTGCAACTTTTGGAAGAGATAAAGAAGATTTCTCTGGAATGTGGGCTGGAAAAATAAGTTATTTAGAGACATTTTCCACATTTTTTACCCTTAAAAACTGGCAAGTTAAGGGTAGAAACTCAAAAAACAGCAACTTGACACCTGTTTAAGAGTTTTCCAATTCATGTAAAGTGTTAAATTCAACTATTTCTTTAACAGATCGTGATGTACTTTCTTGGTCGGACATAAACAGGCTGATGTGTGTTTCAGAGTTTCAGAGTGGGTGAATAGACAAAGTGGGAGCAGGCGCTTCGCTGCACTGATTTTCTGTCTTTCAGTATAGAAGAACAAATTCAGCTGCTTTAGATTAAGCCCATGCCATAAAAACATGAACCTGGAGCCATGCTTAGTGCTGTAACTGTGTCAGGTCACATCCAGCCCTCGCGCGGGCAGAGGTGCAGGTGCTCAGACTGGCTCGTGTGTTTTCCTGCAGCAGCTCCGTGGGAACAAGAGCGCGGTTAATGTGGTTGTTAGGGACAGAAGGTCAGAGTTACAAACAATAACCCCCGCGGTGCTAAAACACAACCAACGGCACAACCAACTGTTATGACCTACAATACACCAACAAAACACGAGTAAAACAGCAAAACTTTTCCACATAAAGAAAAAACAACTTACTGTTATGGTAACTTCGTGCTTTTTCAATCGATACTTGAGGCTCTTCATGTTGTTAACGTTGGTCCCTGGGTTTAAAAGTTTCCTTTGGTAGTTAAAATCATAAATAGTACAAAAAACCTTCCAGAAAGTTCGACGTTGTAAGTTTTCATCTGTCCCTTTTTTCCTCACAGACGAGTTTCACCTGACGCCTAACCGCAAACTCTGCTCGCACTTTGATTGACAGGTGTAGGAGCCAATCAAAGCGAAGAACGCACGGTCCTTCCAGTTCTCATCCAATCAGCTGCGTCGGGAGGCGGGACTTCCTCATGAAAAAGGAGTTGGGAGAAGTTGGACACATCCTGGGACAGAGAGGAAAAACCTGGAGTGACGTCAGGCTTACCTGAAGACTGACACACCTAGGTAAGGTACTCATTTGAAACACCTAGGCATTTATTTATTACATTTAAACTGAATAAAGAAGGCTAGTTTTCATCTCTAGATGTTGAAATAGGCTAACTAAAAAGCAACAAATAAAATAAAGCAAAACAGAAAAAATGTATGGAAGTTAGAAAAATAAATGTTAGAACGTGCAAAAATTTTGCCCTTTATTCCCGAATATGAAAATCATACAGGGCTTCCTAATAACCACCAACAGTTTTTTTATAATACGATATATTAATAAAAAAATTTAGGAAGCTTAACAACATTTCAATATAAAATAAAGTGAAATAATGAAAGAAATGACTTATTAGAAAAAGGAGTAAGTAGAAGCATAGCTCATTAACTCTCACCCCTTTCCTACATATAAATATTATATGCACATATATACATACATATACCTATACATAAACCTCTGTAATCACACACATCTATACCCATACACCAATACATATGTACACTCATATATACATATATACAATACGTATATAATCCGTGCGCATACATATACATATTTACTATTATACACATTCAACAACACATACACGTTAATCACCTTAAATGAAAATAATGATGTGCCTCATGTACCTTGATGTGTGTCCTTTTTTGCACGTTCCTTTCTCTTAACATATTTTTACATTTGATTTCTATTTTTACATATTGTTTAGTCCTACTTTTTATACTATTGCTTTTTTCACACTTAATGTTTGTTGAAGCACTTTGGAGCTCCTGAGTATCGCAATTTCAATCCTCTAAATGTGTCACGCATATTGGAGGATTAATAAAAAAAACTGCCTTGAACATTTAAAAAGCCACATCTCATTAAGTAACCACTGCCATGCAAGACATGCAGGAAGCAGCACAAAGTGAATATTGAAATAATGCACAACATGTATAAGAAGTAACAGAAATGAACAAAATAGTAAAGCATCCAAGGTTGACAAGAATTCAAATTAAGTTGATGTTAATTAAAGGAACCAGGCAGAACTATACAAAAGCATGCATCAGCACATTGAAGAGCATTAAACAAGTCATGGTACAAACATGCAGAAAACATGCAAGCAGTGTTATTCAAAACATGCAGCATGTGTAATTTAAATGCAGCAGCTCAAAAACTTCCTAGATAGGCAACAGCAGTAGCACCACACATGTATTCAATTTAAACATCCAAAAGTAATTTCTACAAAACAAGAGAGGTAAGAAACGCTGAATTAAAACGTCAAATCGGCAGTTGCTTGTTTACCTTCCTGGTTTACAGTATATTTAACTGTACCGTGGAGACCTTAAGTGCTTTTGTATGAGTGGTGCTAAGATATTCTCAACAACATGCAAAGCACAAAAGATCATTGTGTGAGCAGTGAAAACATCTACCAGTCACCTTTTACACAGATGTAAAGTAATAAAATGTTTTTTTAGTGTAATAGTAGACCTTTTAAAAAAATAAAGATTTAAAAAAAAAACATTTTTCATAACTTTAAGTCACAAGAACTGTGCTAATGTTGCTTGCCTCGGTTCTTCATCAGTGTTCAAATTAGCACCTTGTCCACAGAAGAAGAATAAAACTGAAAAAAGCTCCAAGGACACAAAGCTATATAATATATAAACACTTTTTTTTAATATCATATAATTATAAACACCAAGGTCTGACTGACACCATATCTTTTTATTACATTTTCTCCATAAGCCTGCATCATA
The DNA here is from genome assembly GCA_008086565.1 of Thalassoma bifasciatum. Lineage (NCBI taxonomy): Eukaryota > Metazoa > Chordata > Actinopteri > Labriformes > Labridae > Thalassoma > Thalassoma bifasciatum. Next base: position 25,152 of record RPOG01000076.1, on the reverse strand, counting down.
CAGCTGCAGCTTCACTGAAGGCACTTGAAGCACCTGGAGAGAAAATGTACGAGGAGAACAAACTAACTCCACAGGCTCCAAGGCTCCTGTTACGATGGTGATTGCAATCAGGAATCGTCTTGCTGTAGAGGCAACACTACCAGCATGCAGCCCACTTATTTCTGTATTATGATAAATTATTTTTCAATCTTTAGTAAAACAAAAAAACAAAAGAACAACAAAAAAAGCAGAACAGAAATGTATTATGTATCTGCTACTGGGGAGGAGGTAACAGAAATCCAATCTGCTCTATAAATAAAGAATAATTATGTTATTAGGTAAATTACAGCACTTTTGCAACAAGGTAGAATCTATGAGCAGCAACAACCTTTTTGACACAGAATATTTACCTGTCCAACCAAAACAAGCAGATTTTACAAGATTTTTTCATGGATCCTGCAACAAACTATCAACTAATATCTACCAATGAACTTGTAGCATATCTCATACTGTATGATTTATGTCCTCAGACAAACACCTGATGGTCGATACGTTTCAATCAATCTCTTTATCAGAAAATATTTTTCTCCAAGAAGGGTGTAGCTATGCAATATAACATTAATTAATTTGTTGTGTATCTTGAAAACAGTGGCAGTAATTCTATTCAAATGCTGCTGCTAATAGAAGCAATGACAAACCAACAACTGCCATAGAGGCAAAACAACATAAACAAAAAAGTCAGCAGACCAAATGTTAACTGTAAAACTTACAATCACATCCATGTTACAATATACATTTTGTTATTTTATTGTTGGTTGAATTTTTTATCCTTGGATGTTTATAATTTTTCTATGCTACCTGAACCTGAAAAGTGTGACTACAGTCTGTTATTACCCTGCTTTAAACACTCTTGCATGATAAATCAAAATAAGTGTAGACAGCAGCGCAAAAAATTATACAACCAACATCAATATACACAAAAAGTGAAATAAAAGTAAAAGAGTTGCATCTATGTTGTGCTTTTCAGCTGTTTTGACCCATGTGTCTATGAGACACTTTATCATTTATCTTATTTTTATATACATTCACCATCACTATTGTTTGCTTGATGCCCATGCTGAATAGATGTCAGGGCACATTGAAACATCTCTTTCTACCACCATGAAATACGTTTGGCACGAGCATTATCACCTTGACACTCAGTCTGCTTTTCCATTTATCAGCAGCTGTGTACATCTCCTTGTATACAACCCCTGAACCTTCTGTACTGATTTTTTTTTTACAAAGAAATTCATTATTGTGTCTCTATATGAACTCAGTGTTCCTGTTAAGTGTAAGTCACATGGACTCTGCCCACATGGTGCTTTCTCTCGTCTTCTGACCCCTCAGACTCAGACTTCACCCCACATTCATGAACGGATGAGCAGGATGTTTATTTTGCTTGTGAATTATTTTGGTTAATTTGTATTTGTTTAGTTTTTAGGCTTTTTATGCCTTTATTCACAGAGGACAAGTTAGTGCATGGAGCAGGAAACAGGACAGGAGTATAGTTTCAAACAACTAGGGAGATCTGAATCTGTTTTATTCTTATGTTCTTCTCACATATTACATTCACATCGTTCTCAACAGTCATTTTTCTCTTATTGATCTTTTTTGTATTACATTATTACACATCCGTCTGTTTTACTTTTCATCTGCAATTCCTTTTGTTTGCACTTATTGTTGATGTGAAGTGTTTCTCTTAGTATCTAATTTATTCAGCTTTGGACCTCTTTGTTTGACCATACTGTTAAATGTTTGTTCAATTAGTTTTCTGTTTCTGCCTCACTTTATCGAAGAGCTTATAAACATCTAGTTTGAAGTGTAATGTAAAAATAGTTAATATTGAGATTATTATTAGTCATGACTCAATTGAAATCATTCATCCTTCTTCTGTGGGTCATGAGTAAATAGTTCCCATTTCTCTCTTTTTGTATTTTATTTCAACCTGTGGGGAATATCTTCACACTATAATTGTCAGAGATAATATAGGGTAGATGATTGACTTTGGTGATGGTCTCGTAAACTTCAGAGAAAAAAACTTCAGAAGTGTGAATGAAAAAGTGACCGTCAAGTTATTGGGAGGATGAAAAAAAAGGAGAAAATGACGCCCCCTTGTGAGTGCTCTCCCAAAACAACACTTCATTAATCAATAACTACAACACTAAAGGTGTGCAAATGAACAAAACTGAAACTCATTCTTCAGTAGTATTTAACTGGTGAAAATTATAAACTCACCTAAATTAATTCATTGAATTATGCTTAAATCCACATCCAGTCATTGCTTCATAATCACCATTTCTCATCTTCGCTTTGGTAAATATGTCCAACTACATGCGTCATGACTCTGAATGTGTGTTCTTCACATTGTCAGTACCTCCTTGAAATTGTGTTACCATGGTGACATTACTGCAATCTGAGGGGTGGGACTGTGATAGGCGGCTGTAAATCAGATTTTTAGGATGCTTGAGGGGCAAAAATGCTCACTGAATTCTAAATTTGATTTTCAACTCTTGTCAGAGGTAGCATCATTAATTTTACTCCATAATGATGTTTTTGAAGACAAAAAGTTTAAAATCATTCTTCAAAAAGAATAAATAAAGTGACTCAAGGTAGTAAACCAGCTGTGCCATTCAAGTCATACAACTTTTTTTAGGGGCTTGAAAAGTGCAAAAAAAAACACTGGAAGAGATGCAGAGATTGTGTAGAAACATATCTTTTAACAAATTGATACAAATACACAAGTAACATATAAAAAAAACATTAAATGCTGAATGTTAACCACATAGTTCATTTTCGATTTGCACCACATGTGGCAAGAGAAACAGTCAAAAATACAAACATGCAACAGTAACAAATATCTATCAGATGGAATGCACAAAAACACAGAAAGAGCTGCTTGTCGAAGAAAACTTTTTGACAAAAACATTTTCTTGTTATTCTGTAGTTAAGTGCAAGAAAAAGAAGAGAGAGAAAATAGCACAGACAAAGTTAAAAAAAGTTTTCCTCATTTTTTTGTCGTGACAAGCTCCTGAGACCTTTGTGGAGGAAGCCAGCAGTTCAAGTGAAAAATCTCATCCAAGTGCAGTGATGGTTATTTTACATGTGTTCTGGGAGAGGAGGCTGGTGCTGTGCGCTGAGAGCTCTTACACAGCCTTGCGGTGATACTCTGGGGGTGCGACCTCATAGTCCGTGGCACTGAAGAGGGTTGATGAATTCTTCACCAGGTACCTGAGGAGGAAGCAACATTTTTTATTACAACGAAGTGAGGCAGAAAGTCTCATTCCTGGAAGTTAAAAAATCAAATCAAAAAATCTGAGTGGGGTTTTCTAGTGCCAGACATGGTATTGAATGCTGGCTGCCTCCTGATGGGATTTGCACGATGGGTCTCAGAAGAAAGGAAAATTATCATCCTGTCAAACTAAATAACCCAGCAGGTGTCTTGTCCTGTTGAAAATGTGACAAGATGATGGCTTTGCTGGGAAAAATGAGCACCACGTCAATGAGATTCACGAGGAAAGAACGAGAACAGGTGATGTCTGCTTCTTTCTGGTGTTTCATGAAAAGAAAAATCAAGAAAATGTAGTGTCTTGGTGAGGATGTTAGTGTGAAAGATGAGCCTTTGCTGTCGATGAACAGTCTCTCTAAGAAACGACTCCTTTTGTACAGTAAATGTCAATAGGTTCCATCATGTTTAGAAATGATTTACGGCCTGATAATCTCAGATTTTCCAGCCTGATTACCACACTGAGTTCACACAAAGTCCCATTTCTGCTTCAGTAACATGATAAATAAGATAAATGTACTAGGTGGAGAAAAGAGCATGCTGCAGAGGACTGAAAAAGTCAAGGTGAATTACAAGTAGGTCAGAAGATACATTCACGATGATTTAGCAAACATGTTTGAGTAAATAGAGAAAAGAAAAGGCTTCTAGCTACATCAAGCAGCTGCTGATCAACACCTTAGGCTTACATACACTAAAAACAAATCTGAAATCTCAAGGCACTTTGTCTTTCGTATCTTTATTATCAAAAAACTTATTCCATTTGGAGCCACAGCGGCTGATTAAAAACAACTCAGAAATATAAGTTCAATGATTAAATTCACAGTTTAATATTGTTAAGTCTCTCGCTGAACCAGTAATGAAATCAATTCTCAATGTTAAAAAGAAAATCTGTAGTTTACAGGCAACCTTGAAATAAAGCAGAACACTAACTTAAAGTTCTGTGGCTTTTAGTACTTATTCTGCGCTGATGTGAATGTAGATGTACAATGACATTTAAGAATCAGTGGAACACAGCGTGGTGTCTCTGGTTGTGTGGTGAGAGTTTAACTTACTTGAGGAAATCTTGGAGGTAACTCAGCAGCAAAGCCAGACTCTTCTCGTCCAGAGGAGTATAAGCCAGCATGGCGCCGATACGAACTGTCAGAGAAATACAGGAGGAGGAATGAACATTGGAGACCACATAAGGCTGAGGTAGACAGCAATCAGAGTCACCCTCCTCTTATGGTTGTGTAAATCTGAAGTATTGAGAACTGAAGTTTCAAAGATGGCATAACTGTTTCAGAAATCTGGGACTGGTTCTTGAGATTCTGATTTCTTTTACTGGTCAGTAGGGGGCAACTCGCGCTCCTGCAAAAGTCAAGTTGTATAATAGTAGAGAAGGAGACAAGGAAGCTGATTTGGTTGCTTTTAAATTAGTTCCACTACAAAGAAAAATTAAAATAAATAAAAATACAGAACAAAGCTTAGATCAAAGCCACAGATGTGATCACACTTCTGAAGCAATGAGCTGCAGTTTCCTCTGAGTCTTATCTGGGGCTCAGCAAGACTTACTGAACCATCCCCGGTTGGTTCGGAGCCTCAGCAGCTGTGCACAGTGAACCTGCTGCAGAAGTACAAGAGTTGCTGGGCAACACCTCAAAAGACTTGAAGGTGAAGGGTGTAGCTGTCTCATTCAGCTTTCCATTCATTGAGGACAGTAACTGGAGGTGTTTTTTTTTCACACTCCCACAAATCCCTCAGTGGGAAAAAAGGTCAGAGAGGAACAGCAGAAGAGTCAACCTGACGACAAGAACTGTTGAATTCAGATTCTTTTTTATTTTTTTTATTTTTGACCATTTGACCTTCATATGAAGTGAAACCTGAAGGGAGAGCTACCATCAGCAGATTGTAACATTTTATAGACTAAGAGTAAACCATAATTTTGGTAAAACATGAACACCAGACTGATATCTGGATCATGTTTGTTGAGTTTTGTCTGATGCATAAAGAAGGAGCAGACTGAGTCAATACCCAAACCAAAGGTGGTACTTCTTGGCGATAATCCTCCCTTTGTTCCTGCACAGAAGATCCTTTCATTCCTTGTCTTTAATTGGTGACTGTGATGAACGCGCTGTCCTCAGACCCAAAAGTATTGAATGGATAATATCTGACACATTATGTTTGTAACAAGGCATCAGAGCTCTAATTAGCCTTTAAGGCTGTGAAGCAGTGAACACAAGAACACCTGTCGTTGACATATTTCATGTTATTGAAGAGAGAGCTCTATGTGTGGGAGAACTAATTAATTCAGCATCTTGGGCACAACTGGCTCAGGCACAGGTAATGTGTTCAGCACCGGTTGCCATGGAGATCCACCCTGTTAAGATGTGATTCACTTAAATAAAACCGAAAACTTGGGGTTAACTCTGAAGTTACTGTAAGATCTGCACATCCTGCTCAACTGACCTACGACACCAGTAACAGGTTGAAGGTCTGAGCGATATGAAAAGGATTTTACATCTCGATATTCAGAGCTCTCAATATCCACATGATATGAATAAGGGCTCAGTAAAAACTATTAAATGAATATATATTAATCAATACCAGAGCCAGACTTGCAGGAATTGATGAGGATACATAATTTCAAAAGTGAGAATTCATTCTATTTTAAGGAATTGATTTTTTGTTACCCAGTCCAAGTGAAAGTTAGCACAACCGGACCAACACAACACTTCACTCTGGTTTTGAATCCAAATTGTACACCTCCAAATAATGGAGGGCGACTTAATTTTTGCCCTCTAGTGTGAGGATTCTGGACAAGTCATTTTTTTCTTGTTTTTCTTTTAATTTTCCCGCTGTGTGTGCACATCCCTTCAAGCTCCTTCCCTTGGATGTTTCTCATTGACTCGCTGATATCCTGAATATTCATATCTCAATATAGATACAATAACAATATACTGCTCAGCTCTGCTAGGTTGATACTTTGTGCAGTAAATTGTGAGAACTTGGATCTTGTTTTTGAATCACTCCAAAAAACGTTGAAGTTGACTTTGATTTTATGCAGAACAAAGTAACATGTCAGAGAAGTTGTTGCTGTTTCTTTCTTTTTTTTTTCTACTGTGAGCTAACAATCTTAAATAACATTTATTACAGGGTTCGTTTTCTGCCTCCATCTCAGATAAAAGAGCCGATTAAGCATGGGAAATAACAGCTGCACTATTGATCTGTTTCTCAGTATGATTTCTGAAATAATCCAGACAAACATAGGACTTCAGTCTTAGCCTTCACTAAACTAAACAGCAGGAACAGTGATGCTGCTCTTTAGCATCATAGTGTTCCAGCTTCTGCAGAGATAAAAAGAATGAAGCGTAAAGTCTGGAACATTTAACCTCCTCCCAAAGCTGGCGTTCCACTCAGAAGGTCAGAGACATGTGTGAATTATTTGAGTGAAGGCACTTATGTAAATGTATCGATATCTATCTCTATTTACCAGCTATATATAGTGTATGTATTTCTCTGAGTATCCAGGTTACATACCGAACAAACGCAGCAGGTGTGGAGCTCCATACACTTGAGACATGGGCAGGTCAGGGTGTTCTGCCAGGATTTCTGCATACTGGGGTCTCTCAAACTTGTAAAGCAGTTGAGTGCCCAGCATAACGTTAAAGTACTCACGGATCCCTGCCACCACTTCATTCACTGCAAACTCCCTAAGAAGGGAAAGAAAGAAGACAGAAAACCACAATTAATTCAATAGAGACCTAGGAAATTAAAGGCGAAAGAATGGTACAGACTTAAAACTCATTATTGAATCAGTGAATCAATGCATTGTTTAATTCACAGTGGTAAGGTGAAATATTAAAAACTGGTAATCAACTATACCAAGTATTGTGGGTAGAAACTAAGTGATCAATTTTTTTCATTTCCCCAAAGAGGTCAGTGAAATCATTTCTTACTTCTGACTCAGCCTACAGATGAATTATTTTGTCAACAACTGATAAATCTGACTGTCTCAGGGTTGACCTGGTATGACCTCAAATGCCATGAGCCAATCACAGTGGGCCAAGCCATTCTCATACACTATGATATTCTTTGTTACGGACAACCATTGAAATACATATCAGAAAGTCATTTTCCGTTCAGTTTTATGATTTTTTTTCTGAGACATTTGGTCTAAAAATGGTCAAAGGTGCTCATGAGTACATGCAACTCCAACACAAAGTATCCTGAGAAGCTGTGCAAAGGGAGTTATTCTTCACCCTTCCTAAACGACATCAAAACGGAGAAAAGTGTCTCTTTTGGATTGAGTGGAGTGGTGGACCACAACATCATCGCAACCTGAATGAAATTAACAAAGAAATCTACATCTGTTCTAACGCAAGTGAACATTGTACGTACGGAAAAATACCGACATTTTGCTGGAGAGACATACAAAGTTATCTCTAACATCTCTAACGTTTGATAAGCAGTGCAATATTAATAAATGAATGAATCTTTAATGCCAGCTATAGTTAACGTACCGTTAGCTCCTAGCTGCATTGTTCATCATGTCACTTTGTTTATTGGGAGTTCATTGGCTTATTTGTTCTAGTTTTTGTGTTTTCGTGAGTGCACATCATTGTTAGCTGTTGTCTAAAGGGCACAAATAGAGCTTAGCTTCATTGTCTCATCTGTAAAAGCTGGGATAACAGAGGTTGGCAAACACTGAGCTGACTGATTCAATGTAAATACTGTAGCACCAAACTAACGGAGAGACACTCTTGGTAAAGATGGTAAAAAAGGCTGTTTTGTTTTCCTCATACTCTGAGCGAAATACTTGAACTTCAATGGTGACGGCAAGGCAACATGCAGTTTAGCATGTTTGCATTGGGTCCCGTAAACTTTGGCTATAACTTAAGCTTTTCATCAACCATCACGGCAATAAAATGATAAGTAAATCTCCCCGATGCATCGTTTAAGTCGTTTTGATGACTTCCAGATGATATGTGATCTTTCTGTCTCAAAAATCATCAATGGCCTTCTGCAAAACATCTACTGAGGCATCTGTTTAAGCACCTGTCACTTAATGTTCAGTATTTATCTAAGTGAGTGGAAGTGAGCGCGGCTTAGCAATAAGTCAATTATACAACACTACTAAGACTGGACTGCAATTTGTTTATTAGAAAACATCTCAGTCTTTAAGTGAAGTGATAAAGCTTAAATGACAGAACATCACACATTACAATGTAAAGAAAAGGAAAACTTAGATTTGCAAGTATGATTTGCTTCTAAAAATACTTTGTTCATTTCAGTACTCTAATGAATCCCAACCTCGTCTTTTCATGTGCACATTACCTGCATCAATGGCACCATGCTGGGTACAATGCACATTACTGTTTCACTCTATTTAAGGAAATTTAGGACAGTGATGGGTAAAAAGGAGCAGTTAGACTGAGTCACAGGAGGCGTGAAGAGGAGGTTTCTTTGATGCTTCAAAGCTCATCACAGGATCCTGACTGATCTCTACTTTTCATCTCCTCAAGAAAATGCGTGTTTGTTCTTACTTGTTGTCAGAGTTTCCTTTCGATTTCTTGTGATTTGCATAGTCCTCCAAGACAGTCTCTACATTCTTCTTGGCCGGCAGATGAAATAACTGTAAGCAGCAGAGGAACCAGATGACTCCATAAAGCACAAACACTGTTAACTGTGCAGCAATTTTTCTAACTCGTACATTCCACACAGCTGAGACAAATGTGCAGCAAACATGAGCTTTTATGGTAAGGGTTTCCCCTCACCTGTTTCTGCCTGGTGATGAGGTCCCAGTCATCCACCAGCCAGGGTTTCAGCTCCTCAGGGATCTTCACTTTCACCTCCACACGGTTAGTGAACATCTCCTCCTGAGGGACAGAACAAACACAAATAACAGATTTTTTTCAAGGTTTTGTTTAGTTGTTATGTTCATGGCTGTATCAGTGCAGGGGTGAACCTCCTAAAAAAAACTAGACTTTAAGGCTCATGTGAGATCATTTCACTGATAAACACTTCATAAATAGTTTGTAAGACAGCAACTGATAGAATAAACAAACTTTTATATTAAAGTATGTAATGTGCACCAATGTCCCAGGAACAGTTTTTTTCTTCTAGTTTTTAAATTAAAGACACAGGTTCATTGAAATCATATCCTTTACTATATTGCTAGTGCATGTAGCTCAAATATGTCAGTTTCAATTATATAACACATAAAGATCCATTGTCACAAGTTGAAATATATCTGGTTTGTGCATAATGACTATTTCACAGCCTCTTATGTTACATTCCTCATTTAATTGGACATCTTAATGATACTTTCTTTATGATATGTCAGATATTTTTAGCTCCTCTTGTTCCCATCTAAGTAAGGAATATTAATCTATCATTTTATATGATGGAACAAAAGCCAAGTGAAAAATATTGTTCACTGAAACCAAAGTTAGGACATTTTCCATGACACAATAGGAGCCTCAGTTTGATTTTGCCACGGACACATTGTCATGTCAGGCTGTCAATAACTGTTGATACATACACTCTCCACAGTGGGGTCGACCCGTGCCCTCTTCTTTCTTGGCCCCTGTGGTGTTTCTCCACTGCTGGTACCTTCACCCGGCCCTGGGGCTGAACAAGAAGCACATCAGAGATTGTTCATTATGTGGGCACAAAAGTTTGTGGTTGAGATAAAAAATCTGACGCATTTTATTCTGAACATATCAGTAAACAAGGTCCCTGAATGTGATAACAAGTGTGCTTGCAAACCTTCATTTGTTGTGTAGCCTTTATTTTTTTAGCTGAACTGTTTTCAAAAAGCACAAGGACAAAAGCGTACACAAAAAAATATTTTATTGTGCTGAATGTTTAGGAACTCGAGGCACTTCGTACTTCATCTGAAAATGCATCATGGGTAAAGCCCTTTAGAGTGCGTAAAGTATGTTTTCTCAAGCTTTTCACACATTTATTTTGCGATGTTTCAGGGGGAATAAAGGTACTGGGTGTACTAAAAGAAAAATAATATTTCTCAAGGTTTGTAGGAGGAGTATTTCAAGTGTTAATAGAAAACAAATAATGTTCTTCTTTACCAAAAAAAACTTGTGCTGTTGAATGTTCACATCTTACTCATTGTTTACAGATGTTGTACTTACTCTTTTGTTTTGCCTTTTTCACTTTCCTAGGATGAAAGAAAGACATGAGTGACAACATTAATTTATAGTTTTTCATTCAGAGTAAACACTTATCCACTCATGAAATGCCATGTGTTACAATTCAAAAGTTCTGCTATTGGTAAAAAACTGAATAATGTTCAGCTCTGATAGGTACTCTTTAAGGATTTCTATTCAACTACGCTGTGATTCAATCTGAGCAAAACACAACCATTCATGTTATCACAATGAAACATCTTTTGCCTCTGGCACAGTACGAAGAGAAATGATTTTGCATTCTGGTGTTGCTTGGAAAAAGAAGCTTTACTAGCAGAGCGGTTGAATTGGCTTTTATATAAGGTGTTTATAAAGGGAAAACAACTTACAGATCAACATTTTTCTGCTGCACAGCAGCAATCTTCTTGCTTGGTGCTAAACCCCTCATCTTTCCCTCAACATAATGGTCCCTGTGAGGAAAAAAATGAGTGAGGGATAAGTGATCAGACTCATACGAAGCATTTCATCTGTCATTGAGGGGAGCTATTTTAACTCACAATGCAACCAATAATGATTTAGCAAGCTATGAATTATTTTGTCTTGACTGTAATCATATTGTTCTAGTCAAAGCTTTTCAAAAGATGAAAATACACTGAGTAATCCTTTAAAAGGTGACAAACATCCCCAAAAAGCACTATTGTACTCGCTGTGAAATAACAGTAAAGACTCACTGATTGGCCTTTTGAAGCTCTTTTTGTTTCGCAAGGTTACTGTCCACATATTTGAGAACTCTGCTCTCAGGAACCCATTCATCCCAGCTGCAAAAAAAACACAACACAAAGCCTTGAAACAACTATAATAGGCTGGTGAAATTACAAAAGCTCTCATAGAGTTCATTCAAATCACATAATGAACACATGAGATAATACAACTGAGATTTACTTTTTGTTCCATCCGCTGTAATGAATGAAGTATTTAATCTGCTTATCCTTTATGTTGATCTTTACACACTGTGGAAAAAAAGAAAACATGATGATCTGTAGCAGTGAACGAATGTTTTAAAAATAAATTATATTTCATTTGAAGAATAATGAGGACAAACCTTTGCCTCATAGAGCAGTGGCCCATGAAAGCACAGGACTCTTTCACCTGGAAGAGAGGAAACAAAGGAGGACTGAGAGGTGAACACACCCTGACCAGAAACAAAAACACACTCTGGTGTGGTCACTGTTCAAACCAGTATGTGTTTAATGGTGGATTTTAGTCTCTTTGACGGGGTTAGTGGACTCTTTTGTGTCTCTGTTGTCACGTTGAATAAGGTTTTATTCATTAATAGCATCAATAACAGAGAAGCTAACCGTTGGCCTGACGGTACCAACCGTTGTCAACTGCCAGCTCTTTATATTTATGCTACAATCTTTAAATAGTCAAAGTTTAGTAGGTTAATGTTCTAATAAGAGTATTTAAAAGGAGAAACAAAGGCTGAGTGGCTGTGTCTTAGTCCCTTGACACCACTATTGTCGAGCCTGAGCTGTAGCATCAACAACAACAAACCCGCCCCCTTCGCTCGGTAACCGCCGCCTTTTCAGCACAAACCTTCTTGAAATTTAGGTTTAGGGTCCTGTTTTGGCGCCATTCACAGACTCAACTGGTCGGACCTCTGAATGATCAAACTCGTGCATTGCCAGAGTCCATTTCTTCCAGGCACAAACACCTCCGACATCGGAGCCAAAGCGAAGGAGACGCCGAGTGTGGCCTGCCTGCTGCGGGGTCACCTGACCAACATGGAGCCGCTGAGCCGTGCGGCGTTCAAGTGCTCTCTGAAAAACTCGGGAAAACGAGGCGCAGTGTGGCTTACTTCAAGAGTGATGATCACAAACATGAGTTCTGTTTCTGCTTTCTGCTATTAGAGACACATTTCATTTTGTTTTATAACAATTATATTTTCGAATAGCAATAACAAGTAAAATAGAAATAAAACCAAACCAAAAGTGACAAAAACCACGCAAGCAGATTAAAATAACATTGAAAAAAGAAAAGAAAAATAAAAAAAATTTGAGTGGAGCCTGAGCTGTTAATTGCTCAAGATAAAATACTGTCAGGCCAGGTTTAACATTAAAGCAATAAAGCAATGAAAGCTACAACAACTACTACTACTACTACAACTACTACTACTACTGCTACTATGACTACTACTACTTATAATAATAATAATAATAATAATAATAATAATAATAATAATAATAATAAAAATAATAATAATAATAATAATAATAATAATAATAAAAATAATAATAGTGACGACGACAACAACATATCTTTATGAACAGGCAACTGAAAGATTTACTACCAATAGGCTTTTCTGTAAAAGTAGGCAGAATTAAAATAACATTGAAAAAAGAAATCAAAAATAAAAATGTTTTGAGTGGAGCCTGAGCTGTTAATTACGCAAGATAAAACACTGTCAGGCCAGGTTTAACATTTAAAGTAAATAATACTTTAAGGCCATAAGCAATGAAACATTAAACCCTGCACCATAAACCAAGAAAGCTACAATACTACAACTTCTACTACTACTACTAATAATAATAATAATAAGAAGAAGAATAATAATGATAATAATAATAATAATAATAATAATAATAATAATAATAATAATAATAATAATAATAATAATAATAGGCAAATGAAAGACTTACTATTAAAAGGCTTTTCTGTAAAAGTAGGTTATAGAGAGTGGTTTTAATAAAGCAGTACAGACTGGGCTGATCTGAAATGCTCTGTCACTGTCAGGAAAATGGAAGGCTATAGGCACAAAGAGAAGAAATCTGCCTGAAGCTGCAGAGTTTTGAATTACTTCGAGGCAGGGAATGAATTTTTGACAGAGATCAGACAACAGAGAGCTGCAGTAGTTGAGGTGTGATGTCATGAAAGTGTGGATAACTTTTACAAGGTCTGAACAGCAGAGGAAGTGTTTGATTGCTGCAATGTTCTGGGTCTTTGGAAAACAAGACTGATTGATTTTGGTTATGTGTGAATTATACTGCAGTTCGGATTCAAAAAAGGGTCACACGATTGCAGGCATAGCGCTCAGTGGATACTGATAAGGGTCCATCCAATACATTATGTCTGAGAAACAAACCTTAATATCAGACAGCCCATCACTGTGGCCACTGATTAATGGGACGTATAGTTGAGTCTCATCTGCATACACGAGACAGCTAATTGCTGGATACCTTAACCAAAGGGTAGCATGGAAACAGCAACGGGCCAAGAATTGACCCCTGTGGGATACCAAAGGTGAGGGGCTTAGGTGATGATGAATTTTTGTTTTATATTTAAACATGCTTGATGGTTTGAGATGGAAAGTGTAGAATCAATATCCAAAAAATGCATCTACTCCTTTTCCAAGCTATTGACGACGTAAGGTTATTGCAGTTGATGCTTTTTCATGGCTGGATCCACCATGTTAGGTGATATTTTCTCACCAGGGAAAACCCTGCTTGGGATGTGGATAATGTGCTTTGGCCTGAACAAAACAGAAGAGAGGATACAGGATATTTTTTGTTGTTGTTTGTTGTGCTTTGTTTTGTATTTTTAAGGCAACTGTATAAAGTAAATTCTTCTGTTGTTTTGCATGGGGTTTTCTCTGTATACATTGCTTTTGTGGGAAATAGAAAATATATTTGTTAACATATATTTGTGTGCTTTGAGTTAAACAATATTCTAAATATTTTACAAAACACTGATGTCTGTACTGTCTGTAGTAAGTGTAGCACTGAACAAAAAAAAAAAGGCCTGAGCCATTATGATGAAAAATGAAGAAGTGTTTTCCATTCATCATGGTGTTTCAAATTGTGTACATCAGTGTTCAACTTGTTTTGATAAATGTCCATTCATCTGGTGGTTTATGTTCCATTTGAAAAAATACAATTTTGAGGAGAAATAGCAATTAAGAAAAACTGTAAATGATGTTGTTAAAAAAAAGAGTACATTAGTTTTAGATAACTTACTCACTTACTTCCACAGTTTGAAAACATGTAACTCTATCAGAGACACTAAATGAAATGCCTGAGTGTTAGTGTGTGTGATATCCGTCTATATGTCATTTCTCTGGTACTTATTTTCTTTTCTTTACAGCACTTGACTTTTCAAAGGGAATGTGTGTTTCCAATGACACCCGAGGACACTGAGGTATTTTCTCTGGATGAAAAACTCACATGACTAGACTTAAAGGCAACATCATGTGCCTTCTTCAAACGGTCCTGTTCTGGTAGATTCAGTTCTTTGTTGTCAGCTCACTCCTGTACGTGTTTATCTGTGTCTTTTCTGAGACTCTCACTGTCCATCCTTATTCTCCTGTCTTGTGGCGAGCTTTGAAGGACCGTCAAAAAAAGGAACGGGAAGAAAACCAAAGACTTTTTTTCATGTTGGAGAATAAGCCTAGTGTTCTCTCTCTGAGCTGCGAGCTCTTTCAGGGAATTTCTTCTTACACCAAAGTTGACCTTCAAATGTCTGAAGATGACCTTGACCTTAAAATGACTGACCCTCAGGAACTAGGGCAACGACTCAGCTTTCTGTCTGACAATCAGAGACTTTTATTTCCCTGCTCTGGACTGAAAAAGGTGGGAGAGGAATCGTGCTCAGGAATTTCCTTCAAGTCCACTTCACTCGTAAAGTCAAGCCTTTGATTAACTTGACCTGTATAATCGTGATCCAGCTGCTCATCACCCGCTCAGTTTTTCATGCTCCACTTTTGTTTGTTACAGGTTACATTGCATCATTAATGGATGAGCCTCACTTCCCGCATACTCCCTACTTTGTTAAATTTAGCACAGTTGTTGGGCAGCAGCCTAAAAACAAGAACACATTTTTGTGGAGTAGCTACTTCAAGGTTTCTCAGCCTTTTTTTGGCCTGTGAACATTTTTGGAGGTCACTAACTTCTCATGAACTTAAGAGAGTTGTCGAACTATCATGTGAAATTGATTCAGCTTTTTCTTTTGTGTCAATCAGAAGATACTTCATCGGTATAGTTTTTCTCCCAGGCACTCATCAGCATACCAGAGAGGAATAGCAAATCACTGTTAAAGAATTGTAATGGAGGAGAGCCAGCTTTGGCTCAGCGCTGATGTTGCTCTCTCTCTCTCTCTTTTCACAAATTTAATTAAGATGAATGGAAATGACATGATCTGTTGACAGAATCAGTGAAGAAAATATCTCAGCAGATGTTTCATTTTTGCAGCAGTCTGAGTCTATAAGCTGAGGGTGATCTCCAACATCCCCAGAGGAGCAAACAAACCACGGCTTTATCGCTTTTTAGTTTGATAAATATCTTTTTATCCTCTGCTTTTATGTTTACATTTTTCTGTGGGGGTCAAGTTCCAGTGAAACCCACTTGACAAGAAAACTGATGAGGGACTGCATGAGGAAAAATCATTTCCAGTAGGAGCAGAGGGATTGGACAAATATCTCTCCTCCAGATGCTGAAATTTTCAAATGTGCAGCATACTTGAGCCAGAGGCATTTTTGATCTTAGTGGCTAAGTTTGTCCCAGCCAGGTCACAAAAACAGTGGAGGAGATCAGATACAGTCCACCCTCTGATTCACACCTCAAAACCCAGAGGAGTCTTCGAGGTGAAGGACGTTTGAGGGTGTGAAAGTCTGCAACTGCCTTTGAAGCTTGCTTCTCGTGCACTGCAGGCTCTGGTCACCCAGGCAACTTCATATGTTAAATCAGAGAGCGGTGTGTGAGAGGGAAGTTCAGAGACAGAGAACAATAGAAAAACAATTACATCTCTGCTGGATCTAAGAGATGTGCAATCTTCCTGTTCACCTCTGAGAGAGAGAGAGGGATGATAAATATTCATGTGGGCTTCACTTAGAAAAAGACAGGGGGAAAATACCACTGACAAGAGCACTCTGCCGTACGTTGCTTTATCGTTGCTTGTTCTTCAGCTTGCAGTGACATAATCACTTCAGTTTTTGCAGCCTGGTTTAACTGTACTTTTGTTCGGGTAAAACTAACATTGAGAAGATGTTCAAACGAGCCATGCAGCGATTGATTGTAAGAAAGATTGTCTGAAAAAAGTTGTAAATCAAGGACAAAAAAGTTTTGTATGACTTTTTTTCCTTTTTATTTTTTTACTTTTTATTCAGAATATGAATTATTGCCCCATGGAAGGCGGTTCAGAGCTAAAAGACTCACATCAAGCTCTCCTTCCTTCCTTCTTCTATCACATTACTCAACAACCTGCAACAACATAAAGCTCCAGTATTAAGGTTGTCTTCGCCTGCCCTAAATTTAATATGGCATTGCTGTTACTGCCACATTGATTTTTTTTTTGTATTTATTGCTATGCTGCTGTGTTGTGTTGGCTTTTTTAATTTGACAGTGGGCATGTTTCTGTATGACTGCCACAATGGATGTATTGAATGTATTGATTGAGGACAATAAAGTTTATCCTTATCCCTAGTTTTCCTCCAGAAACTTTTTTTTAAAACTGACAGGATGTATATTTTTTCATACTCAGAGACTTTGAAGCTCTGTCAAGGTGCAGTGCAAAGTCTTGGTGAATCAGGAGGATCTGGAGTGAAGTGTGTATGTTGGATGGAGAGTTGGTTGTGGTGCTTTTGATATGACACTGGACCTCCAAAATGGACTTTTTAAGAGGGCTCATGAGGCCAAAAGTAGCTAATTACAAGTATCACCATTGTGTCTCCTTTTTATAGGTACAGCTTCAAAATCAGGAGTATAATACTTGCACCTAGAATTCAGTGAATGTGGGAAAATGTGATAAAAAATAAGGAACTCACACACCTCTTGTGACCTCCAGTAAAGAGCTTGATGTTTACCTACTGAGCTGCTCTGAAGTGTGACTTACAGCATCATCAGTTATAGGACTCTAAAGTGAATTTCCAGATCTAATGATCCAGAGAAACAAACTATACAAGAGCAAAATAGGAAGCAAAAGCATATTTGAAAGGTGGATGTGTGCATGTATGAATTCATATTCACTCAAAGTGTGGTAAATAGAGCTACTATTATGTACCCTTCAAACATACTGCCTCTGAATTCATTTCAGCCAATCAAAGGAAAAAAATAGATTAGATTTTGTTTGAAATTAAGACTAAATTTAAATTTATTTCACAATCTATCAGCAGCTGCAGTCACTGCTCATCCTGTGTGAGTTAAAAAATGTCTTTTCCCCCAGATGATAACAGGCGCCAGCTCCCACCCTCCCACTGAGACATCGTGTGCTCAGCTCATGTTGTTTTCTTGCACGTAACCACTTTTCCTCATCATTGGAAACGATTTAGCTTCACCACACATTTCAATGGAGTCACCACTGACCCTGAAAGAGCACCTGTCCAACTCTGACTCGTTGACAATTCGTTTTTATTACATCATTGTAAGGAAAACGGACACATGATAACTTCACATTTTCATCATTACACCAAGTTTTTGTTTGTATCATCTGTGACACATTTTGTTCATTTTTGGCAGTTACATTAAAGATTTCTTACTTAGAGTTAGCAGGTGATGAGGTCATGTTGCATTCATGATTGTCTTTGATATATAAGCACTCTATGTATTTACATTCTTAACATTTTGCGAAAATATTCATATGTAGATGTTCACAGCGAGTGGATGCCTTCCTTCCATCTGCACCGAACACAGACAAAATGAACTTTGCAAAAGAAAACCAAAAGCTTTTTGTGCTGATTGGTTTAAGAGGATGTACAGGAGCTGCAACATTCAAGACCAATGTCCGCACAGCTTTTGCGCGAGAACACCACCTGTGAGTAGAGTCGTGCGTAATTACGCACGCAGTTACTCAGGCTGTATGTACATCTCTTCAAATGCTTTCCTACCAGTGGTGCTACAATAGTCGTGGCGTTAAATTGTAACATTGTAATAGAAACGATGGTGCAAAGCCCTTTACTACCCGCGGCTGTTTCTCCCATAGATTATTCAGTCTATGGTTTCTCCATGTACAGATGTTGTACAAATGACGCAAACATTTGAAAACAGAAAGCAATGAGAGGAGTCACATTTTAGATGAGCAGAATCTGCTTAATAGTCGTGGCATGATGTGAGCTGTGCGCATCATTTATGCCAGCTCTCCTCTCTCACTCCTTGCACCTTTTGCTCTGCGCACTCGGTGCGTCATGAGTAGTATTTCTTGACATGTTTTGCGCTTTTTGAATTAAAAATTAAAAACTGTTCCCTATCCCCTCTGTATCAGGCCTCTCAGTTTGTTTCTGAACTCTTTCCTCATCAGACAGTAAATGATGGGGTTCAGGCAGCTGTTGGTGTGCGCCAGGCAGACGGTCAGTGGGAACACATATGTGTGAACTATGTAATATGCTTTGTCCCAGTTTGCAACGTTCAGTTTGACCAACACACTCCACAGAGTGATGGCATGGTTCGGCATCCAGCAGAGGAAGAAGGACAACACGACCATGGTGATGGATTTGGTAACTTGGGATCTCCGCGTGTTAGAATTGCTCGTTTTCATGCTTCGGTTGCGGATGAAGCGCAGCAGCATGATGTAGCTGATGGACACAATAGACATGGGTATAACAAAACCTACAAGAATTTTCTGTATGTGATAAACTGCCAGCCAGTACTGCCCCCCGGGGAACTTCAGCAGACAGAGTTTTTCTCCTGTGACATTGCTGACAGTAGAGAAAATCGACGTGGGCGTAGTCGCCAAAGTGGCCAATGTCCAAATGATTACGCAGGTCAGTTTGGCAGAACAAGCCTTGTGCCCGGTCCTGTTCTTGAGGGCAGAGGCCACGGAGCAGTAGCGGGTCACGCTCATAGCAGTGAGGAAAAACACACTGGCATACATGTTCATCACGGTGACCGAGAGGATGATTTTACACATGGCGTCTCCAAACGGCCAACTGAAGTCCAGCACGGTGTCCACAGCCCAGAAAGGCAGCGTGAGCACAAACTGGAGGTCCGTCACTGCCAAGTTAAACACGAAAAAGTTCACCCTGGACTTCCTCCTCTCGTGTTTGACTCTGATGAAGAAGAGGACGAGCAGGTTACCCATCAGACCCGCAGCGCAGACCGCAGAATAAACCAGGCAGATCAGACCTCTCAGAATCGGACTTCCATCCGCTGTTACATCGATATCCTCCAGGTTGCTGAAGTAGTCCATATCCACCAGAGAGCTGTTCAGCCACGCGCTGTCATTGTCTTCATCCATAGTGTCACCAGCTCACAGACTTCTCCAACTCTAAGCCCCAGAAATATATCTAAGCGCTAATGAAGCTGGATCATGATGCCACCGGGCATCCTCCATCTGAATCCACCCACCCACCCTCCTGCCTCCTCCCGCCCCCTCCTCCCCGCTTTCAGGCGCGCAATCATTAGAACATCTTCAAAGAAATTAAGGCTGGGCTGGAGGTGCTAATTGAAGTCCATTAGTTTGGTGCGTCATGGACCCTTCTCTCAGCACGAGACTCCAGCATGGGTTATCTCCTAAAAATTTGCCAATGTAGAGGAATAAAAGATAAAAACTATTTTAAAAACAAATATATAATAATCAAACCAGATGTGTTGCTTAATCATGTCCATAAAAGCAAAGACTGGAGCGCACAAAGCGTGCGTAATGGGTTTTGTGCCATCAGAACAAAGACAGACGATCAACGTGACTCTTTGCTGCCACCCACTGCTCAGTTTTCAGTACAACATTTCACACAATAATCCAATACAAGAAAAAACAGAAGGAGAGAAATAACAGAATGCATTTTATTACATCTAAACTTTTCTACATAAACAGGTAACATTCAATAAGTAAACAATTTCTTCGAATGCATGTAATAAATATTTTTTTCACTTGGTATATTTGTACAAACTGACAAAAGTCTACTGTACACCGTCTTCTCTTTGCCCTCTTGAAAAGCCTTTTTGTTGATTTTTCTCAGATTTGGAGCCGTGAAGCCGAACCTGTGAATGTTTTTAAGGCAGTGAGTGCAGATGTCGGCAGGAGTCTGACTTTTGGATCATTTCAGTTGTGTGAGACTCTTTATTGGCCACAGTCCTTTTTTTTATAATAGTACAGCTTTTATTTTCTAAAAAATATATAAATTAATTTATCCTCTCGCTCTGAACTGTCACACAGAAAGCATACAAACAGACATCAAACACCCAAGTTGGGGTCTGAACTTTCAGTCTTCAGGTTTCAATACAGACATAATGTACACATTGGAGTTTTTCCCTTTTAGATTCAAGAGAGAACCAACAAGCTTGTCTTCTTTTCCAGGGTTGTTTGAGAGACTCTTTTGAAAATACTGCTGAGATTTACTGATAATAGTGGCCTCATTCCTTTCATTTTCATCTGTGCAGACCCTGTTTTTGCCATGTCCAGCTAACACAAACAGAAAGCTGATTTTATCACTCTAACCTTGCGCTTTCTAACAAGGAAAGAAGGTTTTATTTGTTTCCAAGGGTAAAAGGGAGAAGCACCCTCAGCTCAGCTCTGTAATGACCTCTCCCACCTCAGAGGACTCATTACTGTGAACCACAGGATGGAGCTGTTGACACTGAAATAATGAGACGAGTCAGAGAGTGAGAGGAGAGTTATTTCTGGTTTTCATCCCCAGTATGTGTCAACACATTCAACAGGTCTGCTCTTCATGTGTGCCATCCTAATCTGCTGCGCTGGACAGAAGATAGTTCAATAAATAAAATCATCTGCATTCAATTGCTGCGACCACTTCATCGAGAATCTAAATACTGGTGATCAATGTTTAAACTAGCTGGAAGAAAACAGTTGGATCCAAATCTTCCTCGGTGCAGAAAACCAGTGTAACACTTCATAACAAAGGTACGAACACACTCGGGTGAGTAATGTCAAACTAATGAATGAGTCTTGATGGTTTAATGTATTCAGCATGTGTGTACAGTTCCTGCTGCTCCGTACGAAACAATTATCGTTCATCATGACACTAAATGGATCCTCTGTTAATGAAAAGCAGATCAGATGCTTCATGCATGCATTCATGTGAAATGACGGGTTCAATCCACTAAAAGTTTTCTGATCTGGATGATCTTTTACTCAAACTGATCAAAACTGTAATTCCCTTTAGAAAACAAAGGAAGATGTTAGTTTTATGACTTCATACTTTTCTTTTTTCTTTCGAGGTATCAGGAAAAGTTGGAAAAGCTGTTTCTTTAAGCTGGGACAAAAAGAAAACCATGTCAAATTTATGTTTTTTTCTGTTGTTTAAAACTCATGTTCACATGCAAACACCTAAATGTTGCTGTCTGACATTTTTTTCCCAGCTTTTGGGTCTCACCTACAAGCTACACTGCAAAAACTGAAATCTAAGCAACTCATTACGTTGTACTTAAAGTAAACATTGTCTTACTATTTTTTATATGAGCCATATTCAACTGACAATTCCAAAAAATGTCTTATTCCAATTTATTTACAGACAAAAATGAAACATAAATTGCTCGTAACAAGTCAAAAAAATCTTCCAAAAAGTTTCTTGTATTAAGACATCTTTCTAATTTCAAGAAACTTGACATGCATTTTTTTTTTACCTAACTGGCAGACATTTTTGACTTGTTACAACCAAATTAAGACCTCATTTTGTCTTTTAATAACTTGGAATTAGACATTTTCTGGACTTGTCAGTTGAATGTGGGTCATATCAAGAATAATAAGACATTTTAGTGACATCTCAGTTTTTTCTAGTGTAGTAAATGAGACTTTACAGAGTTGCTGACATAATCTTTTTCTGTTTTTCATAAAGTAATGAGGATGAATAAGCTCAGATGAGATTTACGCATCAGGAACCGGCCGATAGCTCCTCTGCTTAACGCGAACACCAGGATGCAAATATACTGAGGTTAGTTTAGTATGTTCCAATGCTAATGTCAGCTAATTAGCACCAAACAGAATGTACAGCTGGGGCTCGTGGGATTTCTTTCGTCCTTTTAATGTGGATCGAATGTTAATTTAATGTTATGTCATAAATGATCAGCGTCAACTGGATCATCCTCTGAGGAACGTGCACTTTGTAGCGCTTCACATAAATAATGCCCCATGTAAAAATGTGTGATTTTCACTTTCTCATGAAATAACACTACATTTTGCAATACATTTCCTTGCTGCATTATGTGATGAGTTCTTAAATATTGAATCAGTTATTAAAAAATGCGGGTATGGCACTTTTCTATCACAAAAATGCAAGAATTTGGTGCATTATAACACAATGTGTAAGAATTTTATATTGTGTTCAAGAATTTTATCACAGTTTGTGGAAGATCACTACAAAATGAGGTGAAAATTTGTTACATTATTACATAATGCAGAGCTACACGCCACATTTAGAAAGCATCAAATAGCTATTGAAGTTTTTTATTCTGGGTTAAAGGCTGAAATACTGCAGTGCTGAAAACAATGGTGGTGCTAAATCAGAGATCTGATCTGCCAACTGCAATTAAGATTATTTAAATGATGGTTTCATAAGTTGGTTTCATCTGTTTCAAAAAGATGCTGTCTGCTTTTAAAATGAGACTGGATTCTGGTTTAGAGATGGCAAACTGAATTATATTTGGAGTAAGTGAATTTCTCTCTAATCAAAGATCCATTAAGAATTAACTAATCATCCAGCCTCACTGAGACGTGATCAGTTCTTAATAGAGAGCAACAGGAATCCATCAAACATCCTGAATAAATGAATACATTAAAGCATCAAGCGTACACAAATAGAGTCTCTGTTTTGTGCCCTTGTTACTGAGTGTCACTCGTGTCGTCTCCCAACAAAAAAAACACGCAGCTGTTTCAACAACAAATAACAAACCAGTACCTTTTGAGAAACGGCTGCAGGCAGAGAATAATAAAATACATATTAAATATGACATAAAACAAACGCTCCCCGGTGACAGTGAGTCACGCACGGAAACAAAACAATATGTAAAAATATAATATATAGAAATAAGACTACAAAATAAATAAAATAGAATACCGCACAACACAGGGTGTACACAAATATTGTTCCAGGCGTCTCTCTGTGGAAGAGGGGCATCAACTCAAAGATACTACATGAGAGGAAATGAGGAGGGTTGGTTTGAGGAGAGGAGGAGTGAGGAGGAGAGAGGAGAGGGGATGTCTGCTGATGGAAGTTTCTGTCTGAAGTGATTATCTCGTCATGGTGCGGATAATGAGGCTTTGAAGTGAGCTGCCAGTCTGGGGCGTCTGAAAGTTCAACATCCAGGAGAGGCAGATAAAAAGAGGATTCTGGGGGAGCTTCAAGGACGCACAGGATGGAGGAGGAGGAGGGCAGATCTTTATATGTTACTCATAAAGTGACCGGACTATGGTGAATCTCTCCAGCACTCTTTCTACTAAAAGTGTGTCCAGCAATACATTCATGAGCAAACTTCCTTTTCAGCTGAATGGTGACAGCACTGAGGTTCTCCAAACCTCCGCCTTGCTTTGACACTTCCACATCACTGAGTTACAGACGGGTCATGGACTTTTAAACTCGCTGGCTTTGCGCCCGGACCGACTTGGCAAGTGGAGATCTCCCTGTTTCTCTGTGGCACTGAACTGTCTTCTCTCACTCCTCACACTGATAACGTCAAGACCACCTAAGGTATCACTTTTTGCAAACTATCATTACTTTCTTCTACTGATTAAGACAGTCTGAGTCCAAAAACTTTGTCCCGAACACGCCGTGAAGCATGCACACAAACAGGCACTGGTTTAAACTTTTTCACACGTCTTAACAACAGCCTGTGTCTTAAAAAAAGGCCCAACGCTGCTACAACAGCTCAACTTTCATCGTGACTCCTTTTTAACAGTCAAGCACAAAACACAAACACGGAGAAGACGAGAGACGAAAGGACACATACGTTGAAGCGTCAGAGAAATCCACACACAGGTGGACACTTGACTTCAAACACTGGCACGCAGATTCATTTTTACTTTCATTACTATGACCATCAAAAAGTACCGCATGTCGTTTTTGGCATTGTGCAAAGAAACAGAAACTCTTTCAGCTGGAAACTCTTACAACTGCTAAATGCTCTTACATGGCAAGTAAAAATCTTTTAAAAGTCTTCTTTTCTAAATGCTGTACGCCTGCCGTGTCTTTGCATTAGGGTGGAAGTCTGGAGAGAAACTTTAAAAAAAAAACACTGAAACACTCCCCACAGCATCAACCTGAAGGTCAGAGGGAATGCATTCTTCTTTATATATAGACATTTGTAAATGTTTAAATAGTATACATAACTTAAAAGCAGAATAAAATTATCAGTACATGAATTAACTTTAAATTCAGTGTATGAAAAGTTCTTGTCATAGCAGAGGGAAATAATGATCATTCATTTAAAAATGAGCTACAGAGAGATCAAAAGCCAAAGAGAGAGAAATGAAGAGTGTTGGAGAAATGAACACAGGATAAAGCTAAAAATAGAAGAAAAGATAAACAAATGGTGAAAAAAAGGCATATGTATAAGCTTCCAGGGAGGGGGATAACATCTGTCCTCTCTTGAGAAAGCGATTGAAGCAGCTCACTGGACTGAAAATGTTCTGATTTAACATACAAAAGTAAAAGAGGAAAATATACTTTGTTCTCTGTACACGGTGCCACTTCATAAAAAAGAGCCGTCCTCCTTTGTGTTTTTGTTCGAGTTTCGTCTCTGCTGTTTGTGCCGCTCAGTGTCAGGACAGAAACAACATCCTGCACGTTTC